>CM059433.1:100673365-101363258 GCA_030390025.1 Squalus acanthias
ACAATGCATTGCCCTTTTAAGAATCCCACAATGCTTTGTGAAATTACAGCCTCGCTTTCAGAGGCTGTTGAAGCAGCAACGCCGCTTGGGCACGCCACATTGGGGCCTGCTACCAGGATCAACGCCACCAGGACGGCGTTAACACTGAGTTTAGTGCTGGGCTAATGATAATTAGTCCCCAGCTTCAATCTTTCAGTCCTGCCAGCGACCCCATTTTCGGCAGTCGTTAACCCCCGGCCGTGGTGGTACCAGCAGCTTTTGTGGTGGCCAAGAATTTCTAGGCCTTGGTCTATATTGTATTGATGCAGTACCTAATTTCTTCAGTTGAATTCTATTAATCATCTATGTAATGAATCCAGCATAAGCACTATTAAGTTGTCAAGCTGGCATTAATTTGATGAAAATCAGCATCTGCATTTCCCATGCCAGACATAATGAGAAGATCAGCACTTTAATGTTGCCGATAGTTCCTGTTGGGCCAATAGTAGGATGTGCATAGATACTACGGTGATATTTTCATGTGTAGTATGACTTTTATTTTACTGGCATGAAATGTCAACATGAGTGACTGAAATCAACGCTGCTGCCTGTCAAACAAAAATGGTGTAATATTTTATATTGCATCTGCTAATTTGTTGCAGTCTGATATTTTCTGCTTGTACATTGATATTGTACAAGCAGAAAATATACAACTGATATTTTCTTGCCTGGTTCCATTATCTATCTAATCGTAGCCAGAGAATCACCTGCAACGGCTTCTCTTCCCACTTCCGCATCGTTACCTCTGGTGTCCCCCAAGGATCTATCCTTGGCTCCCTCCTATTTCTCATCTACATGTTGCCCCTTGGCGACATCATCCGAAAACACAGCGTCAGTTTCCACATGTACACTGACGACACCCAGTTCTACCTCACTACCACTTCTCTCGACCCCTCCACGATCTCTAAATTGTCAGATTGCTTGTCCAACATCCAGTTCTGCATGAGTAGAAATTTTCTCCAATTAAATATTGGTAAGACCGAAGCCATTGTTTTCGGTCCCCGCCACAAACTCTGTTCCCTAGCCACTGACTCCATCCCTCTCACTAGCATCTGTCTGAGGTTGAACCACACTGTTCGCAACCTTGGTGTCATATTTGACCCTGAAATGAGCTTCCGACCACATATCCGCAGCATACCTAAGACTGCCTATTTCCACCTCTGTAACATCGCCCGTCTCTGCCCTTGCCTCAGCTCATCCGCTGCTGAAACCCTCATCCGTGCCTTTGTTACCTCTAAACTTGACTATTCCAATGCACTCCTGGCTGGTCTCCCACATTCTACCCTACGTAAACTTGAGGTCATCCAAAACTCGGCTGCCCGTGTCCTAACTTGCACCAAGTCCCGTTCACCCATCACCCCTGTGCTCGCTAACCTACATTGGCTCCCGGTTAAGCAATGCCTTGATTTTAAAATTCTCATCCTTGTTTTCAAATCCCTCCATGGCCTCGCCCCTCCTTATCTCTGTAATCTCCTTCAGCCCGACAACCCCCCGAGATATCTGCGCTCCTCTAATTCTGCCCTCTTGAGCATCCCTGATTATAATCACTCAACCATTGGTGGCTGTGCCTTCTGTTGCCTAGGCCCTGTGCTCTGGAATTCCCTGCCTAAACCTCTCCACCTCTCTTTCCTCCTTTAAGATGCTCCTTAAAACCTACCTATTTGACCAAGCTTTTAGTCACCTGCCCTAATTTCTCCTTATGTTGCTCGGTGTCAAATTTTTTATCTTCTAATACTCCTGTGAAGCACCTTGGGATGTTTTACTACGTTAAAGGCGCTATATAAATACAGGTTGTTGTTGTACAGTCCTAAAAGAATCCTGGACCACAGGCTAGAAAGTATTGTCCAATTAAACATAGAAACATAGAAGATAGAAGCAGGAGTAGGCCATTCGGCCCCTCGAACCTGCTCCGCCATTCGATGAGATCATGGCTGATCATCCAAACTCAGTACCCTGTACCTGCCTTCTCCCCACATCCCTTGATACCTTTAGCTTTAAGAAATATATCTAACTCATTCTTGAATATATTTAATGACTTGGCCTCAACTACCTTCTGTGGTAGAGAATTCCACAGGTTCACCACTCTCTGGGTGAAGAAATTCTTCCTCATTTCTGTCCTAAATGGCTTACCCCTTATCCTTCGATTATGACCCCTGGTTCTGGACTCTTAATGGCATTGTTTAAAAAAAAATGAAATGAGCAGGAAACTTTTATATTAGCATTTTTTAAAAGATAATGAAAATTCTGCAAGAATGAGAAAGAAAGTTAGTGAGCAAGAAAGTTGGAAGTGATGAAAGGTGTAATAGTTGTAGAAAAATGAGCATAATCGGATTTAGGAAAAGAATTGGAATATGTACTTTTAAAAAGACATTATTTTTTGGATTAATTTGTAATGTGCGAAATTGGAGACCTGTGTGCCCTTCAGCTGTTTGGTTAATTATTTCACCAGAAGCACTGTTATGCAGTAAGCAGAATTGTTTAATTATTCAGCACTGACAATACTGAAGAGAAGGCCATCCTTATTTTTAATAGTTTTTGTTGTTTTGAAGCTCATGAAAGCCAGGTGTTCCTGATTTGTGAAGTCTTTGCTGAGGTGCATTCACCCTGTGGGTGTAATCAAGGGAATCCTGCCAAGCTACTTTCCATAAAAAAATTAGCATTACATTTTCAATAGAAGCAATTGTTAACAAGGCTAGGGGGGCAACAAGATAGAGAATTACAGTGTGTGCTGGTGCTATTAACAGAAATATCTGTGGATGGTGCACCTGTTTGTTGTGTGTGTGGGGGGGGGGAGGGGGTGTCAATTGACAGGGATCATTAAGGTTTATGCAAGCAGATGTGGTCTTGGAATATTGTCACCTCGAGTACATTGAGCACTTAAGATTGTTAGAAATTTATATTTAGAGAACAATTGTTTTAATGTGTGAGTTGTGATATATTTATTGTGCTGCAAAAGTGGGGATTTCATGCCAGAATGTTGCTTTGAGATTTTTAACTCCTTTGTGTACCTAATAATTATATATAAAAATATAATTTTCACTTTCCTGCAGCCACTCTGTCAGCATGATGGTGTGAAGTACAGACTTCAGTTATGTGGATAGACTGGAAAAGCTGGGGTTGTTCTCCTTAGAGCAGAGAAGGTTGAGGAGATTTGATAGAGGTGTTCGAAATCACGAGAGGCCTAGACAGAGTAAATAGATAGAAACTGTTCCCATTGGCGGAAGGGTTGCGAACCAGAGGACACAGATTTAAGGTGATTGGCAGAAAAGCCAAAGACGACATGAGGAAAAACTTTTTTACGCAGTGAGTGGTTAGGATCTGGAATGCACTGCCTGAAAGGGTGGTGGAGGCGTTTTCAATCGTGGCTTTCAAAAGGGAATTGGATAAGTACCTGAAGGAAAATAATTTGCAGGGCTACAGGGAAAGGGCGGGGGAATGGGACTAGCTGAAGTGCTCTTGCAGAGAGCCAGCACGGGGTTGATGGGCCGAATGGCCTCCTGTGCTGTAACCATTCTATGACTTCACTGCCACTGTCCAAACTGCTCCATCTCAGGTAACCAGCTTCCCTTCTAGGAACCTGGCCAAGAAATAACTATTTCAGATTTTGGCCAAGACTGGTATTTGGACTTGAGGGCCCATTTATTGGATTCCAACATTTAAACTCGTATCCTCTCCATCATAAAGACTGCCTACTTCCACCTCTGTAAAGTCACCTGCCTACCTCCGCTTATCTGCCATTGAAACCATTCATGTCTTTGTCACTTCAGACTCAATTACTCTAATCATCTTCTCGTTGGCCTCCTATCTTCCAACTTCCATAAATGTCAGCTCATCCAAAACTTTATTGCCCTACCAACTCCTGCTTGACCATCACACCCGTCCACATTAACCTACATAAGATTCAAGTCCCCCAATGCCTCAACTTTAAAATTCTCATTCTTGTATTTAAATCCCTCCAAGGCCTTGTCCCGCCCTAATCATAAAATGGCAACAAATCGCAACAGACTGATACGATGATGGGGGCATAGGCATCTATGGAAGATGAGTAAGATGGGCTAAATGGTCTTCCTTACTTTTTAAAGTGTGTCAGGCTCATGCTAGATGCAGCACTGTTAATGATAATCGATATAAGTGTAGTTACTTGATCTTAAAATAGTTATTTACATTGAGATCTGAATCTCTCTTTTATTGTAGGAGTCAGTACAGCAGAGCACTTCAGAAATGGACCACTACTTTGTTCAACCAGGTATGTAAATATACAGATGCTGACTACCCTGTTATTTATTTCCAGCACTTTCTGGAAAGGAAGATGATGAACAGAAATAGTGCCTGAAATTTCTATTTAAAATTGTTGTGTATAACAGTAATAAATAATAGGTGTGGAGAATGAACTCCAGCATGGACTGGTTGGGCCAAATGGCCTGTTTCCATGTTGTAATTTCTATGTAATTGTATGTAATTATAATAAAATTGACAACTTACTATAATAAATAACAACAGAAAATGCTGGAAACACTCAGCAGGCCAGGCAGCATCCGTGGAGAGAGAAACAGAGTTAACGTTTCAGGTCTGGGACCCTAGACCTGCAACATTAACTCTGTTTCTCTCTACACGGATGCTGCCTGGCCTGCTGAGTGTTTCCAGCATTTTCTGTTGTTATTTCAGATTTCCAGCATCTGCAGTATTTTGCGATTATAACTTACTATAATACTTTGTTAAAATGTTGTAATGTGTAAAGTCAAGAGATTACTTGGCTATGTGTAAAGTCTTAAAGAAAAAGCTGGGCTAGGGAGCCTGAAGAATACTTGGCTGTACAGTATGTTGTACTTTGGTAGAGCAGGCTTCTTTAAACACACCCTTATCTAATTTTATTCATTAGGTATGGTTCCCATGATGTCATTGGATATGAGATGGTGGGATTCCAGTTTTAGTTCAATGGGCAGTTACTTCTTCAACAGTGTAAGTACTGATAATTACAGATTACAAAGATGTTAAAATACTGAACGTTTAATTGTGAATGATAAGGTCTGTATAACACATACCTACCATTAGAAACTGTTTTAACAGACTGCAATGTAAAAACATTTTGTATTTCTCACTTGGCTAAATCTACACCATATCGGCTGGAACAGTTTTTCATATGCACCAAATACAAACTTTAGTTTTTGTTTCATATAATAATGTGTTAAATTATGATGCTTCTTGACTAACATTTTTCACATACCACTAAGATGTACATATTACCCAGTGGCATTCAGCTAAGTTTTAAGTCTATCTTGTATACCTCTAAGACCCACAATTAACCCTGCCAGATCCAGTCATGAATGGTGGTGGACAATTAGGCAACTAATGGGAGGAGGAGGCTCCATGAACAACCCCATCCTCAACGCTGATGGAGCTCAACACGTGAGTGCAAAAAACAAGGCTAAAGTGTTTGCAACCATCTTCAACCAGAAGTGTTGAGTAGATGATCCTTCTCCGCCTCCTCCTGAGGTCCCCACCATCACAGATGCCAGTCTTTAGCTAATTCGATTCACTCCATGTTACATCAAGAAACAGCTGAATGCACTGGACACAGCAAAGGCTACGGACCTTGACGGCATCCCAGCTGTAGTGCTGAAGACCTGTGCTCCAGAATTAGCCGTGCCCCTAGCTAAGTTGTCCCAGTACAGCTACAACATTGGCATCTACCCGACAATGTGAAAAATTGCCCAGATATGTCCTGTCCACAAAAAGCAGGACAAATCCAACCGTATCAGCCTACCCTTAATCATCAGCACATTGATGAAAGGAGTCATCAACTGTGCTATCAAGCAGCACTTATTCACCAATAACCTGCACACCAATTCTCAGTTTGGGTTCCGCCAGGACCACTTGGCCCCAGACCTCATTACAGCCTTAGTCCAAACATGGACACGAGCTGAATTCCAGAGTTGAGGTGAGAGTGACATCAAGGCAGCGTTCAACTGAATGTGGCATCAAGGTGCCCTAGTAAAACTGAAGTCAATGGGGATTATGGGAAAACTCTCCAGTGGTTGGAGTCATACCTAGCACAAAGCAAGACGGATGTGGTTGTTGCAGGCCAATCATCTCAGCCCCAGGACATCGATGCAGGGTTTCCTCGGGGCAGGATCTGAAGCCCAACTGCTTTGTCAATAACCAACCTTACCACCATTTTCAGTAGCAAGTACTCCTCAGTTACATACTTAATAAAAATCAGCATCTTATCCCCTACTAATGAGGTATTGTCCTGTGTAGATCTACCATTTCAGGCCTCTGCACATTTCCAGAGCTACCAATAATCTATGGAACAGGATGAGGTGTTCAAAAAAGGAAAAGGTGTCAGAACAGTAATGGGAGAGACCAAGGGTTTACTTGGCGTGATCATCATCACCACTGCAACAATTTGGGCAGGATCAGGTGTCGGAAAATATAGTCAGTTTGTGAGCCAAGTTTCAGGCAAAGTCAGGATTTCAATACAATCATTCACAATAAGGTCTTGAGTGACAAGAGACTTGATTGCGAGTGAACGGACATTTTGGAGGGAATTGTGGAAAGGGTTGGTGATTGTTCATCCGCCGGCAGTGTTCAAGTAGGCATTGGTGAGTGGGGCAGAAAGGAGGTCCCTGCCTTCAGTGGGCCCACTGGTCAAGAAGGCTAGCATGTGAGGAGAATGGGGCATTTGGTAATGAGCTCGTAAGGAGGGAGTGGCGTGTGCCTCGATGAGCCCTTTAGAAAATGTCGAGACAAAGAAAGGAAGACTTGCGTTTATATAGCACCTTTCTCGACCTCAGGATGTTCCAAAGCACTTTCGAACCAATTAGGTGCTTTTGAAGTGTAATCACTGTTGGAATGTAGGAAATGTGGCAACAAATTGCACACGGGGATAAATATTAACCAGGACACTGAGGAGAGCTCCCCTGCTTTTCTTCCAGATAGTGTCCTGGGAATTTTTACTTCCACCTGAGGGGTGAGACAGGGAGCTCCGTTTAATGTCTAATCCGCGAGAGGCACAAGAGGGTAGCTGTGGACTTATACAAGGTTGAATTAAGTATAGGAGTTGTGATGGGTTGGGGTAGGGAACGGGTGAGGGGGCAAAGTACCCATGTGGGAGAAATGAAAGGTGGCAATTGCAAGTTAATGGGAAGAAGAGGAGAGAAGGGCCTGAGAGGTGTTAGCAGTATGCACCAGCCAATCTGGTGGACCAGCAGAGGAGCAGGGAGCAGTACAAATGAAACCCAAGCGTAGAGAGAGCAATGAAGACCAAGGAGCCAGGGGAGGGTGGAGGGTAAATCCAAGGGATTAGTGTACATGAGGTACCTAATCCATGGAACAGTTGTGGAGCAGGAGCTTGAGCAGCCTGTTCAACTCAATCCAGCGAAGGGTGGTGGAGGAGTTGGATCTGCATAAAGTGAAAAGTCTCAGCAGAGGACCAGAAGCTAAGCTCACAGGAGCAGGCCATCTAGTGAAATAGAGGCATTCCAGCAGAAAATACAAGCTCAGTAGAAAGCACCAGTGAAGATGGAGGTCATAGTAAGGCCCTGAAGGCAGCAGAGAAATGGATTTGGCCCAGGAGAAAGTCATTTTTAGCCCAGGTCCCAGAACAGCCGCAGAGTAAAGATCAGAGACCGGAGCGCACTGGAGTACAGTGCAGAAGTCCAGTAGGCAACAGCAGGAGATGGAGGATTGACTGAGTGGCACAGTAGAATTGCAGCAGCCCAGGCATACAGCGTAGTCCAGCAGAGCAATGTAGTGCTGATGGCGAGGAGTGCAAGAAATCTAATGTGAGCAGAGTCCCAGCTGATGAAAAGAACACCGAACAAACACGGTCAGGAGTGAGCAGTGGTATAAATAGCTTTAATGTAGATTGAGCTAAAATATACCTACTATAAGGATTGGGGGTATTAAGCAATGGGGAAAGGGAGGGCAAAGGATGGCAGTGGATGACCACAGATGGAGTTGCAAACAAGAAAAATTCAGTCGTGAGCTGACAACTTGGGAGCCACCCAAGCATTCCTTCTCCTTGGGGGTGGCGAAGGGGGAAAGTGTTAAAATGTTTTGGTAATTATTACAGTAGCTTGTTGGGACAGCTTTAGTATGTTGTTTCAATATCAGTCTGTAGCAGTGTGCTGGCCTTGTAGTGAATTCATCTCTACAGTCCCCATAGGTTCCAGGTCAGAGCTCGACCATCAGGGAAAATGTTTTCTCACAGAGACAGTCACTTAGACATCTGTTACCAGGCACATAGAGTCAGGTCTAATGCTTCCGAGACAGTGGTGTGACGTGCAGGGAAATAAAGTGTGGTGATAGATCTTCGCTTCGTAAAAAAAAAGTTTTTATATATATATATAATATATATATAATATATATATTCATAGGGTTAATATATGTGAATGGGAATTGAATCCTTTGGGTGGTGTAACTACTATGGTTGGCATAGAGTTTCAGCAGTGCAATGAAATATAATCTGTTACTGGATGTTCAATATACAGCATGTTTCTAGATATAGTTTACTGAGAAATGGTTTTCTTCATTATGAGCCTATATGAATTGCAGTGTATAAAAGCTTCTGAAGTATAATTAAAAGGATGATTTGAATGAGAAGGGAAGGGAATAGCCCTGAGGCAATGAATGTCAACTGTAAGAAGACTAATAGTGGAAGGCTGTGCTCTGATAACAGGTAAAGAATGACAGAAAATTTGACTTGCAAGTTTATGCAAATTAGTATCTGCTTTAGAAGGTCAAATGTTTGGAGTTGATGTGATGAGGCACAGACGTGATCTGTATTTTTTTTTAGAAAAGTGGTAATCTTGTGTATTTTTTCTGTCAGACTTCAAACTTAATTGCTTCAGTATGGAAATTTTACATTTCTGGAACTCCATATCATTTACATTATTTGCATTATATAAATAAGAAATGCAAAGCATTCTGTATAGAACTTGGCATCTATTCTTCTTGAATGTTTGTTCCTTTTGTCCAATATAAACAATCTACATCTGTACTATTGCACAATCCAGGATCTATCTTGAAAGTAGTTTTGTTCTGTTGTGACTTATGTTATGGCATTGATAAGAACAAGCTGTGAAAATGTCCAGGTGATCGTTACCTTTATTACACAACCATAGAATTTTATATAAGATCAATTATGCAATTTTTTTCCTCCAAAATATATTTGGAAATGATGATTGCTTCATTTTATTTAATCTGTGCCAAGAGAAACTTGCATAACATAAAACCTGAAGGTTTAGAAGAGAATATTTAATTTAGTAAAAACACCCCATGCCTCCTTCCCTAGTACTGCTGAATAACAATGTTATTTTATTCGTTCCTGGGATGTGGGTGTCGCTGGCAAGGGCAGCATTTATTGCCCATCCCTAGTTGCCCTTGAGAAGGTGGTGGTGAGCTGCCTTCTTGAACCGCTGCAGTCCGTGTGGTGAAGGTACTCCCACAGTGCTGTTAGAGAGGGAGTTCCAGGATTTTGACCCAGCGACTATGAAGGAACGGTGATATATTTCCAAGTCAGGATGGTGTGACTTGGAAGGGAACTTGGAGGTGGTCGTGTTCCCATGCGCCTGCTGCCCTTGTCCTTCTGGGTGGTAGAGGTCGTGGGTTTGGGAAGTGCTGCCGACGAAACCTTAGCAAGTTGCTGCAGTGCATCTTGTAGATGGTACACACAGCAGCCACAGTGCGCCATGGTGGAAGGAGTGAATGTTTCAGATGGTGGATGGGATGCCAGTCAAGCAGGCTGCTTTGTCCTGGAGCATCTTGAGTGTTGTTGAAACTGCACTCATCCAGGCAAGTGGAGAGTATTCCATCACACTCCTGATTTGTGCCTTGTAGTTGGTAGAAAGGGTTTGGGGAGTCAGGAGGTGAGTCACTCGCCGCAGAATACCCAGCTTCTGACCTTCTCTTGTAGCCACAGTATTTATGTGGCTGATCCAGGTAAGTTTCTGGTCAATGGTGATCCCCAGGATGTTGATGGTGGGGGATTTGGCAAAGGTAATGCCGTTGAATGTCAAGGGGCAGTGGTTAGACTCTCTCTTGTTGGAGATGGTCATTGCCTGGCACTTGAGTGGCACGAATGTTACTTGCAACATTCAACCTCCAACAGCAACAACTTGTATTTATATAGTGCCTTTAACGTAGTAAAACATCCCAAGGTGCTTCGCAGGAGCGTTATCAAACAAAATTTGACACCGAGCCACATAAGTAGATATTCGGGCAGAAGAGGTAGATTTTAAGGATAGTCTTAAAGTAGGAACGAGAGGTAGAGAGGCGCAGAGGTTTAGGGAGGGAATTCCAGAGCTTCGGGCCTTGGCAGCTAAAGGCACGGCTGTCAATGGTGGAATGATTAAAATCGGGGCCAGATTTGGAGGAGTACAAATACCTCTGAGGTTTGTAGAAGGAGACTAGAGATAGGAAGGGGGGAGGCCATGGAGGGATTTGAAAACAAGGATGAGAATTTTAAAATCAATGCGTTGCTTCACCGGGAGCCAATATGAACCGAACTTGGTTTGAGTTCGGATACAGGCAGCAGAGTTTTGCATGAGCTTAAGTTTATGAGGGTGGAAGATGGGCGGTTGGCTAGGAGTGCATTGGAATAGTCAAGTTTAGAGGTAACTATGGCATGGATGAGGGTTTCAGCAGCAGATGAGCTGAGGGGCGGAGTCAGGCGATGTTACAGAGATGGAAGTAGGCGGTCTTAGTGATGGTGTGGATATGTGGTCGGATGCTCATCTTGGGGTCAAATACAACACCAAGGTTGTGAACAGTCTGGTTCAGCCTCAGACAGTTGCCAGAGAGAGGGTGGAGTCAGTGGCTAGGGAACAGAATTTGTGGCGGTGACTGAAGATGATGGCTTCGGTCTTCCCAATATTTAGTTGGAGGAAATTTCTGCTCATCCAGTACTGGATGTTGGACAAGAAGTCTGATAATTTAAAGACAGTGGAATGGTTGACAGAGGTGGTTGTGGTGTGGTAGAGCTGGGTGTCGTCAGCATACATGTGGAACCTGACGAGTTTTCGGATGATGTTGCTGAGGAGCAGCATGTAGATGAGAAATAGGAGGAGGCCAAGGATCGATCCTTGGGGAGACACCAGTGGCAACGGTGTGGGAATGGGAAGAGAAGCCATTGTAGGTGAATCTCTGACTACGACTGGATAGATAAGAATGCAACCACGCGAGTGTAGTCCCACCCAGCTGGACGACAGAGGAGAGGTGTTGGAGGAGAATTTGTGTATGAATAATATACCCACTAGTATATGAATAATATGAACCCTTGACCCCTCTGTCCTTTCCAACTACTGCCCCTTCTCCAACCTCTAACAAAGTAGTAGAGTATGAAGTGCATCAGAGTAAAAGACAGGAAAATGACGAAGTTAAATCAAAAAACTGGAAATCTGAAACAAAAAACAAAAATGCTGGAAAGGCACAATAGGTAAGTCAGCATATGTGAAGAAAACAGCCAAGCCAATGTTGTGGGCCAGGGCCTTCCTCCAAACTGTAAAATGAAAAATGAGTGAGCATTTTAATAGAATGTGATAAAAGCACAGAGTGGTATCCGTTAACTGACCTGTTAGCTGCTTAAAAGAAAAGCAGGAGATTCTGATGATGTATAAGTTATCTCAGACAATAGGGAAGTATTAAGAAAATTAAACACACTAAATAAACAGAGAGTGTGAATAGCTAAGGTAGTGAGAGGCACATTCAAGGAAAAAGGCGAGAAATTGAAAACACAGCCTGACGATCAGGCCTGAAATTAAAATAGGAAATACTGGCAAAGCAGTGAGGCTGCCAAACCCAACTAGAGGAGGAAGAAAAAACAGGCCAATACCAGAGCATATGGGGGAGACATCTAATCTCTGAAGTTGCTTAAGTCAGTATTCAGACCAGAGGGCTGCTGAGTGCCCGGGAAGAAGATGAGATTGTAGTATACTGCCTTTGGCACTGGGACAATAAATTGTCCCCTCTGTTTAGTGGCTATAAGACTTTCCATAAACAAAAAAAATGCTGTCACCAAAAAAGGAGTGGGCAGAGGAGCCTTACTTCCATTCTGCACCTTTGTAGTCAGGCCAGGCACATAGTCTGGGCACTGAAAGTGATGTGCCTACTATTTATTACTCCTTGGTCTAATTCTCCCTGTGATAATTCAGTTCCATTCACTAAGTTATATTTCAGTTGACATGTGTCTGCGCAGTTGCATAACCAATCTTAAATCCTTTTGCAGATCTTGTGTTGCATCCTTTGTGTCTATTTCTCACCCTGTTTGTGTTATGCAGTGGGGCAGAATAAATAGAATCCTGTCCATTGATTTAAAACACTAATATAAGCAATAGGTGGAAAATGGTTGAACACTTTTTTTTGGTGACAGCATATCTCTCTTGCATAAATTGATCCATAGCTGCTAAGAAGGGGGAACAGTTTGTTGTCCCAGTGCCAAGGTCTGTGGTCAGAGTGATAATACGTTGTTCAGTCTATAAATGTATGCCATCGGGTAAAAACTGGGAAGTAGCACGCAATCTTGCATGTTGCAAGAGGTCCAAATAATGAAAAATACCAGATCTGGACTGTATGTGGAGAGAACAGAAAGCCCTCATCCGGTGTAATAAAAGATGGTCTTTGGTAACAGGTGTTGACCCTTTACAGTGCTTGGAAATCTGGTATTATCATTGATGTGTTCCAGGAAATTATGGTACTGTGGTTCAACATGAAAGTCTATGTAACTCATTTCATAGGTTAATCTAATAATCCAGTAACCTGGTGTTGACCTAATTAGTTATATCCGTAAACTTGATTGTGTGTTTGTGCTTTTTTGCCATATGTAACAAGAATTGGAAAACAACTCATTCTAGCCAGCATCTTGTTTAGTCCCGTTTCATGTCCAAAAATAGTTTCCTTTGTTGTTTGAAACTTAATGTTGCTGCCTTGAAACACAAAAAAATATGTAAATGGATTATTCCGTGTAGTGGTAATAATCCTATCAGTTTAAGAATGTGACTTTTATTTTCGCTCCAGTAAAGAAAACATCCCACCAGCTACAATTTATTAGCAGTCTGGTTTTCACCGTATAGCATGATCCAAAATATATTAATGCACAACCTCCCACAGTGTAGAGTAAAAGATCTTACCAGTACAGTTGGATGTCTATTCACTTGTGGAAACAACTGTCATACATATGGGTCTTCCATATTTGTGCACCACTGGTGTGATAAACATTTAAACTTCAGTATTCCAACACTCTTAGTTAATTAGTACTCAAGCTAAGGTAAGTTTGGAATGTTCTCCTACTTGTGTTGTGTAAAATTGTATAAAACCCACATATTAAAAATGTAGCCTATATCAAGGCATATACTAAGGCAAAAAGATTGTTTTGATGCAATTCACACTATCTGAGTGAATTTACAAAATTGTGATTACTTTTCCTGTATTTTGTAAGCTTTATTCGAAAACACAGCATCAGTTTCCACATGTACACTGGCGACCACCCAGTTCAACACCACCAACTCTTTCGACCCCTCCACTGTCTCTAAATTGTCAGACTGCTTGTCCGGCATCCAGTACTGGATGAGCAGAAATTTCATCCAACTAAATATTGGGAAGACCGAAGCCATTGTCTTCGGTCTCCGCCACAAACGCTGTTCCCTAGCCATCGACTCCACCCCTCTCCCTGGCAACTGTTTGAGGCTGAACCAGGCTGCTCGCAACTTTTGATGTCGTATTTGACCCCGAGATGAGCTTCCGACCACACATCCGCACCATGACTAAGACCGCCTATTTCCACCTCTGGAACATCGCCCGACTCTGCCCCTGCCTCAGCTCATCTGATGAAACTCTCATCCATGTCTTTGTTACCTCTAGACTTGACTTTTCCAATGCACTTCTGGATGGCCTCCCACGTTCTACCCTCCGTAAACTTGAGGTCATCCAAAACTCTTCTGCCCGTGTCCTAACTTACACCAAGTCCCGTTCACCCTTCACCCCTGTGCTCGCTGACCTATGTTGGCTTCTGGTTAAGCAACGCCTCGATTTTAAAATTCTCATCCTTGTTTTCAAGTTCCTCCGTGGCCTCGCCCCTCCTCATCTCTGGAATCTCCTCCAGCCCTCCAACCCTCCGAGATATCTGCGCTTCTCCAATTAAGGCCTCTTAAGCGTCCCCGATTTTAATCACTCCACGATTGGCAGCCGTGCCTTCAGCTGCCTCGGCCCTAAGCTCTGGAACTCCCTTCCTAAACCTCTACGCCTCTCTACCGCTCTTTCCTCCTTTAAGACGCTCCTTAAATCCTACCTCTTTGACCTGCCCTAATATCTCCTTATGTGGCTCGGTGTCAAATTTTGTTTGATAACACTCCTGTGAAGCGCCTTGGGATGTTTTACTACGTTAAAGGCGCTATATAAATACAAGTTGTTGTTGCAAAAGAAAACTGCAATGTCAAATTTACTTTTTAATTGAACAGAAAGGAACAAATTCGAGATAAATTCTGTATTAATTCCTACCTCTGGCAATGTATAGAAGATATAAATTACGTTTGTGGATGTACCTTTTGCTAACTTCAGCATTGTAGTTAGGATGATGTTATATGAAAGGAAGAAGCAATTACAGTGGCCTTTATTCTTGGAGCATATGCAAAATTCTCCATGGTTACTGTAACTCTCTAGACTGAATCTACTCTGATATGAAAATGACTGTGTATCCAATAGATTGTCTTTAGACATGACTATTTTAAAGAAAGTGCCTTTCTTTTTGTAATGATGTCTGGGAGTTTTACCACTCATACTTTCTTAGTGGCAAAATCTATCAATTAGCACAGCTACTCTCCAAAAAGCTTTGGCTATTATCTGTACAAGATAATATTTAATGTTACTTTCTGTAGGATTGTGTGTAATTTTTTTTCCTGAGCAACCTTTTCTTTACCAGGAAAGGATTATGACTAAGTAGCCATTATTATGCCATGTGAAAAATTAGCTAATTTAAGTTTTTTGATCGAGTCGGGAAAGCGGGTCATTATTTGTACTGCATCTGTAAAATCTTTTGATTTCAAAGTGATTCCTAATGCATATAACTTTACAAAAAGCAGAAATGAATCTGGGGGGCATAATCTGAATTAGTGTGGGGTGTTATTTACTGACCAGCCGTATATGCACTAGGGATTACGTCAGTAAGTAACCCAGGAAATTGCGCTTTGTTTTCTGATTTGCCTTTCCTATTACAGGCCAGGTCAAATCTCTCTCTTCCTGCACCATCATTGCTGTCGCCACACTCCAAGCTGAGGCTCCCAACTACTGTGGGTGCTCAGCTGTTATCGCAGCAGTCGCTGACCTCACAGGCTGGTGAGTATTGTTTCTAATTTGGTTATAGTTTCAGGTTTTCACTTGCTTTTCTCTTATAAATTAAACATACCGTTGCTGAACATATGTTATGTATTTTATAATTAAATCATGTACTTGTCGCACCTGGGATAGAAAATATCCAGAACACAGACCAAAAGCTGCTCTTCAGTAGAATGGGAATATATGCAAGATTCTGTCCTAAGAATAGAATTAATTTTGAAGATGAATGTCCGTTGTGAGGAAATTATCTGTACAAGAGTGCTAAACTAGTAGTTCATATTAACTTCAAGTCATGCTTTTTGCTGTTTAAATTTTCGATACCGTGAAGAAGTGTACATTTGCCTAGATATGTTTGTATAGTGAAGAAATTGTTAAAAAAAAGTTAAAATGAAATGCATCGAGTGAGCAAAGAACTGTTTAATAGCCAAACATACCTTTTTGTTGCAGTTTGATTGCATTTTAAGGTTGATAGCTGTTTAGACTGCTAAATTAATCGTACACATGTATTACATTGCGTAATCATTGTAACAGATCTTCCTCTAATGATTTAATCCCATTTTATGTAAAGCATTCCAGACTGAATAATAAGGGGGGTGTAGAGCTAGCCAGAAGAGATAGCCAGTCACTGCTCATCTTTGGACCTCCTGTTTGTTTAATAGGTTTAGGGTAAATTAGGGAAGATTGTCTTTGAAGTAATAGCATTCAATAATTGTACATTTATGTTGTAGCATCTGGCTTCAAAAAAGCCAGAACAAAATATGGAATTGGATATGAATGTTTATTAATCAGTAGCAGAGTATATGTCCGGAATGGTTAAATATCTATTAAGGAAATATATGAAATGAGGAACCAGATATCATAGTGTCAAAATTTCTGTGGAAATTATGGGAATGAGACAGCAAAATGTTCAAATTAAAAGGTTTTTTTTTCAGACTACATCAGGTTAGAGTAGATGAACACTTGTTTGGACATCTGCATGCCTTTCTGAAACACTGGAAAAATATACATAAGGAATACTTCTATAATCTCATGGTGTACTGTTTACATGTTTTAATTTTAAAACTAGTTTTGAGTATTACAATTAAGTAAAACCAACACAAATTATCCTAATTTGATATGGATGTAGATGATTTAATTGTTAAATGAACTTGTTGTGACTACTTTTAGTTAAGACATTCTTTCTGGAACCTGTTCCCCCCCCCTCTCCCAGTTTTCATGCACAATCTAATCTTCATCAGGTCAGGACTACTCGTGTGTGAATATCTCCATATATTCTATTAATGTTGTAAGCAGCTGTCATCCACATTAACCAGGTTTGTGACTTGTATGATGAGTCATTCCATATTTGGATATTAGTCTGAGTAATTCGAAGACAGAGGATGGGACGACCTTGGATCTGAACTGGAGACGACGGAGGTTGAACAGTTTCCCGTTTGTTCTGTAAATTATCTCCACTCCAGCGGGGAGCTTACTGAGGGTGAGATGGAGCATTGCAGCAAGGAAGATCGAGAAGAGCGTTGGTGCGATGACACAGCCTTGCTTGACCCCGGTCCGTACGTGATTGGGTCTATGGTGGATCCGTTTGTCAGGATCACGGCTTGCATGTCGTCGTGAAGCAGGCGGAGGATGGTAACAAACTTTTGAGGGCAGCTGAATCTGAGGAGGACACTCCATAATCCCTCCGCTTGCGTCTGCGCACACTCGGAGGTCGAACTCCAAAACACCTTCACCGAAGCGTACGAGAGCATGGGACTTACACTAAACATCCGTAAAACAAAGGTCCAATACCAACCTGCCTCTGCCACACAGTACTGCCACCCCCCTGCCCCCCCCCGATTATCAAAATCCACAACAAGGCCTTGGACAACGTGGACCACTTTCCATACCTCGGGAGCCTACTGTCAACAAGGGCAGACGTCGATGACGAAGTCCAACACCGCCTTCAGTGTGCCAGTGCAGCCTTCAGTCGCCTGAGGAAGAGAGTGTTTGAAGACCAGGACCTCAAACCCGGCACTAAGCTCATGGCCTACAGAGCAGTAGTGATACCCGCCCTCCTGTATGCTTCAGAGACATGGACCATGTACAGCAGGCACCTCAAAGCACTGCAGAGGTACCACCAACGCTGCCTCTGCAAGATCCTGCAAATCCATTGGCAGGATAGACGCACCAACGTCGGTGTTCTCGCTCAGGCCAACATCCCCAGCATCGAAGCTCTGACCACGCTCGATCAGCTCCGATGGACGGGCCACATTGTCCGCATGCCCGATACGAGACTCCCAAAAGAAGCGCTCTACTCGGAACTCCGACACGGCAAGAGAGCCCCAGGTGGGCAGAGGAAATGCTTCGAGGACACCCTCAAAGTGTCCTTGAAAAAATGCAACACCCCACCGACACCTGGGAATCCCTGGCCCAAGACTGCACAAAGTGGAGGAGAAGCATCCGGGAAGGCGGCGAACACCTCGAGTCTCTTCGCCGGTATCAAGCGGAAGCCAAGCACAAACAGCAGAAGGAGCGCACGCCAACCCAAGCACCCCACCCACCCGCCTCTTCAACCACCGTCTGCTCCACCTGTTACAGAAACTGTAGGTCCCGCATTGGACTCATCAGTCACCTGAGAACTCATTTTTAGTGTGGAAGCAAGTCATCCTCGGTTCCGAGGGACTGCCTAAGAGAAGATTAGGCTGAGATATAACTTAATTGTTGTGGCTGCTGCACCCATCCAGACGAGTGGCAAGTATTCCATCCTGACCCCTCAAAGTCTCTCTGCCATCAACAAAGCTCAAGTCAGGAATGTGATGGCGTACTCGCCACTAGCCTGGACGGGTGCAGCTGCAACAACACTCGAGGAGCGCAACACCATCCAGGATAGAGTAGCTTACTTGATTGGCACTCCCTGATACTAGACTCAAAATCCAAAGCAAAAAGAGAAAATGCTGGAAACACTCAACACCATCACTCAGCATCTGTGGAGAGAACATGTTTCAGATGTAGATCCTTTCTGCAGTGAAAACAAATTAATTTCTATTCGTCTCACTTCATACCTTAATCTCAAAGTCATCCTTGATGTTCTTCTTCAAAATCTCTCCACCACGTTAATGTCATCTTTAACAGTTGGTGCCTAAAATGGCACACTCAAGGAAGATCTATACGCAATTAGAATTACTTATTTTGACCTATAGTTCAATGCCAGGGGATGCATCCCAGTACTTGATTAGTTAAAAAGAAAAACCATGAATTATGAAATCTGAAGAAAAAACATAAAATGGTGGAAATGTAAAGCAGGTCAATCAACATCTAAAAGTGAGAGATAAATCAATATTTTGGGTGGGACCCTTCATCAGAGCGCACATCCCAGAATCATCCTTCATGCTTTTTTCTGAAACCAATTACTTCCCAATCCATGCTGTCCATTCTTTTGGTCGTTGTATTCTGTAGATGAACATTAATTTAATTCAGCATAGGAATACCTTGATTCTTTGACTGGAAATCATCTTTCATCTGTTATGCATTTAACCACTCAGCCCCTATCTGTCTTTTTTAAACTGAAATTTAGGTGTTTAACATTTAATATTGTTCCAAAATGATTTTACCACATTGATTGTTGTACCTGTTGATTGTCCTGGGAAAAGAACTGATAACATGAGCCACATGTCAGCAATTCTTTCCGTAGCACAAAACTGCCTTCAATTCTGCACAGAATTGGCAATCTAATTCAGAGAGTATCTGTTGTGGGAAATGGAAATTGTCACACTGGTGAACTAGAGATATTATTCTGAAGTTAGAGGTGAGAGATCTTGTTACGTCAGACAGAAGGCATTTTACTCTGCATGTAACTGTACTATAATCTGACATGGGAGTGCTTGATGATGACACTAGGGACCAAAATTGGAAAGTACAGTACTAGCATCGTCTGCTTGCTGAGCAAAAAACATTTTTTCAAACTCATGCTATCCTGGAGGGACCTGTCAGTTGCAGAACTGGTAAACGTAAGAGGTTGTCCTTAACCGAGACTCTGTCTTCGACGCGAGTGTCCTCAACTCCATCCCGCAGCATGCTACCCGCCGCCATCTCAGCACAACCTTAGCCTGGCATGAGGTTGAAAAGGCCATCCGACAACTGAAGAACAACAAGGCCTCAGGAGCAGATGAAATCCCTGCCGAGGCACTGAAGCATGGCAGAGAAGCACTACTGGCGCGAATTCATGAACTCATTTCTCTTATCTGGAAGAAGGAGAGCATGCCAGGGGATCTCGGAGACGCCGTAATTGTGACCATCTTCAAGAAAGGTGACGAGTCCGATTGCGGTAATTACAGAGGAGTTTCCCTGCTGTCTGCCACAGGGAAAGTCATCGCAAGAATCCTCCTCAATCGCCTTCTCCCAGTGGCTGAAGAGCTCCTCCCAGAGTCGCAATGCGGATTCCGCCCACTAAGGGGCACAATGGACATGATCTTCACCGCGTGCCAATTACAAGAGAAATGCAGGGAACAGCACCAACCACTGTACATGGCCTCCTTTGACCTCACAAAGGCCTTCGACACTGTCAACTGTGAGGGATTATGGAGTGTCCTCCTCAAATTCGGCTGCCCTCAAAAGTTTGTCCCCATCCTCCGCCTGCTTCACGACGATATGCAAGCTGTGATCCTGACCAACGGTTCCACCAGAGACCCAATTCACGTACGGACCGGGGTCAAGCAAGGCTGTGTCATCGCACCAACGCTCTTCTCGATCTTCCTTGCTGCAATGCTCCATCTCACCCTCAGTAAGCTCCCCGCTGGAGTGGAGATAATTTACAGAACAAACGGGAAACTGTTCAACTTCCGTCGCCTCCAGTCCAGATCCAAGGTCGTCCCATCCTCTTGTCGTCGAATTACAGTATGCAGACGACGCTTGCATCTGCGCACACTCGGAGGTCGAACTCCAAACCATCGTTAACACCTTCACCGACGCATACGAGAGCATAGGCCTTACACTGAACATCCGTAAGACAAAGGTCCTCTACCAACCTACCCCCGCCACACAGTACTGCTCCCCGACTATCAAAGTCCACGACAAGGCCTTGGACAACGTGGACCACTTTCCATACCTCGGGAGCCTACTGTCAACAAGGGCAGATGTTGATGACGAAGTCCACCACCGCCTTCAGTGTGCCAGTGCAGCCTTCGGTCGCCTGAGGAAGAGAGTGTTTGAAGGCCAGGACCTCAAACCATGCACCAAGCTCATGGACTACAGAGGAGTAGTAATACCCGCCCTCCTGTATGCCTCAGAGACATGGACCATGTACAGAAGCACCTCAAAGCACTGCAGAGGTACCACCAACGCTGCCTCCGCAAAATCCTGCAAATCCATTGGCAGGATAGGCGCACCAACGTCAGTGTTCTCACTCAGGCCAACATCCCAGCATCGAAGCTTTGACCACGCTCGATCAGCTCCGATGGACGGGTCACATCGTCCGCATGCCCGATACGAGACTCCCAAAAGAAGCGCTCTACTCGGAGCTCCGACACGGCAGAGAGCCCCAGGTGGGCAGAAGAAACGCTTAAAGGACACCCTCAAAGCCTCATTGGAAAAAGTGCAACATCCCCGCCGACACCTGGTAATCCCTGGCCTAAGGCCGCACAAAGTGGAGGAGAAGCATCCGGGAAGGCGCCGACTACCTCGAGTCTCTTCGCCGGGAGCAAGCGGAAGCCAAGCGCAATGAGCACACATCAACCCAAGCACCCCACCCACCCGCCCCTTCAACCACCGTCTGCCCCACCTGTGACCGAGACTGTAGGTCCCGCATTGGACTCATCAGTCACCTGAGAACTCAATTTTAATGTGGCAGCAAGTCATCCTCGGTTCCATGGGACTGCCTGAGAAAGAATGTAAGACCCTTTATTTTTCTCTACTCGTGTGTCCAGGGGCAGTTTGGGTAGAGTGTATTGGAAGTGTACTCTGCTGAGAACATGAGTTCCTATTGGGTCTAATTTAAATAATGCAGGCATGTAGGGCTGCATTATTACAGGCCCACTGCAAAGTGGAAGCCTAAGTGTTTATGCAATGATGCTAAGAGACATACTACAAGGAGTGAAGTTAGGAAACACTTCTACACGCAAAGGGTAGTAGAAGTTTGGAACTCTCTTCCACAAACGACAATTGATGATGGGTCAGTTGTTAATTTTAAATCTGAGATTGATAGATTTTTGTTAATCAAAGGTATTAAGGGATATGGGGCAAAGGCAGGTATATGGAGTTAGGTCACAGATCAACCATAATCTCATTGAATGGCGGAACAGGCTCGAGGGGCGAAATGACCTACTACTGTTCCTATGTCTGTATAGTGCTGTGGTAAAGGACAAATTTCCATAAAATTTGTGGACTCGGCTTTACTTATAGCTATTTGCAATACATAATAACAGGAGTTAAAATTGTGAACTGTAGTGGTAAAAAACATAGGTATGGTGTTAAACATTAAAGGGGCTGGTGTAGGACGAGCCCCAGAGCTGAAGTTTGTGCTGAAATCTGGATTATTATGCCATTCTAGGACCAGGAAACAGATTGCATCTGTTGCTGTATTTTTGAGACAGCTAGAACTCACTGTTGCCTTCCCAAAGGTTCGGTGAAGGATTAGTGTCTATTTTCGATCTGCATTGCATCTGATTTTTGGGTGCTATTTAGGAGCAGATAGGGGAAAATCCACCCACAGAATTTTTAGGAACAGAGCATAGCTCAACGACCCATTGCTTTTTGTTGGGGTCCTAACAATACAATGTAACTTTGCCTGAAATCATTTCATTTTTGGGTTCTGATGAAAGGTCATCGACCTGAAATGTTAACCCTACTTTCCTCTGCTGCCTGACCTGCTGAGTATTTCTAGCATTTTATGTTTTAGTTTTAATTTCAGATTTCCAGCATCAGCAGTATTTTGCTTGTGTTAATTTTTTGGGGTCTTTGCTCTAGATATTTTACGCAAGTTCAGTATCTCGGGTTACTCCCTCAGGCAACCCATCACTCCAAAATGTAGAGTGTACCGTTACCTACCCAGTATCAAGGTAATTTGTAGACAGCCAACAGATTAAACAGAAAACCCTTGTTAATCTATTTTGGTTTACTAATTATACCATCTGCCCTTGCGTAATTTCCCTCAATTTCAGAATAAGCACTTCTTCAGAGTGCAGGTTAAGCTATGAAGTGCCAAACAAGTTTATTAAATAATAAATTGATAAGTTAGCAGAAGCAATGACACACTGTAGATTTTCATTCGTTATAGGCTCAACTATGCCTCCTTGCAAGTTAGAAAAAAACAGTCAGTTCCATCTGCTCCACTAAATGGCAAAAAAAGCTGGGACAGACACAAGATTCCTAGTTATCAACCACCACAGTTGCCCTTTTGCCTGTTTAAGACTTTATGCCATAATTTAAACAAGACTGGCTTTTTTTTTCAAAGAATCACTGGGACAAATAAAATTGAGAGTTGCCAATCGAACATAAATACAAATAAAACCCACAAGATATTTTTTATGTAAATTGAATGGATTGGCCCCTCCCTCACATACATCTGATTTGCTGCTGTTTTATAAACTTGTACAAATTCTGTATGTGATTGACAGCAAGACTAGTCATACAGAGCATGCTAGCACTTTGTTTGTCACCTCACCCCCCATGTATCAATGGAAAAGTACTGCAAACCAGGAAGCATTAATAGGAGCAGTTAGGGCCTATTGCCAACTAGCCATTGGCTACCTTCAGCCAATTTCTTATCTATTTCCAAGTTTTACTTTGAATTCCCATATCTTTAAATTTAAGTAGTAGCCTTTCATACATAAGAACATAAGAAATAGGAGCAGGAGTAGGCCATACGGCCCCTCGAGCCTGCTTGCCATTCATTAAGATCATGGCTGATCTTCAACCTCAACTCCACTTTCCTGCCCTATCCCCATTATCCCTTGATTCCCCTAGAGTCCAAAAATCTATCGATCTCAGCCTTGAATATACTCAAAGACTCAGCAGGGGCAGAGAATTCCAAAGATTCACAACCCTCTGAGTGAAGAAATTCCTCCTCATCTCGGTCTTAAATGGCCCACCCCTTATCCTGAGACTATGCCCCCTAGTTCTAGATACTCCAGCCAGGGGAAACGACCTCCCAGCATCTACCCTGTCAATCCCCTTCAGAATCTTGTCTGTTTCAATGAGATCACCTCTCATTCTTCTAAACTCCAGAGAGTATAGGCCCATTCTACACAATCTCTCATCATAGGACAGCCCTCTCATCCCAGGAATCAATCTAGTGAACCTTCGTTGCACCGCCTCCAACGCAAGTATATCCTTCCTTAGATAAGGAGACCAAAACTGTGCACAGTACTCCAGTGTGGTCTCACCAAGGCCCTGTATAATTGTAGCAAGACTTCCTTACTCTTATACTCCAACCCCTTTGCAATAAAGACCAATATGCTATTTGCCCTCCTTATTGTTTGCTGTACCTGCATGCAAGCTTTCTGTGTTTCTTGCACGAGGACGCCCAAATCTCTTTGAACACCAACATTTAAAAGTTTCTCACCATTTTAAAAAATATTCTGTTTTTCTATTCTTCCTACCAAAGTGAATAACCTCACATTTCCCTACATTATACTCCATCTGCCACCTTACTGCCCACTCACTTAGTCTATCTGTATCCCTTTGCAGACTCTGTGTTCTCCTCACAACTTACTTTCCCATCTAGCTTTGTATTGCCAGAAAACTTGGATACATTACACTCGGTCCCTTCATCTAGGTCATTAATATAGATTGTAAATAGCTGAGGCCCCAGCACTGATCCTTGCGGCACCCCACTAGTTACAGCCTGCCAACCTGAAAAAGACCCGTTTATCCCTACTCTCTGTTTTCTGTCCATTAACCAATCCTCTATCCATGCTACCATGCAAAGATAGGGCGTATAAAATAGCCAAAAAAAAGCACCAGAGCGGAAGATTGGGAACAGTTTAAGATAGAGCAAAGGAGGACAAAGGGCTTAATCAAGAGGGGCAAAATAGCTTACGAAAGCAAGCTGGCGGAAAATATAAAAACTAACTCCAAAAGCTTTTATAAGTATATCAAGAGGAAAAGACTGGTGAAAACCAAAGTTGGCCCATTGCAGTCAGATACGGGGGAATATATAACGGGAAATAAAGAAATGGCAGACCAACTAAATGCATACTTTGGGTCAGTCTTTACGAAGGAAGACACAAAAAACCTCCCTGGGATATCGGGAAAAATAGGGACATTTGCAAAGGAGGAACTGACGCAAGTCAATATCTCTAAGGATATGGTGTTAAGGAAGCTAAAGGGATTGAAGGCGGACAAATCCCCAGGGCCTGATAACATGCATTCTAGGGTGCTGAAGGAGGTGGCCCTAGAGATAGCGCATGCACTAAGTATGATTTTTCAGAATTCATTAGACTCGGGAACAGTGCCCATGGATTGGAGGGTAGCTAACGTTACCCCACTATTCAAAAAGGGGGGTAGGGAAAAAGCAGGTAATTACAGACCTGTAAGCCTTACATCAGTTGTGGGCAAAATGCTGGAGTCCATCATTAAGGATGAAATAGCGGAGCACTTAGCAAATGGGGACAGGATAGGACAGAGTCAACATGGATTTACAAAGGGTAAATCGTGCTTGACTAATCTATTGGAATTTTTTGAGGGAGTAACTGGTAAAATAGATGGGGGAGAGCCAGTAGATGTGCTGTACCTGGACTTCCAAAAGGCCTTCGATAAGGTCCCACATAAAAGATTAGCAGGGAAAATTGAAGCTCATGGGATAAAGGGGAAAGTATTGACGTGGATAGAGAACTGGCTGTCAGATAGAAAACAGAGAGTTGGAATAAACGGCTCATTTTCTGAATGGCAGGCAGTAACAAGTGGGGTACCACAGGGATCTGTCCTGGGTCCCCAGCTGTTCACAATTTACATTAATGACCTGGATCAGGGAGTCGGATGCAGCATTTCCAAATTTGCAGACGACACTAAACTAGGAGGGGGGGTGGGCTCAGAGGAGGAGACCAGGAAGCTCCAGAGCGATTTGGACAGACTGGGTGATTGGGCGGATAAATGGCAGATGCACTATAATGTGGACAAGTGCGAAGTTATCCACCTTGGGTGCAGGAACGGGAGGGCAAATTATTATTTAAATGGCAATAAATTGGGAGAGGGGGAAGTACAGAGAGACCTGGGTGTTCTTGTACACCAGTCACTGAAGGCGAGCATGCAGGTGCAACAGGCGGTCAAGAAGGCAAACGGTATGCTGGCCTTCATAGCAAAAGGGTTGGAATACAGGAACAGGGATACCTTGCTGCAGCTGTACAGGGCACTGGTGAGACCACACCTCGAGTACTGTGTACAGTTTTGGTCGCCTCATCTGAGGAAAGATGTTCTTGCCATGGAGGGGGTGCAGCGGCGATTCATCAGGCTGATACCAGGAATGGCGGGATTGACCTATGAGGAGAGACTATGTAGTTTAGGGATGTACACACTGGAGTTTAGAAGATTGAGAGGGGACCTCATAGAAGTGTATAAAATTCTGACAGGTCTAGACAGACTAGATGCAGAAGGAATGTTTCCCTTGGCGGGTGAGAACAGAACTAGAGGACATAATTTAAGGATAAGGGCTAAACCATTTAGGACAGAAATGAGGGGGAATTTCTTCACTCAGAGGGTGGTGAACCTGTGGAACTCATTGCCACAGAGGGCAGTGTACGCCAGCTCATTAAATATATTTAAGAGGGAATTAGATATATTTCTACAGGCAAAAGGGGTTAAGGGTTACGGAGAGAAGGCGGGGACGGGATACTGAATTGGAGGATCAGCCATGATCTCATTAAATGGCGGAGCAGGCTCGAAGGGCCGGATGGCCTACTCCTGCTCCTATCTTCTATGTATCTATGTATCTATGTACTATATTACCCCCAACCCCATGAGCCCTTATCTTGTGTAATAACCTTTTATGTGGCACTTTATCAAATGCCTTTTGGAAATTCAAATATATAACATCCACTAGTTCCCCTTTATCTACCCTGCTAGTTACATCCTCAAAAAACTCTAATAAATTTGTCAAACACGATTTCCCTTTCATAAAACCATGTTGACTCTGCCTAATCATGTTACGATTTTCTAAGTGCCCTGGTACCACTTCCTTAACAATGGATTCCAGCATTTTCCCGATGACTGATGTCAGGCTAACTGGCCTGTAGTTCCCTGTTTTCTCTCTCCCTACCTTCCTTAATAGCGGTGTTACATTTGCTACCTTCCAATCCGCTGAGACTGTTCTAGAATCTAGGGAATTTTGGAAGATCAAAACCAATGCATCCACTATCTCTTCAGCCACCTCTTTTAGAACCCTAGGATGTAGGCCATCCGGTCCAGGGGATTTGTTGGCTTTTAGCCCCATTAGTTTCTCTAGTACTTTTTCTCTACTTATATTAATTACATTAAACTCCTCACCCTCATTAGACCCTTGGTTCCCCACCATTTTTGGTATGCTTTTTGTGTCTTCTACTGTGAAGACGGATACAAAATATTTGTTTAACGTTTCTGCCATTTCCTTATTCCCCATAATAACTTCTCCTCTCTCAGCCTCTAAGGGACCAAGGTTTACTTTTGCTACTCTCTTCCTCTTTACATACTTGTAGAAGCTCTTATAATCTGTTTTTATATTTCTTGCTAGTTTTCTCTCATTCTATTTTTTCACTTTTTATCAATTTTTTTGGTCATCCTTTGCTGGTTTCTGAAACTCTCCCAATCATCAGACTTAGTACTATTCTTCGCAACATTATAAGCTGCTTCTTTCAAGCTAATGCTATCCTTAACTTCTTTAGTTAGCCACGGATGGATCATTTTTCCCGTGGAGTTTTTGTTTCTCAATGGAATGTATTTTTGTTGAGAATTATTAAATATTTCTTTAAATGCTAGCCACTGCTTATCTACCGCCATACCTTTTAATCTATTTTTCCAATCTACCTTAGCCAACTCGCCCCTCATGCCTACGTAATTGGCTTTATTTAAGTTTAAGACTCTAGTTTCAGACTTAGGCAAGTCACTCTCAAACTTAACGTGCAATTCTATTATCATATGATCATTCTGCCCCAGAGGATCCTTTACTATGAGATTGCTAATTAACCCTGTCTCATTACACAATATAAGGTCAAAAATAGCCTGTTCCCTGGTTGGTTCCTTGATGGAATGCATTCGGGACAGTTTCCTAGAACAACACATGAACTCGTCCTCCAGACTACCTTTGCCAATTTGATTTCTCCAGTCCCTATGAAGATTAAAGTCCCCCACGATTATTGCATTACCTTTGTTACAAGCTCCTACTATTTCATGAATAATATTTTGTCCAACGGTATAGCTACTGTTAGGGGGCCTATATACTACTCCCACCAGTGTTTTCTGCCCCTTGTTATTCCTTATCTCCACCCATACTGATTCTACTTTCTGATCTTCCAAGCCGAGATCCTTTATCTCTGCTGTCCTTATGTCATCCTTTATTATCAGGGCTACCCCCACTCCTTTTCCATTCTGCCTGTCTTTTCGAAACGTCAAGTACCCTGGAACATTTAGTTCCCAACCTTGGTCACCTTGCAACCACGTCTCTGGAATGGCTATTTGATCAAACCCATTTATCTCTATTTGTGCCACTAGTTCATCTATCTTGTTATGAATGCTTTGTGCATTCAGATAAAGAGCCTTTAATTAAAAAATGTTACCATTATTCCCTGCTTTGACCTTATTCTCTGCTGCACTGCTACCGTTAAACTCTTTGTCCCTTCCTGTCACATTCTGCTTATTTTTACCCAAATTGCTACACTGCTCTATTGCCTTGATCTTTCTCTTTAGATTTCTAAACTTCCCCTCACCTGACCCCCACCCTTTTTAATTTAAAGCTCTATCTACAGTCCCAGTTATTCAATTCGCCAGGACGCTGGTCCCAGCCGGTCCCGACGGAACAGCTCTCTCTTTCCCCAGTACTGGTGCCCCATGAATTGAAATCCCTTCTTCCCACACCACTCTTTGAGCCACACATTTAACTCTCTGATCTGCTTGACCCTATGCCAATTTGCGCGTGGCTCAGGTAGTAATCCAGAGATTATTACCCTTGAGGTTCTGCTTATTAATTTAGACCCTAGCTCCTCAAACTCCCTCAGCAGAACCTCATTCTTAGTTCTACCAATGTCGTTGGTTCCTATATGGACCACGACAACTGGAGCCTCCCCCTCCCACTCCAAGTTCTTATCCAGCCGCGAGGAGATATCCTTAACCCTGGTACCGGGCAGGCAACACAGCCTTCGGGACTCTTTCGCAGCTGCAGAGAACCGAATCTATCCCCCTGCCTATACTGTCCCCTACCACTACCACATTCCTTCCTTCTCCCCCTACTTGGATGGCCTCCTGTACCACAGTGCTGCGGTCAGTTTGCCCATCCTCCCTGCAGTGCTTTTCCTCATCCATACAGGTAGCAAGTACCTCGTACCTGTTGGACAAGGTCAAGGGCTGAGGCTCTTCCATCACTACATCCTGGGTCCCCATACCTGCCTGACTCGCAGTCACACCCTTGTGTCCCTGACCACTGATGAACTCTAAAGTACTACGTAACCTAAAGGGTATGAACAAAGTGTCCGGGTAACTCTCCCCTCTCCCTGATGCATCGCAATGTCTGCAGCTCGGACTCCAGCTCAACAACTCTGAGCCGAAGTTCCTTGAGTTGCAGACACTTACTGCTGATGTGGTTGCTCAGGATTGTGATACTCTCCACAAACTCCCACATGCTGCAGTTACGACACACCACCTGCCCTGCCATCTCTAACCTTGTTTTATTTAATAACTAATTAGTTAAAGCTTTTGTTCAATCAATATTTTAGTTTTATTGTTTGATTATTTTATCTAGTTTAAGTTATTCATTTAATAAGTACTAGCAAGTTACAGTTTCTCAGCTCTTAATTTAACCCCCTTCCCTAACTTAGAGAGCAAAAAAAAGCTGTAATTCTCACCAACCAATCACCAGCTGCTCTCCTGTGACGTCACTCTTTGATTTTTTTTGTTGTTGTTTTTGAATTGGAGCCTCGCCGCTGCTTTAATTCAGGTCCGCTCTCGGGCCGCTCTTTATCCTCTCGCCGCTGCCGCTGCTTTAATTCAGGTCCGCTCTCGGGTCGCTCTTTATCCTCTCGCCGCTGCCGCTGCTTTAATTCAGGTCCGCTCTCGGGCCGCTCTTTATCCTCTTGCCGCTGCCGCTGCTTTAATTCAGGTCCGCTCTCGGGCCGCTCTTTATCCTCTCGCCGCTGCCGCTGCTTTAATTCAGGTCCGCTCTCGGGCCGCTCTTTACCCTCTCGCCGCTGCCGCTGCTTTAATTTAGGTCCGCTCTCAGGCTGCTCTTTATCCTCTCGCCGCTGCCGCTGCTTTAATTCAGGTCCGCTCTCGGGCTGCTCTTTATCCTCTCGCCGCTGCCGCTGCTTTAATTCAGGTCCGCTCTCGGGCCGCTCTTTATCCTCTCGCCGCTGCTTTAATGTGGAGTTGTGGTCATAGGAATTTATGATTTTTTCTTTCTTCGTTCGTGGGATGGTAAATATTGACAAAGTATGGTAATAGGAAGTACGATTTGGTAGACAGGAAGTGCACGCAGATGTAAGATTTTTAATAAATTGATAAATGTTTAATACTTTACTCCGTGAGTTGTTTTGTGACGGTATGAATGCATTGCACAGGTCTGTGTGTCAATTTTCACCATGCTCATCAGTTATGTGTGTGTTGTTTCTATGATTTTTATGCTTTCTATTCGGTTATTTTCTTTTGGTGTGCCTCTACGATTCTGTAGCTGGACTAAGAGAACCAGATTTAGTATGTAAACACTGGTAGTTGGCCAACAGAACTAGTCTCCCAGGATCAGATTTAAATAAGTGCCAATATGCAACCAGATTAAGGGGTTGATCAATAGTAACTAACATAAGATTATCTGGCCTTGTTTTATAAAACTTCTTGCTATTAACAACAACAACTTGTATTTATATAGCGCCTTTAACGTAGTAAAACGTTCCAAGGTGCTGCACAGGAGTATTTTAAGACAAATAAAATTTGACACCAATCCACATAAGGATAAATTAGGGCAGGTGACCAGAAGCTTGATCAAAGAGGTAGATTTCAAGGTGCATCTTAAAGGAGGAAAGAGAGGTAGCGAGGCGGACAGGTTTAGGCAGGGAATTTCAGAGCTTAGGGCCTAGGCAACAGAAGGCACGGCCACCAAAGGTTGAGCGATTTATAATCAGGGATCCTCAAGAGGGCAGAATTAGAGGTGCGCAGATATCTCAGGGGTCGGGGGGGGGGAGTTGTGGGGCTGAAGGAGATTACAGAGATAGGGAGGGGTGAGGCCATGGAGGGATTTGAAAACAAGGATGAGAATTTTGAAATCGAGGCGCTGCTTAACCGGGAGCCAATGTAGGTCAGTGAGCACAGGATGATGGGCGAACGGGACTTGGTGCGAGTTAGGACACGGGCAGCCGAGTTTTGGATGACCTCAAGCTTACGTAGGGTGGAATGTGGGAGGCCAGCCAGGAGTGTGTTGAAATAGTCAAGTCTAGAGGTAACAAAGGCATGGATGAGGGTTTCAGCAGCGGATGAGCTGAGGCAAGGGCGGAGACGGGCGATGTTACGGAGGTGGAAGTAGGCGGTCTTTGTTATGCTGCGGATATGTGGTCGGAAGCTCATTTCAGGGTCAAATATGACACCAAGGTTGCGAACAGTGTGGTTCAACCTTAGACAGATGTTAGGGAGAGGGATGGAGTCAGTGGCTAGGGAACGGAGTTTGTGGCGGGGACCGAAAACAATGGCTTCGGTTTTCCCAATATTTAATTGGAGAAAATTTTTGCTCAACCAGAACTGTATGTCGGACAAGCAGTCTGACAATTTGGACACCGTGGAGGGGTCGAGAGAAGAAGCAGTGAGGATGTTGTCAGCGTACATGTGGAAACTGAATTAAGGCTGCCTTTTAATTTTTCTTTTTACTCTGTTGTCACTAATCTGAAGCAGGAATGCTTGCCGGAAACTATGAAGTGATTTTGCTTTTATAAAATCTGCATAGTATCTCTAGTTTTTAAAGAGAGTTTTATGAAGGTATCAGTGGATCTCCTCTGAGATGGCTCACAAAGAGTCGTAGGTTACACTGTTTTATATCTATAGGAATGTTATACTCTGTACCACACATATATTGTATAATATAGTAGATCGCCCACATTCTTGCTTAAGTCATCCGGCATCTGGAACGTACAGGAAACTCTTTATTAACCTGGGACCGGCGTGGTGCCGGTTAATCAAAAAGTCCGGATAACGGAGAGTTATATCTCCCAACGTACGAGAGCCCCGTACACATTGACATGTGCCTGCATTCGGAGCTTCGTCTCCCCGGGGACCGCCAGCTGACCATCTGTCGTGTCCGCTGCCTACCCAGGCTGCACATTCCCCTCCCAATCTACACGCTCCGATACAAGGCAAATGCCTCAGGGGGTTTTTTTTAAGTTAATTTTAAACGAGAGATGAAGGAAAACCCCGGTTACCTACTCAAGAATTTTGCCGGTTAAGAGAGATTTCCGGATATTTGGGTGCCGGTTAATAAAGAGTTTCCTGTAGTTCCTGATGCTTACCACGGTCCTGATCTAGCCTAAACATGCTAGCTGTTCATCCATCACGTCATTGTCTAGGGGCTTATCCATAAGAGGATGTAGCCGCTGCCATCTTCTTCCAACCATTACAATTCAGGAATGTCACTTGTGCCTTATCTGTTAAAGAGCACTTATATGGGATAGAGATTCATTATGGAACTCGGGTGTATTGCGCCTACGGCAGTCAGGAAAAAAAGCCCCATTGGAGGAAATCATGCTACCTAAGTAAGTGAATATAGTCACTGATTCCACTGTCTTGGATGGATCTTCATCTATTATGAAGTTTGATGGAATGATAACGCATCCTAGCGATTGCACTTTCATCTTGTTCCAGCTGATCTGAAGACCAAGGCTGGATGCCTCTTGGTCAAAAATTCGTAGAGCTTCGATGACGGTGTCCACACTTTCAACTGAGACCATTATGGCGTTGGCAAAGTCCAGATCTATAGTCATTGCCTAGGATGGTCCCACATCCATTTTTTTCTTCTTGTTGACTTCATGATGTCATCAACAGCTGGCAAGAATAAGGTTGTGGCGAGAACATAGTCCTGACATACTCCGTATTAAACTTAAAAGACTAAGAAAGCTTTCTGTCAGTATAGACCCCTTCATTGTCGCTGGGTCAAAATCGTTGAACTCCCTTCCTAACAGCACCGTGGACTAAAGAAATATCAGTTACTGAGAAAAGTGGTGGACAGAAATTTTTCAAAAGGCATTTTGAGTGATTCGATTGGCCTACCAACAAACCGCTACAGGCAACTGTTTAAATGGGGAACTATCATTATATAATGTTAATATGAGCAGTGTTACAAAAATCGTGACAACTGGAAATAAGATTGGTGGATAGGAAATGCACACATATGCAAGATTTTTAATGTGTGGAGTACTAGTGATATTGTTAAAATGAGGAAAGAAAAATTACTCCTTTTGGCTGTAACATTTGTTTGAACGAAGATATACTCCACATAGACAATATTTCCTACATTCCCTTTCACTGACTGGCCAGTTACTAGCTTTGTGCATCTCCTCAGGTCTTATCTTTTCAGATGTGTTTACCTAATCGCTAAATTTATGGGGTTCTAATCTGTACTGGCATTTCTGTTGCTTTCTTACCGCTTCTCATGCTTTTAACTGACTAATACTCTTAGATCCTCGTTGCTTTTTGTTTACTTGTACGATGTACTTTTAATTTGAAGTTGCTTAATTCAAAATGTATTAATTTGAACTGCAATCATTAAAGCCTCTTAATTTGAGCTACTAGATAATTTAATTTCTTTTTAAGAAAACAATGACTTTGAATTAACAGAAATAGACTCTATGGGCATGATTTGCCTCCTCCCTCTGGAGGAGGGTCAGGATAGGACTTCTGCCTGCCACTCTAATCCCACCATGACCCTGACCCTTCTTCCTAAATTGGAGCTCATTACTCATGCAGATTGGGCTCCCAGTGGGATCACGGTCACCAGGAGAGAACCCACCACTGTCAATGATGAAAGTGCGGGTAGCAGGTCATCCACTACAGCACCGGAAGAAAGGAGCCCATTTCAAAGAGGCAAAAGAGCCCCAAGGATATGTAGATTGAATTTTCTGTGGGGGGCCACGGACTAAAAACATTCAAGTTTGGGGCCTGAGGAGAGGGACTGGTGCACACTACTGGGACCCTCCCTCTAAAACAAACCTTCCACAGCTCCCCCGAGGGACTACTGCCACCTGCAGTCTGCATTATCAGTGGCTGTAGATCATGAAATCAGCTGGGTTTCTCGGCCCTCCCTCTCTGCCCTATTTTGCATCTGATGAGATAGTGAATGGGTGGCCAGCAGACAACCCTGCTGGGGCAGGAGGAGGGAAATCCAGATCAGGGCAGTAATGCAGCAGTAGGCTTCCCCACCTTATTTTCTTTGATTTCCCCCTGCTATTTCAGGCAGTATAGCAGAAGAAAATCCAGCCCAATATTTCTACTAGGCCGTTATATTTTTTTTTTTTACCTTATTCAACCACTGGCTTACGTTTAAACATCACTATGTAGATGCTGCTTAGGCTGTGAGTTGCTAAAAGAGTTTTGCCTAATTACTTAAACAGGCTTCCCTTGTTCTGTTGCAATTTCTTAATCCACAAAACATTTGTGGCATTATTTATCTGATATAATCAAAGACTCTAGTTCATATCTCATGTCCTCCATGCATACTTTTAAGGTTGTTTGCCCATTTCCTTTTCACTTCAGGAAGTTTGAAAATCACAAACGGCCTTTCTTATCACATACCAATGGGGCTGAAAGGCACAGCCCATTTGTAGCCAGCTCAGCTGGGTTTGGTTCCAGAGTTATGTCGTATTTTTTTTAAAGGCATTGGATTGACTATAGTACACTGCATACTGATCTAAATATTAAAATTTAGCCTTGACATTTGCATAAGTGTCAATGCCAACGGGAATTGTGCACGCCGAGGCCAGAAAATCACATGTTCTTTCGGTGCACTTGCTTTCTGTCAGTTGCAGGTGAAATCCTGGCCTTGGTTCCCTGCCAGCAGTGCTGTGCGAAATCTTTACTGTAAATCTCCTTATCGATGCTGCTTGATGGTGGATGCTGCAAATTTCCTGCTTTCACACCCCACGGAAACATGGTTGCAGGGTGAGCAGGGCTGGGAGCTTAACATACAGGGGTATTCAGTATTTAGGAAGGATCGACAAAAAAGAAAGGGAGGAGGGGTAGCATTGCTGGTAAAAGAGGGGATAAATGCAATTGAAAGGAAGGATATTAACTCAGTTAATACAGAATCTATATGGGTGGAGCTAAGAAATAGCGAGGGGCGAAAAACATTAATAGGAGTGGTATATAGGCCTCCAAATAGTAAAATAGAGGTTGGGGAGGGCATCACGAGGGAAATTAGAGAAGCGTGCAATAAGAGCACAGCTGTCATCATAGGTGACTTTAACTTACATATAGATTGGACTAGCCTAATCAGTAAAAATAATGAGGAGGAGGAATTCCTTGAGTGTTTAAGGGATGGTTATCTGGATCAATATGTCGAGGAACCAACTCGGGAACAGGCTATATTGGACTGGGTACTGTGCAATGAGAAGGGACTAATTAGTAATCTTGTTGTACGGGGACCCTTGGGTCAGAGCGATCATAACATGATCGATTTCTCACTCGAAATGGAGAGCGAAGAAATTGACTCAGAGACTAAGGTCCTGAATTTAAACAAGGGGAATTATGATGCCATTAGACGGGAACTGAGTAGGTCTGATTGGACAACGTTCCTGGGAGGACTGGAGGTAGATAAACAATGGCAAGCATTTAAAGATAGAATGACAAAATTGCAAAAATTGTTTATACCAATCTGGCATAAAAGGAAATCTAAAAAGGTGACTCAACCGTGGATAACAGGGGAAATTAGAGACAGCATAAAATCCAATGATAGGGTGTATAAAATAGCCAAAAAAAGCGCCAGAGCGGAAGATTGGGAACAGTTTAAGGGCTTAATCAAGAGGGGCAAAATAGCTTACGAAAGCAAGCTGGCGGAAAATATAAAAACTAACTCCAAAAGCTTTTATAAGTATATCAAGAGGAAAAGACTGGTGAAAACCAAAGTTGGTCCATTGCAGTCAGATACGGGGAATATATAACGGGAAATAAGGAAATGGCAGACCAACTAAATGCATACTTTGGGTCAGTCTTTACGAAGGAGGACACAAAAAACCTCCCTGGGATATCGGGAAAAATAGGGACATTGGCAAAGGAGGAACTGACGCAAATCAATATCTCTAAGGATATGGTGTTAAGGAAGCTAAAGGGATTGAAGGCGGACAAATCCCCAGGGCCTGATAACATGCATCCTAGGGTACTGAAGGAGGTGGCCCTAGAGATAGCGGATGCACTAAGTATGATTTTTCAGAATTCATTAGACTCGGGAACAGTGCCCATGGATTGGAGGGTAGCTAACGTTACCCCACTATTCAAAAAGGGGGGTAGGGAAAAAGCAGGTAATTACAGACCTGTAAGCCTTACATCAGTTGTGGGCAAAATGCTGGAGTCCATCATTAAGGATGAAATAGCGGAGCACTTAGCAAATGGGGACAGGATAGGACAGAGTCAGCATGGATTTACAAAGGGTAAATCGTGCTTGACTAATCTATTGGAATTTTTTGAGGGAGTAACTGGTAAAATAGATGGGGGAGAGCCAGTAGATGTGGTGTACCTGGACTTCCAAAAGGCCTTCGACAAGGTCCCACATAAAAGATTAGCATGGAAAATTGAAGCTCATGGGATAAAGGGGAAAGTATTGACGTGGATAGAGAACTGGCTGTCAGATAGAAAACAGAGAGTTGGAATAAACGGCTCATTTTCTGAATGGCAGGCAGTAACAAGTGGGGTACCACAGGGATCTGTCCTGGGTCCCCAGCTGTTCACAATTTACATTAATGACCTGGATCAGGGAGTCGGATGCAGCATTTCCAAATTTGCAGACGACACTAAACTAGGAGGGGGGGTGGGCTCAGAGGAGGAGACCAGGAAGCTCCAGAGCGATTTGGACAGACTGGGTGATTGGGCGGATAAATGGCAGATGCACTATAATGTGGACAAGTGCGAAGTTATCCACCTTGGGTGCAGGAACGGGAGGGCAAATTATTATTTAAATGGCAATAAATTGGGAGAGGGGGAAGTACAGAGAGACCTGGGTGTTCTTGTACACCAGTCACTGAAGGCGAGCATGCAGGTGCAACAGGCGGTCAAGAAGGCAAACGGTATGCTGGCCTTCATAGCAAAAGGGTTGGAATACAGGAACAGGGATACCTTGCTGCAGCTGTACAGGGCACTGGTGAGACCACACCTCGAGTACTGTGTACAGTTTTGGTCGCCTCATCTGAGGAAAGATGTTCTTGCCATGGAGGGGGTGCAGCGGCGATTCATCAGGCTGATACCAGGAATGGCGGGATTGATCTATGAGGAGAGACTATGTAGTTTAGGGATGTACACACTGGAGTTTAGAAGATTGAGAGGGGACCTCATAGAAGTGTATAAAATTCTGACAGGTCTAGACAGACTAGATGCAGAAGGAATGTTTCCCTTGGCGGGTGAGAACAGAACTAGAGGACATAATTTAAGGATAAGGGCTAAACTATTTAGGACAGAAATGAGGGGGAATTTCTTCACTCAGAGGGTGGTGAACCTGTGGAACTCATTGCCACAGAGGGCAGTGTACGCCAGCTCATTAAATATATTTAAGAGGGAATTAGATATATTTCTACAGGCGAAAGGGGTTAAGGGTTACGGAGAGAAGGCGGGGACGGGATACTGAATTGGAGGATCAGCCATGATCTCATTAAATGGCGGAGCAGGCTCGAAGGGCCGGATGGCCTACTCCTGCTCCTATCTTCTATGTATCTATGTGCAGTCAGTAGTGCCAATCACCCATTTTTAATGGTTGTTAAAGGCTAGCCAAGTTCTCACATCAGAAACTGCTCTATTAAAGCTGTACTAGTTGATTTCTTTTTAGTGCCACATACTTTTAAGATACAAGGATTGATTTCAGTAAAGCCCTCTCGGTGAATTTAATGGAAGAAGACAAAAAGGAACAAAGAAAGGATATGAGAGAGCCCCAGAGGCAACTTAATTGCACCCGCCAATATGCCACTACTGTAGCCACTGGTCTGGGTACAGCTAACTATTAGTGATTGAGAACTGCCTCTACAGTATTTGGTTCAGCAGGGAGGTAGTTACAGATCTGTGGCATCTCCTTTTAGGAAACATGCAGACAATTAAACACTGCAGGGATGGTACTGCAGTGGCAGTCAAGGTAACAATGGCCCTCAGCTTTTATACTACCACAGGGGATATCTGCAGTATCAGCCAATTTGCTGTTCAGAGACTTATCAAACAAGTGACTGATGCATTCTTCAGCAAGGCCATACTTAATTAATTTTCCAACATGACAATGCTACCCAATTTTATTGCATGTCTAGACTGCCCAAAGACCAATGGCATCCATTCAGATCACTGCGCGTAATGCATTGCCGATGTGAAAAGAAAGGGCTTCTATTAGATCAATGTGCAGCTGATCAGTGATCAAAAAAATCTTATGCAGCGCACTGCACATTTCTGAAGCAGCAGTCGTAATGTTTTTGTTTTAAGACAATTTTCTGTACCAAGATTATTTGAAGATGAAGGTAGAATGGCTCCTTGGAGACTAAAGCTACTGTCTTCAGTCCTGGCTGTTCAGCCCTTGTGGCAGCCGGGGCAAAAGCAAAGAACAGATATGACAAAGCTGATGCATGTATTCATTATAGAGCATATCATTGGCATCTTCAAATAATGCTTCAGATGTCTTGACAAATCAAGGTGGGCAGTACAACTCCTTTAGGGTTTCCAACATAATTGTCAACTGCAAGCTCTACAATTTTTGCAATAAGAACCACCTTAGCCTTTGAGATGGAGAAGGAAACTACCCCTTAATTAAGGCCAGAAAATCGCACTGGCCATTCTGGGAAACAGCAGCCAATATTCATGCAGCTGGTATCAACCCACTATCCAGATAGATGGAATCGTGGGATGCATGCAACATAAAGAACCAACACTTCATCACTGACCCAACAGCAGAGGTCCCTGGCATCGAACTCCCTCGAAGACTGGACAGCACTCAACCAAATCCGCACAAAGCATGGATGATGTGGCCACCTGCTCCACAAGTGGAAGATGAAAGACGACCCGAAGTGCGACTGTGGCCATGAGTCCCAGACCATGGAACACATCTCATTAACCTGCCCACTAAGATTTGTTGCGGGAGGCACCTGATTTCTCTACTAGGCATCTCAAGAGGCCATCGAATGGATGGCCAATCTAGACATCCCATTATACAAAAGTAGTAGTAATTAAGGTCAGCACGGGATACAGCGATAGGGCCAAGGAGTTACCTGTGTCCTAGCCAACGTTCAGCTCTCAATTCAGAGTACCAAAACAGATTGTTTCATCATTAGTTCATTTGCTGTTTGTTGGATTGTTGTGTACAAATTTGCAAACGGTAACTGCACTTCAAAAGTAATTAATTGGCTGTGGAGCATTTTGGAACTTCTTGACGATGTGAAAGGAGCTTTATAAATCCAAGTTCTTTCTTTCCTTTTTTTTGTTCATGGGATGTGGGTGTCACTGGCAAGGCCAGCATTTATTGCTCATCCCTAATTGCTCTTGAGAAGGTGGTGGTGAGCCACCTTCTTGAACTGCAGTTAAGAGTCAACCACATTGCTGTGGGTCTGGAGTCACACATAGGCCAGACCAGGTAAGGACAGCAGATTTCCTTCCCTAAAGGACATTAGTGAACCAGATGGGTTTTTACGACAATCCAGTAGTTTCATGGTCACCATTACTGACACTAGCTTTTTATCCCAATTTATTTAATTAACTGAATTTAAATTCCCCAGCTGCCATGGTGGGATTTGAACTCCTGTTTCTGCATCAGTAGTCTACTCCTCTGGATTACTAGTCCAGTAACATAACCACTGTGCTACTGTACCCTGATAAATTCAAGGAAATTGTTAATGAAATTGGACATGTTCATAGAATCTTACAGCACAGAAGACAGCTATTCTTTATGTGAGCTATCCAATTAGTCCCCACCCCAGTTCTTTCCCCTTAGCTCTGCAAATTTTTCCTTTTCAAGTATTTATCCGTTACTATTGAAGCTGCTTTTAACTGCCTTTCAGGCAATGCGTAACAACTCACTGCGCAAAAATTCTTGTCCTCTCCCCTTTGATTCTTTTGCAGATTATCTTAAATCTACGTCATCTGGTTACCAACCCACTTGCCATTGGAAACAGTTTCTCCTTACTTGCTCTATCAAAACCCCTCAATTTTGAACACTTCTATTCAATCTCCCCTTAACCTTCACTGATCTAAGGTGAAGAATCCCAGCTTCTTTAGACTCTCCTCATAACTGAAGTCCCTCATCCCTGGTACCATTCTAGTAAATCTCCTCTGCACCCTCTCCAAGGTCTTGACATCCTTCTGAAAGTGTGGTGCCCAGAATTTGACACAATACTCTAGCTGAGGCCTAACCAGTGATTTTATAAAGGTTTAGCATAATTTCCATGCTTTTGTACTACATAGGATTAGATAAGATATACGGTACTGAAACAGGCCATTCGGCCCAACCAGTCCATGCCGGCGTTTATGCTCCACACGAGCCTCCTCCCGTCTTTCCTCATCTAAATCTATCAGCTTAACCCTCTATTCCCTTTTCCCTCATATGCTTGTCTAGCCTCCCCTTAAATGCATCTATACTATTCGCTTCAACCACTCCCTGTGGTAGCAAGCTCCACATTCTCATCACTCTTTGGGTAAAGAAGTTTCTTCTGAATTCCCTGTTGCATTTCTTGGTGACTAACTTATATTGATGGCCTCTAGTTATGCTCTTCCCCACAAGTGGAAACATTCTCTTTGTATCCACTCTATCAAAATTTTTCATAATTTTGAAGACCTCTATTAGGTCACCCCTCAGCCTTTTTTCAAGAGAAAAGAGACCCAGCCTATTCATCCTTTCCTGATATGTATACCCTCACATTTCTGTTATCATCCTTGTAATTCTTCTCTGCACCCTCTCCAGTGCCTCTATATCCTTTTTATAATATGGCGACCAGAACTGTACGCAGTACTCCAAGTGTGGTCTAACCAAGGTTCGATACAGATTTAGCATAACTTCCCTACTTTTCAATTCTATCCCTCTAGAAATAAACCCTAGTGCTTGGTTTGCTTTTTTTATATAGCCTTGCTAACCTATGTCGCAACTTTTAGTGATTTGTGTATTTGTACTCCTAGATCCCTTTGTTCCTCTACCCCACCTAGACTCGCACCCTCCAAGTGATAAGTGACCTCCCTATTCTTCCTACCAAAATGTAATACCTCACATTTATCTGTGTTGAACTTAATTTGCCAATTATATGCCCATTCTGCAAGTTTATTAATGTCCTCTATGCCTCTATTGATGAGGCCAAGGATCCTGTATGCTTTTGTAACAGCTTTATCAACTTGTCACAGGAGAAACAAGGTGCAGAGAGGATCTCTCCCAAAGTTTGGCAAGATGCTAAAGAAAAATATTCCAGCAGTACAGCTGACTGAATGGTACTGATGCATCCTGGGAACTTAAGTACGATGCACATGGTCAGACTGCACAATACAAAATTCAGCTAACAGAATCACAAGTCTGGGCAAAAATATAAAGTCTAAGCCCAGACACACAAGACACAAAGAAAAACCCAAAATGATAAATTTAGTCATGGTATTCTGAATAGGTAATTTTTTTGAATTTATCAAATATTGTTTAAATCCTTATTTTGGACATTGAAAATTTCAGTTACTGAGAAAATAAAGGTGGATAAAAAAATATTCAGATAGCAATTTGAGCATTTTGTGGGAATGCGATTGCCAGGTAGTGGAATCCAAGTAATAATTTTACATGAACATAATCCATTATAAATGTAGACATAGGAACTTATAATGGGAAAAAGTGGACACACAAAGTGTGACAAAAATAGAGATCATGTGCAGACAGGAGGTGCATGCAGACATAAGATGATATCAAAATATAGATGCAAGAAGTATTGATGGTCACAAATGTATTTTCATTATGTAAATTTGTATTATTTGTGAAAGATGCATTATGAATATGTTGTACTTCTGAATAACCACTATGCTGAGATTCCTGCAAGAACATAATCTAGAATATTGTGTTTTATATCAGAGACCAAGTTTCACTGGTGAGGAAAAAAGCCCTGTGAATCTAGAATGATATGGTAATCGCAGTTGGCTTCAGTTTAAGCTGATTTGCAGCTGCAAGTATCTGGTATTGAGTATATTCCTAAACAACTGCTTTTTGCATTAGGATTTTATTTTAAATAAAAGAAAGCATCTTAGGAAGGAGTAGCATAATTAGCAATAATTTTAAATGCATATGAGTCAGCCTTATTAAAATTAAACTTCTGGTACTTGTAATTATGAATCATGTTTTGTTGTATACTGTCAATACCAAAATGTTTCAAAATGACATTACATTAGTTCAATTTTTGTAAAGATTACTGTAAAATTGTACATAGCTATAATATTAATACACATCATTTAAAACTTTCTGGTAGATATTGTGTTTGCTTCATGGGAGATGGGGACAAATGAGTAATTTGCATCCCTCACACAAGTGTAAATTTAATAAGGCATAACTGCAGTCATGGTTTCAATATCATTGCATTGTGTAAATTTTATATGATAACCTGATGATACAATGTAAGTTTTTTTTGATGTTTGTGTTTCTAAAAATATAAGTTCAATCATAAAGTTTCATATTCAAATCCCTAATCTGACGCTTTTTGCATCAAACAAGCACTATTCCAGAATAGTAAGCGGTGCAATTTGCTGCCTGAGTACCAGAACATTCCATAAAAAGTTTTGGAGACTGAAAATGTCAGTTTCCAGGATGACAAAGCACCTTCCCTAATTATAAAAACAGTGATTCAGACAGATATTCTAAGTTGTGAAGCATTTTTGAAAATGCAATTTTGTACGAGCAATGTGGACTTCATTTATGTACCAACTTATGTTTCTTCATTGTCAGTATTTTTGGTAAATTCATTGCCAACTATTGAAAAAAATAGATTTTAATAATGAGGAATTCTAATTACACTACATCCATTGCATTCAAAATATAGCCTTTAGAGCAATGAAGATCAAGACTGTCACATTAGACTTTCAATGGGTTGGGCTAGTGGGATTTGTGACACGTTTTCATAATATTTCGACTTCCGCTGTGGTTTTTCATTGATCTAATAACAATACTGTGATTTGTCTGTACCAGACCAACCTTCTTCCTATAGCTAATATTGTCTGTCTGAATCACTGTTGTTTATAATTAAGGGAAGTGATTAGTTATTGCTCAGATTCTCCCAGAAATTGACAATTTTGCTGTTTCAAGGACTTTATATAGAATATTTTGGTACTCGAGCAGCATATAGAATGGCACATGGTAAATGTAGAAATTCAAAGCATATCACACTGCACAAAAACATGTGCCCTACTTAGAATTTAACTTATCTTCAATGTATTGCATCATATTGATGTTTAGTTGTGCCTTTTATTCTGTACGTTCAGGAAATGGGATTCGAGGATAATGTTGAGAGCTGAATTCATAACCCAATGAGTTGTAAGCCTTTCCATTGTAAGTTTCAGCTTGAATGTATACTCTGCGAAAGTGTGGGTGTATATCTTCTCTCTTCTTAGGCAGTCTCTCGGAACCGAGGATGACTTGCTTCCACACTAAAAATGAGTTAGGTGACTGATGAGTCCAATGCGGGACCTACAGTCTGTCCTGACGTTCCAGGTCCCAAACTTCATTTTAAAGGGTGGAAGATACCTGTGCGTGAATTCTTTTAATGTGGGGTGGCCGTTGCACACCAGCTACCACACGGGCTTGACAGAGCAAGGTCTTGGTCCAATGGCAAGGGGATCCAAGACGATTGGAGACCAGGCTCTGCTACATTGGCCTAGCACACACACACACAAACATACTCCTACTGTCCTCCTCCCTCCTTCCCGCAGGTCCTCTCTGCCTGGGTTTCATAGGCTGCAGTGTGGTATGGGTACAATGAAAGAGCAGGAAGGAAGGCTTGGCCTGGGCAAGTAGTGCACGTAGTAGAGGTTGAAATGCAACATTTTGCAGCAGGTGATCTTGCAAAAGGCACATTGATAGATTAAGTGAATGGAGAAAACCTGGCAGATGGAGTTCAATGTGGGTAAGTGTTACGTCACCAACTTTGGATCTGAGAAAGATAAATCAGAATATTTTCTTAATGATGAGAGACTATGAGCTGTGGAGGCACAAAGGGATTTAGATGTCCATGTACACAAATCACTAAAAGCAAGTGCACAGGTACAAATAGTAATCAAGAAAGGCTAAGGAAATGTTGATTTTTATCTAAAGAAGGTTGGGAGAAAATGATGCTTCAGTTGTACAGAACCTTGGTCATACACCATCTGGAGTACAGTGTTCAGTTTTGGGTATCAAACTTCAGGAAAGATATATTGGCCTTGGAAGGGACACTGCGCAGATTCACCAGAATGATATCGGGGAGTAAAGGGTTAAATTACGAGAACAGATTGCATAAACTGGTCTTGTATTCCTTGAGTTTAGAAGATTGAAGGGTGATCTAATCAAGGTGTTTAAAATGATAAAGGGATTCAATAGGATAGATACAGAGAAATTATTTCCTATGATTGGGGAATCTGGAACAAGTGGCCATTTAGGAGTGAAATGAGGAAGCACTTTTTCACACAAAGAGTAGTGCAAATCTGGAACTCACTCAAAAGGCCGGGGATGCTGATGGGTCAATTGAAATTTTGAAGACTGAAATCAATAGATTTATGTTGGGTAATTCAATGGATATGGATCAAAGGTGGGTAAATGGAGTTGAGGTGCAGCTTAGCCATGATCTAACAGAACATTATCAACTTGTTACATGCTACTCTTGTTCCCAGATTCCTTTATAGTATGCTGCCATCTCCTGCATTTGTACCTGGGCCCTGCAGATACCATACAGTATTCAGCCTTTCTGCTACCTTCTGCCAAGTATGATGCACTGCTGTCTTATGGGGAGGGTGTACTGGAATGTCCTCCACACACTTGCCTCATGCAGGAGAGCATCTACTTTGCCAACCATCAAACAGAGAGTGCTGCTCCATCACTTGCTGGCAGACTCTTTTTATGCCTCAACATTGTGTTACTTTTGTCTTGTAACTTTTTTGCTTACCTCTGCTCCCCCCACCCCCAAACCCCACTCCATGCAGTCTTTGGAAAGACTGACAGTTTCTTTTTTAAAAACATTGATAATTATTAAAATTTAAAAAAGATTCCCTCCCCATGTGACCACATCTCTTTTACATTTTCAATTAGTCCTTAAGGGCTTAACTGCTTAATAATTCTCATGATTCTGTGACAAATCTATCCCACAGAATTGTGTCTCCTATCATTTGGTCATAGAACATCATTGATGATGGCACAGACTTCCTATTTGAAAGGCCATTATAGTGCTCATAAAAGGAATCACAATGGCCTTTTGTGATTCTGCATATTCCTATTCTAAGGAAGAGAGGGTCAAAAATATAGATGTTAAAATATATATATTCTCATCTATAGCAACACCTTGCATTTATATAGCTCCTTAAACATTTAAATGTCTTGAGATGCTTCAGAAAGGGGAACAGACACAAATATTGGAAGGTAGGAGAGCAGATGGAAAGCATGTTTGAAAATGTAGGTTTTGTGGAGGCTTTTAAAAGTAGAGAAAGAAGTAGCAAGGCAAAGTGACTTATAGAGGGAGTTGCAAAGGGTAAAAGGAGCTGAAGGCTCCGCTATCAATGGTGGAACAACAGGACTGGGATACACAAGAGACAAGAGGTAGAAGACTAGAGTATAAAGGAGAATGCAGAGGTAGGGAGGGGTGAGGCCATGGAGGATTTATAAGTGAGGACAACATTTTTGAATTCAGTGCATTGGTTGACGGGGAACCCAATGAAAGTCAGCAAAGACAGAATGTGGTCAGCAGAATTTTAGACGAGTTAGAGTTTGTGCAAGGTTGAAGGCGGGGTGGCCAGCAAGGAGAGCGTTGAATAAATTGAATGTGATAATGAAAGCATGATTAAATGCCTCAGCAGCCATGACAGTGAGGTAGGAGTGGAATAGATGATGGGACAGAGGTGGAAATAGACAGTTTTGGTTATGGATGGGTGTGATGGTTTGTAGCTCAGCTCACCATTTTGTTCAGCTTGAGCAAACTGTCAGGAGTGAATGGCATCGGGGCAAGAACTTACCACACTGACTGCAACGGTTCAAGAAGGTGGCTCACCACCACCTTCTCGAGGGCAATTAGGGATGGGCAATAAATGCTGGCCTTGCCAGCAACAGCCACATCCCATGAATAAATAAATAAATTAACTTAAGAGTTTCTGGTGGGAGCTGAATAGGATGGCTTTGGGCTCAGCAAATTCAGCTGGAGAAAGTTCTGGTGCATCCACTCATTTAGGAAGCATATTAAAACTGTTGTAAAGCTGGCGTAACAGAAGTGTGCACATTGGAGATCAACAGGCAAAAATGGAAACCAACATTAGAAATTTAAAGGTGCTCTTTGCAGGGTCAATAGAATAAGGCAATCACTTTCTATCAATAATGGATTTCACTTGTTTGACAGTAGCATGTCACTCTTTGCCTTAAGGTGAACTGTTTGTGGGTTTAAAACTACTTTGTGCTTAAGGTTTCATGTTAAGTGACATTTGGAAGTGAATCTGAAAAGCTTTTTTTTGTGGGTTTCTGTTTTGTTTTGAATCGAGACTCCATCTTTGTCAGTTTATTACTTTTTTTGCTTCAATCAGATTTCTCTGAATCGTACGCACCCTTGTTGCAGAGAATTTTTATGAAGCAGATCAGTTTTACTCAAAATGAAAGTAGACTCAGCAATAAGTATATCCTAACAAGGAGAATGAAAATAAATTGTACTTGAAATGCAAATAATGCAACATCTAAATTTGGAACTGGATCAAAATATTTTCTGTTTTTAAGTCCATGGTGTATTACAAGATTAACCTATTTTGTGAAAACATGAGGAGCACTGAAAATATTTAAGCAATATTGTACAATGTCTAGCATGTCCTTGGAAACTGCAAACTAAAATCACAATGGTAACAGGGAATAAGGACAATCCTACCTATTCCTCCCAATAAGCACCTCTACTACATGTGCATGAAAGCATGTTTTTCCTCCTATATTTGTCTTGTCATAATTAAGTAATGTTCTGTTGAGATTCTTGCTTGTTAATAATAGTTTCCTGGCAGTCTCATCTGAAAATGAATAATCGTTACACTCTGAAAGTGCTAACTCAATGGAGAATGAATTGAAGGTAACAGGCAGTGGTTGCAGTGAAGTACAATTTTAGATTTGAGTTTTAAACTAAGATATTGTACGCCCCCCCCCAAAAAAAAAATACAATGTTCTAAGTTTTCTGCCAGGTAGACTATGATAATCAAGTGTCAAAAACTTAGTAATTGTAAATTATATTTTTAGATGAATGTAACAAGGGAATTTTTCTTTTAAAACTTAATACTTTTAGTCACAGACAAATTATGACAAATTTTGAAACTATAGTGCAAGCAATGACTGGTCATTTTCTGTAGCCTGAAGTGTTTTTGCATTGCAAATTTCTAAATGCATGTGAAGAATGTAGAATGATAGCAACTCAATCACGAGCACAGTTCATCTGTCTGTAGTTGTGTTTGTTGCTAGACAGTATATGTCACAATACTGTAATTATGAACATCAAACTAAATGTTGGTGAACAGAAGGCTTATACTATATAGTGTTGGTAAAATATTTGCTAGATTAGTTCAGGCATGCAGTGAAACTATGATTGCTTGGATTAGTTAAGGGGTGCCAATTTCCTGAACAATTCAGCTTTGTAGATGAATGGAAGCAGAATGTAGAAACTTTTTTTTAAAATTAAGCATGTACGACAGCCTGTTAAGTTTACCGCGTAAAAGCGTGACCGTAAAATCTCATGATGGGATTGTCGGGGCTGCCCATTGCTCAAAGTCTCCGCCCATGATTGTAATACGTTTTCTTGAGATGTCAACCAATATGTTGCATAAATGTTGATGTCTTCTAAGTTTTGAAATGCAACTCGAACAAGTGAGCAGGAAAAAATTGCAGTCCAAGAATACCGAAGTAATGTTTGCATAAGAGTGACATGTTTTAAGCTTAAGAGGTATTCTATGCTTGCATTCATTTCCTATTCAGATATATTTATAGGTAAAGTAAGATTAGGAAACATGAGCCTCTAAGTATTTTCAGGTAAGAATCAAGGGGGTGATATTCCAGGGGGTTCTCCTACTTGTCTGCCGTAACTTTGGTGGAAGAACCGTTTTTCTGTGACATTTTCACCAAGGTTAGTGGACAAATGAGAAAACTCCTGTGGAAATTTACCTCTTTTCTGTTTACCAGCATGAGTCCAACCCAACCAAGTGAATGGATTGATGCTGTCAAGTAGATTAAATTAATGCAGCTGAGTGGAGCAGGCCACTTGCACTGGACGCTCTAGACTGACGGACACTGTTACAGGATTGATAATTTACCTGACAGTAAATTTTATTAAGTGTTCTAGGGTATTAATAACTGGTTCATATTTTCAATATGATTTTAAAAAGGGAGTAAAAATGTTCAATGGGTAAAGTAGAAACATCAATTGAACCATGATGAAATCAGTGAAGTTTAATCACAGAAATTTCCTAATTTTAATGTGGTGTAGATAACCAGATATTTAAACAACGTTTATTCCAGGCCTTAGATTAACGCTTACTTAAACATTCATTTACTTAAATTTTCCTACATGTGGCAGCAAGTATTATTGCTGCCACACCAATTGCAACATAAAGGTGCAGCAAATGTACCATTCTATTACGATTGTATCTCTTGTGCTGTAAGTCCAAGAATGCACTGTTTTATAACAGTGTAATATTCTGCTTCTGAAGTTGAGGAGTGTGTCCATTTAAGGCTACAAGCTGAAATTGCTTTGCATTCTTGAAATCAAAGCTCAGGTCAGTTCTAGATCAGGCTAGATTTTGCTGGAGCGTGCCCTGTTGGACTTTTTCCCCTCACCATTCAGCTCAAACATTTTTTGCCCTGTAAGTTGCTGGACGTGCAAGCTGATAACAGTGTGATGAGGGTAACGGGGCATCTGGCACCTCAGTGAATGACTGGACCAACAGTATATCTCCTTAACCAATGAAGTTTAAGGATTGAGAAAGAAACAGAGGGATGACGGGGAAGGAAATATGGTAAAATAGAGTTAAATCGGGTACAGAAAGAGAAGTAGAGAAGGAAAGAAAAATTGGAGTAAGAGAGAGAAAAAAGAGACAAAGGAAAAGTAAAAAAATAAATTGAATTATAAATTTTTAATCGTAAAGATCTCTAACAACAATTTACAACTTACAGGAATGAGACTCCACAGTTTCACTTGTTCCCTTTCTGGGCCGGAGAGATTGCGTGGCAATTCAGGAACATAAAATTAATCATTAAAAAGGTGCTTACGCTGTTAAGTACTAGCCCTAACTTTCTGCAGTGAGTTTAATTGGCAATTAATGTGTAAATGCAGCAACTTCATGAAACCCACAGGGAGCTTGAGGGCACGCTGCCATTTTCACGAGGCTAATGGCAGAGTGGCGCAAATCATCCAGCAACTTGTGGTAATTCGCAATTCATGGGGTATCTTTTCCTCGCAACAAGTTGCTGGATGATTTATACATTAATAACGGCGAGCACCATCAAACTTGCTGTTATTTTGGCAGCAAAATCTGGACTAAAGTGTTCAAGGTAACTAAGTCTGAATAGTAAGTAAACAGAGACTGAGGTTGATAAGTTTATTTGTTGAAGTAAACAGAGGTTGACGTGAGTAAACTTAATTGTTCAGGAATTTTGGAGTTTGGAACCTATTTATTGGTTTTGGCATTTTTGAAAATTGGTCTGCATCCTTAGCAAAGTGTGGTGTCTGAAAGTGCTAAACAAACAGGAGGTGAATTTCTGCAGTTTTCCCACGCCTCTGTCGTAACTTAAGTGGAAGAGCCATTTACACTGTTGTTCTGGGGTTCAACAACAACAACTTGCATTTATATAGCACCTTAAACATATAAAACATCCCAAGGCGTTTCACAGGAGCGTTATCAAACAAAATTTGACACCGAGCCACATAAGGAGATATTAGGACAGATGACAAAAGCCTGGTCAAAGAGTTAGATTTTAAGGAGCGTCTTCAAGGAGGATAGAGAGGTAGAGAGGTTTAGGGAGGGAATTACCAAGCTTAGGGCCTAGGCAGTTGAAGGCACGGCTGCCAATGGTGGAGCGATTAAAATCAGGGGATGCACAAGAGGCCAGAATTGGAGGAGCGCCGAGATCTCGGAGGGTTGTGGGGCTGGAGGAGGTTACAGAGATAGGGAGGGGCAAGGCCATGGAGGGATTTGAAAACAAGGATCAGAATTTAAAAATTGAGGTGGAGCCAATGTAGGTCAGCAAGCACAGGGGTGATAGGTAAACGGGACTTGGTGTGCATTAGGATGCGAGTTTTGGACGAGTTCAAGTTTATGCAGGGTGGAAGATGGGAGGCCGGCCAGAAGAGCATTGGAATAGTCAAGTCCGGAGGTAACAAAGGCATGGATGAGGGTTTCAACAGCATATGAGCTGAGGCAAGGGTGGAGTCAGGCAATGTTACGGAAGTGGAAGTAGGCGGTTTTGGTGATGGAGTGGATATGTGGTCAGATGCTCAACTCTGGGTCAAATACGACACCAAGGTTACGAATGGTCTGGTTCCGCCTCAGACAGTTGCCAGGGAGAGGGGTGGAGTCAGTGGCTTGGGAACAGACAATGGCTTCGGTCTTCCCAATATTTAGTTGGAGAAAATTTCTGCTTATCCAACACTGGATGTTGGACAAGCAGTGTGACAAATTAGAGACAGTGGAGGGGTTGAGCGAGGTTGTGATGAGGTAGAGCTGGGTGTCGTCGGCATACATGTGGAATCTACCGTTCCAGTTTCAGATGATGTCGCCGAGGGGCAGCGTGTAGATGAGAAATAGGATGGGGCCAAGGATAGATTCTTACGGGACTCCAAAGGTAATAATGCGGGAGCAGGAAGTGCAGCCATTGCAGGTGATTCTCTGGCTATGACTAGATAGATAATAATCGAACCAGGCAAAGGCAGTCCCACCCAGCTGGACAGTGGAGCAGAGGCATTGGAGGAGGATGGTATGGTCAACCATGTCAACGGCTGCAGGTGGGTCAAGAAGGATGAGGAGGAATAGTTTACCACGGTTACAGTCACATAGGATATCATTTGTGACTTTGAGGTCCGTTTCAGTACTGTGGCGGGGCGGTAACTTGATTTGAGCGATTAAAACATGGAATTGTGGGAAAGATGGGTTTGGGAGGCAACAACACGTTCAAGGACTTTGGAGAGGAAAAGGAGGTTGGAGATGGGCTGGTAGTTAGCAAGGGAAAGTGGGGTCAAGGGTGGGTTTTTTGAAGAGCGGGGTGATGACTGCAGATTTGAAGGGGAGGGGGACAGTACCTGAGGAGCGGGAACCATTAACAATATCAGCCAACATGGGGGCCAGGAAGGGAAGTTGGGTGGTCAGCAGTTTGGTGGGAATAGGGTCAAGGGAGCAGGAGCTGGATCTTGTGGACAAGATGAGCTCGGGGAGGGCATATGGGGAGATAGGATTTTATTGTGTTCACATTACTGTCCATTTTTCTATGAAACCACAAATAAGCAGCTTTAATTGTTATATGCTCCATTGCCTAATATTTAATCATTTTCTTTTGCCTTTATTAAGTCCAGGTTATACGGGAAGTTGTTAAACAGCATGTATCTGATTGGACGAAGGTATTTGGGGGCTTAGCAGTACTGAGATGGGTAATTGTAGAGATTAACAGCAGTTATGGGATTACAGATCTGGGGCAGTATTGGTTTGGGGAAACCTGGGGTAGGAAGCACTGGATATCATTTACTGGCTGATTCTTGATCTGCCAGGTAGGTGGGGGAGGGGATACTAGAGTCTGGGCCTAATGGGAAGAGCTGCTAGTATTTGAAAATATTGCGGTCTGACATTTGAGGTGGAGGGTCCTAGGATGATGTAGCATTTGGGAAGGTGCCAGGATCTGGAACACAGAGAGGGATAGGATCTGGCTAAACTGGGAAGAGGTATTGGGACCTGCCAACATTTGGGGGTAGTGTTGCAGCACTGGGGAAGGGGGTTCCATTGTCTGGGAGATTTTGGTTACAGGAAGCAGACAGTATTGGAGTGTGGCTTTACTGGGGTATGATCGATCTGGTAGCACCAAGGTGGGAGGTGACAGGGTTGTGGGGTGCCAGAACCTGGTGGCATTAGGGAAAGGGGATCCTTGGTCTTGAGCACCAAAAAGTGCTGTTGGGGTTAGAAACACTGGGAGGAGGGTCCCTGGATCTGGAAGGGCAAGAGTTCCCAGGGACTGGGGACATTGGGAGGGGCACCTGGTGTCTTGAGAGCACTGGAATGGTCATGTCCTGGGGTCTAGGAGCATTAGAGGAGCACTAGGGGAATGTGGCCCATCCTGTTACCAAACCACCTCTGGCCTAATCTTGATTATCAACATGGGTCCCAGCCTGAAGCTAGTTTTTAGACTCAAAATCTGCTGTTAATTTATTTGCCAAGTGTGCACCAAAATGCAGCCAGCAGATATAGGATCTAGAGGAGGGGAGGTGCCTGATGGCTGGAAATGTGCCAGCTTGGGGGCCTGATGGCCAGAAGCAGGTCACAACAGTTCACACTCTCTCTGGAGCAGGTCACAACAGTTCACACTCTCTCTGGAGCAGGTCACAACAGTTCACACTCTCTCTGGAGCAGGTCACAACAGTTCACTCTCTCTCTGGAGCAGGTCACAACAGTTCACACTTTCTCTGGAGCAGGTCACAACAGTTCACACTCTCTGGAGCAGGTCACAACAGTTCACTCTCTGGAGCAGGTCACAACAGTTCACACTCTCTGGAGCAGGTCACAACAGTTCACTTTCTCTGGAGCAGGTCACAACAGTTCACTCTCTCTCTGGAGCAGGTCACAACAGTTCACACTCTCTGGAGCAGGTCACAACAGTTCACTCTCTCTCTGGAGCAGGTCACAACAGTTCACACTCTCTGGAGCAGGTCACAACAGTTCACTCTCTCTCTGGAGCAGGTCACAACAGTTCACACACTCTTACTCTTTCTCTCATACTCATAATTTAACTTTTTTACTTTTACTGCAGCCTAGATTTTCCAATCAATTTTGATCAATAAATGGTTGTAAAATGAGTGAAACTATCCGGAAAGTGGGCTTGATCCATATCCATTTAGCGTTGCATCCAATTTCCGGATTCTAGGCTTGAAGGTTGCCAGAAGCACCCAACAGTCATTGGGTGGATCAAAATGACCTCATACCAAAGTGTTTATAATTTCCTAGCATTCACACGAGCATAACGCTGTTCTATATACATACCTAGATAAAGAGGTATCTAGGTTTGGAGGCTGGTTCTGATTCTTGATTTTATTCAACAGTAGCACAGTGGGTTTCCTCATGTGAATCCTCCTCTACTTGTGTTTTTTGTATGAGGAGGAGGGCCAATAAAGGGATACCAGGCAGGTCAGGCTGCACCAGAGACACTTGCACTGACCCCCTACTATTCCCACACCAGAATCTACAGGCAGAGTTTGCTTGCAGAGACTTCAATTAACAGGCAGTGCCATTACAAGAATTGTGCCGCTTGCTCCGAGCTGATACAGAGCCAAAGTTCACTGCAGGATTGCACTGCTTAGTGACTGTTATAATCACAACTGCCCTTAACTTTTATGCTTTGTGTTTGTTCCAGTTTACTGCTGGGAATGTTGGCAATATAAGACGTACAGCTATACATAAATGTGAAAAGCAAGTTTGCCTTGTTTGCTCGACCAAGCAATTTCACCTGCTTCCCCATAGGCCGCCATTAGCAGCATGCGAGGCCTGTGTGGTTTTACAGAATGGCAGAGTTGCTGAAGTCCAGAGGGTTATTACTGTTGATGGTGAGCGTCTCAGTAATGGAGGTTCCATTGAAAGTCAGGAGGAGGTGGTCTTTGCTATGTCTTGTGCACTTGGCTACTTTTTAATATATAAAGTGAGCCAAATTGGCTATTGACAGCTGGCATCAGCTGCTTCATTATCTGAGGGGTTATGAATGGAGTGGCACACCATGGGATCATCAACAAATAGGTCCATTCCTGACCTAATGATGGAGGGATGGTCATTGATGAAACAGTTGAAGATGGTTGGGCCAAAGATTCTTTCCTGAGGAACTTCTGCAGTGATGTCCTGAGGCTACAATGACTGACTTCTTTATGTCAAGGGAAGCTAGTTCACCTTTTCACCTCTCCTCTGGCATTCAACTCTTTTGTCCATGCCTGAATCAAGGCTATGATGAAGTATGGAATCGGGTAGTTCTGGCAGTACCCAAATTGAGCATTAGTGAATGGCTTATTGGTGAGTAAGTGCTGCCTGATGGCTTTATTCATAAGTCTTCCATCACTTTACTGATGGTTAGAAGGAAGCTGATGGATGGTAATTGGCCTGGTTAGATTTATCCTTTTTTTTGTGATTAAGACATACCTGTGCAATTTCCACATTGTCAGGTTGATGCCAGCGTCATTAGGAGCAGGAGTAGGCCTTACGGCCCCTAAAGTCTTCTCCGCCATTCAGTAAGATCATGGCTGATCTTCGACCTCAATTCCACTTTCCCGCCTGATCCCTATATCGCTTGATTTCCCTGGAGTCCAAAAATCTATCTATCTCGGCCTTGAATATATTCAACGACTCAGCATCCACAGCCCTTTGGGGTAGAGAATTCCAAAGATTCACAACCCTCTAAGTGAAGAAATTCCTCCATCTTAAATGGCCGACCCCTTATCCTGAGACTAAGCCCCCTAGTTCTAGACTCCCCAGCCAGGGGAAACAACCTCTCAGCATCTACCCTGTCAATCCCCCTCAGAATCATATATGTTTCAATGAGATCACCTCTCATTCTTCTAAACTCCAGAGAGTATAGGCCCAATCTACTCAATCTCTCATCATAGGACAACTCTCTCATCCCAGGGATCAATCTAGTGAACCTTCATTGCACCTCCTCTAAGGCTAGTATGTCCTTCTTCAGATAAGGAGACCAAAACTGTGCACAGTACTCCAGGTGCGGTCTCACCAAAGCCCTGTACAATTGTAGTAGACTTCCTTACTCTTGTACTCCAAACCCCTTGCAATAAAGGCCAACATGCCATTTGCCTTCCTAATTGCTTGCTATACCTGCATGCTAACTTTCTGTGTTTCCTGTATGAGGACACCTAAATCTCTTTGAACACCAACATGTAATAGTTTCTCACCATTTAAAAAAAATATTCTGTTTTTCTATTCTTCCTACCAAAGTGAATAACCTCATATTTCCCCACATTATACTCCATCTGACACCTTATTGCTCACTCACTTAACCTGTCTATATCCCTTTGCGGGCTCTTTGTGTCCTCCTCAAATCTTACTTTCCCACCTAGCTTTGTATCGTCAGCAAACTTGGATACATTGCACTTAGTCCCTTCATCTAAGTCATTAATATGCATTGTAAATAGCTGAAGCCTAAGCATTGATCCTTGCGGCACCCCACTAGTTATAGCCTGCCAACCGGAAAATTACCCGTTTATCCCTCCTCTCTGTTTTCTATCCGTTAACCAATCCTCTATCCATGCTAATATATTACCCCCAACCCTATGAGCCCATATCTAGCATAGCAACCTTTTATGTGGCACCTTATTGAATGCCTTTTGGCAATCCAAATATACTACATCCACTGGTTCCCCTTTATCTACCCTGTTAGTTACATCCTCAAAATTTGTTAAACACGATTTCCCTTTCATAAAACCATGTTGACTCTGCCTAATCATATTATGATTTTCAAAGTGCCCTGGTACCATTTCCTTAATAATGGATTCCAGCATTTTCCTGATGACTGATGTCAGGCTAACTGGCCTGTAGTTCCCTGTTTTCTCTCCCTCCTTTCTTGAATCGTGGGGTTACATTTGCTACCTTCCAATCCGCTGGGAATTTTGGAAGATCACAACCAATGCATCCACTATCTCTGTAGCCACCTCTTTTAGAACCCTAGGATGTAGGCCATCAGGTCCAGGGGATTTGTTGGCTTTTAGTCCCATTAGTTTCTCAAGTACTTTTTCTCTACTGATATCAATTTTTCTCATGATATTAATTAATTGAAATTCTTATGTTCTCTGTCACTCCGCTTCCTCTTCTGGCTGGAGCTCTTTTGTTTGGTTTTGAAGATGGAGATGTCCTCATTTTTGAAGTTATTTTTCTGCCCTTCCCTTTTTTTCCTGTTTTCCCCAGTCCACAGATCATCCATAGTTAAGAAGGTAGATGGATGATTTGCTGTTCTGAATTTGGTAAGTGATAGGAGCACAAGAGCAGACAGGAATGTCTGCTTCCAACTACTCCCCTTCCTTCTCCATTTCATTCCCCCTCCATGGAAAGGTACCTAGTCTTTCCTTGTGCCTACCCATAATGTCCTTAACTGTTTTTGGCAACTCCCCATAATGTTCTTGATTACACTTGGATCTATTTTATTTTTCATACAATTTCCAGCATTGGTTGCGATCCACTGTACATTACAATACCTCAAGGTGCTCTGTCAAATAAATAAAGATTAGTTCATTAACATTGGTTTTCACTGTAGTGTCAATTGTGAAATGGCTACAGGATTTCTGATGTGTCTTTTAAGCATGAGAAAGGAAAGGGAATCTTATTTAAAATGAATATTTGGATACCTGGCCTATTGCTTTTTCTGCCTCCAGTTTTCCCTCCCTCCCCATTGGGAAAGTGCTTGGCATCTGCTCAACAACTTCCCACACTGCAGAACTGAGATCAGTACTGGGAGTCCTGCATTCAGTGATGCAACAGATGTTCACCAGATTGTTTGTTTTTAAAATATATTTTTTTGTAAGTTGCAGCAAACTGCTGAATGTTGTGTTATGTAACATAGTCATTTCAAACACATCATCTTAAGTGAGCGAAAATGAGTTTGCTAATGCAAATGAGAAACACCACGTCAAATGAGGGTAAGGGCAGAAATAAAAGGAATTTATATATTGCAAACAGAACAGAACTTGCCTACAGTAAAAACATAAGGCTACAGCTAAAGGAGCATAAGAAATATCGAACACATCTATGACATGGTAAACCTGGGTCCAACATTCATTATAATGTTGTTGATGGAAAAGGTTTCGTAGTTTGTTTCAATAGGTAGAGAGTGTGAAATAGTTTCTTTACAGTAAAATGCAGAATTTTTAATAAACCATTCTGTAATTTGAAATGTGCCTTGTGGAAAAATACAGGAAAAACACAGTTGAATTAAAGTACAGTTAATTGTGTTTTTAAAGAAAATTATGAACTAAGCTGTGTTAAAATCCATTGAGAAGTATACAAGCACATTTTGATGCTGTTGCAAGAATTGCTGCACATATATTTGTTGATGGTTACTGATTCATTTCATTTTACCAGATACTGGTGTTTTGCCATTTTACTGTTACTTGTGGCTAGCTTTACTCCAGTGTTCCGAGTGCACTGAATATGTATAGCACTGCATTTTGCCACAGCTTAATCTGAAAAGGGCTTGTTGCAGAATTTGATGTCCCTTTTCATCATGTAATTTCACATCTTCAGAGTTTACCTTGTTTGGATCTACACTTCACAATCCAATTGTTATGCAAAGTAAAGAATGTTAACATAGCTGTTGGAGTAGGAAAACATTGGCTATGTTGTTTCTGCTTACCAATTCCCTCTCTACCACCCACACCCCCGGCTCTCCCCACCAATTCCCTCTCTACCACCCACACCCCCGGCTCTCCCCACCACATTTATGAGAAATGAGGTTTGTTTTCCACCATAAATACGATGGAGTGCTTCTAGGATAACCTTAGTGACAATGGTTTATTTTCAGAATAGATTCTTTTAATGTTCCACTCTACTAACATTATGGTGCTTTAATACTTCAATTTTATTCCTGTTTTGGCAAGTTGAATAGCTAACTTGAAGTGTGTTACAAAGTTGTAGTACAATTCAAGGAGCCTGATTACATCATGAACCACAAAAAAGTTTCAAAACTTCATCTCAACACTGATATTGTGCCATAACTTTGTGGGCCACTATCTAAGCCAACTATTGTTTAAAATATATATATATATATATATAATCTTCCCTTTTGCCGTTAGGATTTTTATCTTCGACTCTCCCCCACTGCAGTTTTGACATTTGGGTCTGCACAAGGTGAATCGGCACCACATGACAGGAAAAGGAGAAGTAGTTTTGTTGTTCCTTTGTAGTTTTTTTTACAAGGGTGCTAATTATCCAGGTTATGTCAGAAGGGGTTGTTTGATGAAATTGAATTAGTTCTGATCAGCTAATCAGTATTTGACTATATTGATTTCACAGAATCCCCACAGTGCAGATAGAGGCCATTTCGGCCCATCGAGCCTGCACCGACGCACATCCCACCCTATCCCCGTAACCCCACGTATTTAATCCCCCTAACACTAAGGGTCAATTTATCATAGCCAAATCAACCTAACCCGCACATCTTTGGACTGTGGGAGGAAACCGGAGCACCCGGAGGAAACCCACGCAGACACGGGGAGAATGTGCAAACTCCACACAGACAGTCACCCGAGGCCGGATTCGAACCCGGCCCCATCTATCCCCAAGGATGGAAGGAAAGGAGAGAAAATTGACAAACTTTCAATCTACACTGTATTCTGCTTAGACAAGTTAAAACGTGTTGACAGTGCCGTCTTGAGAGGAGATCTTCATTGTTTTGTCTGTTTAAAAAAAAACACTTTGTGGAAATGCGCCATGTTGGGTTTCCCTGTCGGAAAAAACCTGCTAGATGAGATTCAATGAGTGGCCTCAGGCCAGCTGCCAATACATTGGGTGCAAATCAGCATACTTTGTAGTCCTGGATGCTGATTCCTATGTCTGATATGCAGCTGAAAAGTTAAGTACCAGCTGGGAATCAACATGGCAGCTTTCCCTGAGACAGCTTTTTTTTTTAAAAAAAGTTCTTCAAGCCAGCTATTAAGAATGGTGCCAGCTGAAGCCAATGTTATCTAGCATGGTATTTCCCCAGTACAGTCAAACATTTAGGGCTTGTATTTTAATTTTTATTGGCAGTGGTTCTAGTAATGTTCAATATTATTTGTGTTGTCGCTATGTACATTTGGATGGGTATATTTTCCCCAGTATTATTATTAAAGCATGCTTTAAAGGTGTGTTGTGATTAGAATCCTCCTTTTGGGGGGTGGGACATTCTTTTTCTTTGTTGCTCCTTTTAGATTTTTTTTTTGCTCTTTGTTTTCTGCATGTTATGCAGTAGTTGGGACAACCAGGCAAATTGCTTTGGGGTTTCTGCCAATGTTGCTTTTGAGCTCACTACTAAGAAGTGCATGAGACTGGCAAGGGTGACTCATCAACTGATTTCCTCCCCCCGCCCCATTTGTGGAGAAACACTTGGCTTCTATTCAGTATTTTCTCTGACATAACGGCCTAGGTCAGGAACTTGCTGAGTGGAAAGTGCAGGCGCAACTCTGCATCCTTCCACTCCATGACGTTAGGAGCACTACCAATAAATGTTGCCTACGTTACTTGAAATAAGATCATTTTTGTTCCTTTTAATTCAGTTAAGTGAAACATCGGCACTGGCTATGAAAGGCTACGTTGAAAATGAACTGAGACTATCTGTATATAATTTATAATTGTTTTTAAAAAAAAAAGTTAATTTCCCTCCCCATTGTGGATTTTATCTGGTAGCAAAATACTGCAGATGCTGGAAATCCGAAATAACAACAGAAAACGCTGGAAAAACTCAGCAGGCCAGGCAGCATCCGTGGAGAGAGAAAGAGAGTTGACGTTTCAGGTCGATGACCTTTCATCAGAACTGGGAAGATCATAACCTCAGCTCCAATCACATTTATATTTTATTTTATCCACCCTTTTATTTGTCCCCCCCACCTTTTTTTTTTTTCCTCCTAGAAGCTGGCAGCTGTCCTTCATTCTGCCAGTAGATTTCACACTTCATTCAGCCTTAATCTGTCACATTAACACCACCTCTAGCCTTGCATATCTCTTAATGTCTCTTAATGTCTCTTCATCTCCTCCTTTGTTCCTTTATCCCCTCCCCCTTTTCCCAGCTTTACCCTGGCCTTAAATCTATTTGATTTCCAGCTCTTCCCAGTTCTGATGAAAGGTCATCGACCTGAAACGTCAACTCTCTTTCTCTCTCCACGGATGCTGCCTGGCCTGCTGAGTTTTTCCAGCGTTTTCTGTTGTTATTGTGGATTTTATCTGATCTGATTGGATTTTGCCAACTATCCGATCACAGAAAAGCAGTGGATGGGTCATTCAGCCCAATGTTGAATTGATAAGTTTGAAAAGGCAACTGAGCTGCTCCATAGTGCTATTTATAAATTGTCTCAGCAGTACTATTTTTTTGATGCATTTCAACAGTGCAGCTTCCAGTTTTAACCTATCTCCTGCCAAAATAATTAAAAACTTAGCTGGAGCTGTGAAGTTTTGCTGAGCACAATTAATGCATTGCAGCTCCAGCTAGATTCTCAACTTCAATTATTTTTGCAGTGTTTCTAGAATCTTATTTTTAATTTATTTTCAGGAGGTGGGGGGGGTTGGTGCTAGGTATCTTGTGCTAGGCTCCTATCATTTTCAAGAGTCCGAGGGCAGATTTTCTTTTGCAAGTCCGTCCCAAATCAGACAGGAGAGTGACAGAAAATGGGGCAAAACCAGTTGATAAGGTCGAGTAACTTAATCACCTGGAGCTGAAGTTTCCTTCCCCCTCCCCCTCCCCTGGGATGGCGACAGGCTGCCTTTTTCCCACCCGCCACAGAAAGGGAGAAATTGGTCCTTGTCATGACTGCTGTTTGGGCAATAAATTTGCATTGGTGGGGGGGGGGGGATCAATTTCGAGCCGTGATTTCTCACCTAACAAGTGGTTCTTAAAAGAACCGCTGAAGAGTACCCACAAAAAAGTATGTGAAAATATTATTCATTTGTTTCTGTGCAGCCAGGAGGAGTAGGAATGCTCCTCCTGGCTGCACAAAAATACTGCCTGACTGGCTCGCTTCCCCTTCGGTTTCACTACCCCCGCCCCCCCCCCCCCCCCCCCAAACCCGCCCAAGGACTTAACCTGCGAGCTTGCTCGGCATTGAAACCAACCAAATTTTCAAAGGTCCGGACCATTGAAGCTGCATTTATGACACACAATTGACGCCCATACCTCACTAGTTTTATGCAGATGAGGCTCGATGCCCAATTTCCAGTGAGCCTGAAGACCGCATCTTCTGGTGCGCGTTGAAGTTGCGACTCCCATTTCATGCTGGTTTCAAGTGAGAATCAATAGAGAAGCAAGTTTTTTCTAAGCATGTTACAAGCAGCCAGAGAGTGGGAGGGAGGGGGAATGGAAATATAGTGAGCTTAGCGAACCTATTGAAGGTAGAAAAGAGAGAGAGAGAAGCCTTGTTGAGTGGAAAGAGAGATTCTGGAGAAAGGAATAGAGCGAAGGGGAGAAACCCTGTTGAGGGGTGACAGAGATGGAGAAAAGCCATGTTTGCCAATACCCAACACCAGGGCCTGTCCCCGGTCCTTCCCAGGCTAACGCTGGCCCAGCACCTTGCTTCAATCTGCCTGGGGAGAGGAAAGAAAAGAAGAAGGTCCCCAGTTTCTCTCTCATGTACAAGTTTCAGCTGCTTTTCGACAGCCTCTGCCTGCCTGCCTCCCTTCCCAGCCTCTCCCCACCTGACCTCTGGCCCAAGACATGTTCATTGTCATCTTGTTGGTCTTTTATAAAAAGACAAATTATACAAATTCAGCCGATCAATAAAGGAACATGTATGAGAGGCATACAGAGGGAGTGAGAGACAGGCAAAGAGACCATTACAGAAAGAGGTAGAGAAAAGAGTGAGAAATAGAGTTGATGAGAGAGAGCTAAAGGTAACAATGAGGAAAGTATGTGAGAAGCATACCGAGAGAAGGAAAGACAGAAGAACGAGTGCCAGTGGGTAGGAGGGGTCTGACATCGCAGCCCATTTCCTTTGCTCTTGATGGAGGATGAAGTCCTAGTCACAGCTTATTGTCTCTCTGCAAATGGGCCATGGTATTTACCTTTGTAGGCCTCGGTCTCCGCTGAGACCCACAAAAACTGCACTATTTCTGTCTTTGTGGCTCTTCTGCTCCTTTAAGTGCAGCAGCGGCGCACTGCTACTGCACAGTGCGGACTCCCTTATGGTGGCAGGAATCCCACCCTCCCTGCATGCCTAAGTAACCCTAATCCAGAGTTATACCATATCCTGCCACATTTGGGAAGTGGGCCACTGCACTATCACTACAAAAACTCTCAAAAGACTGCATAAAACATTGGTACTCAAAGCATTTCTTTCATATGTTGATGATGTGAGGTTCTGATGCCTAGGTTTGGCAGATGAAGAATGTCATGAGCTGGCCCTCTGGTCAGCAGCTTCCTGTTCCTCCATTAACACATCCACCTGCTCCTCCTCACCTGTGCTCAGTGCTCCCTTCTTGACCTTACCATCTGAATCCCCCAGAATGGTAGACTAAATGGCATCAGGTGCTGGCTTTGTCTCTGGCACTTGAGTGCTACGTAGCTGGATCTTGGAGGATGCCTATAGAAACAGAAGAGGTGTATATATTAGAATGTTAGTTGCAAGACTTGCCTTCAAACAGAGCTTGCATGCCAATATAGCGTGCATGATACTGTTGTGGTGCAGTGTATGCCTGTATGATAGCAAGCACAGTAAGAAAGAATAATAAAAATAAGAAAGCAGCCCTGAGCTTGGTGTAGGTCTTCGGCTTCACTCCCCCATTCCCTATGGCTTCAAGATTTCAAAAATGTTCTCATTAAGTCTGCTTAAGGACTGAGGTTGCAGGGTTCTGCTTTGTTCCCTCTTGTGTGACACCTTGAGGGTTGAATTTCCACAGGGGTTCTCCTGATTATCTGCTGTAATTTCAGCAGAAAATTAATGGAAACCCTGGAGAAATTCAACCTCAGACTTACAAGCAGATAAATAGGGATGTTGAATGTTTGAAGAGCACAGACCTTGAGAACCAAGTGCCCACACTACATTCTAACTTGCGTGTGAATCAATGCACACTCACCATGCATTCAGGTTTATTTGAAAGTTTCCTTTGTCAGTACAAATTTAAATGCAACAATACCTCCAAATTTCAGTGACAGCTACAAAGTTTGCCCTGTAGCAACATAGCCATGCATGGAAATCTGTGAAAGGTTGTCTGAGTGCTTTGCATGTCGCCTCAGACAAGCTGCATCAGCTGGAGAGAAAAGTCTTTGTAGTATGCATACTTTGCCCATATACTTTGTGTATGTTACATAGGGCTGGATTTTCATAGGGCCGTGGAGGCGGTGTTCCCGACTCCATCCCGCCTCCAAGAGGCAGCAGAGGCCATTAAAGCCCTTAACAAGCCCTAAATTGGCTCTGTAATGCCATTTTGAAACGTTTTAGCTAGTTTAACCCTTTTCCGACGTGAAGCACGCCTGATGTGAAACACGCCAGTGAAACCTGGCGGGAGCACAAGTGGATAGCTGACTATCAGCTGCAGGTCCACTATTACAACGGAGATGTGATGAAGGTAGTAGTAGTATTAGGTCTGAAAGTCGCCTCTGATGCTGCTGCATTGAATGTCTTCAGAGACTGCCTGGCCTTTGCTGTGAGAGGACCTGGATGCAAAAAAAAATTCTCTGTCTGTCTCTCTCTCTCTCTGTCTCTCTCTCAGCTGCTGCTGCTTATTTTGCATCCAGGTCCACTCACAGCAAAGGCCAGGCAGTCTCTGAAGACCTTCAATGCAGCAGCAATGATGACATCATCAGAGGCGACTTTCAGACTGAAACCACTAATTGGTTCATGGGTTCCCACATGCTGGAACTCAATTGCCCAATTAGGTGAAAATTGCATCAGTCTCCCACATCCAATTGCAGTCGGGTGGATAACACAAAATGCGGATGACACGACCCCAACCCGCCCCAGTATCAAAATCCAGCCCATAGTCTCTAGAAATTGCCATGGTACGACTATCAAACTTCTTCCTCGTCTACTGCCAGTTCCTAGGTACATTAAAGACCAAGCTGACCCCTTTCCATGCGTACTCTCCTGTGCAGACAGCGCAGCCCTCCTTTCTTTCACTTGCCCCATTAGCATCTCCTGTGACTGCATCGAAGAAGGGGCAATTCTTCTCCTTTTCTTCAGGCTGCTGAGTGAAATCACAAGATTTGCTGCCAAAGATTTTGTGGCTGACCACACAACACTCACCTCCTCTTTAAATAACAGCGACAACCCCTGTAATAAGCAAACTCCGAGTGCAAGGCTTAATCCAGGCCTGAAGCTTGCCCTGAATATGTAAATATTTGACATTTGCACAAGGTTGGCCTTTTTGAAAACTGATCATAACACTCACTCATCCAGTCCTGCTGCCTCAGTGCTGGAACTAGAAAATTAACCCTCATGTTTCCAACAAAGTGTTTTGAAGACATTATTTGATACAATTCTAGTTTTGTTATGACAGGATGACAGAGTCTCTTTGGGGGTATATAGAAAATCAAGGCTTTCAACTAAAAAACATTTTAAATCTATGATTTTACATAACTTACGTAATTTCTATTAAAAAAAATTAGAAACATGCAAGAGGTAGCAAGAGCTTCTAGAATTAAAAAATCGGCTGATCAGAAAAATGTATATGAATAACTTAGTCTTCCGTTAACAAGAAATTTGCCCCTAATTTGTGCATGTTACATATTCTTTGAGTTCTGGTAAAAACACTTGTATCATTCACAAATGTGTGGTGAAAAAATGCCAAATGTGCTAAAAATGTGACTAGTATTAATATTTTAATAACCGCTTCAGTTTTTGCTATAGCACAGAACTAGTGTTATGGAAATATAGTATTGGCTTACCCTCTGGTGTATTTATTTATTGCTTCTCTGACCCTAAGTCCAACATTTCAGGACGGAAAAGTATACTGTTAGGGTATGATTCAAGTGTTTATCTAGCAAAAGGTTTGTTGAATTTAGAATATGGTTTATCAAAAGCCTATTTAATGAGAAAAAATGAGGAAACCTGCACTTTATTGTTTTCACATGACTGATTTCAATGTGTTATCTTTCCTTTGTTAGGAGGATTCAGTCCTGTGGGGCATCGTTTTAGCAGACCTCCATCAGTCAAGCTAGAGATGGTATGATCTATAATTCTAATCATTTTCCAAATTTGCCATTAAGTAATCTCATTAATCTCATCTCGGTTGCACCTTTTAATTTTTTGGCCAATTTTGTAATCAAATGAGGAACATTAGTGCTGAATAATAATGGATTTGGGACAAGTTCTGCATCCATGACCATGACGGATGAGGGATCCACTCTGCCACACTTGCACTGCTGGAATGGGACCTGTGGAAATTCATGCCCAATGATTCAATTTTTTTCCCCATGAGCAACTAGTATTTATAAAAACCTTTCATGTCATGTTTTATATTCCCCACGGTCGTAATCAAATTTCTATTTTAGTTCTGACCAGTTTCTTAACCTCCTTCACCTTACTCTTGAGCTAGCTCTATCCTCGGTTCTATCCATAGATTAATACTTGAGAAAAGTTATTTTTTTCCCCTCATCTCCCACGTTACTTCTCTTGTTGCCCACATTGGTTTCCCTCCTCCTCTGCTGAATTTCCCAGTGATAGACTGTTTCTTTTTAGTCTCACTATTTTATTCCATTAAGTCTCTGATTTTTTTTCATATTCTTCCCTTCTGACAATGTATTCCAGTACAGCCCCTCCTTATCACCATCTGTTTGCTAATTCTTCGTTTCTGCATCGTAATCCTGACTTTAACTGACTATATTGCGATTGCTGTTTCCAAGTTACTAACTGTGACCTCCTCTACACACTCCTCATTGTTGTGTAGTATCAGATATAGTATCATCCCACTCCCCAAGAGGTTCTTTAACCACTTGAGTCTTGTGCAGTGCAGTGTTATGTCCAGAAACTGATTTTCTCTCCATTTATTCCAGTTATATAAATTGTAAGTTGAACAGTAATTGTTTTGGGAGATTTCAACTTACAGTTTATCCCCTATAAGTTGAAGTCTCCTATAATAATGATCCTTCACTTGAGTATAAAGTTCCTGGTCTGATTTCTATTCCTGAAATAGTGGCCTTAAACATATCTCTATATAAATAGTTCACCTATCACCTCTGTGCTCGCTGACCTACATTGGCTCTCGGTCCAGCAACGCCTCGATTTTAAAATTCTCATCCTTGTTTTCAAATCCCTCTGTGGCCTCGGCCCTCCCTATCTCTGTAACCTCCTCCAGCCCGACAACTTCCGAGATCTCTGCACTCCTCCAATTCTGGCTTCCTGCACATCCATGAATTTCATTACTCCACCATTGAGGCGTCTGTGCCTTCAGCTGCCTAGGCCCTAAGCTCTGGAATTCCCTTCCTAAACCTCCTCTCCTTACCTCTTACTTATCTCCTCACTTTATAGTGATAATTTTTCTTTGATGAACCCTCATCACTGACTCCCAACAAGATGAAATAGTCTTTCCCTTTTCATCCTATCAAAACCCTTCACAACGTGCCAGCCATGCACGCCCATTTCTCCGTCATACAACAGGTATAAGAACTGATTTGCATAATTAAGCAAGCACCTGCCTGTTTTAGGGGTTAGTGCTGAACAACCATTTAAAGGTCTGCCTGAAAATCGATTCAGGCAAGCAAATGTGAGCACATGGTCCCCACCAGAGTTTCCTCTGCCACTTGTCCGTTCTTCAGGCAAGAAAGGGAAGCCGGCAGTCAAAAATTCCCGCCCCCCCCCAAGTGTCTCTGTTCATTCACACCCTTGAGCTTCTTCCTATTGTGTGTGTATATTCCGATTATTAATTTTCCTCCCAAAATGCATTACCTCACACTTTTATGCACTAAATTACATCTGCTACATTTTTGCCCAACCTGTTAACTTCCCCACTTTTGTGTCATCTGCAGATTTCAATAATGTGCTCCCTATCCAAATCATCCATATGTATCGAGAATAAAAGTGGGCCCTGTGCTGATTCCCTGGGGTTCACCACTCTTAACCCTCCAAGCACCACCCATTAACCTCAACCCTTTGTGTCCTATCTGTCGGCTCACTTTCTATCCATGTTTCCACATTTCTTATAAGTACAGTCCCAAAAATAACTTCTCTCACTCACATATGGCATTCAATTCTCCCTTAAATTCTTCAATACTGTCTCCCTGGGCATTCTTTACCATATGTTTATCACATTCTGTGTAAAGTAATTTAATATGAAGGGGTAGAAATTAGTCTGGTTCTGTTTTCTGCGCTAAGGAGGCAGGCTGCGCCCAAAGCAAGAGTCCAGAGGGTGGATAGAAATTGATCCCTGTGTCTCATCTGAATAATTGGGGTGAGCTGGTCCCGCCTCCACTGGCAGCTTACCTGAAGAGAGACATCAATTTTGGGTTACCTGCCTCGCCAGCAGTAGACCTCAGCAAATTCCCGGGATGGGGAGTTGGATCGAGCTTTCGAGGGAGCACTCCTCCTCCTGGCTCCATAGGAAGGTGTTTTTTTTTTAAAGTATCACCTTTGGTTGGCAGCTGGGGGGGGGGGGGGGTGGCATAGGCGGCGCTGAAAAATCCTGAGCGGGGCAGGCCCAGCACTTGCCCCACTCCTGAGATGCTAAATTTGTCAAAAGGGGTCCTAATTTTCATATTCAAAGGGCCGAATGCCGCGGACATCTAGAAAATAGGCCCACGAATTTGGCAGTGGGACCAATACCTGAGCTGATATGCCAAAAAACAGGCGCAACATATACTAATTTCTACCCCAAACTGTCAGTGTACCTTCCCTCTAATAAGCTGTACTCGTGTCCACTGGATCCAGAGTTTGTGGCAGTCTAGAATATATTACAGGGGTTCAGTTTACCTAATCCTTTGAATAATGTCTCCCAAAGCCTACTCTTCTGCAGGGAAACAACAACAACTTGCATTTATTTCACACCTTTAATGTAGAAAAATGTTCTGAGGTGCTTCACAGAGCCATAATCAGACAAACATGTACGCCAAGACAAAGAAGGAGATGTTGGGAAGCATGACCAAAAGCATGATCAAAGAGGAGGGTTTTAAGGAGGGCCTTAAAGGAGGAGAGGGTGGTGTGGAAGGGGGCTCAGGGAGGGAATTCCAGAGCCTAGGGCATAGACGGCTGAAGATACAGCCGCCCGTGGTGGGGTGAAGAGGAGTAAGAGGAACGGAGAGTTCAGGGGGAGAGGTTATAGGACTGGAGGATGGTGAAGAGGAGAGCGATTTATGGAGACGGTTGGTCGTGGAGAAAAGAAGGCGGGGATTATTTTTGCTCTCCAGGATGATCCTGGAGTAGTGTCAGTTTTGGAAGAGGAGATTGAAGCCTGAAAGAACGATTTGTATGGTGCTATATCACATCCTCACAACATCCCAAAGTGCTTCGCATCCAATGAGGTAAGTATAGTCACTGTTGTGTAGGCAAACGCAGATTGACCAGGACAACAGAACTCCCTGTTCTTCTTTGAATAGTGCCATGCAATTTTTATGTCCACCTGAATAGGCAGACGGGGCCTCAGTTTAACATCTTATCCAAAAGACAGCACTTCCAACAATGCAGCATGCCTTCAGTACTGCACTGGAGTGTCAACCTAGGTTATGTGCTCAAGTCCTGGAATGGGGCTTGAACCCACAACCTGCTGACTCAAGTAAGAGTGCTACCAACTAAGCCAAGATCCCTCAGTCCATGCTGGCACTTTTCTCCCCTTGCCTTAATTTGTGGGAGCACTTTCCTCCTGGCTCTGACCTGATTCTGCTGCTGATTGGAGGGGATGAAATTCTGCTGTAGGCAGGAATTCCTGATCTCACCAAACTTTTGAGAATTCCCACCCACAACAGAGTTTCAGGCCTAGAAATTCGGGGGTTTAATGCCGGACATTAAGGCCTGTTTTGAAGAAAAAATGGCGGCTGACTCACTTCCAACGGGTCCCGTATCGGCCGCCATTTTTGAAATTAAAATGAGGCAGATCGTGACAGTCAATGAGTGTGCAACGCTGATTTGACGCACGATCTGCCATTTTCGCCATCGCCGCTCCACTTACCGCCCTCTCTTTAATCACGACCAAGCGTTCAGCAGCAGGAAGGAGCCCCCAGCATCGCTATTTAAAGAGATCATCAACAACTTGCAGCTGACATGGTTTCTCAGTTTGACTGGCTCTGTCTAAGTTTCTGCAACTCTTGCAGCTTTCTAAACTTGTTTAAAGTTGCTGAGGTCACAGGGAGTGTTGCTGCAAGTGGAGAATGCCTTCATTCTCATTTAAAGGCTTCTGCTCACACCACTTGCTCACAGTCATGGGGGCTCTACTTGCAGTCCCCCTCGCGCTCGAATATCTTCGGGAGAGCGGAGACAGCGAAGAAGCGGAGAAGATGCTCACAGAAGGAGGAGGAGGAGCGCCAGAAGGGCTCTCAGCAGGAGGCCTTATCCACCTAGGGTCTTCCGAGAGCACTTCTCCTACCTCCACTTAAGCCAGGAGCAGTGTATTAGGAGGCTCCGCTTCATCAAGGAATTAGTCACATAACTCTGCCACCTCCTACAACCAGACCTGCAGCCTGAGAGAAGGGTGACCACGGCTCTCCCAGTGGCCCTCAAGGTCACCGTGGCCCTCAATTTCTTCGCCAGCAGATCCTTCCAGTCTGCAGCAGGAGACATAGCTAACATTTCCCAGTTCGCCGTCCATTGCTGCATCCGGGAGGTCACTGAGACTCTCCACTCCAGGTGAAAGGACTTCATTGTCTTCTCTCTGAACAGAGAGAAGCAGGACGAGCGCGCAAGTGGCTTTGCCAGGATAGCGGGCTTTCCCATGGTGCAGGCCACCATCGACTGCACACACGTGGTTTTGTGGGCACCGTATAACAATGCTGAGATGTTCCGTAACCGCAAAGGCTACCACTCACTTAATGTGCAGTTGTTGTGCGACCACGCCCAGCGCATCATGATGGTGATTGCCCGGCATCCTGGCAGCAGTAATCCTGCGCCAGTCCGGTATGCCTGCAATCTTCCAGCCACCACGTCAAACCCGAGGATGGCTGCTCGGAGACAAGGGCTAACCACTTTGCAGCTGGCTGATGACTCCCCTCCGCAACCCCACCACTCATGCCCAGCAGTCATATAATGACAGCCATGCTGCCACCAGGAACATCATCGAGCAGACGCTCTGGGTGCTCAAGCAATGGTTCTGCTGCCTTGACCGCTCGGGAGGAGCCCTCCAGTACTCGCTGGAGTGAGTGTCCCATTTCATGGTAGTCTGCTGTGTGCTCCATAACTTGGCCATCATAAAGGCGCAGCCCTTGCCACCAGGGATTGCGGGACCACCTCAGGAGGAGGAAGAGGACAAGGACGAGAAGGAGAAGGAGGAGGAGGGAGGGAGGAGGCAGGCAGCAAATCCCCGTTCTGGACGGGCTGTCCGTGAGCACCTCATCATACTCCAATTCCAGTGAATGAAATCCTAGATCCCCGTTGCTCACCACTTCTCCATCATACCATCTCTCTGTTACGGCCCATCACAGCAACCTCCTGGGCACAAAGCTGAAATGAGAGCTACCACAAAACACACATTCCAAACAAAATTAATAAATTTATCCAAATGCAAGCAAAATGACTATCAACTATACACCCATGTGCATTCTCTTAGTGTCTGTCTTTCGTGTGCCTTTAGCTACTCGAGTGCTCCTATGCAGTGCTCCCCCAGTGGCTGCAGCATGGCTGGTGGAAGACTGTTGACTTTCAGTGGGGCAGACTTCAGATGGCCTTGCACGACGACCTCAACCAGCTCTGGACCTAGAAGGTTGACTGCACCACCTCGACATGGGTGGCAGCAATCTGGGCTGACTGGCTGATAGACAGCGGCAAGGGCAATGGTGGAGTGGTGGGTGTAGGAATGCTGTCATCCTGAGAGAACAGCAGGTTCTTGCTCCACAGACACACTATCACTCCCCCGGGGCGGCGCCTCAGCATTCCTAGCAATCTGTTGGAGGACAGATGGCTGGCCTGCTGCGACACCCTGCAAGCCCCTTTTGAGATTCGTAATCCCAGCGACGATGGCAGCAGTCCGAGCTTCCACTGCAGCAGTGAGACATTGGGTCGCCTGTGCTGCAATGGAAGCTGCAAGATCGCCCATCACACCCAGTATCATCTGTGGGTCCACCAGATCTCTCCTGGAGTTGTCCATCATTTCCATCCTGGAAATAGTGGGCTCCAAGTTCTGCGCAAAGCCCCGTGCAATGTTGGAGCTGGACACCTCTATGCTCCTTGACACTGACGAGAGGCTCTCTGGCAGGCTTGCCATTGTACCTAGCATTTCTGTGTGCATGCCCATCACCCCTCACCCCTCTGAAGGCCACCCCATCGAGGTCATCATCTGAGTTCTGTGGAGCAGAACTCATGTGCAAACTCACCTTCCGGGGAGCTGGTACCCGAGCTACCTTTCCCCCTGGCCTTGCTGCAGCCCACTTGTGCCTGGTCACTCACGGTGTGCAAATCCCACCTCTGTACAACCCTCAAGCCCGCACGCAGTGCCATTTTCTGAGCTGGTGTCTACGAGTGTCCAATGCAGTGTCGGTGTCTCCCCCTCCCCCTCTCACTCCTCCCCCTCCCTCTCTCACTCCTCCCCCTCTCACTCCTCCCCCTCCCCCTCTCACTCCTCCCCCTCTCACTCCTCCCCCTCCCACTCCTCCCCCTCCCACTCCTCCCCCTCTCACTCCTCCCCCTCCTCATCCTCCACCCTCCCCCCACTCCCCCTTTCACCCGTCCCCCTCTCACTCCTCCCCCTCTCACTCTCACTCCTCCCCCTCCTCCTCCCCCTCCCCCTTCCCCCCCACTCCTCCCCCTCTCACTCCTCCCCCCTCCCCCTCACTCCTCCCCCTCCCACTCCTCCCCCTCCCCCTCTCACTCCTCCCCCTTCGCCTCTCACTCCTCCCTCCCCCTCACTCCCTCCCCCTCACTCCCTCCCCCTCACTCCTCCCTCCCCCTCTCACTCCTCCCTCCCCCTCTCACTCCTCCCTCCCCCTCTCACTCCTCCCCTCCCCCTCTCACTCCTCCCCTCCCCCTCTCACTCCTCCCCTCCCCCTCTCACTCCTCCCTCCCCCTCTCACTCCTCCTCCTCCCCCTCTCACTCCTCTCTCCCCCTCTCACTCCTCCCTCCCCCTCTCACTCCTCCCTCCCCCTCTCACTCCTCCCTCCCCCTCTCACTCCTCCCTCCCCCCCCACTCCTCCCCTCCCACTCCTCTCCCTCCACTCCTCCCTCCCCCTCACTCCTCCCTCCCCCTCCCACTCCTCCCTCCCCCTCCCACTCCTCCCTCCCACTCCTCCCTCCCCCTCACTCCTCCCTCCTCCTCCCTCCCCCTCTCACTCCTCCCTCCCCCTCACTCCTCCCTCCCCCTCCCACTCCTCCCTCCACTCCTCCCTCCCCCTCTCACTACTCCCTCCCCCTCTCACTCCTCCCTCCCCCTCACTCCTCCCTCCCCCTCTCACTCCTCCCTCCCCCTCACTCCTCCCTCCCCCTCCCACTCCTCCCTCCCACTCCTCCCTCCCCCTCTCACTACTCCCTCCCCCTCCCACTCCTCCCTCCCCCTCCCACTCCTCCCTCCCCCTCCCACTCCTCCCTCCCCCTCTCACTCCTCCCTCCCCCTCTCACTCCTCCCTCCCCCTCCCACTCCTCCCCTCCCCCTCTCTCCTCCCCTCCCCTCTCACTCCTCCTCCACTCCTCCCTCCCCCTCTCACTACTCCCTCCCCCTCTCACTCCTCCCTCCCCCTCACTCCTCCCTCCCCCTCTCACTCCTCCCTCCCCCTCACTCCTCCCTCCCCCTCTCACTCCTCCCTCCCCCTCACTCCTCCCTCCCCCTCCCACTCCTCCCTCCCACTCCTCCCTCCCCCTCTCACTACTCCCTCCCCCTCCCACTCCTCCCTCCCCCTCCCACTCCTCCCTCCCCCTCCCACTCCTCCCTCCCCCTCTCACTCCTCCCTCCCCCTCTCACTCCTCCCTCCCCCTCCCACTCCTCCCCTCCCCCTCTCACTCCTCCCCTCCCCCTCTCACTCCTCCCTCCCCCTCTCACTCCTCCCTCCCCCTCTCACTCCTCCCTCCCCCCCCACTCCTCCCCCTCCCACTCCTCCCTCCCCCTCCCACTCCTCCCCCTCGCACTCCTCCCTCCCCCTCACTCCTCCCTCCCCCTCCCACTCCTCCCTCTCACTCCTCCCTCCCCCTCTCACTCCTCCCTCCCCCTCTCACTCCTCCCTCCCCCCCACTCCTCCCCCTCCCACTCCTCCCTCCCCCTCACTCCTCCCTCCCCCTCCCACTCCTCCCTCCCACTCCTCCCTCCCCCTCTCACTCCTCCCTCCCCCTCTCACTCCTCCCTCCCCCTCACACTCCTCCCTCCCCCTCACTCCCTCCCTCCCCCTCTCTCTCCTCCCTCACTCCCTCCCCCTCCCACTCCTCCCTCCCCCTCCTCCCTCCCACTCCTCCCTCCCCCTCCCACTCCTCCCTCCCACTCCTCCCTCCCCCTCTCACTCCTCCCTCCCCCTCTCACTCCTCCCTCCCCCTCACTCCTCCCTCCCCCTCTCACTCCTCCTTCCCCCTCACTCCTCCCTCCCCCTCCCACTACTCCCTCCCACTCCCACTACTCCTCCCACTCCTCCCTCCCCCTCCCACTCCTCCCTCCCCCTCTCACTCCCCACTCCTCCCTCCCCCTCCCACTCCTCCCTCCCCCTCTCACTCCTCCCTCCCACTCCTCCCTCCCCCCCTCCCTCCCACTCCTCCCTCCTCCTCCCTCCCCCTCCAACTCCTCCCTCCCCCTCTCACTCCTCCCTCCCCCCCTCCTCCCTCCCCCTCCTCCCTCCCACTCCTCCCTCCCCCTCTCACTCCTCCCTCTCCCTCCCCCTCCTCCCTCCCACTCCTCCTCCCCCTCCCACTCCTCCCTCCCCCTCCCACTCCTCCCTCCCCCTCCCACTTCCGCCCTCCCCCTCCCACTCCGCCCTCCCCCTCCCACTCCGCCCTCCGCCCTCCCACTCCGCCCTCCCACTCCTCCCTCCCACTCCCACTCCTCCCCCTCTCACTCCTCCCCCTCCCCCTCTCACTCCTCCCCCTCTCACCCTCCCTCTCACCCCTCCCCCTCTCCTCCCTCCCCCTCCCACTCCTCCCCTCCCCCTCACTCCTCCCCCTCCCCCTCTCACCTCCTCCCTTCCGCCTCTCACTCCTCCCTCTCCCACGCCCTCCCCCTCACTCCCTCCCCCTCACTCCTCCCTCCCCCTCTCACTCCTCCCTCCCCCTCTCACTCCTCCCCTCCCCCTCTCACTCCTCCCTCCCCTCTCACTCCTCCCTCCCCCTCTCACTCCTCCCTCCCCCTCTCACTCCTCCCTCCCCCTCTCACTCCTCCCTCCCCCTCTCACTCCTCCCCCTCCCACTCCTCCCTCCCCCTCACTCCTCCCTCCCCCTCACTCCTCCCTCCCCCTCTCCTCCCTCCCCCTCTCCTCCCTCCCCCTCTCACTCCTCCCTCCCCCTCCCACTCCTCCCTCCCACTCCTCCCTCCCCCTCCCACATCCTCCCTCCCACTCTCCCTCCCCTCCCACTCCTCCCTCCCCCTCTCACTACTCCCTCCCCCTCCCACTCCTCTCCCTCCCCCTCTCAATCCTCCCTCGCCGCCTCTCACTCCTCCTCTCCCCCTCCCACTCCTCCCGCCCCCTCTCACTCCTCCCTCCCCTCTCACTCTCCCTCTCCTTCCCACTCCTCCCCTCCCCCCTCCCCACGTCCTCCCCTCCCCCTCTGTCACTCCTCCACTCCCCCTCTCACTCCTGCTTCCCTCCCCCTCTTCACTTCCTCCCCGCCCCCTCTCACTTCCTCCCTCCCCCTCCCACTCCTCCCTCCCCCTCCCACTCCTCCCTCCCCCTACCACTCCTCCCTCCCAATCCCTCCCTCCCCCTCCCACGCCCTCCTCCCTCCCCCGCCCACTCCTCCCTCCCCCTCTCACATCCTCCCTCTCACCCCTCCCACTCCTCCCTCCCCCTCTCACTCATCCTCCCCCCATCCACTCCTCCCCCCCCCACGCCTCACCCCTCCTCTCCTCCCTCCCCCACTTCCTCCTCTCCGCCTCCCTCCTCCCTCCGCCTCCCTCCCTCCCCCTCCCACTCCTCCCTCCCCTCACACCTCCTCCCCCTCTCACTCCTCCCTCCACCCCTCCTCCTCCCACCCTCTCACTCCTCCCTCCCCCTCCCACTCCTCCCTCCCCCTCTCACTCCTCCCTCCCCCTCTCACTCCTCCTCCCTTCCCACTCCTCCCCTCCCCCTCCCACTCCTCCCTCCCCCCCTCTCACTCCTCCCTCCCCCTCTCACTCCTCCCTCCCCCTCTCACTCCTCCCTCCCCCTCTCACTCCTCCCTCCCCCTCCCACTCCTCCCCCACTCCTCCCTCCCCCTCCCACTCCTCCTCCCCCTCCCACTCCTCCCTCCCACTCCTCCCTCCCCCTCCCACTCCTCCCTCCCCCTCCCACTCCCCCTCCCCCTCCCACTCCTCCCTCCCCCTCTCACTCCTCCCTCCCCCTCCCACTCCTCCCTCCCCCTCTCACTCATCCTCCCCCCCCCCACTCCTCCCCCTCCCACTCCTCCCTCCCCCTCCCACTCCTCCCTCCGCCTCCCTCCTCCCTCCGCCTCCCTCCTCCCTCCCCCTCCCACTCCTCCCTCCCCCTCACTCCTCCCTCCCCCCTCACTCCTCCCTCCCCCCTCACTCCTCCCTCCCCTCTCACTCCTCCCTCCTCCCACTCCTCCCTCCCCTCTCACTCCTCCCTCCCCCTCACTCCTCCCTCCCCCTCTCACTCCCCACTCCTCCCTCCCCCTCCCACTCCTCCCTCCCACTCCTCCCTCCCACTCCTCCCTCCCACTTCTCCCTCCCCCTCCTCCCTCCCACTCCTCCCTCCCCCTCTCACTCCTCCCTCCCACTTCTCCCTCCCCTCCTCCCTCCCCCTCCTCCCTCCCACTCCTCCCTCCCCCTCTCACTCCTCCCTCCCCCTCTCACTCCTCCCTCCCCCTCTCACTCCTCCCTCCCCCTCCCACTCCTCCCTCCTCCCTCCCCCTCCGCCCTCCCCCTCCCACTCCGCCCTCCCCCTCCCTCCTCTCCCCTCCCTCCCCACCCTCTCCACTCCTCCCCCCCACGTCCCACTCCTCCCCCCACTCCCACTCCTCCCCCCCCACTCCCACTCGCTCCCCCCCCACGCCCACTCCTCCCCCCCCACTCCCACTCCTCCCCCTCTCACATCCTCCCCCTCCCCCTCTCACCCCTCCCTCGTCACCGCTCCCCCTCGCCCCCTCTCTACCCTCCCCCTCTCACTCCTCCCCCTCCTCCTCCCCCTCTCACTCTCACTCCTCCCCCTCCCCCCTCACTCCTCCCGCTCTCACTCCTCCCCCTCCCCCTCGCACTCCTCCCCCTCTCACTCCTCCCCCTCCCTCCCTCTCCTCCCTCCCCCTCCCACTCCTCCCTCCCCCTCCCACTTCCCTCCCTCCCACTCCTCCCCCTCCCCCCTCTCACTCCTCCCCCTCCCCCTCTCACTCCTCCCCTCCACCCCTCCCCCTCCCACTCGTTCCCCCTCCCCCTCCCACTCCTCCCCTCCTCCCTCTCTCACTCCTCCCCCTCCAGTTTACTGATGATGAGGGACAGGCTGGCCTGCTGGCAGTTCTTAGGCATCTGAAAGAAGAAAGGCACATGGGTGGGTTTTGGTGAGGAGAGTGGGGGGAAAGCAAGATATCCATGCATACACCATCAGCAGCTTGTGAGTGAGAAGAGATTGTGGGATGTGAAAAGAAGGATTAGATTGTTTTCTTTGGAACAGAGGAGGCCGAGGTGAAACTTAATTGAGGTGTATAAAATTATGAGGGGCCTAGATAGAGTGGATAGGAAGGACCTAGTTCCCCTAGCAGAGAGGTCAATAACCAGGGGGCATAGATTTAAAGTAATTGGTAGAAGGCTTAGAGGGGAGTTGAAGATAACTTTTTTCATCCAGAGGGTGGTAAGAACATAAGAAATAGGAGCAGGAGTAGACCATTCGGCCCTTCGAGCCTGCCCCGCCATTCAATGAGATCATGGCTGATCTTCTGCCTCAACTCCATTCACCGGCCCTATTGCCATATTCCTTGATGCCTTAACTAGTCAGAAATCTATCGACTTCTATTTAAAATATACCCAATGACTGAGCCTCCACAGCCCTCTGGGGTAGAGAATTCCAAAGATTCACCACCCTATGTGTGAAGAAATTTCTTCTCATCTCAGTCCTAAATGGCCTACCCTTTATCCTGAGGCTGTGGCCCCTGGTTCTAGACTCCCCAGCCAAGGGAAACATTCTCCCAGCATCCACCCTATCAAGCCCTGTAATAATTTTGTATGCTTCAATGAGATCCCTTCTCATTCTTCTGAAGTCAAGGGAATACAGGCCTAGTTTACTCAATCTCTTCTCATACGACAGTCCCGCCATCCCAGGAATCAATCTCGTGAACCTTCATTGCACTCCCTCTATGGCAAGTATATCCTTCCTTAGGTAAGGCGTCCAAAATTGTACACCGTACTCCAGGTGTGGTCTCACCAAGGCCCTATATAATTGAAGTAAGACTTCTTTACTCCTGTACTCAGCGGGGGGTCTGGAACTCACTGCCTGAAAGCGTGGTAGAGGCAGAAACCCTCATTGCATTTAAAAAGTACTTGGCTATGCACTTGAAGTGCTGAAGTAAACTACAAGGCTACGGACCAAGAGCTGGAAAGTGAGATTAGGCTGGATAGCTCTTTTTCGGCCGGCACGGACACAATGGGCCGAATGGCCTCCTTCTGTGCCATAAATTTCTATGATTCTATTAGGTATGACCATTTTGTCATCATCAGCAATGATTTCAACTTCTCCACTTGCAGCAGACTCCATCACTGCCCCTCCCTAGGCCAAACTTTATTGGTCATTAGACTGCACCCGATATTGCCCCCCCCCCCCCCCCCCCGTTGAGCGCTAAGCCAATCAGCAGCGCATTTAGCGCTGAGATCAGTGCTGCAATCATGTTAATGAGCAGTCAGCATGAATTTTGTGTGCTGCCTGCACCACTTAGAAGAGAAGTCGCACAACACCAGGTTATAGTCCAACAGTTTTATTTGAAATTACGAGCTTTCGGAGCTCTGCTCCTTCTTCAGGTACAGGTACCTGAAGAAGGAGCAGAGCTCCGAAAGCTCGTAATTTCAAATAAAACTGTTGGACTATAACCTGGTGTTGTGCGACTTCTCATTTTTGTCCACCCCAGTCCAACACCGGCATCTCCGCATCATGACCACTTAGAAGAGGCGCAGGCAAATAGCGCTTTCTCGGGCCTTATCCAATTTCTAGGCCTCAGTCCATAGAGTAGCAGCAAAATCCATTCAGAGGTGGGAGCATTGCTGGCAGGAGCAGCAGTCAATTAGGTGCTCAAGGAGAATTAAAAAGTGTACAGTTTTGCATAAACCTGGATATGCCCCTACTTGTCTGTTCCACAACATTGGCCTGTGTATTTTTCAGCTCTGTCATCCAGTCTGCTATGTTTGCCCCTCAGAGTAAAAGGTTCAAAGCTTTCCCATACACCCACCAACATCCATTCCTCAATCTGTAATGCTAGGCCAGTGCTAAATGATCAAGGGAGCCAAACCAGTAGATAGCTTATCTACCTAGGTATAATTGTAATAGAACACATTCCTGGGCCAGAAAGCAAAATAGAGACAAACTTAGGATAGTCACTGTTTGGATTTTAAGCATTTAATTGTACAATAGGCACACAAACCAGATATGAAAAATATAAGCAATTGCAGCAACCGTTTTTGTGTATAGCAAGGACCAACAACAGCAATGAAATGTAGGACCAGTTATTCTGTTTTTGATGGTGTTACTTGAGGGCGAAATGTTGGTTAGGACAATGGGGAAAAACTCCCGGCTTTTCTTTGAATATTGCTATGGGACTTTTAACATCCACCTGAACAGGCAGATGAGGCCTCAGTCTAACATTGCAATTAAAGGATGGCATCTCTAATAATGTAGCATTCTGTCTCTATTGCACTGAAGCCTCTGCCTAGACTATGTGCTCAAGTCCTGGAGTGGGGCTTGAATCTAAAAATTTCTGAATGAAAACTCAGCAAAGATCCCCCATTCAAGCTAACACAAAAGCTCCGATCTTAACTCAGGGCGGGAATCGGATGGGCAGCAAACGGTCCTGACCTCAGCAGGATGAAGCCTGGACTTTTCTATCTCCTGGGCCTCATCTGCATGACCCCCCGAAATCTTTGGGAAGAAGCAGTTGGCCAACGGGTGGGAACAGAATCTCTGGTATCAGGAGGCTGCCACTGGTGACCAGAGGAACTGTCCCCGGCACTTGGGTGAGTCGCGGGAGGGGGTTTCAAGAGGGCTTCACGATCGGGAGCGGGTGGGAGCCTGGGGCAGGAGAGATCTAAACTTGCTTGGTGGGTTCTGGAGCTCCTGGCCCCACAAGGAAAGTTTTTTTTAAATGTTGAACTTACCTCTTTGTGTCTCTTTTGACCTTGACTCCTCTTGCCTCTAGCTTCACCTGGTGGGAAAGCTTCCCCACAGGCCACTGGTTAATATAACAATTGGGCCATGATGTCATCAGAGCCCGATTTGCATATTCATAGGGAAAAAACTGTGGTGTCATTCTATCAATTATAAGAACATAAGAAATAGGAGCAGGAGTAGGACATACGGCCCCTCGAGCCTGCTCCACCATTCAATAAGATCATGACTGATCTTTGACCTCAACTCCACTTTCCCGCCTGATCCCCATATCCCTTGATTCCCTTGGAGTCCAAAAATCTATCTATCTCAGCCTTGAATATACTCAACGACTCAGCATTCTCAGTCATTTGGGGCAGAGAATTCCAAAGATTCACAATCCTCTGAGTGAAGAAATTCCTCCTCATTTCAGTCTTAAATGACCGCCCCTTATCCTGAGACTGTGTCCCTTAGTTCTAGACTCTCCAGCCAGGAGAAACAACCTCTCAGCATCTACCCTGTCAATCCCCCTCAGAATCTTATATGTTTCAATGATATCACTTCTCACTCTTCTAAACTCCAGAGTATAGGCCCAATCTGCTCAATCTCTCCTCATAGGACAACCCTGTCATCTCAGGAATCAATCTAGTGAACCTTCGTTGCACCGCCTCTAAGGCAAGTATATCCTTCCTTAGATAAGGAGACCAAAACTGTGCACAGTGCTCCAGGTGTGGTCTCACCAAAGCCCTGTACAATTGTAGCAAGACTTCCTTACTCTTGTACTCCAACCCCCTTGCAATAAAGGCCAACATGCCATTTGTCTTCCTTATTGCTTGCTGTACCTGCATGCTAACTTTGTGTTTCCTGTACGAGGACACCTAAATCTCTCTGAAGACCAACATTTAATAGTTTCTCACCATTTAAAAAATATTCTGTTTTTCTATTCTTCCTCCCAAAGTGAATAACTTCACATTTCCCCACATTATGCTTCATCTGCCACCTTATTGCCCACTCACTTAACCTGTCTGTATCCCTTTGCAGGCTCTTTGGGCTGGATTTTGAATGACCCATGGAGTCGGGTTTGGAGGCGTGTGGGGGGTTAAATTTGCGGGGTCGGGGTTTCCGACCCCATCCCGACTCCACGCAATTTTGACATAATCAGTCGCGGGGTTCCCGATTCCGTCCCGCCTCCAAGAGGCGGGAGAGGCCATTAAAGCCCTTAACAAGCTCTAAATTGGCTCTGTAATGCGATTTTGAAACGCTGTAGCTAGTTTAACCCTCTTCTGACGTGAAGCACGCCTGGTGTGAAACACTCCAGTGAAACCTGGCGGGAGCACAAGTGGATAGCTGACTTTCGGCTGCTACAACGGAGATGTGATGAAGTGGTGCTAGTAGTATTAGGTCTGAACATAGCCTGTGATGCTGCTGCATTGAATGTCTTAAGACACTGCCTGGGAGGACTTACTTGGCAAAAAAAATTCTCTCTCGCTCTCTCTCGCTCTCTCTCTCTCTCTCTCTCTCTCTTTCCCCCCCCCCATTTCTGCATTCCACTCACATCATAAGCCAGGCAACCCCTCTCTCACCAACAGTCTCTGAGACTAGGCAGTCAGTACTGATGACATCATCAGAGGCGGGTTTCAGACTGAAAACACTAATTAGTTCATGGGTTCCCACATGCTCCAATTTAATTGCCCAATTAAGTGAAAATTGCATCAGGCACCCACATTAATCTGGAGTCGGGGGGGAAACACGAAATGCGGATTACCCGACCCCAAGACAAAATCCAGCCCTTTGTGTCCTCCTCACAGCTTACTTTTCCACCTAGCTTTGTATTGCCAGCAAACCTGGATACATTACACTCGGTCCCTTCATCTAAGTCATTAATATAGATTGAAAATAGCTGAGGCCCAGCAATACTTTTGTTCATTTTAAAATAATTAAGTTTATGCTAAAGAAAAACTGCAATAGTTTGTCAACAATAATGAAAATATAATGGAAGAAATCAACATGTATATGTGGATTGGTTACACAATATAAATATATATTTAAGCCATTATTGTTATTTGGCTTGAACTGACATAAAATTTGGGCAATTGTCAATAGTCATCCACTAGTTTTAGCATAACTATATATGGCAGGTTGTAGAGACTGCAAACAGAAAGTTTGAACTGGAATGAGGGATTAACAGTGGAATTGGCAGAATGTTTCCAGTTCAAAACTGGGAAAGGGTCACTACCAGTTCATGTGATAAATTGAACTTTGTATTAACTAACAACTCAGAGTATTGAAATATTTTACTTACATAGTTCTGGCATGCAACTTTTTACAAACAGCTGTGTTTGCATTCCTGTTCTTTGTTTATCCAATCACATGCTCACAAACCACAAGTGCTAAAACATGGGGAGACAGAATCGTAAGTTTCTAGTTATCAGCCTTGGCAACACAGTAATTAAGTACATTGATGCACTGTGATGCTGAGTGGCAAGATGTGGGTTCTACTCATATGATTTTCTGTATCTTGAATGGGCCGCGCAGCCCATTCAAAAGTCCGCCCATGCGTGGTTTTTTCAATTTAAAAACCGGCTCCGTGTGACCCCTGGAGGGCTGCACAACCGCACAGCTTAAAGACAACATTGGTACCAACTGGGAGTGTACCGACTGTACCAGGCTCCAACTCACCTTTTGTTTCTTCAGTGAGGCCGACATATGGTGCCCGCAGCTCGAGTCCGCGGACTCTCACTCTCTGACCGCATTGCAGCGTTGGGGGCCTGGCCACAGCTCCATTGGGTTCCAAAACAAGCTGAGCAGCGACCTGAACAGCCACGCCCCTCACTCCGTTGTCTGTCCAGCCGGCTGCCTCTACCCGACTGCTGCAACCAGCCCCCGCTGGACCCTGGGGATGGCATCACTTAGCAACCACGAACACTTAACCATGAGCACTTCAGAAGCCATTTCCATGCCATTGATTCCAAATGGCTTTTCTGTCAACCAGATCCTAAATACGATGTACAAAATTGTAAGTAGAATTAAAATGACTTTTCCCAGCTAAGTAACTTTCAAATTATTTTATGGACCCCCTGGAAAGTCTCTACGGACCCCAGTTTGAAAACCACTGGGAGGCCTCAACATTGACTCCGGACCCCATGAAGTCTCATGGCTTCAGGTCAAACATGGGCAAGGAAACCTGCTGATTACCACCTACTGCCCTCCCTCTGCTGATGAGTCAATATTCCTCCATGTTGAACACCACTTGGAAGAAGCACAATTGCACAGAATGTATCCTGCGTGGGCTACTTCAATGTCCGTCAGCAAGAGTGGCTCGGTAGCATTACTACTGACCGAGCTGGCCGAGTCCTGAAGGACGTAGCTGCCAGACTGGGTCTGCGGCAGGTGGTGAGAGAACCAACATGATGGAAAAACCTACTTGACCTCTTCCTCACCAATCTACCTGTCCATGACAGTATTGGTAGGAGTGACCACTACACAGTCCTTGTGGAGACGAAGTCCCGTCTTCACACTGAGGACACCCTCCATCGTGTTGTGTGGTACTACCACCGTGCTAAATGGGATAGATTTAGAACAGATTTAGCAGCTCAAAACTGGGCATCCATGAGGTGGTATGGGGCATTAGCAGCAGCAGAATTGTATTCCACTACAATCTGTAACCTCATGGCCCAGCATATCCCTCACTCTACCAGTACCATCAAGCCAGGGGGCCAACCCCGGTTCAATGAGGTGTAGAAGAGCATGCCAGGAGCAGCTAAAAATGAGGTGCTAACCTCGTGAAGCTACAACACAGGACTATATGTATGCTAAACAGCAGAAGCAGCATGCTATAGACAGAGCTAAGCTATTCCACAACCAACGGATCAGACAAAGCTCTGCAGTCCTGTCACATCCAGTGGTGAATGGTGGTGGACAATTAAACAACTAACGGGTGGAGGAGGCTCCATGAACATCTCCATCCTCAATAATAGCGGAGCCCAGCACGCGAGTGCAAAAGGCAAGGCTGATGCGTTTGCAACCATCTTCAGCCAGAAGTGCCAAGTGGATGATCCATCTCGGCCTCCTCGTGAGGACCCACCATCACAGAAGCCAGTCTTCAGCCAATTTGATTCACTCCACATGATATCATGATATGGCTGAGCGCACTGCATACAGCAAAGGCTATGGGCCCCGACAACACCCCGACTGCAGTGCTGAAGACTTGTGCTCCAGAACTAGCCACGCCTCTAGCCAAGCTGTTCCAGTACAGCTACAACACTGGCATCTACCCGACAAAAGTGGAAAATTGTCCAAGTATGTCCAGTTCACAAAAGCTGGACAAATCCAATCCGGCTAATTACCGCCCCATCAGTCCACTCTCAATCATTAGCAAAGTGATGGAAGGTGTCGTCGACAGTGCTATCAAGCGGTACTTGCTCACCAATAACTTGCTCACCGATTATCAGTTTGGGCTTTGCCAGCAACACTCGGCTCCAGACCTTATTACAGCCTTGATCCAAACATGGACAAAAGAGCTGAATTCCAGAGGTGAGGTGAGAGTGACTGCCCTTAACATCAAGGCAGCATTTGATCGAGCGTGGCATCAAGGAGCCCTAGTAAAATTGAAGTCAATGGGAATCGGGGGGGAAAACTCTCCACTGGCTGGAGTCATACCTAGCACAAAGGAAGATGGTTGTGGTTGTTGGAGAATCTCAGCCCAGGACATCGCTGCAGGAGTTCCTCAGGGCAGTGTCCAAGGCCCAACCATCTTCAGCTGCTTCATCAATGACCTTCCCTCCATCATAAGGTCAGAAGTGGGGACAACATCCAGACTTGGGCTGATAAGTGTCAAGTAACATTTGTGCCACACAAGTGCCGGGCAATGACTATCTCCAACAAGCGAGAGTCTAACCACCGGCCCTTGACATTCAACGGCATTACCATTGCCAAATTCCCCACCATCAACATCCTGGGGGGTCACCATTGACCAGAAACTTAACTGGAGCAGCCACATAAAAACTACAGGAGCAGGTCAGATGCTGGGTATTCTGCAGATAGTGACTCACCTCCTGACTCCCCAAAGTCTTTCCACCACCTACAAAGCACAAGTCAGGAGTGTGATGGAATGCTCTCCACTTGCCTGGATGAGTGCAGCTCCAACAACACTGAAGAAGCTCGATACCATCCAGGACAAAGCAGCCCTCTTGATTGGCACCCCATCCACCACTTAAACATTCACTCCCTCCACCACCGGCACACCGTGGCTGCAGTGTGTACCATCTACAAGGTGCACGGCAGCAACTCGCCAATGGCTTCTTCAACAGCACCTTCCAAACCCGTGACCTCTACCATCTTGAAGGATAAGGACAGCAGGCGCATGCAAACACCACCACCTCCAAGTCACACACCATCCTGACTTGGAAATATAACGCCGTTCCTTCATCTTCACTGGGTCAAAGTCCTGGAACTCCCTCCCTAACAGCACCATGGGAGTACCTTCACCACACGGACTGCAGCGGTTCAAGGCGGCGGCTTACCACCACCTTCTTAAGGGAAGTTAGAGATGGGCAATAAATGCTGGCCTTGCCAGCGACACCCACATCCCATGAATAAATTTAAAAAAAAATTAGGACCACTAATATAAAGTGACTGCATTAATCAAATTCCATTTGTATTAAATGCGATTTTCTGATTTTTTACTCATGGATTGATTTCTATTATTCTGTAAAAACAGTAAATCAGTGGCTTTATTTTATATTTATATATTCCTTTAATTATCATCCTTATCAGTTTTAAAGCTGAAGATACACAGCAAGATGGTATGCAAGGTGCACCAATTGGAATTAGACTGGGGCTGAATTTTCCTCCCTGAAACTGCTGCTCTGGACATTTTTGAGGCAGTAAAAAAAAAGAGTAAAATAGGGTGGTGTAGCCAAAAGATGCTCACCAGAATTTTACACAGGTTGATGAGGCCAACGTGTCTGCATAATTTCCCCCCATTCGTCTCCCAAACTTGACATCGAGAAATACTGCCAGTATACAAGTATGAGCATCATAGCAGTCACTGTCCGTGAGGTGGATTCCTCATCGTGGAGGCCATTTTTGCTGATTTATCTGAATCTTTGCCTGGATATCGATTTTTTGCTACTTGATGCTCTGGAGCTTCTCTGATGACTTCTGCCATTTATAGTGATTACTGCAGAAAGATAATTTTTGTACTGGGGAAATGGATTTTCCAATGGGAATCTCTTTCTCTTGCTGTGCTTTGAAGAAGAGAAGGATGAGTAAATGGAAGAGGCTTTGATTTCAGGAATTTAGAATGAGGTATCGCAGAAAACACTTGTTTCCAACATGTTGATATCCAAACCACAGGTTTACTGTCCCAGAAGGTCTGTCTTAGAGTTATTTTCTTGTTGGTGCCTCAGAAGGCTGTTTTTCCCCTCCCTGCCCCCAGAGGCTATTGGAGAGTTACGCCAGCTGCTGGCTGAAGATCTGCAGCCCACTCAACAAGGAGCATAGCATTATCTGCAGCAGTGAAAGTGACCACTGCCTTCAATTTTTTTTGCGACTGGATTTTTCCACGCCGCTTCAGCTGGCCTTTGTCTCATTGGTCAAGCGGCAGCTCACCACTGTGTAAAGAAGGTCACTGATGTTCTTTTCAGGTGGGTGTTGCAGTTCATTACTTTCTCAATGGAACCTGTAAAACAGAGAGTGAACAATCCAATTCTATAGACTGGCAGGGTTCCTACCAGCGCATGGAGCAATTGACTGAAGACGTGTGGCCTTGAAAGCGCCACACGGTTTAGGCGCCTTGCCAAATCTAGTGGAACCTAACAAGAATATCTAGAATTGCAGAAAGCCAGCATGGGCTCGACAGGCCGAATGGCCATCTCTGTGCTGTAACCATTCTATGATTCTATGAATTATAATAGTCAACTGAAATAAAAATTGGGAGAGATGTAAAACAGGGCTGTCGATTCGTTATCAATCGTTGTACACTATCACACAAAGTCAAAATATACCCCACTTTTTTAATCACAAAATGGAGTCCTCTACACATGGAACCCATGAATTTGTATAACTTCCCTCATCACTGGTAAGGAGCATGTTTAAAGAGGCAAACTCTATTGATTTTGAAATTGACAGCCCAGTTGAGATCCATGATTTGGAAGCTGCCAATGGGTGAGTGCACTTGCTTTAGGATTCACCCCTATAGCTGGGGAGCGCGTGTTTGTTGTCGGCGAAGTATTTTTGGCTGCCTTCCTTTTGTCTGTGACATATTCAGTTGGTAGTTGAGTGGGAAGCTGTAAGCCAGCAGATCAGCTGTTGCATTGCCATGTTCCTCTTGCCTTCAGTTGGCAGCTCCAACTCCTGTTCTCATATATTATCTGCTGAAATTCTCATGGATATTTGAGAATCAGGATAATGGAAGCATTGTTAAGTCAAGGTTCCACTGTAAGTAAAAATATTTGTGCATATTGAATGTATACGACTGGATTTTCCACCTGCGTTCTGTGGGGCAACAAATGGCTGAGGACACACTCTGGTGCATCTGTGCCCATTTTTGCACGTTAACTAATTTTCCATTGAAATGACATTGGGCACAGAGCATGCCTGCCCCTTTCCACCCAAAGTCATGCAAATTGAGCAGTGATGACAGAGTGATGTCAGATGTCATGTTCTCCGTCATTGCACTCCTGTTGGCTGCTGACTGGAGGCATCCTATATAAAACAGGTACTCTTGAGACAGAGTCATTGTAAAAGATGGTAGTGACTTCATTTGTTGGCAAGATTCTTGGTAAGTGCTTATTCATTCTGGACAGTTTTGGAGTATTTTGAATGAAAGCATTCCTTACAATTAGTTCAAGCATTCCTAATTTGGGGCCCCAACCCCCAACAACAAGGGTCTGGATTAAAATGTCATTCTCCTCTGAGATCTCATTTTTCTTCGCAGCAATGGAGGACATTGGCAAGGAGCATCGGTCAGAGAGCAGGCTTGTGCGGTTACACAAATGGTACTGGTCCCGCGAGATACCTACAGACCATGATAGCTCTGCCTTCACCTATCGTAGGAGCTGTGTGTTCAGAGGCTCAGATTTCACAGGAGCAGGCGTAGGCCATTCAGCCTCTCAAACTTGTTCCACTATTCTATTAGATCATGACTGATCTGTATTTCAACTCCATTTACCCGCCTTTGTTCCATATCCCATGATACCCTTACCTAACAAATATCTATCAATCTCGGCCTTGAAAATGTCAATGGACCCAGCAGTCACTACCCTTTGTGTGAAAAATTGCTTCCTGATTTCACTCCTGAATGGCCTAGCTTTAATTTTAAGATTGTGCCCCCTTGTTCTGAATTTCCCCCATCAGAGGAAATAGTTTCTCTGTATCTACCCTATTTAATCCTTTTATCATTTGAAACACCTCAATTAGATCACCCCTCAACCTTCTAAATTTAAGGGAATACAAACAAGTCCTCATAATTTAACCCTTTAAGCCCCGGTAGCGTCCTGATGAATCGGCGCTGTACCCCACCCAAGACCATATATCTTTCCTGAGATTTCGTGCCCAAAACTGATGCAGTACTCCAGCTGGGATGTGACCAAGGCTCTGTACAACTGAAGCTTCACATCCTCACTCGAACCGCTGCAGGCTACATCCAACCAGGTAAGTGTTTAAAATATACTCACCTGACTGTGGAACCAGGAGGCACAGGAGTGCTTATCCCGACACCACATAAAACCATGCAGGCCACTGCCACCCACTGCATCCACCCACCCGAGCACGACCTCGACGCTCCCCCCCCCCCCACCCCCCAATCGCCACCACCACCATCGTCCCCAATCCGGGCCTGCACCTTCCCCAATCCCAGCCTGTACTCTCCTCGATCCTGACCACTACCCACCCTTCCTGATCGCTACACACCTTCCCGATCGCCCTCATTTCTGGTCCTCTTAAGGGCTTGCCTGAGGGCCGTTGTTGGCGTCACAGCGGGCCGATCTTTGAGTTCTTTTAGCTGGCGAGCTACCTGAGGATGTGCATTTATTGTCCGCAGTTTGCCGACTCGATAATGAAGCCCGAGGCCTAATATCACATATGCCACATTATTTTTGCTTTGTGCTTCCTCGAATTCTCTATATATACATCCCCCATTACATCATGACTATCTGAGGTCTGTAGACATCTACTGCCAGAGTCTTTCATCCTTAGCTGTTGCTTTTCTCTACCTAAATAGGGGGTATTTTAACACCTTAAATAGGTGGGTTGGGAAGTAAAAAAAAGAAGCAAATTGAAGCGCGACTACAACCCAGCTCCAACCCGACAACTTCTTGGTTTAACTGAGGCGCGTTTGGCTGCGTGTGAGTAACCTGCTCCCCGGAGTTGACACGATCATTAGGACAGGCGGGTTGGCAATTAACACAACATTGAACATAATAATTAAATGGAAATGAGGGGATTTTCAATTTATTCAAACATTCCTTTCAATTTAACGCATTCAGTGGGCCTCTGGAAACTCGTCAGTGAGATTGAGGTGCACTTCATGGGGTCTTTAAACTTCAGATTGCCCAATCTCAATAAAGGCGCAGTGCTTACAGCTGCTTTGTCAGTTCCCTCTGGCAAACGTTTAGCACAGAGGTTTTTGAGAAGCTCGGAGCCTTTCAAGCGTACAGCAGCAGGATGGGCGGCGCCATGGATGTTTTTGACATTACTTAGGATGAGGAAGACAATCACCATCCACAGCAGCGACGACTTGCTGTGGTGGGATCAGCAGGTGCATAGGAGAGATGTGCAGAACAGCAGAGAGGAGACCACGTAGGAGCCAAGGTTGCAGAAGGCACTACCCACATGAGAGTGTCTACCGACAGAGGCTTAGCTTCCTTGACCTATCTGAAGAGCAGTGCTTCCGCAGGCTCAGATTGTCACGGCAGGTGGTCACTGACATCTGCAGCCTCCTTCAAGAAGAGCTGCTCCCTGCTGGACCTGGTGGGCACACATTGCTCGTCGCTGTCAAAGTCACCACTGCCCTCGGTTTCTTTGCCTCTGGCTCCTTCCAGTGTGCCACTGGAGAGAACTCGAGGATCTCTCAGTCGACTGCAGGTCATGGATGGATTGTTTGCCAGGGTGTCCGTCGACTTGTGTCAACATCCCCTGCGACAACAACAGCTAGAATGAGCGCGCACTTCCATTCGCCTCTCTGGCTGGCTTCCCACAGGGACAGGATGCCATCGATTGTCATGATGCTTTCTTACTGCGGCAATCCAACATTTCAGACCTTTTTGTTCCAGGAACCAGACTTGAGGACTGCCTCGTAGGAGACAAGGGAATAGCCCCATCAAACTTGGCTCATAACACTTGTGAGGAACCCCACAAGTGAGGCAGAGGAGCACTACAATGAGAGCCACATGACCACCAGGTGTGTCATAGTGCCATTGGCATATCAAAGATGCGCTTCAGGTGCTGAGAAAGATATGGAAGCGCCCTTCAGTACTCAGCAGCGCGGGTGTCCAGAATCATAGTGGTGCGCTGCATCCTGCACAATGTTGCGCAGCAGATAGGATTACAGGTGGAGGTAGACGAAGGCACTCATCAGGCATCTTTGGATGAAGAGAACATTGAAGAAGAGGAGGTGGAATATAAAGATAGGGCACCCAACGCCAGACCAGCTGCGTACATTGTTGGCAGGGTGTCCTCAGTGCTGGAAGGTTCAGTTAATTATTCCAACTGGAACAAATAACACATGAAAGCCACCACCAGCACCAACCCCTGCCCTCCCTCCCCCTTTGCACAAAACAGTCTTTCAACCAGCCATCCACCCAGTTGTTCCCACCATGTATTGACATACATCAACAAGTGAAAAGGTGAGTTGGCACTAGGGATGCAATAATGGGAATTGGTGCTACTCAATCAATTCTATGTGGTATATAAAAAAAAAAGGAAACTTAACAACGTAACACTTTGTTAACACCCATGTGAATACCCTTGGTGAATTACAATTGCTTTAATTTATGCTTCCTATAACTCCATGTGGCTTCAGCAGACGTAGAGGCAGGCTGCTCAGATCCCTGCCCTGACTGCTGAGATGCTTTTGGCCTACGACTTCTGGGTTTCAGAGCCCCTGAGGACCCCACCAAAGACTGCTCCACTGCACCTGTACAGGGGCAGACTCGGCCATTAGAAGACGGGGTAGCACATCAGGTATTGACTCGTGTTGGGGGGTGCGACGGCTGAGAAGTGGGAGCTGGTTGAGTGGAGTTTTCACTTCCATGTCCCCATTCGCCATGATCGTCTTGTGGCCCAGCCGCATTTCACTGCTATCACTGTGCTGGAGAGCAGCTTGGTGCAGATCAGTGACGCACTGTAAAGCCACGGATAAGGTATCTGTCATCCTGTTTAAGACGGCAGACATGTTGGCATCCAAAGTCTGCACGGCCGTAATCATGGCCTGTCTGGACTCATTTGAGAACCATGCTTGAAGCTCCATGGAGGCAGCCACTCTCTCACATTACCTGCGCCACCAATGCACTAGTGTTCGAGTTGGACTCCTCCATCCTCTCCACTATTGTGGAGAGTGTGCGTGGCACGTCTGTCAGTACCTCTCAAAGTTGCTGATGCGCCTTTATCATTCTCCTTCTCAACGATGGCCCCCGGTGTTCAGCATCTGTGTCCAGCTGAGTAGAGCTTGGAGATGATTGTGCCCCGACACGGACTCTCCACAGCTGTCCCTGCCACCAGTGTTTGCTCGTATTCACCAGGTGAAAACCGAACTGACTCTCTAACTTGTCCCATCGAAGTGCGAGTATTTGCGCTGGTGCATGCCTGTACATCATGTGACAGTGCACTCTCGGAAGGAATGAGATCCTCTGAGGAATTGTCCTCGTGCATCTCCAGCGACACTTGCTGTAAGCATGAAGGCTCTAGAAGACAAAAGAAAGCGATATGAATTAGTCGAGGCAAAATAACGATCTTGACCATCACCATAATCAGTCTTCTCATAGTTCAGTCATTGATGAAATAAAGTCAGCATCTGTATGTCAGCGATATTTTTAATTCTGTCACCAGGCATCTGCAGGTTCCCCGTGTCTCCATCTCCGATTGAGAGAGATGCAGATGTGCCACTTAACTCCATGGCCTCCTCCTCTGCATCTGTGAGCTGGACTATTTGTAGTGGGCCACCTCCAGTCCTCTGCCTTGCGTTTTCTCCTACAAGGGATGATAAAATAGACCTGTGAGTGAAGGTCACGTATTCACCCGATGGATGCAGTGCATTTGGTGAGGGCGACGACATTGCATAAGGTTTGGGGTGAGTGGCAGCAGTGGATGGATACATGAGGCGGTGAGAAAGTGCATAGAAAGTGAAGGATGGATGCTGCTGAAACTGAAGTGGGTGTGAGGAGTGATGTGATGGAGTAAGCTTGGCAAGACACAGTGAAGGGGGAGGGGGATTTACACCACAGGATGTAGCTGAATCAGCAAATGTGCTCACTTTTCCTGACCTAGTTAGGTCATTAAACCACGCCCTGCACTACATCCAAGACAGGAGCTCAATGCTCCTGCAGCCACCTCCTCATCTACCTCTAACCATGCCTTCTTGGCGACAGTCGGAGATTTCTTCCTCCCAGGAAAAGTATGTTCCTCCTGCTCATGACTGCACCTAGCAGTAATTTCAGAGAAGCATCATTAAATCTGGGTGCTGCCCTTGCTCTTCGTGCATCCATTCTGAACACCTCCCGGCTCCTCCAAATTCCATTTCTGCATTGGCCCTTTAAATTGTGGACTTCAGATCGCATCTCGCAGGTGTGCATCACGCCCGCTGCACAGATTGGAGACACGAAAGACGGAAGTAAAAATTTATTGCCTCAATCAAGTTGAAATCGGAGAATCCGACACGTTGACTTTACTTCCGGGTTTTGCGCACACAATCCCGACCCCCTCACCGAAACCCTCCTTTACATAGTGTTTCCACTGCCTGATTACTCTTACTGAAATCCTTTCTTTCTACATTTGTATTTGTATCTTTTCTCAATACTCTTTTCCTTTCCAAATTTCCCTGACCTTTCTAAAAATTCAATAGTCTGGAATATTTAGCTCCCAATCATGCCCAGCTTGTAGCCAGATCTCTGTAATGGCTGATACATCATACCTTTTAAGCTGGATTTGTGCTTCGAAGTCACTTGTGTTACTTTTTATTCTACATGCATTTGTGTACAGAACTCTGAACTCTGCCCATATGTCCTGCTGATCTTTTTCTCATACTTTTTGACTTACAGTGTGGATTTTCCCCTCCCACCCCCCCTAATTAGGAAAGCCATACAGGAGCTACGTGAACGGTTACAGGTGGATCTGCAACCAGCCACTGCAACCCCTGCAGTACTTCCAGTAGCTGTTAAAGTGGCAGTGTTACTGAACCTTTATGCATCTGGTTCTTACCAGGTTGCAAATGCGGACATCTCCTATATTACAAACTCAACAGTCCACAAATGTGTAAGGGAGGTCACTGAAATTACAACTCTTGCACACAATTTATCTCCTTCCCAATGCATGCTCAGTCACAGAGGTAGAGGGCTTTAGAAAACAACAGAGTGGCTGACTTCACCACAGTTCAAAGGGTTGTGGATGACACATAACCAGTAGAGCCCCTGTTATTTGCTCCTTACACAGAAAGGAATTCCACTCCCTTAAAGGAATTGTTGACCATCAATGACACATTCCCAAATCTCCCTCCTTTTTTGTTGTTGTCTCCTGGTTCCTTATTCCTGCTATGTCACCCTCATAAGGCTCATGCCTGCCAGTACACTGTCTCTCATCATTGATTTAGCCAAGTCACTGATCTGCGCACGAGGCGGACCAAATAGATGTCACATGCAGTCACGAATTTGGGTGAGACCTGAGGAGACTGCCTTCTATGGACTGTCACTTACGGCTTCATTTGCAACATTTCTGACTACCGGTGCAGAAGACATTCCTGCTGCAATGGCCTGAGCAATTATGGATATCCAAGCCTGCTGGAGTTGTCACACTCCCGACTGATCTACAAAGCAGTCAAACCATCCTCTAAGATACTACACAGCTGGCCAGGAAACTACTCCATATTCTGGCAATCTACCTAGGTGTGACGCTCTGCAAACATTCTTCTTTTAAAAGCAGGACCTGAGAGATCAGGATCCCCAGGTTCTGCATCGAGGAGCTAATATCTGACTATATTCATGGATTTCGGGCTCATCATGTTGCACCCTACACTCATACTGCATCCTTGTGCTCAGTTCACCATCCTCTGTGTTCCCCTCCTCAGTATCTTGGGCCTCCAAGGTGGATGTGTCTGGACACAGAAAATCTGGGCCATTACTTGAAGAACCAGTTTTGCCTTGTCATTTTTTTTTTATCAACTGCAACATCATATTTTTAAGAATTTCTGTTCTATTCATTTGACGTATAAACTTGTGTGGAAAATAATAACCATCAAGGATGTTTGTGGCTAATGGTGTATCGTCAACTTTAGCCACGTCATTGCTTACTATCTAACGTGGTTAAATACTCCTGACTGCCACCTCATTGATCCCTGCTTAACACTAAGGTTGTAGAACATCAGTCCATTTTGTTCTTGGGAGTGAGTCATATCACACACTCTAACCCAGGCGCACACACGCGCGCTCTCTCAGCTGAAACTACTCAATTTAGTTTCAGTGATAGTACATACTGTGAGTAAGCACTTCCACTTCAGGGGAGATTCTTGGAATAATGTACCTATGACGAAAGTGTTTCCCAAGAAGTAGCAGAGAGGGAAAGGAAGTATGGTGTTAAAGAGGTGATGGAGGAGGGGGAGAGAGAAGTTGATGTGTAGAGAGAAAGACAAGTGGAAAAAACAAAAGGAAAGCGCAACACCAAAAGAGGGAGAGCCAAGCAAAGATGGCTCATGAGAAGGAAGAACCGCATATGGGTGACATAGCGGGAATAAAGAGCCAGGAGTGAAAACCGGTGGGGTGCGGGGGAAAGGGTGTTCAATTCTGTTGGTCCTGTCAGCAGCACCCTTCATGGGCGGTAGGAGACCTGAAACAACAACCAGAACACCATGCTGTTTAACGTTAGGTACTTTTTTAATGCCTTCACTTCATGTTCTCAGACCTTTTTCCAATAATCTTGTTTGTCCCCACATGAATAGCAACAGTAGCACCCTTCGCATTCCATTTAATACCTTTCTACCCTCATATATGTCAGTTATCCTAGCCCCAGGAAGACATAGCACAGCAGCACTCAACTCTCTTTCTTCCTACACTTTGTCTGCTGTGGAGTTGCCAACAAATAAAGTGGTTCAATTTACCTTTATCTTCTGGGACTGTTTGCTGTACCTCAATGCTGCAATTGGAGTTCAAACCAATTTCTGTCTTCTTGCGCTTTCTCCTTTTGTTTAGCAGTGGTGTTCCCTGGGTGGAGCCCTCATCTCTGCACTCAGGAAAGCTTCCGTCTGGCTCAGCAGCAGATATTGGTTCGCAGTGTGAGCGCTAATCTTAGCATCCTGCGGGGGGAAGAAGTGCAGAAGAGGCAGCCTTCTTCATAAAAACCTCATATTCTGTATATTTAAAAAAAAAAGCTGAAGGTTACGCACCTCCTTCACTAACCTTGCAACTAGGAGTGAGCATTTGGCTCAGTGGTAGCATTTCCGCCTCTTGAGTCAGAAAGTGCAAGGTTCGAACCCCATTCCAGAGTCCTGGCGAGCAGAGACCGGAGATACTCTGGGATACTCGTGTCTGGTGGGTGTGGGTGCCCACCCCCTATTGTATGGGTTGTGGGAGCTCATAAAACCCTCCCACCGTATAGGACTAGCCATTCTATTGGCTGGTATAAAGATGTTTATGGCCATTGTTACTGGAAGGAGCATTCATGTCACGACCTGTCGGACTGTTTATCAGCCTGCAAATCCCTCCACTACTTCACACTATTATCCAATGGAAGAGCCTGAAGTTACGAAAACAACAGTAACCTTGAAACTGTCTCCTCCAGTGTAGGCAGCCTCTCGCAGTCGTGACAGGTGAACTTTTGGAATATATACATGCCACAAAAAAAATGCAGCTGAACCTTGCTACCTGTTTAGAAGTTCCAACTGTGGTAAAGCAAGAAGGGAAAAACAAAACAAAACTCAAGACAGCTAACTATAAAACCTGGCCCTAAGACACCACAACCTTGTGGTTGTCAAGATTCTATTGCTTTGCCCAAGGCTTGCTCTGCCTTGGGATGTTCCATTTCCTTTTTTACCTGTATTTATAGCATTTCTTTTCATGTTCCCTGCCATCCCAGCCTCATTTTCTATTTTAGCTCTCCTGATCAACCCCAGAAGATTGTTGCAGGAATTCTATTATCCATTACCAAACATTAAAAGTCCTGGAGCAGTAAGCCTTGCTTGGTATTTGGATATTGTCAGTTTTTATATTGTGCCTGGTTGGCATATCAAAACCCAGGGTTAAAAAGAGTGGAGTTTAGCTTATTTCATCTTTACAGAGAGACGTATAATACTTTCTCACTGGAAAGTAACATTGGATTGTAGAAGTGTCTGCAGTTCTTCATGCTCCAAGTTCATAATGATGAGTTTAAGTGGCTTAAGGAGGAGTAGTAATGTACTTTATATAGCTTTAGATTGGAGAGGGAGAATTCTGATTAAATATCTTGTATTCATGGAAGATCATGGTAAAGTTTAATCCAGGTTAATAGGAAGGATTCTTCTCATTCAATGATTGAACAAAAATAAAACAAAATGTTCTGGGCCGTTTTAAAGTTATTAAATACAAAGTTAAAGTTTTTAGTGGCGTATAATGGCATAATCAGATGCTCTGACATGTTATTTCCAACACTAAATATTAATTGAAACACATGCAATAAACTGAAATAGTTACCAAAGTCTTCAAAGTGAAGAAAATCTCCTTTATAAAATACAAGAATGACATATTATTGGAATAACCAGCTATTAGCTTTCTGATGTGCCTCAGAATGTACATTCAACTTTTTTAATGTATATTTTTCTTTTCTTTAGACTTCTGCATATCCTTCAATATCATCAATCAAGGTAGAAGCAGATTCTAATGCACCCGTGGAAGAAACTGTAAGTAAGCATTTGTTACTTATGGGGAGTATTTTTATCTTTCCACCACTGGACTTTCCCCTAAATTAGGCTTCATCAGTTCAAACATGTAATTATTAACATTGCCAAGTACTTGACTGATCAATGCACAGACTTAATAGCCCAAAAATTTAACTAATGTCACACTGATGCATTATTTTTCAAAAATCATTTAATTTTATATTAGTCCCACTAAGTATTATCCTTTAGCCAGGTGAGTATAGCATGCTAACCTAAAAAGCTAGCAGAAACTGCCCAACAGCTTCAAAAAGCCAGCACATCCACAAAAAGCTGACAATTCAAAACAGCTATAAAAATATGCCTACAGCATGTGAAAATAAGTAGGCACACTGAAAGTGCAATGGGTCATCATGTTGCAACTTAAACATACACATTTACCAAATATTCTATCACTTTTACAGCAGGAATAAAAAATTCAAAGTACACAAAAGTGTGGCTTGCAGCTCTGCCTGATACAGCGATTACTGAAGGTACAAAATTTATTTTCTAGGAAGTCTGAAGGCATTTTCCCCTTGAAAATATTGATTTTTGACACTTATTTTATTCATTTTCCAATATTTTGAAGTTTATTTCAGGCTAAAACTATTCTTTCCTAGAAGGATTAGATATTTAAGTATAAAAATAAATAAATCATATAGATTTCAGTACAACCTTACTAGGCCCCGTTCCTTCCATTGCAAACTTAACCATGTTGGTTTGTGAACTGAAATCTTTTCTAACATGCACCAACAGTAACACCAAATTCACAAGACAAACTAGCTCACTATCGCATCTGTCCCTCTTTCAAACTCAGGCGGGGGATTAATGGATTGAAGGGTGTGCTGCTTTAACTATTTTAAATACGCAGTTTTTTATTTTTAAGTTTCTCCAAAGGGATAAAGGTATCATTGAATCAAAACCTTAGGACAGAGTTCTAATGAAAGGTGGCGCTGAAACATTGCATCTTTTAGATAATGGGCCGGATATTCCGATCCCTACGGGTGGGTACGCGCTGTGTACCCACCCGTAGGGACATCGGAAATGCCGGTTTCAGGCATACACTGCTCATGCGCTGGAAACCGGCATTTCCGATCTGTCAAGAAAGCTCTTGACAGATCCTCTGGCTGCCCGGGAGAAGGGCCTCTGCGGGCGGATAGTTCCGCTTTTTGGAGACCCTCCGCCCGCAGAAAACACTTACAATTCTTGCGCCTGGTAAAAGCAGGCGTAAGGCCTGCTTTTACCAGGATAAGAGTTGAAAAAAAGTTTAAAAAAAAATTTCCACTGATTTATCATTTAAAAATACTTTAAAAAAGGTAAGTTTATTTTTAGCCCTGTAAAAAACTTTAATTATTTTTTTCAAAAATTTAAAGTTTTGTTTAAAATAGCTAATATATTTGTACTTTCAAGTCATTTTAAAAATGGGATTTTTTTTTAATTTATTTAAAGTTTTACTATGTTTTGGGGGTGATCTCCATTCATATATTTGACAGATCTTCCTGTCAAATGTATGAAGGGAGATTCCCTTCTTTGATTGGCTCCCCATGGCCCACGTGATCCCAGGGACGCTGCGAACTACCTGCGCCTCTGGGATACGTGGGCCCTGCGCACCGGCAGTTTGGAGAGGCCCAGCATCGGAACTGTGCGCCTCCCGGGAGCCCTCAGGTAAGGGCGCAGATTTTTCCAGATCGCAGTCCTCCGCCCGTGGGAGGCCTGCGATCGGAATATCTGGGCCAATGATCAGCCTGCTGTGCATTGCAAACATTTTCTGTTTTAAAACAAAAAGCGAGAAATTGCTATTGATAATAGCAGATAAGTATATAACACGTTCATATAACATTCCTTTGTCTATTATCACCATCAATAACCTCTAGCCTATTTGACCCTGTCAAAAAGGTCTCTTTTCTTTTACTGTAAATAAAAATCATTATACTTTTTTTAAAGTGCATAAAATCATGGTTTGCAGGACCAGTCACAGGGCTATTAAATTTTGTGCTATCAAATGGACCTGACTGCCTGCGGTCTGGTAATTACAATCTATTATGGTTTTATTGATTATTAAAGTAATTCCTCACATTTTCCCTGTGAATGTTGACCAATACTGTCTGATCTCTTCCCAGTTACTGCACTGTAACAAAGGAACCTCCATCATTTGTACGTAAACAAACTAACAGCTTTCAAAGTTACAGAACGTAGCTGGGTGCTAGAACTCACCCACGAATAAGCCAATGGTCTGTATCACCTATCCAAGTAGTATCCTGTAGTAAAATCTAAAACACCATAATTTTTTTTCATGTAAAACTCATCATGCCAAATAATGTCAGTTAATGGATTGATGTTACAGAGGACATCTTCCTTATCTCAAAAAAGCAGATGCAACCAGCCCTAAGAAAGTAATCCTTCACATAAGACAACTGGGCATGTCCCAGAAGTTTTTAAAAGCCACATTTTGCATCTTATTTGTTATATATAATACTTTATGGGAACAAACACTAAATAAGCACACTTGTGACTGCGTGTCTCAGAATCCATTTCCTCATTTTAAATCTTTTCTGCCTCCATTTGTAAACAATGATAGGAGAAAGTAACTTCTAGTTGGTTCTAATAAACTCCAGTCCAGTCTTCCAACAGATCTGACCACCTCCGATTTCAGTGAAAACAGATGCTTTGTCCTGTGAAAAGTGAGCACGCTGGCATATGAGTTGATTTGACATACTCATTGTTGGCATGTATGGTAAAACCTGGGCTAAGGAGTTACACAAAGTTGTCTTGCTGCACCATGACAGAACACTAAATCAAGCAGAGCAAGTTGACAATGTCAGTTTTTTCCCTCCAAGATAAGGCATCTTCCTATCATGGAATGCTGCATTATGAAACAGTCCTACCTGTTCTCCTGCATTTGTTGGGAATCTCACATGTGAGCTAACAGTCGCCTGCCTTATCACCTGGGGATCACCGTGCCCTGTGTGTTTGAACTGTGCTACTAACTTCTGTACTGACTTCACCTGACGAAGGAGCAGCGCTCCGAAAGCTTGTGATTTCAAATAAAGCTGTTGGACTATAACCTGGTGTTGTGCGACTTCTCACATTTGTCCACCCCAGTCCAACACCGGCATCTCCACATCATCACTACTAATTCTAGGCATTTCTCTTATTTCTCCTGCTGGAGAGTGGCATAAATCAAGAGAGCTATGCAGGTAGGGTAGTACCAATATAGTTTCAGTAAAAGGTTTTCACTCCTGCTGTGAATTCTAGGATAATCCCGCTCAGTGTCAGTCAACATTCCAGTAAAAGAAAACAGTAGAAAATACCTGTAAATTGGCTGTGAAATGAGAAAACAAGAGAGAAAGACGGAGACAAAGCATAATAAAGAGGAAAAGAATATATTATTATTTAGCTTGCCCCTGCAGGTTTTGTGAGAAATATAGCTTGCCACTTATAATCCCGCAAATCATACTTGCTTTTGGAGTAAGTGTGCAGGTATGCAGCTCATGACTGAACTTATCCTAGATGTGACATATTCAGAAACCAGGCTGAGAACTGCTGAAACTCACTTAACTAAGACAAGTGAGCTGTAGGACAGACTGTCTAAAATGTTACACCTAAAATGTTATCCCATTTGTTCTCTCCACAGATGCTGACTAACCTATTGTGTGTTTCTATCATTTTCTGTTTTTTGACCAAAGACTTGTTAGCTGATTGGGAAACAGGCATTCTGATAAATAAATCTTTATTTTGTGGCTTTTATAATAGTATGTTGCAAGTATCGCCTCTCATAATACTAACCTTTTCAGGCATTGTATGACTTCAAGATACACAAAGATACTTTAATTGATCTGATATTTTTGGTCTGTCAGTTTTACAATGCTGGAAATCTGAAGTTGCCTTTTTCCACTTTTGAAATTGTTTTATTACAGTGTTGTCCAATAGAAATTGATCACCCCCAAAGTACCACTCCCTGCTTCTACCCTCTTCCCTTTCCCTTCCTTTTGCCCTCCTCTTTCTGCCCTCACATCTGCTCTTAACATTGCTCCTACTTGAATGCTGCTGCTACTTGAAGTTATTTCAGCTGCTACACACTGTAGGCGGGGATTCCTGGTTCTCGCAGGAATTCCCACCTACCACTTCCAATAGCAGCAGGAGCGGCCTGAGGGGAGAGAGGTGCAGTCTGTGCTGAATTATTGCAAACTTTCACATGTGGGCTGGGGCCCCAAAATGCTGTCAGCATGAAACACAGGCCTAGAAATTCGGTTCCGTAGCACCCATTGTTAGGGTGCTACGGGTGCCAAATTGGGACCAAAATGAGTTCCGCACAGCACGCGCACACTTCTAGTGCGGGCCCGCCGGACGCCATCTTGATGAGGGTAGTAGGGCGGTCTTTAGGAGCGTGCACTAGAAATATGGTAAGTAGGCAGATCGTGACATCCACACTGATTTGATGCCAGGGCTGCCATTTTCGTCGACATTGCCAGAGCTAATGCTCTCTCCTAACCTCGCACAGCTGAACATGCATTCAGCAGCAGGAAGGGCCCCACAACCCACCAGCGATATTTAAAGGGATTATCAACAACTTTCAGGTAATTTGTTTTTTGATTTCTACTGGCTCCGTGTAAGTTTGTGGAACTGTTTCGAGCTTTCTAGAGTTATTTAAAGTTGGCAAGGTGACAGGGAGTGGTGCTGCAAGTGGAGAAGGCCTTGTTTCTGACTTCAAGGGTTCTGGTCAGACCACTTGCTCCCAGTCATGGGTGCTCTAGTTGTTATCCCCCTTGGCCTATAACAGATGGAGCAGAGGCAGCGAAGAAGAGGACAAGCTGCTCATAGAGGGAGGAGGGGGAAAAGGGCTCTCAGCAGGAGGCCTTACCCACCTAGGGTCTTCCGAGAGAAATTCTCTTACCTCAACCTTAGCCAGTAGCAGCGTATGAGGCTTCTGCAAGTTACGAAGGAGGTGCTCACAGAACTCTGCCACCTCTTGCAACCAGACCTGCAGCCTCTCTCCAGGGCAAGGACAGGTGCCAGTGGCTGTGAAGGTGACCGTGGCGCTGAATATCTTTGCGTTGGGATCCTTCCAGGCTGGAGCAGGTGACAGCTGTAACAGCTCCCAGCTCGCCGTCCACTGCTGCATAAGAGAGGTGACAAAAGCTCTTTATGCCAGGAGAGGGGACTTCATCGTCTTCTCTCTGACCAGAGAGAAGCAGATGGAGCTTGCACGTGGCTTTGCCAGGATAGCGGACTTCCCCATGGTGCAGGGCGCCATCGACTGCATGCACGTGGCTTTGCGGGTACCGTATATAAATGGTGAGATGTACCGCAACCGCAAAGGGTACCACTCACTGAATGTGCAGTTATTGTGCGACCATGCTCAGCACGTCATGATGGTGAATGTCCAGTATCCTGGCAGCAGTCATGATGCTTTTATTCTGCGCCAGTCCGCTGTTCCTTCAAATCTTTGAGCCACCAAGACAAACCAGAGGATGGCTACTGGACAACAAGGGTTATCCCTTGAATAAAAACAGAAAATGTTGAAAATACTCAGCAGGTCAGGCAGCATCTGTGGAGAGAGAAACAGAGTTAACGTTTCAGGTTGATGACCTTTCGCCAGTTCTGATGAAAGGTCATCGACCTGAAACGTTAACTCTGTTTCTCTCTCCACAGATGCTGCCTGACCTGTTGAGTATTTGCAGCATTTTCTGTTTTTATTTCAGATTTCCACCACCCGCAGTATTTTGCTTTTGTATCTTGACCACCTGGCTCCGCAACCCAACCACACATCAGCAGCGTGCTTACAACGAGAGCCATGCTGCCACACGAAACATCATAGAGCAGACCATTGGCGTCCTTAAACAACGCTTCCGCTGCCTGGACCGCGAGCCCTCCTGTACTCACCAGAGCGTGTCCCCTGATTCATCATGGTCTGCTGTATCCTCCACAACCTGGCATCATGAGAGCACAGCCCTTGCCACCAGAGATATGGCCACCAGCTCAGGAGGAGGAGAAAGCGGAAGGAAGGAGGCAACTTAGACAGCCCCTTTCTGGCCGGATATCCGAGATCGAATCATCTGGCTGCAGTTCGATTGAACGCAACCCTTTCTCCCCATTCAACATTAGTCCCGCACCTTACCTTTCCTCTGTTACTGACCATCACAGCATCATCTTGGCCACAATGCTGAAATAAAAGCCACCACAAAGCAAACTTTCCAATCAAACTTTATCCATATATCCATCCAATATTGCATCAAAAATGTAATTAATCACCCTTGTGCATTCCCTTAGTGACTGTCTTGCATGTGGCTTTGCCTATCCTAGTGCTCCTACGCAGTGGCTGCAGCATGGCTAGTGGAAGGCTGCTGACTTTTAGTGGGGGAGACTCCAGATGGCCTCACAGGAGACCTCAAGGGCTAGCTGGCTGAAAGGCAACAGCAAGGGCACTGGCGGAGTGGCAGTGGTGGGAGGACGAATGCTGTCATCCTGAGAGAGGGCAGCAGGGTCGGCCTCCACGGATCCATTGCCACTCTCCTAGTAATCTGCTGGAGTACAGACTGCTGGACTGCTGTGACACCCTGCAAGCCCCTTTCCACACTGCTAAACCTAGCCATGATGGCAGCAGTCTGTGCTTGCATGACTTCAGTCTGAGCTTCCATTGCAGCAGACGTTGGGTGACTTGTGCTTGTGCTGCAATGGAAGCTGAGACTTTGGCCAGCAGACGCTGCATGATGGTAGGGTCCACAAGTGCGTTAATGGATCGGCCCAACCCTTCCACGCTGGAAAGGATGGGCTCCAAGCTATGCCCAAAGCCCTGTGCAAGGCTGGAGCTGGACTCCTCCATGCATTCAGGCTTTCTGGCAGGCCTGCCAATGCACCAAGCATTTCAATGTGCTTATGCATTCTTCTGTAGGCCGCCTTATTGAGGTCTTTAGCTGAGTCCTGTGGAGCAGAACTCGTGTGCGACCTCGCCCTCCGGAGAGCTGGCACCTGAGCTACCTTTTCCCCTGCCCTGGCTGCAGGCCACTCGTGCCCGGTGTCTCACCACGTGCAGGTCCTGCGTCTAACCTATCCTTTAGAGTACGTGGAATGTCAGTATCTGAGCTGGTGGCTGGGAGCGTGAAATCGAGTGACAGTGTTTCTTCTTCTGCTTCTGCACTCTCCTCTCCCTCTTGTTCTTCGACCACTCGCTGGGCAGACTGCAATTCTTAGGTGTCTGAAATGAGAAAGGGACAAGAGTAGGGTTGTGGTGAGAGGAAGGGGAAAGCAATAGCTGCATGTTACACCATGTGCAGATTGTAAATCAGAAGAGATTGTGGGATGAGGGGGTAGTAGGATGTGAGAAGGAGGATAATGTATGAGGATACTGGCATCTTGAATTCCTTCAGCCCTGCCGCTGGCCAAGGGCTCAGCCATGCCCCTGCCAAGAATGACCAGCACCATCTCCTCCAAGGGGGTGAGTTGATGCAGGCGAGCCTGTCCCCCGCCGGTTAAACACTGCTGCCTGCAGTTATGCACCACCGTTTCCTGCAAGAGAAAGGGAAGTATGTCAGTGACTGTGGTATAATGTGTTAGGTGATCTTCAAGCTGTGAGATGTGGGTGTGAGTCTTGCAGCAGTGTGTGCGGGTGAGGTCAAGCTATGAATGTGAGGTATGAATTGTGTTTGGTAGAGATTGTTGGTAGGTGAGTGATGGTGTGTGAGGCTAGTGGTGCAGATGCTGGGATATGGCATTTGAAGATGAATTCACTGACTTTGACCATGCGTGTGAGGTCATAAAACCTCTTCCTGCACTGAATCCAGGTCCTCGTAGCTATACTGTTGGCATGGACCACATTGACTATCTGCTCCCACTGCACTCTCGTCTGTTACCTGGAGGGCCTCCTGGCTCCCTGTGGGAAGAGGACCTCTCTCCTGGAGTTGACCTCCTGGACCAATGCCTCCAGTGCTGCATCAGAGAATCTTGGAGCTCTTTCTCTAGCCTGTTGAGCCATTACTTAATCTTGTTTTTCTTAAAGCAGCCTCCACAAGCACTTCCACCACCTGTTGCAGGCAGAAGGCACCTCCCCTTTAAGAGATGCAGACTGCCTTTAAGTTGTGCAGGCTAGCTTTAATTGGAGCTAGCCTCGCATGAACTTGGCCACCTGCCACTCAGCAGCGCTCGGCTGAACGCTACAATCATGCAAAGTAACAGGCAGCACAAATTTTATGTGCTACCTGCAGCCCTCCGAATGGGTGCGGGTTGCGATCCTTGCGCCCGTTTTCGGGGGCTACCGAATTTCTTCTTTACTTTTGACATGTATATTTTTACTATAATTGACACCTCGACGAACCAAAACAAGAAACACAAAAGTACTTTCATAGACTAGATATTTCTGATGCTTTTAACCAAGTGTACCAAAATAAACTTTCCTATTTAGCTCCTGTTTAGTTACCAGAAGTACTGTATGTGGTTAAGGTACCTTGTATTGGGAAAGGGGAATTCCACTCAACCATAGTTATTTACATACTATACCTTTTGAAAGTTAAAAAAAATGACAATGCATTTGTCTTCAAATATCCTGTGCCATTGAGTAATGGTAGAGAGATCTACACTTAGAATTGCTCATGTGGTAAGTTCACAATTTCAGCTTCGCTGTCGAAAGAGGCATGGGTTGGAAGTTAGGCCCTCTCCCACAAAGATGGGCCTCTTTCCTGCACAGCTCATAGCAGCCAGCTCAAGTACAGCATTGGCACAGACATGAGAGGGACCACTCAGCACCCTGCCCTCTTAGCCTGGCTTGGGGAGAACCTAAAAAGAAAATGACTAAACCTTGTGGGTGGGGGAGGGGGTGGGAGAAGAACTTTATTTAAGAAAATAAGGAAAATTGAAGAGTGAGAATTTTAAAAATATTTTATATTGAATTCAGAAGTGCCTCCTATTTCCAGGCTATTTGGTATTGTGCTGATTTTTGTATTACTGACACTTTCAATATGACAGTGTTTCCTCACATTGATCATTTAATGTACAGCTGTCACGTAACTCGTCTTTGCAAGATATTAATAGCAATAAAAAATCCCACTCAGACTTTCCAAAATGTATCAGTTTGTGATTGGGAATTAACCTTTTGAGTACTGAATGCTTTTGCAGCTTTCAGTGTACACTTTTTTTTAAAACCATGTAGCAGCTGCAAAAACAATTATACTTACAAATAGTAGAATTGGATAAATCTATAGAATCACAGAACTTAGTGCATGACGTTCTCTGAAAAAGCTAAATAAAGATGGTTTTATAAAATTTTTGCAACTATAATCTTCAAAGGGTTAACTGCTTATATTTTGATCAAAGCTGTTTGATCAGTAACAGTGGAAAATGACGACATCTGTTCTAACATATTACAACAGTTTTTTTCTCTACAGTGTTTTTTTAATTTGAAAGTATGGTTTGTCATTTAAAATATCTGTGGCATTATGTAAAGACATTCAGTAGTAAAATGCAGGTTGGTTTTAGGCTTAGAGTTCTGGTGTTAAAATTCTCAGAATATGTGCAGGTGAAGCTGCAATCATTGTTTAATAAGATCATTAATACAACAGCAGCTGTTGTAAACTAATCTTAGTAGTGTGGAATGTTTTCACCATCTCTTGAATCCCACAGTCCTTTTATCTCACAGCTCTTGCTACGTTCCCACCACCTCTGATCCCATCAACAAAACCCTTAGACAGCCTCAAGTCTTACCATACTGCAGCTTTGGTTTCAGCTGCCCTGCTGCAGGAGGAAGTAAGTCTTAGGGGTTTCTCTCTGTGGCATAGTTGTGATAAAACTGTGGCGGTCTTATCTCTCCCTTAGGTCGTAGCTCTTTATGACTACACAGCGCATCGATCAGATGAGCTAACCATCCAGCGTTATGACATTATCCAAGTGCTGTACAAAGATAATGCGAACTGGTGGTTTGGTCGCCTAGCCAATGGAAAGCAGGGCTATTTTCCAGCAAATTATGTGGCTAATGAAAGTAAGTTGGCTTTCACCCTTCCTCCTTTATTAATATGTCTGTAACAGATAACATAAGATTTTTTTCCTACTCACTTTTAAAAAGAGGAACTTCATTATCATGTAAATATGTGCCATTTTAACAGGAATACATGATGAAATACAGCCACATCAACGGGACAACAATCCTGTCTTAGCATATGAAGATGGAGAGGCAGAAGTGAAATCCCCGACCCCAACCAAGGTAGAAACAGTTGTTGAAATACAGCGATTTAGAAAGAGGTATTCTTATAGGAATACAAAAGCAAAATACTGTCTGAAATAAAAACAGAAAATGCTGGAAATACTCAGCAGGTCAGGTAGCATCTGTGGAGAGAGAAACAGAGTTAACGTTTCAGGTCAACGATCTTTCATCAGAACTGGAAAAAGAGTGTAACAGGTTTTAAGCAAGTACAGAGGCAGGGAAAGGGGTGAGGGGAGGAAAGAACAACAGAGAAGGTCTGTGATAGGGTGGAAGGAAGGAGAGATTGGTAAAAGGGGATGGTAATGGGACAAGTAAAGAAACAAAAGATGGGTCTAGAGGAGGTGTAAATGGCAATAGCAGAATCATTACCAACAGCTGCTGTCCGAAAAAATGGGAGCAGTGGTTATGATCTGAAATTGTTTAACTCAATGTTGAGTCCAGAAGGCTGTAAGGTGCCGAATCGAAAGATGAGATGCTGTTCCTCAAGCTTCCGTTGAGCTTCATTAGAACAGTGTAGGAGGCCGAGGACAGAGATGTCAGAGTGGAAGTGGGGTGGAGAATTAAATTGACAGGCGACCAGAAGCTCAGGGTTATGCTTGCGGACTGAACGGAGGTGTTCCGTAAAGCAATCACCCAATCTGTGTTTGGTCTCCCCAATGTAGAGGAGACCGCATCGTGAGCAGCGAATACAATATACCAAATTGAAAGAAGTACAAGTAAATCGCTGTTTCACCTGGAAGGAGTGTTTGGGCCCAGGACGATGGGAAGGGAGGAGGTTAAAGGGCAGGTGTTGCATCTCCTGTGCTGGCACGGGACGGTGCCATGGGAAGGGGAGGGGATGTTGAGGGTGATTGAAGAGTGGACCAGGGTGTCGCGGAGGGAACAGTCCTTCCAGAATGCTGAAAGGGGAGGGGAGTGGAAGATGTGTTTGGTGGTGGCATCACGCTGGAGATGTCAGAAATGGTGAAAGATGATCTGTTGAATTTTTTTCAATAATTTATACATTTAAAAACCTGTACAATAAGGTAAGTTTATTTTTAGCCTCTTTAAAACATGCAAATTTATTTTACAAAAAATTAAAATTTTGTTTTAAATATTTAATTAAATGCCATTTTAATTAATTTTAAATATGTGGGTTTTTTTTAATTTATTTGAAGTGTATAGGTATTTTTTGGGGTATTCCCATTCACACTTATGGAGTTTCTGTACATACGGAATTCCCATAAGCATAAATGGGGATTCCCTTCTGTCATTCGTTGGGCCGGCCCACGTGATTCCAGGGGCGCTTGCGAACCGCATGCACCCCTGGGATCCGTGGGCCTCTACGCATAGAGGCCCAGGAGCGCGAGTCTCCGTGGTTCCCGAGGCAGAAGGTTAGGTCCATTCAGGCCCATTGTTTTTTTAATTGTTTCCTCCATTTCTAAAGTCTTCCTATATCATTCCCTGATCAAGAAGACAGGTGGACAACTGAGCTCAAGTTTCTGCCAAAGTCGTTGTTGAGGAAGTCACTAGAAAAATTTTGGCAAGGAAAACCCAAAGATGTTTTATAAATATATTAAGAGTAAGAGGATAACTAAAGAAAGGGTAGGGCCTATTAGAGATCATGAGGGTAATCTGTGTGTGGAGGCAGGAGACGTCGGTAGGGTTCTTAATGAATACTTTACTTCTGTTTTCACAAAGGAGAGGGGCGAAGCAGACATTGCTATCAGGGGGGAGGAGTGTGAAATATTAGATGAAATAAACATAGTGAGAGAGGAAGTATTAAGGGGTTTAGCAGTTTTAAAAGTGGATAAATCCCCAGGCCCAAATGAAATGTATCCCAGGCTGTTAAGCGAAGCAAAAGAGGAAATAGCAGAGGCACTGACCATTTTTCAATCCTCTCTGGCTTCAGGTGTGGTGCCGGAGGACTGGAGGACTGCTAATGTGGTGCCCTTGTTCAAAAAGGGAGAAAAGGATAGACCGAGTAATTACAGGCCAGTCAGCCTAACCTCGGTGGTGGGAAAATTATTGGAAAGAATTCTGAAGAACAGGATAAATCTTCATTTAGAAAGACACGGATTAATCAAGGATAGTCAGCACAGATTTGTTAAGAGAAGGTCGTGTCTGACAAACTTGATTGAATTTTTTGAGGAGGTAACAAGGAGGGTAGTTGAGGGTAGTGCGTTTGATGTAGTGTATATGGACTTTAGCAAGGCTTTTGATAAGGTTCCACATGGCAGACTGGTCACGAAGTTAAAAGCCCATGGGATCCAGGGTAAAGTGTCAAGTTGGATTCAAAACTGGCTCAGAGACAGGAAGCAGAGGGTAATGGTTGATGGGTGTTTTTGTGACTGGAAGGCTGTTTCCAGTGGGGTTCTGCAGGGCTCAGTACTAGGTCCCTTGCTTTTTGTGGTATATATCAATGATCTAGACTTGAATATAGGGGGTATGATTAAGAAGTTTGCAAATGATCCTAAAATCGGCTGTGTGGTTGATACTGAAGAAGGAAGCTGTGGACTGCAGGAAGATATCAATAAATTGGTCAGGTGGGCAGAACAGTGGCAAATGAAATTCAGTCCGGAGAAGTGTGATGTAATGCATTTGGGGAGGGCTAACAAGGAAAGGGAATACACATTAAATGGTAGGACACTGAGTAGTGTAGAGGAACAAAGGGACCTTGGAGTGCATGTCCACAGATCCCTGAAGGTAGCAGGCCAGGTAGATAAGGTGGTTAAGAAGGCATACGGAATGCTTGCCTTTATTAGCCGTGGCACAGAATACAAGAGCAGGGGGGTTATGCTTCAACTGTATAAAATACTAGTTAGGCCTCAGCTAGAGTACTGCTTGCAGTTCTGGTCACCACATTACAGGAAAGATGTGATTGCACTAGAAAGGGTACAGAGGAGATTTACAAGGATGTTGCCGGGAGTAGAGAATCTTAGCTATGAGGAAAGACTGGATAGGCTGGGTCTGTTTTCCTTGGAACAGAGGAGGCTGAGGGGAGACCTTATTGAGGTGTATAAAATTATGAGGGGCATAGATAAAGTGGATAGAAAGGACCTATTTTCCTTAGCAGAGGGGTCAAAAACCAGGGGGCACAGATTTAAAGTAATTGGTGGAAGGTTTAGAGGGGATTTGAGGGGAAATTTCTTCACCCAGAGGGTTGTGGGGGTCTGGAACTCACTGCCTGAAAGGGTGGTAGAGGCAGGAACCCTAACCACATTTAAAAAGTACTTGGATGTGCACTTGGAATGCTGTAACCTGCAGGGCTACGGACCAAGAGCTGGGAAGTGGGATTAGGCTGGATAGCTCTTTGTTGGCCGGCGCGGACACGATGGGCCGAAATGGCCTCCTTCCGTGCTGTAACTTTCTATGATTCTATGAAAATGGGCTGGGTGATCTTGCCTTCCAATTGTTATCTCTCTCTTGTGAGAACCCACCTGGTCTCTGTTCGGTGTCTCCCATCATGTTACACCAATTACAGCTTTATTCAGGTACAGCCAATGGCCTTTGTATGATTCCATCACTTTGGCTTTGGTGATAGAATCATAGAATCTTAGAAGATCTTCACTGTGGATGAATGAGGTAGATCACATTCGGCCTGTCATGCCTGTGCTGGCTCTTTGAATTTAATCCCACACCCCAGCTTTGTCCCCATAACTGTAAATTAGTTCTCTTCAAGTGCATGTCAAATTGTCTTTTGTAAGTTCCTATGGAATCTGCTTCCACCACCTTTTCAGGTAATGCGTTCCAGATCTTAACAATCTTCTGTGTGAAGAAATTTCCCCTCTAGTTTTTTTGCCAATTATTTTAAATCTATAACCTCTGGTTACCGACCCATTTGCCAGAGGAAATAGTTTCTCCCTACTTGCTCTATCAAAACCCCTTATAATTTTGAATACCTCAATTCGGTCTCCCCTTAACCTTCTCTGCTCTAAGGAAAACAATCCCAGCTTCTCCAATCGCTCCACATAACTGAAGTCCCTCATCCCTGGTATCATCCTGGTAAACTTCATCTGTACCCTCTTCATGCCCAGAGTTGTACATAATACTCCTGCTGAGGCCCAACCAGAGATTTGTAAATGTTTAGCATGACTTCTTTGTTTTTGTATTCAATGCCCCTATTTACAAAGACAAGTATCCCATACGCTTTCTTAACCACCTTCTCAACTTGCCCTGCCACCTTCAAAGATTTGTGAATATCCACCCCCAGGTCCCTCTGCTCTTGCACCCTCCTCAAAACAGTACCATTTATATTACACTGCCTCTCCATGTTGTTCCTCCCAAAGCGCATCATTTAACACTTATCCACATTAAATTGCACCTACCATTTGTCTGCCCATTTCACCAGTCTGCCTATGTCCTCCTAAAGTGTGCTGCCATCATGCTCACCATTTAGTACTTTGCCAAGTTTTGTATCGTCCGCAAACTTCAAAAGTGTATTCCCTATACCCAAGTCTAGGTCATTTGCATATAACAAGAAAAGCAATGGTCCTAATACTGACCCTTGGGGGATCCCACTACATACTTCTATCCAGTCAGAAGAGCATCCGTTGATCACTGCCCTCTGCCTCCTATTTCTTAGCCAATTTCGTGCCCAAGTTACCACCGTCCCTTTAATACCATGAGCTTCTATTTTCCGAAAAAGTCTGGTATGAGGTACTTTACCAAATGCCTTTTGAAAGTCCATATAATACAGCATCTGCTGCACTACCTTCATCAACCCTCTCTGTTATTTCATCAAAGAACTCAATCAAGTTAGTCAGACATGATTTGTCTTTAACAAATCTGTGATCTACCTCATTCATCCACAGTGAAGGTCTGCTAAACTTCAGACATCCAGGTTTCCTACAACTTGCTGACAAATAACTTTGAATGGCTTATTAACTAAGAAATCTAATGGTTAAAGAAGCTTAGTTAAGCTTCCAGATACCATTTGTTTGCCATGTGCTGTACAGCTTACAGTGACTTTTTATGGTGCTCACCAATTTTCTTCATCCTTCACTGTTATAGCACACAAGTCAGCATTGTCTTTTCAGTTCAGGCCATTTTTCCTTTGTGCCATGTTGAGCTTAGCCTGTAGGACTTGCAAGGATTTTGTCCCTCGCTCGTCGCCTATCTCAAATACTGGACTCATTCACGTTGAACTCTTATGTTGATGTTCTATTCCTCTTCTCAGTAGGCACTATTTGCCTTCACCTTAAAGGCAGTCTTTCTCTGGGCTATTTATCCCATTTATTTTATAGGGTTGCCTCCAAAGACCAGCATCTTATCAGAGGCAGTGTTATTAAGGATAAAGTGATGCCTGTGCCATTGGAAGCATCAAGATTCATTTGAGGTGGAGTTTCTTAGGGTATCTACAACCACTAAGTGCCATCAGTGGCACATAGATCACATTACCATTTTGGATTTGGCTGCAGGCAGCCTGGCCTGTAAACCCTACCTGTGCAGGCCAGTAATGCACTTTCAACATGGCACTATACAGATATTCTATAATTCACTTCTGAGCCCACAATGTGCAGTATCTTCTCAGGTTCTCCTCAGATTGGATAGGCTGGGGTTGTTTTCTTTGGAACAGAGGAGGCTGAGGGGAGACTTAATTGAGGTGTATAAAATTATGAGGGGCCTAGATAGAGTGGATAGGAAGGACCTATTTCCCTTAGCAGAGGGGCCGATAACCAGGGGGCATAGATTTAAAGTAATTGGTAGAAGGATTAGAGGGGAATTGAGGAGAACTTTTTTCACCCAGAGGGTGGTGGGGGTCTGGAACTCACTGCCTGAAAGGGTGGTAGAGGCAGAAACCCTCATCACATTTAAAAAGTACTTGGATATGCTCTTGAAGTGCCGTAACCTACAGGGCTACGGACCAAGAGCTGGAAAGTGGGATTAGGCTGGATAGCTCTTTTTCGGCCAGCACAGACACGATGGGCCGAATGGCCTCCTTCTGTGTCGTAAATTTCTATGATTCTATGAAATGCTTTCAAATTAACATTCAGGTGCAGAGAGGATCTTGATGTGCTCCAGTTGACTGTAGCAGCATTCACAGGAGCTGGTACACACTATAAGCAAGTACTTGTTATACTTGAAAATGTCTTTTGGGGTCAGTTTTGGAAATGTTTTTACATCAAACACAGACTCATGAAAAACATATACTTAGATTTTAGGCTAATTTTCCAAAGCAAAATATTCTGCATTATATACAAAAGAAATGCAGCGATGTACAGCCCCACACGCCATTTACTTCTATTAAAATAAGCAACAGAAACAAAATAAATCTTAGCATTTTTGATTTTGATACAGAAATACTATTCCAGTCATTAAAGAGTTAATAAGAACTACACACAAACATTAGAATATGGCCCCAGGTGTATTTACCAGCTCTCCATACTATTTTGGTTTTACCTCAATATGTAAAGTGGTCTCTCCTGTATCATGGGAATGGTAGGAGGCCTGTTTTTTTTTCCTTTTTGTCTACAGATTGTAACCACACATGGGTAGATACATCAGGGCAGACAGGTTTAACATTTTCAAACAAGCTGCATACATTCCAAGTACAGGAAGCCTGTGGCTTTGCATATGTGCCGAGACAAAGCAGTGTGAGTCCCCCTCCCCTTCATTTCTTACATCTTATGCTCCTTTTGTTCTCCTACAGATGTCAGCAGTCATCAGCAAGTCAGGGGCGCTCAAGTTGCTCTCTGAGCATGACACAGATACAGAGTCACCTGTGAAACCGTAAGTAACACCATTTCAAATCAACACACATCAAATCTTAAGAGCTTTCAGTTTTACTAAGAAATATAGACAGTGTTTCCTTGAATTATTTCTAAATTGGAAGAGTATTGGTCATAGCATGTAAGCCATCTGGATGGTATTGTGGTAAGGGTCTGATATCAGAAAGGCTCAAGCATTCTTCTGTATCCAGGCAAGGATTTGTTAAATGAAAAACAAATCTTTACAGAAGAACAGAAAATGCTGGCGACGCTCAGCGGCTCAGCTACTCGGTCTGGAGCGAATGGACAAGTTAACATTTCAGGTCTATCCCTTCATCAGTACTTGAACTTTGACACCTGGCATTGGCCGCACTCCTGGAGATGCCTACAATCCGAAATAGTCCATCCTCGTGGCAGTGGGGTGGATACTGTCTGCAAGGAAGGGAAATTGGAAGGAAAATAATATTACTGAAGAAGGTTGCTAAGCCATTAGGGTTGAATTCACATTCCCAGCAGGGAGTGGCGTTAACAGACAGCACATATCGGGGGCACAAAGCCCATTTTCCATCGATAAAAATTATTGGATGGAAAATCATGGGCTGCACACTTGTGATTTCCCAAAAAAGGCTTCCGGAGAGCAGCACTGCTGTGGATTTCCTGCTGGGATGATAAAGAGGCCCAAACAGGCACATTCTTTTACTTTCCTTTGTGGGGCTAATGGAGCAGGAATGCTCCTCTGAGCCCCACAAGAAAAATTTAGGCTGCCCCCACTCCAATCTCCTACAAGATCTTCCTACAAGATTCCCTTCCCCACACTTAATCAAGTATTGGCCAGCAGCTGCTTCCCGCCCATTCCGGGGGTTGGAAGCGGGGGAGTGGTCCGGCACCATTTTAATAAGGGCTGGGCCTGATTTCTGCAGCAGCGGGTGAATTTCCAACTCACCTCACCACCCACCTGCCCAAAATCTACCTGGAGTTAAAATTGGGGCCCATGACTGTGATACAAAAAGTGTTTACTTTTACCTCCCACAGCAGATCTCTCAGATTTATTGTTGTCCCTCTTTTAGATCTTCCAAGCCACATGCCACTCTTTGATCATTTTTGGTGGTACCTGCACTACGGGCCTTGACTTTTTACCTTAATTTCTTAATTCATAAAAGAGCCAGGTGTTTGCTGATCGCCCAAGAGCAGTCAGTTATCTCCTCCCTTTCTGCAGGGACAGTTCTGGTTCAGCTGGGTGCCTTGCCTGATGGCTTGGAGATTGTGGAGTTGGCTTCTGGGAGATTATTGGTGGGAATCGTGTCCATACTGGAGCATATTGAGTGCACTAATCATTCTGCCATCAAGATTTTTAAATGAGTCAAGATTTTTTTAATGTCACTTTTTTCACCTGCAGTAATCAGCACTAGTTACAAAACAATGCTAACTTGAATCACATCACTTGAAACTGAAGTTATTAAAGTTTTTCACTTTCCACTGGCCGTGATAAAGCTACCTTGTGTACGTGTAAAAAGATTAAGTAAAGCAGTCAGTAATTATATAATACCACTGATGATGTCCTGATGTTGTGCAACTGTTTGTTTTATTTAAACTTTATACACAATGCTGCATTAGTTAAACAGGTAGGGGGTAAAATTGGGTTAGTTAGCGCCTCCAGGGGGCGCTAACGACTTACCGCCCGAGCGCGGCGATTTTAGCGCCTCTCACGAATTGACCTGGCGCTTTGCGGTGGCGCTAAACACTACCGCCACGATCTCCTGCACCCGGAGATCGTGACGTCATCCAAGCGTGCAACTCCCCGGTAGCACCCCGGACCGGAAATTGATTCTCGCTCCCTGCCTTAGCGCCTGCCGCAAGGAACGACAGGTAGAGGGGGACGTTTTGCAGTCGGCAAGGAGCTGCGGGAACGCTGTTTAAAGGTGGCGCTTCCTGCTTTTTCCTGTCGGCAAAATATTTGGCATACGCAGGTTGAGAGAGGGAGAGAGATGTCTGGAGACATTTAACGCTGTCCTACAAGGAGTTTTGTTCCTGAGCAACACTTTTCAGGTTCCTATTTCTCTGAGCTTTATATTTACCACATTTACAAGATTAAATGTGGGCTGTACTAATTCAGGGCGTCGTCCTCCAGCTTCACCTTCGGAGGCAGCAGAGGCGCAGAGAGAGAAAGTGGCAAACGTGGCCAGAGGGAGGAGGGCCAACAGGCCTCTGCACAGGAGACCTTACTCTCCCAGGGTATTCCGGGAGCATTTCTCCTACATTCATTTGTCCGAGGAGCAGTTTTTCAGAAGGCTGCGCTTCGGCAAGGAGGTGGTCACTGAGCTCTGCCACCTCCTGCAACCAGATCTGCAGCCTCAGCTCAGGACCAGGACGTCTCTGTCGGTGGCAGTGAAGGTGACGGTGGCTCTGAATTTCTATGCCAGCGGCTCCTTCCAGGCTTCAACTGGGGACATAGCGAATATCTCCCAGTTCGCTGTCCATTGCTGCATCCGGGAGGTCACAAATGCTCTGTACAAAAGGAGAAGGGAGTACATCTCATTCCCCATGACCTGGGACAAACAGCGTGAATGCGCATGTGGCTTTGCTAGGATAACGGGCTTCCCCATGGTTCAGGGCACCATTGACTGCACGCATGTGGCATTGCGGGCACCTCATGAAAATGCAGAGGTTTTCTGCAACCGCAGAGGCTTCCACTCTCTCAACGTCCAGTTGGTTTGTGACCATATACAGTGCATCCTCGCCGTCAATGCTCGCTATCCTGGCGGCAGCCTCGATGATTTCATCCTGCGCCAGACTGGTGTCCCAGACTTCTTCCAACCACCGCATCAACCTCGTGGCTGGCTCCTCGGGGACAAGGGTTATTCACTCTGCACCTGGCTGATGACACCGCTCTGTAACCCCAACACTCCTGCTGAGCTCGCATACAATGAGAGCCATAGCGCCAGCAGGAACCTGATTGAGCAGACGATCGGCGTCTTGAAGCAACTGTTCCGGTGTCTTGACCACTCTGGAGGAGACCTGCAGTACTCTCTCGAGCATGTATTGGTTTTCATTGGTGTGTGCTGCATGCTTCACAACCTCGCAATTATGAGGACCCAGCCATTGCCACCAGGGATTGGTGCACCACCTCAGGAGGAGGAAGAGGGAGAGGAGGAGGAGGATGAAGAGGAGGATGAGCAGCACCAACGTGGGAGGGAGGCGCTCAATGTTGCCTCTGCAAGGGCCGTCCGTAAACGCCTGATAAGACGCGGCTTCTGACGAATGACAGAGAAGATGGCTTTTGGGATGAAAAAGCACATCATCACAACCATCCCGCAGCCCCTATTGCCGGGCAAAGTTCCAATGAGTCAAATGAGCAAAGTTGTAAAGTTCCAATAAAATTTTTATTTATCTGACAAACTGTGTCTTATTTATTCAGCGCAACCAATAACAAACAAACACAACAATTCATTAACTAACAAAACTGGTTCTTACCACATTGAGATAAGCGTAAACAGAGTGAACAATATATTAACATGCACATCAAACTTTGGCACAAACATTCCCCCCATTTATTGGAGAATTTTTAGTTATTCGCCCTTCGAGGTTGATCTCCATCCCCTGCGCACTTCCCCCCTTCCCACCCTACTACTCCTCCGTAATGTGGCCCCAGTGGCTGCAGCAAGGCTGCTGAATGTCGGATCCAGAGACTGCAGATGGCCTTGAAGGATGCCCTTGACCAGCTCTGGGCCTGGAGGGCCCGACTGCAGACTGCACCAACTCTGCATGGGCGACAGCAACAACAACAATAACTTTTATTTATATAGCACCTTTAACGTAGTAAAACGTCCCAAGGCGCTGCACAGGAGTATTTTAAGACAAAAAATTTGACACTGATCCACATAAGGACAAATTAGGGCAGATGACCAAAAGCTTGGTCAAAGAGGTAGGTTTTAAGGAGCGTCTTAAAGGAGGAAAGAGAGGTAGCAAGGCGGACAGGTTTAGGGAGGGAATTCCAAAGCTTCGGGCTGAGACAACAGAAGGCACGGCCACCAAAGGTTGAGTGATTATAATCAGGGATGTTCCAGAGGGCAGAATTAGAGGAGCGCAGATATCTCGGGGTGGGGGAGGGGGGGGGTTGTGGGGCTGAAGGAGATTACAGAGATAGGAAGGGGCGAGGCCATGGAGGGATTTGAAAACAAGGATGAGAATTTTGAAATCGAGGCGCTGCTTAACCGGGAGCCAATGTAGGTCAGCGAGCACAGGGGTGATGGGCGAACGGGACTTGGTGCGAGTTAGGACATGGGCAGCCGAGTTTTGGATGACCTCAAGTTTACGTTGGGTGGAATGTGGGAGGCCAGCCAGGAGTGCGTTGGAATAGTCAAGTCTAGAGGTAACAAAGGCATGGATGAGGGTTTCAGCAGCGGATGAGCTGAGGCAAGGGTGGAGACGGGCGATGTTACGGAGGTGGAAGTAGGCGGTCTTTGTTATGCTGCGGACATGTGGTCGGAAGCTCATTTCAGGGTCAAATATGACACCAAGGTTGCGAACAGTGTGGTTCAGCCTCAAACAGATGCTAGGGAGAGGGATGGAGTCAGTGGCTAGGGAACAGAGTTTGTGGCGGGGACTGAAAACAGTGGCTTCGGTCTTCCCAATATTTAATTCGAGAAATTTTTTGCTCATCCAGAACTGTATGTCGGCCAAGCAGTCTGACAATTTAGACACCGTGGAGGGGTCGCGAGAAGAGGTAGTGAGGTGGAGCTGGGTGTCGTCGGTGTACATGTGGAAACTGACGCTGTGTTTTCGGATGATGTCGCCAAGGGGCAACATGTAGATGAGAAATAGGAGGGGCCCAAGGATAGATCCTTGGGGGACACCAGAGATAACGATGCGGGAGCAGGAAGAGAAGCCGTTGCAGGCGATTCTTTGGTTACGATTAGATAGATGAGAATGGAACCAGGCGAGTGCAGTCCCACCCAGCTGGACAACGGTGGAGAGGCGTTGGAGAAGGATGGAGTGGTCAACCGTGTCAAAGGCTGCAGACAAGTCAAGAAGGATGAGGAGGGATAGTTTACCTTTGTCACAGTCACAAAGGATGTTATTTGTTACTCTGATGAGAGCCGTTTCGGTACTGTGCCAAGGGTGGAAACCTGATTGGAGGGATTCAAACATGGAATTGCGGGAAAGATGGGCACGGATTTGGGAGGCGACAACATGTTGAAGGACTTTGGAGAGGAAAGGGAGGTTGGAGATGGGGCTGTAGTTTGCAAGGACGCAGGGATCAAGGTTTGGTTTTTTGAGGAGAGGGGTGATGACGGCAGATTTGAGGGAGAGGGGGACAGTACCTGAGGAGAGAGAACCGTTAACAATGTCAGCTAGCATGGGAGCCAGAAAAGAAAGTTGGGTGGTCAGCAGTTTGGTGGGAATATGGTCGAGGGAGCAGGAGGTGGGTCTCATAGACAAGATGAGAGCAGAGAGGTCATGAGGGGAGATCGGAGAGCTGTGTTACAGGCTGTGGCAAGTGCAATGGCGGAGTGACAGTGGTGGGAGCAGGAATGCTGTCATCCTGAGAGGAAAGCACCTTCCTGCTCGACCGACACACTGCCACTCCCCCGGGGCAGTACCTCAGCATCCGGAGCAATCTGCTCGTGTACAGATTGCTGGCCTGCTGCGGCACCATCAGATCCCCGATGGACAGTGGGCAACCCAGCAACGATGGCAGCTGTCAGCGCTTGCATGACATCAATCTAAGACTGCATGAGAGCAGTCTGAGATTGGATGGCTCTAGCCAATGACTCGACTGCAGTACTAAGCCGTTGCATTGCTTCGACCTGTGCTGCAGTAGATCCTGCCACCTGACCCATTACACACGGCATGGGCTCTGGGTCCCCACGGTCTCCCTGTAATTCAACCATCCTCTGCAACGAGGCAAGGATGGGTTCAAGGGTTTGCGCACAAATGACAGCTGTGCTGGCGGCGGACTCCTCCACTCTCCTAGCCAGTGCATCCACGCTGTCGGGCACCCTTGCCATTGCACCCATGAGCTCCGTATGCATGCTCATAGCCTGAGTATTCATGGCCGCTATATCGAGGTGCTCATCTGAGTCCTGTGCAGCAGAACTCGTGCGCGCACTCACCCTCCGGGGAGATGGCCCCCGAGGTTCCCTTCCCCCATGGCGTTGCTGCAGGCCGCTGGGTCCCGGAGCTTCACCCAGATCAGATGCAAACCCCCTACACCCCTCCAGTGAACGCGTGGCCCCAGTGTCGGAAGTGTCGCCCTCGGGAGACGCAGGCGGTGTGGCGCGTGCTTCGTCTTCCTCCTCCTCTGCCGCATCGCTGTCACTGGGAGGCTGAGGGACGGCCTGGTCAACTGGTGGTTCACTATCTGAAAGCAGGAAAGTACAAGAGTGGCTTTAACGTAAGGGCAGCGGGGGCAGGAAGGGAGCAAGGAATGGAGACAGTATAGTTAGATTGAAAGTGTAAAAGGCTGGTGTTGTGAGGGGGAAGTGGTATGAGAGAGGAGAGAAAGCTGATGAACATACCGTTGCTGTCCCCCAAGGGTGTCGACCTCTCCAACGGCCACAGCGCCGACTGCATGACTGGCAATGAGTCTGCAGACTCTCTCTTCCAATTGTGTGATTGGGTGCAGCTCCGACTGTCCTCCTCTCGTCCGTTGTTGCTCCCTCTGATTATGTGAAAGCTTGGCCTGTAAGAAAAAGGACCGCGTGTGAGTGAGTGTGCAGCCATGTGTTTGGACAGATGTGCCTACCATAGTTGAATAGCCATTAATGTGTGCACGGTGTGGGATGTGCATGTGACTTTTATGAGATGGGCATAGTTGTTGGGCATTTGGGTATTTACACCGTCTGTGCACAGAGTGAGGTTGAGATGGTGGGATGTGGAGGTTTTTCAAGCAGGTACTCACCCTGACCACGTGAGTAAGGTCGTTGAACTTCTTACGGCATTGCGTATGCGTCCTTTGGACCAGGCTCCTCGATGAAACGTGTTGGGCAACCTCCCTCCAGACCCTTGTAAACTCACAGGGCAATGGCCGCTGCCAGTCTCTGGAAGGAGCACTGCCCGTCGCCATTCCGCAGCGTCAACCAGAGCCACCAATGCCTGGTCGCTAAACCGGCGAACTCTCTCCCTGGGCCTCTAAGTATCCATTAGAAATCTTGGATGAAGATTTTTAACTGCTTGCAGGCCGATGTCAAATGTTGCAATGAGCAGGGTGAGGCTGTGCAGCAAGATGGACCCTCCCCTTTAAGAACTGGACGGCGCCAGTCTGTCTGAGTACAAGGTAATTGACATTGCCTGAGCTTCAGTAGCATTCTGAGGTAGCGCCTCGCTCCCCGACGTTAGCGCTCTAAGAGAGGTGTGTAGCGCTTCATTTAACGCTCCAATCACCTTCAGGGGCGCTGGAGATGAATTTCGCGGTCGGGCAGCGATAATTAATGCCGGGCGCTAAAATTTGCGTTCGGTCGATATTAGTGTCCCAAAATGGGCGATACCCAATTTTTCCCCCGTAGTGTTGTAGCTGAACCATTGAGGAGCTGTTTTGTGTGAGTTTCCTTTTTATGATGTCATTCATACCCAAAAGGTTACGGGAAGTGCTTTGTTCAGGTAAAATCTGCTGACTCTAATCCAAGTCTCACACCAAGCATACTTGTTATGAATCAGTGACTAATTGTGCAACACAAAAGTCTGTTGGAAGAAATGGAAATTAAGCCCTACAATGCAATATTGATGAACCCCCCCCCACCCGGCCCATTGATCTATTGTTTTTATAGTAAAAATTAGCACTAAAATTCAGTTAGCTTTGCAAATTCTTTGTATACATGCTTTCTACACTTATGGACCCAATAGAAATAGTGCACACCAATTACAACATATTTCAGTCTTGCATTAATTTTGATATCTGCTAAAATGGTATGTAGAACCAATAACAAGTCTGTAGATTAGAAATGTTGTATAATTGATCCATAAAGTAATAAATCATACAGAAGGTGAGCTTTGATGGATGGTTAGAATTTAATAAAGGGATGTTAATTCTTTGGATGCGACTGCTGCCAACGAACCGGAAGTCATTGCGCATGCGCAGTCTGTTTTTTTGGTTGTTTGCTTCGGGACTCATGGGGTCTGGGGAAAAAATGCCGGGAACACGGAGCAGTCCTGGGGAAAAATGCCGGGAACACGGAGCAGTCCTGGGGAAAAATGCCGGGAACACGGAGCAGTCCTGGGGAAAAATGCCGGGAACACGGAGCGATCGTGGGGGAACAAATGCCGGGAACACGGTGCGGGACTGGGGGAAAAAATGCCGGGAACACGGAGCAGGACTGGGGGGGAAAATGCCGGGAATACGGAGCGGGCCTTCGGGTCTGACGGGCTCTGTGGGAAAAAAAGCAGAAACGTCATCGATATCAGCTTCCAGATTAATGCGCAGAACGGTTCTGCGCAGCTTCCAGTCATTGACATCAGTTTCCGGTTCGTTGGCAGCAGTCACTCCGTAATTGTAAACATATCATATATTACTTCATTAGAGTTTGATACTTGGCTATGAGATTAGAATACTTTTTATTACATTTGTAGAAGATACAGCTCAAACAAGGGACTGAGTTGATTTTCCTGTTATGGGATCTTTTTAATTCAGTCCAGTTTTAACTAACAGAGCCTTGTCTACAAGAATAAGAACTCTAACCCTACTTTGGTTTAATGTACAGTATGAAAACTAAAAACTGTCTAAGGTCAGTGTTATTCCAGTTGATTTACACAGTGTGTATTGAATTTCATCTACCAGATCTGTACTATATTTCATTAATTCACTTTATGAAGACATTAATTCAACACCTTATGATGTGTTGGGTCGTAAGACAAATAATTCACTGTTACAAGATAATTTTGCTGTAATATTTATGTATTTAATTAACTAAAAGAAAAGAGAACAATTAGCTCTGCTAGTGTCCTTCACTGTGGTTTTTTCATTTATATTCTACCTTCCAATCTTTCCCTCTTACCCTCCTCTCCTTAAGGTTATAACTTATGCTGGGGTATGATTCCACAGCTAGTGGCAGCCCTTCAATACTTTGACCAAGTGACCATTTTTAGACAGTAAATCCATAGATGATGGGCTATCACTGTTGGACCTGATCCTCTCTTCTACCCACAACATCCACCATGCACTTTTCAGCAGGGGTCAGTGGACAACAGTCAAGCATTGGGAGCCCTGACTGACATTTTCTCTTTCCACCTCTTTAGCTCAGAGACACGGAGGCCAGTATAGCCCCCTCACTGCTGCCCCAGTTCAAGATTAGCTAGACCAATACAGTTAGGGATAAACCAGGTATCTTTCTCATCTGTATCATTCAATACCACACCAAGAAGAATACTTTCCCACTAAGCCATGAGGAGAGTTGCCATTTACTGTGTTTAAATGATAGACAACTGTGATGTACCTGAATCATGGGTGTTGCTTTTTACTGAAACACATTTTGATGCCCTTTGTGAAATACTGTAATACTACGCAAGCCAAATAGAGCCCTACAACCTAAATCTACAAACAAAACCTCAAGCTTTAGTAAATAATACTTTCCTACTTTTCCAGAGCATCGCAGAAAAAGAAGAAGAAGAAGAAAGCAGCAGCGAAGCCATCGAACGTGACAACTTCTGAATCCAATTTAATGGTGACTGGAGGTGAGCCTAAAATTGATGCAAGAACCACAAAAAAGAAAAAAAAGAAGAAAGCTGTTAAAGACCACAGTACAAGTGGGAAAACTAATAGTGCTTTTGAGCTGGACTAGAACAGCTCCTTCACAAATCTGTAGGATCAATGAAACTCTCTGGTTGTAAAAATAATAATGTGGAAGGAAGCAATGGATCTGTCTATTACTTTTATAGAGTAAGTTGCAATAACTTTTTACAGCACAGAAAGTGTTGACTGGTTTACAAATACAGCACTAGCTTAATAGAGGTGTTCTTTAAACAGTACAAAAAAGTAAATATTTTCTTCTAATCATAGGATTATGAAGAAAAATTTGAGCAACTCTGTACCAAAAAAATTACCTTTATTATGGGGAGGGTTGATTATTTTAATTGAAATAATTGAAGGAAAGCAACTTTACTGTGTATTGTGCTTGCATCAGCTGCAGTAAAGTTACTAACTGGGAACTAACTATGTATTATATTTAACTATGCCTTTGTTACCAGAATAAGATTAATGTCTGTCATATAAGTATTATATTTAAATAAGCCTTTGTTACCAGAACACAATTAATGTCTGTTTTATTTTCATGTTTTTATTAGTGTTTTTGTTTGAGGTTAAATTAATTTCTGTTTGTTTCTATTGTTTGACGAAGATCTTCTTTGTATTTATATTTATATTCTAGTTCATTGCAATTCAGTAAACTCAATGGTTATGGTATAATTTATCTAAACAATCTTTAAACCAATCAGAATAGAACAAAGAAGAGGGGAGAATAGGAACATCCATAATGGCAAATTTCAAATCTGTCAAGTTTATCTTCAGCCCTCATTCTTCTAAAATAACTTTATATAAGATAAAGCCAATTTGTATTATTTCAATTAAAATGGCAACTTCAGTTTCTGTTTAGCCAAACCAATGTACATTTGGAAAAAATCAATTATTTAAAATTCGTGCAACCTACTTAAAATGTACTTTTTCATAAATGAAAGTTTACTTTTCAGAAGCTTGTGATACATACTAGCAAGTAAAGATTTGCACCGATTTTATTCATTTTCAGAGCTATAATTTTTTACTATGTGTAACTATTCGAAAAACACTACCATTTTAGCCTTAATCATCAGCTAAAGAATGCTGTCACATGTTACACTGTCAATTTTTTTTTGAAACCCTGACAACATTTTGGGCCATTAATTGTTTTATACTTGTAATTTTTGAGAATGTGTTTTTCTAATTACCCTTTTCAGTAGGAAATGAACATGATTTAAGCAATAAATATTTTATTATGAATCTGATCCTTTATTATTATTTTGCTTTATGTCCAGTGGAAATCTAAAGTTGTTCTGCTTTTCTTAATTAAGACACCAAAACTGTGGGAAAATTTTTCTAGTGTTGCCAATGGAGATCACTCATTTTCTTTATGCATCAGTAACAAAGCAGAATAAAATTAAGTGTAATTTTATTATTTTTGTTATAATGTTAACCAACAACAACTTGCATTTATATAGCAAACTTAACGTAGAAAAACGTCCCAAGGTGCTTCATAGAGGTATAATCAAAAAAGTGGACGCTGAGCCAAAGAAGGAATTATTAGGAGAGGTGACCAAAAGCTCTCGGGCGTGTAATTGGGCTCGGTAGCGCCCATTGTTTGGGTACTACAGGTGCCGTTCGGAGACTAAAATGACGTCCGATGCTCGCGCACACATCTCTGCCGCGAATCGCGCCGGACACCATCTTCATGAGGACGTTAGCGTACGTGCAGCTAACACCCGCCAGAAGTATACAGAGCAGGCAGATCATGACGTCCACGCTGAATTGATGCCAACGGTGCCATTTTGAAACTCAACGCTCCAGCCGACGCTCTCTCTTAACCTCGCACAGCTGAACATGCGTTAAACAGCAGGAAGGACCCCCGACCAGCACTATTTAAAGGGATCATCAACTACTTACAGGTTAGTTGCTGGTTGATTTCTTCTGGCTGTTGCTACGATTCTACAAGTGTTAGGTGCTTTCCAGAGTTCTTTCAAGTTGCAAAAGTCTACAGGGAGTGGTGTGGCAGGTGCTGAAGGACTTTTTGCTGGCTTCAAGGCTTCTGCACAAATCAGTTGCTCCCAGACATGGGTGCACTAGTAGACATTCCCCTTGGAATACAGCATTACTGGGAGAATGAATAGAGCCACACAGAGCAGGACAAGCTGCTAGAAGGAGGAGAAGGGCTCTCAGCAGGAGGCCATATCCACCCAGGGTGTTCAGGGAGCAATTCTACCCGAACCTCAGCGAGAAACAATGGGCCAGAAATTCGGGTCGGAGGCTTCCCGCGGGTGCAAGCCCCCGACCTGCACTTACATAGCGCGCCTGCCGTTGTGCTGTGGGCCCGCGTGGGATTCCGATCCTGGGCCTCCTCCAGCTGCCAGTGTGCAGTGCTTGCGTATCCCAGGGGCGCAGTTAGTTCAAAGCGACCCCTGGGATCACGTGGGCCATGGAGAGCCAATCGGAGCAGGGAATCTCCATTCATAGATTTGACAGGAAGACCTGTCAAATCTATGAATAGAGATCGGCCCCAAAACCTAACCAAAACTTCAAATAATTTTTTTTTTAAATCACATTTTTAAAATAACTATAAATTACATAAATTAACTATTTTAAACAATAATTTAAATTTTTGAAAAAATTAATTACAGTTTTTAACAGGGCTAAAAATAAACTTACTTTTCTTTAAAGTATTTAAAAAAGATAAACCTGTGGAAAAAATGTTTAAATTTTACTTAATTCACCACTTACCTTGTTAAAAGCAGGCCTTGCGCCTGCTTTTTCAACGTGCAGCTGCTGGGGACTTACCCTCACAGAGAAACCTGAAAAAAAAGCGGAAGTTCCAGGTCTACGCGCTGCCTCTCCGGCGCACGCGTTTGACCTCCGAACCCCTTCAAGGGAACGGAAGTTCCGGTTTCCAGCGCATGCGCAGTGCATGTGCGAAACCGGCACTTTCGTTGGGTCTACGGGTGAGTACACTGCGCGTACTCACCCGTGGAGATTCGAATTTCTGGCCCAATGTGTGAGATGTCTGCACTTCAGTAAGGTCATTCTCACTGAAATCTGCCACCTGCTGCTGCCACAACTGCAACCTCAGATCAGGGCAAGGATCGCATTGCCAGTGGCTGTGAAGGTGGCCGTGGCGATGAACTCTTATGCGCCAGGCACCTTCCAGGCTGCTGCTGGAGATATTTGCAACATCTCGCAGTTTGCCGTCCGCTGTTGTGTAAGTGTGGTCACCGAGGCTCTCATTCAAAGAGAGCTAACTACATTTCATTCTCTCTTGCCAGAGACAAGCAGGCGGAGCGAGTGCCTGGATTTGCTGGGATTACATGCTTCCCCATGGTGCAGGGTGCCATTGACTGCACGCACATCACTTTTCGGGTGCCGCATGTCAACTCTGCCATATACCGGAACCGAAAGGGATTTCACCCCCTCAGCATCCGGCTGGTGTGCAACCATAGACAGCGAATCATACAGGTCAATGCCCGGTATCCTGGCAGCAGTCATGATGCCTTTATTCTATGGCAATCTGCTGTGCCAGCTGCATTTGAGCCACCACGACAAACCAAAGGGTGGATACTGGGCGACAAGAGCTATCCGCTGACGACATGGCTCATGACTCCGGTGCGCAACCCACACACACGTGCGCAACTTGCATACAATGATAGCCATGCTGCCACATGAAACGTTGAGCAGACCATTGGCGTTCTGAAACGATGCTTCCGCTGCCTGGACAGCTCTGGAGGAGCCCTGCAGTACTCGGCAGAGCAGGTGTCAAGATTTGTGGTGGTCTGCTGCATGCTGCACAACCTCGCCATCATGAGGGGACAGCCCTTGCCACCAGCTATACAGTGAGCAGTTGAGGAGAATGAGGAGGAGGAAGAGGAAGGGAGATGTCAACCTAGACAGTCCCTTTCTGCCCTGGCTGTCCATGAAGAACTAAATTGAGTGTGATACCAGTAACAGCAACCCCAATTCCCCATTCACCCACACTTTACCTTCCCTCTGTCACTGACCATCACAGCATCCACTTGGCCACAATGCAAAAATAAAAGCCATCACAAAATAAACATTCCAAATCAAATTTATAAATGAAATCATGCCATATTGCATACAACTGTAAACTAATCACCCTTCTGCATTCCCTTAGTGCCTATCTTCCATGTGCCTTTGCCGGTCCTTGTGCTCCTGTGCAGTGCTACCCCAGTGGCTGCAGCATAGCTGGTGGAAGGCTATTGACTTTCAGTGGAGGACACTGCAGGTGGCCTTGGAGGTTGACCTCGAGCAGCTCTGGTCTTGAAATCCTGGCTGCGGACTGCACCATCTCGGCATGGGCGGCAGCAGTCTGGGCTGGCTGGCTGACAGGCAACAGCAAGTGTACTGGTGGAGTGGCTTGGGTGGGAGGACAAATGCTGCCATCTTGAGAGAGGACAGCAGGTTCATGCTCCACGTAGCCACTCCTCCGGGGTGGCATCTCAGCAATCCTAGTAATCTGTTGGAGGACAGATTGCTGTGACACCCTACAAGCCCCTTTGAACACTGTAATCCACAGCAGCAGTCTGAGCTTACATGGCAGCAAGCTGACCTTGCATGACAGCAGTCTGAGCTTCCACTGCAGCACTCGGATGTTGGGTTGCTGCTGCTTGTGCCACAATGGAGGTTGTGACATCGGCCATCAGACGCTGCATCATGGTGGGGCCACAAGTGTGCAAACGGAGTTGGCCATCACTTCCATGCTGGAAAGGATGGGCTCCAAGGTCTGCGCAAAGCCCTGTGCCAAGTTGGTGCTGGACTCCTCCATGCTCCTTGACATTGAACTGAGGTTTTCTGGCAGGCTTCCCAATGCACCAAACATTTTTGTAACGCATATCCATCAGCGTTCCTCTGTAGGCTGCTCCATCGAAGTCCTCATCTGAGTCCTCTGCAGCAGAACTCGTGTGCGACCTCACCCTCCGGTGAGCTGGTACCTGTGCTATCCTTGCCTCCTGCCCTGGCTGCAGTGCACTCGTGCCCGGTGTCTCACCACATGCAGATCCCACCTCTAAGCTATTCTCTGAGATACGTGCAGTGTCAGTATCTGAGCTGCTGGCTACGAGTGTGAAATCAAGTGATGATGCTGTGTCTTCATCATCACTCTTCTACATGGTGTTCCTCCACTGCCTGGCCAGGTTGCACCTCTTGGGTATCTGAAAGGAAAAAGGCACAAGGGTAAGGTTGTGGTGAGGGGAGGGGAGGAAAGTAAGAGGTGCATGCTTATGCCATCAGCAGCTTGTAAATCAGAAGAGATTGTGGGATGTGAGAAGGAGGATTAGTTATAAGGATACCGTCATCTTCGATGGTTTCAGTCCCGCCGCTGGCCACAGCTTCAGCAATGGCTGTTCCAATAATGGCCAGCACCGTCTCCTCCATGGGGGTTAGGACATGCAGGCGGACCTGTCCCCCTCCAGTTGTGCGCCACCTTGTCCTGCAAGAAAGAGGGAAGAGCGTCACTGAGTGTGGTGCAGTCTGTTTGGGTGATGTAGCTGGCAGTGTGTGCAAGCTATGAGATGTGGATGTGAGGCTTGCAGCAGTGCTAATCTTGTCATCTAAATTCCTTGATTGTTTTACAGTCTCTGCCTCAAATACAGTGTATTTTCTTTTGTAATATTTGGCAGGTACAACTCTAGTAATCATTTGGGGGTGGGGGTGGGGGGGGGGGGGAGGGGCGGGAATGTTGCATATCATTGCAGGCAATTTGCTTTTTGCCTGATTGTTCACTGCTAAATGACTACTAGTGAAAGAGTATTAAACAAATGTGACTTAAGAAGAGTGCAATGTGACTGACAGATTATTACAAAGTTTTCTTTTGGCATAGTTTTATTGGGTGATATCACGTGTGTAAAGAATGGTTCATGGTGATATGTTAAAAGCTGCATTCAAATAATTTGTTACAGGACAGTTAGTTGTTGCATCATTGTCTTGATCAGAGCCTTATCCTCTATATATCTTTGGTAAACTATTATCTAGAATTGTCTGGAGAAACTCTGTAGGGCAGTGTCTTGCAGTGTTGCTGAAATTGTTTAAAAGATGGAGAAATTAATATGGGTGGATCACACCCAAGTTGGGAGTGATTAGGAGAACACAAGAAGGCATGACAGCTGAAAGTCCTTGCTGACAAGTGGCCTAAAACGGCAGACCAGTCGTAATTGTTTCCTGGTTAATTGAATGTCAGGATCACTTAGAGTGAACAATGGTCCAATATAAGCATGCACAGGCAGCAATGAAAAATGGCTGGGCTGTTGGCCTTTCTGCGGAGACTGGAGATGCAGAGTTACTAATGAGGTACTACATTCATTACTTCCTTCTGCTCTAATTCCTCAGGTGAATGGAGTATACTTTGTCCAAAGCAGGAACGAGAAAAGGCACAAGCACTTGTTTAATAAATACAAGGCTGTATATTTAGAAAGAATCTGAAATATATGCTTGCAGTTTTTCCCCCTTCTTTTCAGGCACTGTCACTATGATCGTACTAGTTCTACAGGGTTTAGGTTTTAAATCAGATGCGAGTTCCATTCTTTGTAATTTGTTTGATAAACTTTAGAGTGACCATGTTTATCATAAAAAATGTTGGGGTTATAAAAATGAGTGAGTACTTTAATAATTTAAAATTGTTTGTTTACTGTTAGCCTTTTTGTTCTACAATAAATGGTCCATGTATTAAATCAATCTGTAGCTTCATGACCAAAATAGAAAATAATACTAAGAAATGATTATGAATTTTAAGGGTAACAATATCTATGGTCAGCTGCTACATATCTGCTAAGGTATGTATTTTGATGTCTTCTATGAACTTTGTATATATTTAAAGACAAAAATTGGATTAACAATGTAGTTAATCTACCTTACTACGTTGTTTAACACCACGTCAATCTTTACTTCCATCAACAAAATAACCACTAATATTTTGATGCTAAGCCTCAGAATATTTCATTTAACTTTTGTTTAATATATTTCCTGCTGAATTGTTTTCAAAACAGTGCACAGAAAATCAAACTAAGTATTGCTAGTAGTCCAGTTGAACTTTATTACAAGGATCCATACTTCAGTGCTAAAAAGAAGAGACTGCTAATTTGAAAATATATTGAGTATCAATTGTACTGACCTTAGAAGCAAGAACAAGTTGATATTTAATCCTCCAGTGGATCTCTCTGGCCTTAGTGAATCCATGGTGGAATTTAGAGATTTTAAAAAGGCGTAAGGAAATAAATATAATCACTAGTTCATTACTATCCATTTTAATAAAGTGCACACTGAGCCTTGATTTCCAAGATTGAATCACTACTGCAGCCACCTTTAAAGAATACGGCTTTAACTTGATCTTAGTGTTTAACTGCAGTGCAGCAACAATTAATTGTGATGCAAGATGTTTAAACTATGAACTGCACGGATGTGAATGTTTGCTTTTGTTATTTAATGGTGTCTGTATCATGACATCATTTACAAGGATGAGCTCATACACATTTTGGAATCACTTGCTAACTTCCTAACGGACACACTCCAACTTAACTTGAACTTGGCTTTTTTATTTTGTCTGCAAGTACTACAGAGTGCCTTGCACAGACCATTTTTCAGAGGGGAGAATAATATGCCCCCTGGAGATCCTGAAGTGGAGCCTTGCACAGCAACAGGCAGACAACATGCTTGGCACATGTCAGCAGTCATCCAAAGACTCTCCGTCTGGCATTGTGTAACTAAAATAATGGACTGCTCTTTCCTTAATCACAATGGAACAGCAAACCATGAAAATTAAACAGCTTGCATTGGGAGCACTACAATGTTTTATAGCATTCCAGTGCAGTGAATGGCATTATATGTCATTACAATACCAATGAATTAGCTACTACTGACCCTATCTAAAACTGAAAATTAACAGTGCATTTTAATTGGAAATGGACACAGGTTAGTGGGGACAGTGTTGTTATTTTCCTTGAGAACAATGATTTAAATGCAGTATGCCATACATGAGAGAGATCGGAAAGTGCATTGTTGCACAGTTGTTAACCACTTGGTGATTTTGATGTTCACAAATATAGAAATGGGGAAACTAAGCTCAATAGAATGTGACATGAAATACTTGGAGCCGAGCCATTTTCGCAACATCCTGCAATTAATTTTTATATGACAGGTCAGGCAAACTGAAACACCCAGTTTGGTTTGTTCTGAATATGTGGTTGCTACAATGCTGGCCAATAGAACGGTTTTTTTTCAACTTTTATATGGAGATGTGACAGAAGCCCAAAAGAAAATTTACAGTGAAAGTACAGTACTAGTTTGAAACTAGGTAGATAATGGTGTAATGTGGGTTGAAAGTAATGCCATTATTTTTCTTTTGCCTGTCAAAAAACATTTACTGAGCTCAATTGCATTGTTATGTACTGTACGTATCACCAAACTGATGCACACTGTAAAAAGGAAGCATTATGTGCAAATTCTGTTTGCTTGGTGGATTACAGTTGTCATAGAATGGTGCATTCAGTCTGTTGGGACTGGGTCTAGGATGGAATATAAACAATGCACCTGTGTTTTAAACCCACACTGGTAAGTTATTTCCTTAGCAGATAGTAATTATGCTCGACCAGATGATTAGAATTTCTGGATGCAGATGTTCGAGGAATCACTGTAGTACTTTAACATTTTCAAATGCAAGACCTGTTTCCGCTTCAACTCCCAAGGGGTCAGCCACACATTGAGGCACATTGCACTAAACCTAGATTGCTGAAGACTGTTCATAGTTCGGAACAGTCAACAATTCAAAAGTTATTTTTTGCAATGGTATATTTGACGGTTCCACTCCATTGTCTGAAGTGTGCAAGGCAAATAAGTGCATCAGTTTTTCATTTAAAGTTTAAAGCCTATTAACAAAATATGATTATTTTCAACTTTTTGCAAAATGTTTCGTAGCTTAAAGGTGGCAGCTGTTTGCTTTATCAATCAATTCCTTTTAATGATCATCTTCCTGAACAAGTTCAGAGTTATGGCAGGCGTGCTAACTTTTATTTGTGCAAAGCCTGGCAAGAGGATTGTACCAGGAGTTGTTTGTTTCAAAGTGGTTCCTTTTTTTTTTTAAGTTTGGTCATCATGGCTGTGGCAAGATGATCATTACATTTAGTAAGAAGCTGGTTAGGGAGAAGGTATAAAGCCTTGTTACAATTAAGATTACTTAAAAAAAAAAAATAATAATAATAATTGTAGCATGTTGATTAAAGTTTGTCATCTTTTGGAAGAGTAGTTTCTCTGGCAATCTCACACTGATGAAACAGTTCAGTTGATGCATTGAAGTTCTAACATTCTTGAGTGAATCTCGTGACTTTTTTCCCCTCCCTTCTTCCCCTATGTTGTTGAGACCCTTCAAGGAACTCGTCTTGTAATTGTAAGGGCGCATTTAACATTGAAATGTCATAAATTCCAGTACTATTTTTTGCACAATTGACAACTTCCCTAGTAGCCCCTCCTGTCCCATGTGGTGATGACAAACATTTGTTTCGACTATTTTTGTTTCCTTCAAGGGACTAACTCTTGCTGGGCGTGAAACTATCAGATTGTCGTTAAAAACCCATCTGATTCACTAATGTCCTTTTTTAGGGAAGGAAATCTGCCGACCTTACCTGGTCTGGTCTAAGCTGTGGGTCTGGAGTCACATAATGTGGTTGACTCTTAACTGCCCTCTGAATGGCCTAGCAAGCCACTCAGTTTTAACAAACCGCTATGAAAAGCAATAATAAGAATAAAACCGTATGGACCACCCAGCATCGATCTTGGCATCAGCTTCAGGCACCACAACGGCACACCCAGCCCAGTCGACCCTGCAGAATTCTCCTCACTAACATCTGGGGACTTGTGCCAAGATTTGGGAGAGCTGTCCCACAGACTAGTCAAGCAACAGCCTGACATCGGAATCATACCTTTCAGCCAATGTCCCAGACTCCTCCATCACCGTTCCTGGGTATATCCTGTCCCACCAGCAGGACAGACTCACCAGGGGTGGCGGCACAGTGGTATACAGTCAGGAGGGAGTGGCCCTGGGAGTTCTCAACATTGACTCCGGACCCCATGAAGTCTCGTCACTTCAGGTCAAGCATGGGCAAGGAAACCTCCTGCTGATTACCACCTACCACCCTCCCTCAGCTGATGAACCAGTACTCCTCCATGTTGAACACCACCTGGAAGAAGCACTGAGGGTAGCAAGGGCACAGAATGTACTCTGGGTGGGGGGACTTCAATGTCCATCACCAAGAGTGATTCGGTAGCACCACTGCTGGCCGAGTCCTGAAGGACATAGCTGCTGACTGAGCCTACAGCAGGTGGTGAGAGAAACAACACAAGGGAAAAAGCTACTTGGCCTTGTCCTCACAAATCTACCTGTCGCAGATGCATCTGTCCCTGACAGTATTGGTAGCAGTGACCACCACACAGTCCTTGTGGAGACGAAGTCCTGTCTTCACATTGAGGACACCCTCCATCGTGTTGTGTGGCATTACCACCGTGCTAAATGGGATAGATTCAGAACAGATCTAGCAGCTCAAAACTGGGCATCCATGAGGCGGTGTGGGCCATCAGCAGCAGCAGAATTGTATTCCACCACAATCTTTAACCTCATGGCCCAGCATATCCCTCACTCTTCCATTACCATCAAGACAGGGGACCAACCCTGCTTCAATGAGGAGTGCAGAGGAGAATGCCAGGAGCAGCACCAGGCGTAGCTAAAAATGAGGTGCCGACCAGGGGAAGCTGCAACACAGGACTACATGCATGCTAAACAGCGGAAGCAGCATGCTATAGACAGAGCTAAGCGATCCCACAATCAACGGATCAGATCAAAGCTCTGCAATCCTGCTACATCCAGTCGTGAATGGTGGTGGACCATTAAACAACTAATGGGGGGAGGAGGAGGAGGCTTCATGAATATCCCCATTCCCAATGATGGCGGAGCCCAGCACGTGAGTGCAAAAGACAAGGCTGAAGTTTTTGCAACCATCTTCAGCCAGAAGTGCCAAGTGGATGATTCATCTCGACCTCCTCCTAAGGTCCCCATCGTCACAGAAGCCAGTCTTCAGCCAATTTAATTCACTCCACGTGATATCAAGAAACAGCTGAGCGAACTGAATACAACAAAGACTATGGACCCTGACAACATCCCGGCTGTCGTGTTGAAGACTTGTGCTCCAGAACTAGCCACGTCTCTAGCCAAGCTGTTCCAGTACAGCTACAACACTGCATCTACCCGACAATGTAGAAAACTGCCCAGGTATGTCCTGTCCACAAAAAGCAGGGCAAATCCAATCCGGCCAATTACCGCCCCATCAGTCTACTCAATCATCAGCAAAGTGATGGAAGGTGTCATCGACAGTGCTATCAAGCGGCACTTACTCACCAATAACCTACTCACTGATGCTCAGTTTGGATTCTGGCAAGACCACTTGGCTCCAGATCTCATTACAGCCTTGGTCCAAACATGGCCAAAAGAGCTGAATTCCAGAGGTGAGGTGAGAGTGACTGCCCTTAACATCAAGGCAGCATTTGACCGAGTGTGGCATCAAGCAGCCCTAGTAAAGTTGATGTCAATGGGAATCAGGGAAAACTCTCCACTGGCTGGAGTCATACCTAGCACAAAGGAAGATGGTTGTGGTGTTTGGAGATCAATCATCTTAGCCCCAGGACATCGCTGCAGGAGTTCCTCAGGGCAGTGTCCTAGGCCCAACTATCTTCAGCTGCTTCATCAATGACCTTCCATCCATCATAAGGTCAGAAGTGGGGATGTTCGCTGATGATTGCACAGTGTTCAGTTCCATTCACAACTCCTCAGATAATGAAGCAGTCCATGCCCGCATGCAGCAAGACCTGGACGACATTCAGGCTTGGGCTGAGAAGTAGCAGGTAACATTCGCGCTACACAAGTGCCAGGCAATGACTACCTCCAACAAACGAGCGTCTAACCACCACCGCTTGACATTCAACTGCATTACCATCGCCGAATCCCCCGCCATCAACATCCTGGGGGTCACCATTGACCAGAAACTTAACGGAACCAGCCAAATAAATACTGTGGCCACAAGAGCAGGTCAGAGGCTGGGTATTCTGCGGCGAGTGTCTCACCTCCTGACTCCCCAAAGCCTTTCCACCATCTACAAGGCACAAGTCAGGAGTGTGATGGAATACTCTCCACTTGCCTGGATGAGTGCAGCTCTAACAACACTCCAGAAGCTCAACACCATCCAGGGCAAAGCAGCCCGCTTGATTGACGCCCCAATCCACCACCTTAAACATTCACTCCCTCCACCACCGGCGCACCGTGGCTGCAGTGTGTACCATCTACAAGATGCATTGCAGCAACTCGCCAATGGCTTCTTCAACATCCTCCAAACCCGCAACCTCTACCACCTAGAAGGACACGGGCAGCAGGCGCATGGGAACACCATCACCTGCAAGTTCCCATCCAAGTTACACACCATCCTGACTTGGAAATATATCGCTGTTCCTTCATCGTCGCTGGGTCAAAATCTTGGAACTCCCTCCCTAACAGCACTGCTGGAGTACCTTCACCACACGGACTGCAGCGGTTCAAGAAGGCGGCTCACCACCACCTTCTCGAGGGCAATTAGGGATGGGCAATAAATGCTGGCCTTGCCAGCGACGCCCACATCCCAAGAACAAATAATTAAAAAAAGCATCACAGGGCAGCTTGATCCTGTTCTCAATCCGAAATCCACGCACACAAATACAGACGCCATTAATTTCTCTGGAAGCTCTCCCGGTCGTCCACTGTAAGTGCGGCCAAAGATCTACAGAAACCCCAGAGACTCGGTGTAAATGTCATTCATGCCATTTTTCTGGGGTGTCCACAGATCTTCCACCGAAGTTACTGTGGATGATCGGAAGAAGACCCGTGGGAATTCTACCCCATATACACTTTCCAGTGGGGATCACTGAATTTCAGGAACAGGAATCCTGGCAGGTTTTTCCTCTTTCCTCGGAGCACAGGGGTCAATTGTAGTGTACCACTGAGATCAGCTAATTCAGCACGGACTGCGAATCAAACCTGGCACCTTCAGGTCTATATGGCTTAGTGCCACAACAGTTAACGTTTTTACCCACTAGGCCATCAGGCTTTTCTAATGACAGATTTTTTTTTTAAAGAAATAAATGGACTAAGTGGGATGTTTGCATTACAATATCTGGATTCTGACATCCTAGATAGTTAATCACACTGGCATGTCTGCACATGTTTGAAAACATTTAATGAAATTTTTTTTTTAAAGTATTATTTTGATGAATATCTGCATATTTTGGACAAGCTCAATTTTTGTACTGCACCAGCATGTTTGTCTTGCATCAGAAATCTGCTGCAGTATAAATTTTAAAAAAAATGAAAACTACAATAATACATTTGTAGCACCAAATATTATCCATGCCATTGCAACGGCCATCATGTTTTTACACCTTCCGCTGTTAAAGGGTCTTGAAATGCTTTGCCATAATGGGCTGCCCCTTTAAGATGATTCATTTTAACCACAATAATATGGATTAAAGGATCATTCCTTCTTAAGTACCCCTCCCTGATATTAAATTGCAATTACAGTAGTTTGAAAGTAATCAGAAAGCTCAGTTCAGAAGTGGCACTTTTAGAGCAGCAACTATTCCTATTTTATCTAATCATCAATCAGTATTTAAAAGCTGCTCACTCTACCTTGTTACTTGTGCTAGACAGACACTGATGACAATGCAGACAAGAAAATAAGAGACAGGGAGGAAAATACCAAGAGAAAATTGGTGAACTAGAAACAGGCAGAACACAGGCCAAACTACAAAAAAAAAGGTCAATGTACCAATAGCTGTTATGTCCTTCCAATTAGCAATGCTAAACATAATTTTAAAATGGCAGCTGTGAACATGGCAGCTCTTGTCATGTTTTCAAAATGAAAGTACTACCCAGCTACAGTGTGTACCGCTTAAAATGCATTGATATGGCTCTGGTTCTTTCTTTTATTTTAAAACACTTGTGTTGAGTTTACCTGCTGAGATGTGTGCCTCGTATTTAATTATACTGTAAGTGTAGACTATCCAATAATGCAGTCTTCCATAGGACGACAGACAAACCTTACAAAGCTGGACTGAATAATAGAATCATACAGCACAGAAGGAGGCCATTCAGCCCATCGTGCCTGTGCCGGCTCTCTGAAAGAGCTATCCAATTAGTCCCACTCCCCTGCTCTTTCCCCTCTTTGGTGTCAAATAACATTGACAAATATGGATTAGACTCTTGACTCCCAGGTGGACAATTGTGACTTAGTACAGGCTAGAAAGTTATGAAGAAAGACTGATAGAATTGAATTGATTTTCATTAGAAAAAAGCTGGAGAGGAATTCAGTTCCTTAATATGCTAAGAGGAATGGGTAATGTAGATGCAAAGTAATTTTGACTGAGAACAGAACTTGAGGACAGGTACAAAATTAATCAAGCTTTGCTTCAACATGACTTCAAATGAAAAGGATTTTCCCCACTCTAGTGTACCTGTGGCATAGACTCCCTGTAAAAACAGTAGGGGGGTGAGTTTCTTCAACGGTTCTCCAGTCGGCTGCTGTAACTTCGGCAGAACCCCCATTTACGTGTGTATTTGGGGTTTCATCTGCCTCGGCCCAAAACTCTGGAACTCCCTCCCTAAACCTCTCTACCCCTCTCTCCTTTAAGACACTCCTTAAAACATACCTCTTTGACCAAGCTTTTGGTCATCTGTCCTAATATCTCCTTATGTGGCTCAGTGCCAAATGTTTTTTGATAATGCTCTTGTGAAGCGCCTTGGGATGTTTTACTACGTTAAAAGCGCTATATAAATGCAAGTTGTTGTTTCTGCCGAAGTTACAGCGACTGACTGGGAGAACCCCCGTAAAAAATGCCCACTGTACATAGTTTGCCACTCAGAGCAAAATCTGGCTCAATAACACCTTAATCCATTCGTTACACTACCACTTGCTCATAGACTTTCTATGAGCTTTTGCACTGGAAGTTCCCGTCTCCCAAAAGCACAGCACCCTCTACAGAGCATCTGGGACCTGATTGAACAGGGCAAGCAACTGTGTAACGATTCTTCAATCTGATTGGTTAAGGAGATAATGAGCAGCGCAGAGTTTGAACCAGGAAGTGTCAGTTTGAATATTGAATTCAAGGACAAATCAAGTACAGAAAGCGAAATAAAGAGAGATTGAGAGAGAAAAAAAGAGACAGAAATAAAAAGTAAATTTATTTACATTTATTTTTTTAAATCTCCAACAATAATTCAAAATCTGAAGGACTGAGACTCCACACTTGTAAAAGTTAATTTTCAGTGCCAGAGAGGTTGTTTGGCAGTAATTAAGACTTACCACACCATTAAAAGGGTACGTACACTGGAATGGACAAGCGCTAATTTTTTCTGGCAAGTTTAGTCCGTATCTATGTTCTAAGTACAGCAACTTCACGCCGTTCAACATATTTGAATGGGGAGCGAGATGGTGTTTTGGGGAAGCTTATGGATGATCAGGGCATCTCGGACAGCAACTTACGATTTCCACATTTAACTGCGCATGTGCAGTTGCCTGAAGTTGCTGTCCGATTTCCACGTTAATAACAGGGAGCGCTGTTCACAGAATCCCCACAGTGCAGATAGAGGCCATTTCGGCCCATCGAGCCTGCACCGACACATATCCCACCCTATCCCCGTAACCCCACGTATTTAATCCCCCTAACACGAAGGGTCAATTTATCATAGCCAAATCAACCTAACCCGCACATCTTTGGTCTGTGGGAGGAAACCGGAGCACCCGGAGGAAACCCACGCAGACACGGGGAGAATGTGCAAACTCCACACAGACAGTCACCCGAGGCCGGTTTCGAACCCAGGTCCCTGGCGCTGTGAGGCAACAGTGCTAGCCACTATGCCACCGTGTTGCTGTTAGTCTCACCGTTATTTTTACGGCAAAATCCAGCCCATTGTGTTGATGAATACTATTAAGAGAGCTGGATAAATATCTGGTTAGGAATAGGATTAAAGGTTATACAAGTAAGTAAAGAAAGAGCTGTTCAATTGCAGTGTGAAAAGTGTAGGGCCATGGAAATATCATGCTACAAACAGCAACCAGTCTAAGATGAATAATTTAGGAAGTAAGGTTAGTTATGTATTCTGAACTTGTATTTCATTTATCTCTGAGAAGGCAGGGAGAAACTTTGCAGAACTTTTCTTCAGGAGATTGAATGGGTTGGATAGGGTCCATGGTAGAGCAGATTGCACGTAGTGGAAGGAACAGCAATGTCCTTTTCTACTTTTAGGTTTTTTTATGTTCTGAAAAAGTTCCCTATAGTTTCTGCCTATAAGGTAGTTTCTGCCTATAAAGTACAAAACTCACTAACCATAGAGTTTTTAGAACTTCTGAATAGACCTCACATTCAGAGAATCACAGAAATTCAGCACAGGAGCCCATTGTTCTTATGTTGCTGCTAGTTCTACATTGGAGCTATCTACCCATTTCCCTGATCTTTGCTGGCTGGTAGAAGGACATGAACCTTGGCATCAGTAGCACAATCCAATTGTTAAAAAGATTCATCGTCCAGATTAATATGTGTCACTAAGAAAGGCAAAAAGGAAATAGCTTACATTTGGTGCTTCCTTAGAGAAATATTTCTCTATCCCTATGGGTATAGTTGAAATCACGTGCCGTTTAACATAGTCATGCTATAAATTACAAGTAGTTATGTGACAATCATCTTGAATTGTAAATCTAGCTCAAATTAGGTGTTAATCTACTCTGATAAAGTTAGTACAACTATATGGCACTTTTAACATCGAAAGGTGACCCAAATCAGACAAAACTGACAACAGGCCAAAGAATGAGACATTAGAGGGGTGACTAAAACTTGGTCAAAGTTGTAGGTTTTAAGGAGGGTCTTAAAGGAGTAGAGAGGCAAAGAGGTTCAGGGAGGGAATTCCAGAGCTTGGGGCCGAGACCCGAATTGTCCAATACATCAGCCACTAGCCACATGTGGCTAATTGGGAATCCAGATTTGGCTAATTGATTTTTTGATTAAATAAAAAATGAGTAATAAACACAGTCGTTGGGCATGTGATCTCAATATTCATAATCGTATGACGTATGCATGCTTACTTTAACCTTTTTGCATGTCTATTGGTAAAATGGTAAGATTTTTTTTAAAAGTGTTTTTTGATCATTGTGTGTGCCTTACTTCCTTGGTTACTGCTTATTAGTGACAAAATGGGGTGTAACATGAGTGAAAACTCTGGAGTTCAGCACCATTGAAACACAAGCAACATTGTATGGAGAAAGTAGCTGTCATCGTGATCAGTTCGACCAACGGAAAAGCCACTCCAAGCCAGCAGAAGAAAGCAAGCCCAACCAATAAAGAGTAGCTCCAGTAACATCTTGGTAAAGCAGCATCCAACTGCATTCTGGATGGCGAGCAGGGGCGGGTCTAGCATGTCTCTTTGTGAGTCAACATTCTCAGCAATCCCACTGATGCAGTCAAAATACCGCTCACAACAGCTGGTCAAAAAGCTGGAAGCTGCACTAAGATGTTCTGTGTCTGATAAATTCATGCCAGAATTCCAAACTTTGAAAGAGAAAGTTTTGCACTGAATAGTGGTAGATGTTTGTTAAGTATACACGAAGTACATTTACCTGTATTGTGTGTGTGTGTGAGGCGTTTTCTACTAAAGTTTGTGCATGTGGATAAAATGGTGCTGCTATAGCCACACCTGTGGCCAGTCAGCGACTTCTATTAGACAACACTACTAGGCGATTGAAGGCACGGTTGGCGATGGTGGGGCGAAGGGGAGGCGGGGGATGTACAAGATGCCAGAATTGGAGGAAAGGAGAGTTCTCCGAGGGTTGTCAAGCTGCGGGATGTTAGAGATACAGAGGGTCGAGGCCATTTGAACACGAGGATGCAAATTTTTAATTTATCGCCTTTACTACTTGAGCTGAACTGCTTCTCCCAGTCTGAGAAAATTTAAATCTCCCATTATAACCATATTGTTTTTGCTACATGCTTCCCTTATCTCTGTATTTATACATCACCCCCTCCTCCCTGCTCCCCCCAGCCACTACATCACTACTGTCAGGAGGTCTGTAGAAAACTCCCACAAGAGTTTTACATCCTTTGCTACTCCTTAGTTCTTCCCATAGAGTTTCCACTGCCTGATCACCCTTAATGGCGGTGGGGGTGGGGGTGGGTGGTACCACATCATTACCCTCAGACACCTGGTTGTAGCAAGACAAGAAACCTCCAGCTTGTTCTAGGTATAGGAGAGATGATTATGTAACACCAATAGAGTTCATTGATTAAATTCATCTCAATTCATATCCACTTTTAATGCAGCTTACAAAAACTTATTTTGTGGATATACTAATCTCAATTCTGAATAAGCTCGGAGTGGCTCCATGATATCCTGATCTCATTTTCCTTTGAGATAAGGTATATACAACATGCCTTTCTATTTGCAATATTCATCTTGTTTATAGTAAATTAGATGTATACCCCAAAATATATATTATATGTATAAACATATACACATAGACATAGTGGACAACATGATTAATGTATACAAATGTGTTCCAATAGACCCCAGTATATCAACAAAAACTTGCATTTATATAGCACCTTTAACTTAGCGAAATGTCTGAAAGTGCTTCACAGAAGCTTAATCCGCCAAAAATTGACACCGAGTCAAAGGATAAGATACTAGGAGAGGTGATCAAAAGCTTGATCAAAGAGGTAGGTTTTGAGGACGGGGGGAGGGAGGGAGGGAGAGCGCGAGTTGGAGAGACAGAGGTTTTGAGAGGGTATTCCATAGCTGAGAGCCACTTTTGGTGATGGACATTGAAGCCCCCCAACCAAAGTACATTCTGTGCCCTTGCTATCTTCAGTGCTTCTTCCAAGTGGTGTTCAACATGGAGAAGTACTGATTCATCAGCTGAGGGTGGGCGGTAGGTGGTAATCAGCAGGAGGTTTCCTTGCCTATACTTGACCTGAAGCCATGAGACTTCATGGGGTCCGGAGTCAATGTTGAGGACTCCCAGGGCCACTCCTTCCTGACTGTATTCCACTGTGCTGCCACCTCTGGTGGGTCTGTCCTGCCAGTGGGACAGGACATACCCAGGGATGGTGATGGAGGAGTATGAGACATTGGCTCAATGGTATGATTCTATAAGTATGACTATGTCAAGCTGTTGCTTGACTAGTCTGTGGGGCAGCACTCCCAATTTTGGCACAAGTCCCCAGATATTAGGTGAGGAGGACTTTGCAGGATTAAATGGGCTGGGTTTGCCTTTGTCGTATCCAGTGCCTAGGTCAATGTTGGGTGGTCGGTTGGGTTTTATTAGTATACTTCTTTGTAGTGGTTTGGTACAACTGAGTGGCTTGCTGGGCCATTTCAGAGGGCAGTTAAGAGTCAACCACATTGCTGTGGGTTTGGAGTCACGTATAGGCCAGACCAGGTAAGGACAACAGATTTCCTTCCCTAAAGGACATTAGTGAACCAGATGGGATTTTACGACAATCCGGTAGTTTCGTGGTCACCACTACTGGCACTAGCTTTTTATTCCAGATTTATTTAATTAACTGAATTTAAATTCCCCAGCTGTTGTGGGATTTGAAATTAAGATTCATAAGCACTGTCTCTTATTCTAATTCATTCAATTCAAATTCGTTAACTTGTTAAAATCCTGATCTCAGTTAGTCTTTCCTTCAACAATCTTCAGGCATTTAAAACCTACGCATGGTGTAATCTAGTCACCATTTCTGGATTTATCCAATTACTATGTTATTCTTTGTAACCGTGGCCAACTTTTGCTACGGTGTTGGTCTTTTATCTTGTTGCTCTGTACTCTTATGATTGCATCATGAAATGTTGTGCTACGACCCCACTCCTTTCTCCCCAGCACAGTCTTGGTCCAAACATGACAGAAGAGTTGAATTCCATAAGTGAGGTGAGCGTGACTGTCCTTGACATCAAGGCAGCATTTGACCGAGTGTGGCATCAAAGAGCCCTAGTAAAATTGAAGTCAATGGAAATCAGGGGGGAAACTCTCCACTGGCTGGAGTCATAGGAACTCCAAAGGCACAAAGGAAGGTGGTTGTTGGAGGCCAATCATTTCAGCCCCAGGACATCGCTGCAGGAGTTCCTCAGGGCAGTGTCCTAGGCTCAACCATCTTCAGCTGCTTCATCAATGACCATCTCTCCATCATAGGATCAGAAGTGGGGATGTTCGCTGATGATTGCACAGTGTTTAATTCCATTCGCAACTCCTCAGATAATGAAGCAGTCCATGCCCACATGCAGCAAGACGTGGATCATGTTCAGGCTTGGGCTGATGAGTGGCGAGTAACATTTGCGCCACACAAGTGCCGGGCAATGACCATACCATCTCCAACAAGAGAGAGTCTAACCACCGCCACTTGACATTCAACGGCATTACCATCGCCAAATCCCCCACCATCAACATTCTGGATGTCACCATTGACCAGACACTTAACTGGACCAGCCACACAAATATTGTGGCTACAAGAGCAGGTCAGAGGATGGGTATTCTGCGGCGAGTGTTAAGTACCACCAGTGATCAAAATTGGAACTTGTGATTTATAAGCGCAACTGCCCATTTTCCCTGTTCTGTTCCCCAAATAAGAATAATTCACTGATAATTACAGCAAAAAATATACATCTGCTGATAGAATTATAATGAAAAAGGAAAAAAGAGATACACTCCTCAAACATCTTAGTGATTGATGACAGCAGCAGAGGTCCATGAGTACATAACATGCCTGTTGTCTTGACTGAATGAGGAATTACAATTAAAAATGATTGCAAACGAATTTCAGAATCTATTCTTTGGTAACATCCTGGAATTATTTCCTCTTTACTACAATAGGAATGTTTTCGGCTTTTAAAAACACAATATTAATCTCATTGTTTTTTAGTTTATTTCATGGCAGTGAATAGGTGTTAATTATTTCAGTTTTCTGCTGGATGAGATTTCTGTAGGATTTTGTTAACCGGACCAGCAGTAATCTGGCCAATTGGGACCTGCCCTCAATATTACTCATTTTCATAGAATCATACGACGTGAAATTGGAGCTGTGAGCGCCAGCCGTTAAGGCCGGTTTGGAAGAAAAAATGGCAGCCGCCTCGTTTCTGCCCGCTTCCGGCGTGGAAAGCGGCGGCCGTCATTTTGGGCAGGTCGGCAGCGCTGCCATTGCCTGCACTCATTGTACATATTTGTGACATCAATCGGCGTGCAACTGGAGTAGTGGCTTGGTGCAATACATTTAAAAAGCTGTTGAAGTGTGCAGGGAGTGCTGCTGGATGTTTGCAAGGCTTTGGCTCTTAAGGGAAGGCCTCTGAGAACACCACTTGCTCCCAGTCCTGGGGGCTCTAGTTGCAGTCCCCCTTGGGCTGCAGCCTGACATGGAGATGGAGCAGAGGCAGCAAAGGGAACAAGCAGCTCGCAGAGGGAGGAGGAAGTGGAAGGAAGGAGGCAACCCAGACAGCCCCTTACTGGCCGGGATATCCGGGATAGAATTATCCACCTGCAGTACCAGTGAACACCACCACAACAACAACAACTTGTATTTATATAGCGCCTTTAACGTAGTAAAACGTCCCAAGGCACTTCACAGGAGTATTAAAAGACAAAAAAATTGGCACCGAGCCACATAAGGAGAAATTAGGGCAGGTGACAAAGCTTGGTCAAGGAGCGTCTTAAAGGAGGAAAGAGAGGTTTAGGCAGGGAATTCCAGAGCTTAAGGCCTAGGCAACAGAAGGCACGGCCACCAATGGTTGAGCGATTATAATCAGGAATGCTCGAGGGCAGAATTAGAGGAGCGCAGATATCTCGGCGGCGTGGGGCGGCTGAAGGAGATTACAGAGATAGGGAGGGGCGAGGCCATGGAGGGATTTGAAAACAAGAATGAGAATTTTGAAATCGCGGCGTTGCTTAACTGGGAGCCAATGTAGGTCAGCGAGCACAGGGGTGATGGGTGAACGGGACTTGGTGCGAGTTAGGACACGGGCAGCAGGGTTTTGGATGACCTCAAGCTTACGTAGGGTGGAATGTGGGAGGCCAGCCAGGAGTGCGTTGGAATAGTCAAGTCTAGAGGTAACAAAGGCATGGATGAGGGTTTCAGCAGCGGATGAGCTGAGGCAAGGGCAGAGACGGGCGATGTTACGGAGGTGGAAATAGGTGGTCTTAGTTATACATCAGATATGTGGTCAGAAGCTCATTTCAGGGTCAAATATGACACCAAGGTTGCGAACAGTGTGGTTCAGCCTCAGACAGATGTTAGGGAGAGGGATGGAGTCAGTAGCTAGGGAACGGAGTTTGTGGTGGGGACCGAGAACAATGCCTTCAGTTTTCCCAGTATTTAATTGGAGAAAATTTCTGCTCATCCAGAACTGGATGTCGGACAAACAGTCTGACAGTTTAGAGACCGTGGAGGGGTCGAGAGAAGTGGTAGTGAAGTAGAGCTGGATGTTGTCAGCGTAAATGTGGAAACTGACGCTCTGTTTAGAAACATAGGGCTGGATTTTGCCAGCCCTGGGGAGGCGGGTTTGGAGGCAGGACTGCCGGGAAAATGGCAAAATCTGGGCGCGGTTCCCCATCCTGCCCCCATCCCGCCTCCGTGCCACCTTCCCAGGAGGCGGTAGCCGACCCGCGCCGGGCCCCGTCTCCTGGAGGCGGGAAGGGGATTACAGCCACTTAACTGCTTGTTAACAGGCAGTTAAAAGGATTATCCCCATTTTTCCACCAGAGGTGCGGGCTTCCCGACATCGGGAAACCCCGCCAGGGTCACCGAGGTGAGCAGTGGGTCTGCGGGGATCGGAGGGGTGCAAAAGTGCGCTGTGGAGGTAAGTGATGGGTGCAAGTATGGAGAGGTAAGTATGTGAGGTGAGTGTAAAGTGATAGAAAATGTTTACTTACCTTTGTTTCATCCTGCAGACTTCAACTGTTGGGGAACCGGAGACTCCCGCATCTCACTGGCAGAGATGACAGCTGGCTACTGCATTCTCCGATGCAACAGCCATCTGATTTCTGCTCCCAAAAGAGGTTTGATGAGTCTTGAATACAAGAACTCATCAAACAACAGAGAATGTCAGTGTTTGACAGCTTCACAGAGCTGTCAAACGATGACAATTCATCTGTCAATTTTTTGACAGATGAAACATCATACGCTGACGTTCTCTGTAACCGGCTTCCCGTTAATTGGCCTGCTAAGCCCGCTGGGCGGGTTTAACAAGATCAATCAAGGGAAAATAGCATGGGTTGGCCAGACGTCGATGGAGGTGGGACTGAAACCCGACAAGCAGCAGACCCGCCTCCAACACACCCCCATTGACAAAATCACCCCCATAGAAACATAGAAAAATAGGAGCAGGAGTAGGCCATTCAGCCCTTCGAGCCTGCTCCATCATTCAATATGATCAAGGCTGATCCTCTATCTCAATACCTTATTCCCGCTTTCTCCCCATACCCCTTGATGCCTTTTGTGTCTAGAAATCTATCTATCTCCTTCTTAAATATATTCAGTGACTTGGCCTCCACAGCCTTCTGTGGTAGAGAATTCCACAGGTTCACCACCCTCTGAGTGAATAAATTTCTCCTCATCTCAGTCCTAAATGTCCTACCCCGTATCCTGAGATTGTGACCCCCCCGTTCTAGAACCCCCAGCCATGGGAAACATTCTCCCTGCACCCAGTCTGTCTAGCCCTGTCAGAATTTTATACGTTTCAGTGAGATCCCCTCCTCATTCATGGAGTCATAGAGTCCTGGATTTATACAGCACAGAAAGAGGACCTTCGGCCCATCGTGTCCGCGCCGGCCATCAAGCCCTATCTATTCTAATCCCATTTTCCAGCACTTGGTCTGTAGCCTTGTATGCTATGGCGTTTCAAGTGCTCATCTAAATGCTTCTTGAATGTTGTGAGGGTTCCTGCCTCTACCTTCCTTCCTTAGGCAGTCCCTCGAAACCAAGGATGACTTGCTTCCACATTAAAAATGAGTTCGCAGGTGACTGATGAGTCCAATGCGGGACCTACAGTCTCTGTCACAGGTGGGGCAGACGGTGGTTGAAGGAGCAGGTGGGTGGGGTGCTTGGGTTGACGTGCGCTGCCTGCGCTTGGCTTCCGCTTGCTCCCAGCGAAGAGACTCCAGGTGTTCGGCGCCTTCCCGGATGTTTCTCCTCCACTTTGTGCGGTCTTGGGCCAGGGATTCCCAGGTGTCGGTGGGGATATTACACTTTTTCAAGGAGGCTTTGAGGATGTCCTTGAAGCGTTTCCTCTGCCCACCTGGGGCTCTCTTGCCGTGCCGGAGTTCCGAGTAGAGCGCTTGTTTTGGGAGTCTCGTATCGGGCATGTGGACAATGTGACCCGTCCATCGGAGCTGATCGAGCATGGTCAAAGCTTCGATGCTGGGGATGTTGGCCTGAGCGAGAACACTGACATTGGTGCGCCTATCCTGCCAATGGATTTGCAGGATCTTGCTGAGGCAGCGTTGATGGTACCTCTCCAGTGCTTTGAGGTGCCTGCTGTACATGGTCCATGTCTCTGAGGCATACAGCAGGGCGGGTATCACTGCTGCTCTGTAGACCATGAGCTTAGTGCCGGGTTTGAGGTCCTGGTCTTCAAACTCGGAGGTTGAACTCCAAACCATTGTCAACACCTTCACCGAAGCGTACGAGAGCATGGGCCTTACACTAAACATCCGTAAGACAAAGGTCCTCTACCAACCTGCCCCCACCACACAGTACTGCCTGCCGATTATCAAAATCCACGACAAGGCCTTGGACAACGTGGCCCACTTTCCATACCTCGGGAGCCTACTGTCAAAAAGGGCAGACGTCGATGACTAAGTCCAGCACCGCCTTCAGTGTGCCAGTGCAGCCTGCCTCTACCACCTTTTCAGGCAGTGAGTTCCAGATTTCAACCACCCTCTGGGTGAAAAAGTTTTTCCTCAAATCCCCTCTAAACCTCCTGCCCCTTACCTTGAAACTATGCCCCCTGGTTATTGACCCCTCTACTAAGGGGAAAAGTTCCTTTCTATCTACCCTATCTATGCCCCTCATAATTTTGTACACCTCAATCAGGTCCCCCCCCCTCAGCCTTCTCTGCTCTAAGGAAAACAACCCCAGCCTGTCCAATCTCTCTTCATAGCTGAAGCGCTCCAGCCCAGGTAACATCCTGGTGAATCTCCTCTGCACCCTCTCCAATGCAATCACATCCTTCCTATAGTGTGGCGACCAGAACTGCACACAGTATTCCAGCTGCGGCCTAACTAGCGTTTTGTACAGCTCCATCATAACCTCCCTGCTCTTATATTCTATGCCTCGGCTAATGAAGGCAAGTATCCCATATGCCTTTTTAACCACCTTATCTACCTGTCCTGCTGCCTTCAGGGATCTATGTACATGCACACCAAGGTCCATCTGATCCTCTGTCCTCCCAATTTTTGTGTCATCTGCAAACTTACTGATCATACCTCCTACATTCATATCTAAATCATTAATGTACACTACAAACAGCAAAGGACCCAGTACCGATCCCTGGCGGTCACCCATTCCCTGTCTGCCTGTGCACTCTTTACCTGCGGTGTGACCACCTCGTTAAACGTGCTATCCATGAAGAGCTCAGCTTTGCGGATGCTCCACAGTGACTCCAGCCGCAGCTCCAGCTCCGAAACGCGGATTTCGAGTAGCTGCAGCTGGAGACACTTCCTGCACATGTGTTCGCCCTGGACACCGAAAGTGTCCCTGACTTCCCACATAGCACAGGAGGAGCACTCCATGCTGCCGAGCTGCCCTGCCATGTCCTAACCTTAACTTACTTCCTTTAAATTAAAGAATATTAAATACACTAGGGACCTTACTTCACTTTAAACACTACTTACTCTAAACTAGAGACCTTACTTTTACTTCAACGACTGGACTGTAGAAATACTCACCAGGTCCTACTTACCAATCAGCTCCTTTCCTGGTTGTGACGTCACTTTAGCGGTTTCGCAGTTGTTGCTGTTTGACTGCTCCCGCTCTCGGACTATTTCCCAACTCGCAGCACTCCTCTGCAGCGCTCCTTTATGGCTGCTCCGCCTTCTCTCAGGTCCCGCTGCCGCTCCCACACAGGTCCGCCTCCTCTGGAATTCTTCTAAACTCTAGTGAATACAGGCCTAGTCGACCCAATCTCTCCTCATACGACAGTCCTGCCATCCCAGGAATCAGTCTGGTGAACCTTCGCTGCATTCCCTCTATGGCAAGTATATCCTTTCTTAGGTAAAGAGACTAAAGCTGCACACAGTACTCCAGGTGTGGTCTCACCAAGGCCCTGTATAACTGTAGTAAGACATCCTTGCTCCTGTACTCAAATCCTCTTGCAATGAAGGCCAGCATACCATTTGCCTTCCTAACTGCTTGCTGCACCTGTATGTTTGCTTTCAGTGACTGGTGTACAAGGACACCCAGGTCCCTTTTGTACATCAACATTTCCCAATCTATCACCATTTAAATAATACTCTGCCTTTCTGTTTTTCCTACCGAAGTGGATAACTTCACATTTATCCACGTTATACTGCATCTGCCATGTATTTGCCCACTCACTCAACTTGTCTAAATCGCCTTGAAGCCTCTTTGCATCCTCCTCACAACTCACAATCCCACCTAGTTTTGTGTCGTCAGCAAACTTGGAAATATTACATTTGGTTCCATCATCCAAATCATTGATATATATTGTGAATAGCTGGGGCCCAAGCACTGATCCCTGCGGTACCCCACTAGTCACTGCCTGCCACCCCGAAAAAGACCCATTTATTCCTACTCTCTGTTTCCTGTCTGATAACCAATTTTCAATCCATGCCATTATACTACCCCCAATCCCATGTGCTTTTATTTAGCACACGAACCTCTTTATGAAAGAACAACAGAAAACGCTGGAAAAACTCAGCAGGCCAGGCAGCATCCGTGGAGAGAGAAAGAGAGTTGACGTTTCAGGTCGATGACCTTTCATCAGAACTGGGAAGAGCTGGAAATCAAATAGATTTAAGGCCAGGGTAAAGCTGGGAAAAGGGGGAGGGGATAAAGGAACAAAGGAGGAGATGAAGAGACATTAAGAGATATGCAAGGCTAGAGGTGGTGTTAATGTGACAGATTAAGGCTGAATGAAGTGTGAAATCTACTGGCAGAATGAAGGACAGCTGCCAGCTTCTAGGAGGAAAAAAAAGGTGGGGGGGACAAATAAAAGGGTAGATAAAATAAAATATAAATGTGATTGGAGCTGAGGTTATGATCTAAAATTGTTGAACTCGATATTGAGTCCAGAGGGCTGTAGCGTGCCTAAACGAAAGATGAGGTGCTGTTCCTCGAGCTTACGCTGAGCTTCCGTGGAACAGTGTATTAGGCCGAGGACGGTGAGGTCAGAGTGGGAGTGAAGCGGTGAATTAAAGTGACAGGCCACCGGGAGCTCGGGGTCCCCCTTACGGACTGAACGGAGGTGTTCCGCAAAGCGGTCACCCAATCTGCGTTTGGTCTCCCCAATGTAGAGGAGTCCACATCGTGCCCCTCCCTCCCGGAACCACGATAGGGTTCCCCTTGTCCTCACCTTTCACCCCACCAGCCTCCACATTCAACGGATCATCCTCCGCCATTTCCGCCACCTCCAGCGTGATCCCACCACCAAACACATCTTCCCCTCACCTCCCCTTTCAGCATTCCGCAGGGACCGCTCCCTCCGCGACACCCTAGTCCACTCCTCTACCACCCCCAGCACCCCTTCCCCTTCGCCCGGCACCTTCCCGTGCACGCGCAGGAGATGCAACACATGCCCTTATACCTCCCCTCTTCCCACTGTCCAGGGCCCCAAACACCCCTTCCAGGTGAAACAGCGATTTACTTGTACTTCCTGCAATTTAGTATACTGTATTCGCTGCTCACGATGTGGACTCCTCTACATTGGGGAGACCAAACGCAGATTGGGTGACCGCTTTGCGGAACACCTCCGTTCAGTCCGTAAGGGGGACCCCGAGCTCCCGGTGGCCTGTCACTTTAATTCACCGCTTCACTCCCACTCTGACCTCACCGTCCTCGGCCTAATACACTGTTCCACGGAAGCTCAGCGTAAGCTCGAGGAACAGCACCTCATCTTTCGTTTAGGCACGCTACAGCCCTCTGGACTCAATATCGAGTTCAACAATTTTAGATCATAACCTCAGCTCCAATCACATTTATATTTTATTTTATCTACCCTTTTATTTGTCCCCCCCACCTTTTTTTTCCTCCTAGAAGCTGGCAGCTGTCCTTCATTCTGCCAGTAGATTTCACACTTCATTCAGCCTTAATCTGTCACATTAACACCACCTCTAGCCTTGCATATCTCTTAATGTCTCTTCATCTCCTCCTTTGTTCCTTTATCCCCTCCCCCTTTTCCCAGCTTTACCCTGGCCTTAAATCTATTTGATTTCCAGCTCTTCCCAGTTCTGATGAAAGGTCATCGACCTGAAATGTCAACTCTCTTTCTCTCTCCACGGATGCTGCCTGGCCTGCTGAGTTTTTCCAGCGTTTTCTGTTGTTATTTCGGATTTCCAGCATCTGCAGTATTTTGCTATCTCTTTACGAAAGGCCTTCTGAAAATCCAAATACACCACATCCACTGGTTCTCCCTTATCTATTCTACCAGTTACATCCTCAAAAACTCCAGTAGGTTTGTCAAACATGATTTCCCTTTCATAAATCCATGTTGACTTTGTCTAATCCCGTTGATATTTTCTAAGTGTCCTGTTATCACATCCTTTATAATAGACTCTCGCATTTTCCCTACTACTGATGTTAGGCTAACCGGTCTGTAGTTCCCTGTTTTCTCTCTCCCTCCTTTTTTAAATAGTGGGGTTACATTTGCCACCCTCCAATCTGCAGGAACTGTTCCATAATCTATAGAATTTTGGAAGATGACAACCAATGCATCCACTATTTCCATGGCTACCTCTTTTAGTACTCTAGAATGCAGATTATCAGGCCCTGGGGATTTATCGGCTTTCAGTCCCATTAATTTCTCCAGCACTATTTTTTTACTAATACTAATTTCCTTTAATTCCTCCTTCTCACTAGACCCTTGGTTCCCTAGCATTTCTGGGAAGTTATTTGTGTCCTCTTCCGTGAAGACGGAATCAAAGTATTTATTTAATTGCTCTGCCATTTCCTTGTTCCCCATTATAATTTCTCCTGTTTCTGACTGTAAGGGACCTACATTTGTCTTCACTAATCTTTTTCTTTTTACATACTTGTAGAAGCTTTTACAGTCCGCTTTTATGTTCCTTGCAAGTTTACTCTCATACTCTATTTTTCCCCTCTTAATCAATCTCTTGGTCCTTTTTTTGCTGAACTCTAAACTGCTCCCAATCCTCAGGCTTGCTACTTTTTCTGGCAACTTTGGATCTAATACTATCCTTAATTTCTTTTGTTAGCCATGGTTGGGCCACTTTTCCTTTTGTGTTTTTGCGCCAGAAAGGAATGTATAACTGTTGCAATTCATGCATTCATTCCTTAAATGTTAGCCATTGCCTATCCACCGTCATGCCTTTTAATGAAGCTCCCCAATCTATCATAGCCAACTCACTCCTCATACCTTCGTAGTTTCCTTTGTTTAGATTTAGGACCCTAGTTTTGGATTGGACTTCTTCACTTTCGGATGATGTTGCCAAGGGGCAACATGTAGATGATAAATAGGAGGGGCCAAGGATAGATCCTTGGGGGACACCAGAGGTAACGATGCAGGAGTGGGAAGAGAAGCCGTTGCAGGTCATTCTCTGGCTACGATGAGAATGGAACCAGGCGAGCGCAGTCCCACCCAGCTGGACGATGGTGGAGAGGCGTTGGAGAAGGATGGAGTGGCCAACCGTGTCAAATGCTGCCGACAAGTCAAGAAGGATGAGGAGGGATAGTTTACCTTTGTCACAGTCACAAAGGATGTCATTGAACACAACCCCAATTCCCCTTTCAACATTAGTCCTACACCTTACCTTCCCTCTGTTACTGACCATCACCGTGTCCTCTTGGCCACAATGCTGAAATAAAAGCCATCACAAAGCAAACTTTCCAATCCAACTTTATACATATATGCATTCAATATTACATCAAAAAATCAACTAATCATTCTTGTGCATTCCCTTAGTGACTATCTTGCGTGTGCCTTTGCCTAATCCAGTGCTGTTACGCAGTGCTACCCCAGTGGCTACAACATGGCTGGTAGAAGGCTGCGAGGGGAGGGGGGAAAGCGTGAGGTGCATGCTTACACCACGTGCAGCTTGTAAATCAGAAGAGATTGTGGGATGAGGGGGAAGTGGGATGTGAGAAGGAGGATAATATGTGGGGATACCGGCATCTTGTATTCTTTCAGCCCCACCGCTGGACAAGGGCTCAGCCATGCCCCTGCTAAGAATGGCCAGCACCATCTCCTCCAAGGGGGTGAGGTGCAGCTAGGAATGTGAGGTGTACCTCGTGTTTGGTAGAAATTGTTGGTAGGTGAATGATGGGAGGAGGGGTCGTACATTGAGCAGTGTGTCAGGCTAGTGGTGCAGTTTGTCGGTGATGGCTTTTGAAGGTGCTTTCACTGACCTTGACCACTCGTCTGAGGTGCTGAAACTTCTTTGGGCACTGGAGCCAAGTCCTGGGGGCGACACTGCTGGCAGTGACCGCCTCAGCGATCTGGTCCCACACCCTTCTTTCTGGCGAGCCTCCTGGCCCCCTGTGGTTAGAGGACCTCTCTTCCAGTGTTGACCCCCTGCACAAAGCTCAAGTGCTGCGCCCTTTCCCTGGCCTGTTGAGCCATGTGTTAGTGCTGAAGCTCTTTTGGAATTTTTTATCTGCAGAAATCAGCTCACCTTTAAGAGGTGCAGACTGCCTCGTGCTGAAGGAATTTTAATTTTTTTTAATCAGCAGAAGACAGCTCAGCTTTAAGAGCTGCAGACTGCCTTGAAGAGAGCAGGCTAGCTTTAAGTAAAGCTAGCCTCGCTCCAGCAATGCGAACTACAGGCCCCTGCTGAGCGCACAGCCTGTCAGCAACGTGCTCCACGCTAGGCTGTGTGCTACAATCATGGTATTTAGCAGGTATCACAAAATTGACGTGCTGCCTGCGCTTTTTGAATGGGCGTGGCCATATCTCGCATTGCGGTGCCTGCGCCTGTTTTCCAGCGCCCATCATACCTGTACCGGCTCTTTGAAAGAGCTGTCTAATTTAGTCCCACACCCCAGCTTTTTCTCAATAACCCTGCAGATTAGTCCTCTTCAGGTACATGTCCTTTTCAAAGTTGCTGTGGAATCTGCTTCTACCACTCTTTCAGGTAGTGCGTTCCAGATCTTAACAACCCTCCAATGTTCCCTCTAAGCTGTGCATGGCTGCGCAGCAATCGGGAAGGTACCGTGCAGGCCGCTCACAAGCTGTTCCCTCTAAGATACCGCGCTGCAAATTTAAAGGTACTGCGCACAAAAAAAATTTTGAGGGAACGTTACAACCTGTGGAGTCAAAACATTTCTCATTTCCCCTCTAGTTCTTTTGCCACTTATTTGAAATCTATAACCTCTGGTTATTGACCCACTTGCCAGAGGAAAGTTTCTCCCTACTTGCTCTACCAAAACCCCATATAATTTTGAATAGAAACATAGAAGATAGGAGCAGGAGTAGGCCATTCGGCCCCTCGAGCCTGCTCTGCCATTCAATGCGATCATGGCTGATCATCCAAATTCAGTACCCTGTCCCTGCTTTCTCCCCATATCCCTTGGTCCCTTTAGCCTTAAGAAATATATCTAACTCCTTGAATATATTTAATGAATTGGCCTCAACTGCCTTCTGTGGTAGAGAATTCCACAGGTTCACCACTCTCTGGGTGAAGAAATTCCTCCTCATCTCAGTCCTAAATGGCTTACCCCTTATCCTTAGACTGTGACCTCTGGTTCTGGACTCCCCCGCCATCGGGAACATCCTTCCTGCATCTAGTCCTGTTAGAATTTTATAAGTTTGAATGAGATCCCCTCTCATTCTTCTAAACTCTAGCGAATATAAGCCTAATCGACCCAATCTCTCTTCATACGTCATTCCTGCCATCCCAGGTATCAGTCTGGTGAATCTTCGCTGCACTCCCTCCATGGCAAGAACATCCTTTCTCAGATAAGGCGACCAAAACTGCACACAATACTCAAGGTGTGGTCTCCCCAAGGCCCTGTACAACTGCAGCAAGACATCCTTGCTCCTGTACTCGAATCCTCTTGCTATGAAGGCCAACATAACATTTGCCGCCTTAACTGCCTGCTGCACCTGCATACTTACCTTCAGTGACTGGTGCACAAGGACACCCAGGTCTCATTGCACTTCCCCTTTTCCCAATCTATTGCCGTTCAGATAATAATCTGTCTTCCTGGTTTTTGCCACCAAAGTGGATAACCTTGCATTTATCTACATTATACTGCATCTGCCATGCCTCTGCCCAATCACCCAACCTGTCCAAATCATACTGGAGTTTCTCTGCATCCTCCTCACAGCACACACGCCCACCCAGCTTTGTGTCATCTGCAAACTTGGATATATTACATCTCGTTCCCTTGTCTAGATCATTAATATATATTGTGAATAGCTGGGGTCCTAGCACCGATCCCTGCGTTACCCCACTAATCACTGCCTGCCACTCGGAAAAAGACCCATTTATTCCAACTCTTTGCTTCCTGTCTGCCAACCAGTTCTCTATCCAAGTCAGTACCTTACCCCCAATCCCATGTGCTTTAACTTTGCACGCCAATCTCTTATGCGGGACCTTATCAAAAGCCTTCTGAAAGTCCAATTACCCCACATCCACTGGCTCCCTTATCTATTCTACCAGTTACATCCTCAAAAAATTCCAGTAGATTAGTCAAGCATGATTTACCTTTTGTAAATCCATGTTGACTTTGTCCGATCCTGTCACTGTTTTCCAAGTGCTCTGCTATTACATCTTTTATAATGGACTCTAGCATTTTCCCCACTATTGATGTCAGGCTTACCGGTCTATAATTCCCCGTTTTCTCTCTACCACCTTTTTTAAATAGTGGGGTTACATTAGCTACCCTCCAATCCATGGGAACTGTTCCAGAGTCTATAGAATTTTGGAAGATGACCAGCAATGCATCTACTATTTCTAGGGCCACTTCCTTAAGTACCCTAGGATGTAGATTATCAGGCCCTGTGGATTTATCGGCCTTCAATCCCGTCAATTTCCCTAACACCATTTCCCTACAATAACTGATTTCATTCAATTCCTCCCTCTCATTAGACCCTATGTTCCCTGACATCTCTGGGAGTTTATTTGTGTCCTCCTTTGTGAAGACAGAACCAAAGTATGTATTTAATTGGTCTGCCATTTCTTTGTTCCCCATTATAAATTCCCCTGATTCTGACTGCAAGGGACCTACGCTTGACTTCACCAATCTTTTTTCTTTTTCTCTTCACATATCTATAGAAGCTTTTACAGTCAGTTTTTATGTTCCCTGCAAGCTACTCTCATATTCTATTTTCCCCCTCTTAATTAATCCCTTTGTCCTCCTTTGCTGAATCCTAAACTGCTCCCAATCCTCAGGTTTGCTGCTTTTTCTGGCCAATTTATATATCCTCTCCTTGGATCTTATGCTATCCCTAATTTCCCTTGTTAGCCACGGTTGAGTCACCTTTTTTGTTTTATTTTTATGCCAAACAGGGATGAACAAATTCTGTAGTTCATCCATGCGATCTTTAAATATTAGGTCTCCCCTTAACCTTCTCTGCTCTAAGGAGAACAATCCCAGCTTCTCCAGTCTCATTACATATCTTAAGTCCCTCATCCCTGGTATCATCCTGGTAAACCTCCTCTGTACCCTCTCCAGGGCCTGGACACAATACACCTGCTGAGGCCTAATCAGTTATTTGTAAAGGTTTAGCATGACTTCTTTGTGTTTGTATTCAGTGCCCCTATTTACAAAGCCAAGTATCACATACACTTTCTTAACCACCTTTTCAACTTGCCCTGACACTTTCAAAGATTTGTGAATATGTACCCCCAGGTCCCACTGCTCTTGCACCCCCTCAAAATAGTACCATTTAGATTATGTGGCCTCTCCATGTTGTTCCTCCCAAAGTGCATCAATTCATTTACCTGCATTAAATTGCATCTGCCATGTGTCTGCCCATTTCACCCGTCTATGTCCTCCTGAAGTCTGCTACTATCCTGCTCACTATTTACTACGTTGCCAAGTTTTGTATCATTCGCAAACTTCAAAATTGGACTCCCTATATCCAAGTCATTTATCTATATACCTATAACAGGAAAAGCAAATTGTGTGGCTTACCCACCACTTCACTAGTAAAAGACCAAGGACATTAAACTAGCTCAGAAGAGCAGAAAACAAGGAAATCTAACAGTGCAGCAAGTTTGTACAAGTCAATTTATGGACATGATTTATATGTGCATGATTAGAACCAAAGTAATTGATTTAATGGTGTCTATTTTATCTTGCTTTACCGCTCAACTGCCTCAAAATGGGGTCAGTAGCCGTACTGCCCCGTTAAACCCAACGATGCAGCCGGCGACATTTTGAAAGAGGCCGATCACTGGGTGTCCAAAGCGCTCGCCTTTTAATATGCAAATCTCTGGGCCCACAAAAATAATCTCAGCCGCTGCCTTTTTGATTACTTTTGTACCTGTGCACTAGCTTTTACTGATTTGTGTACATGGACACCTACATCCCTTTGCTCCTTCACAGCTCCTAGTCTCTCACCATTAAGAAAATAATCGTATTTGTCTTTCTCAGATCAAAAGCAGATGACCTCACACTTCCCCAGATTGAACTCCTTTGTGCCATCATTTTGCCCACTCACTTAGTCTATGTCCCTTTGCAACTTTTTGCATCCATCCACACAACTTACTATGCCTCCTAACCTAGTGTCATCTGCAAACTTGGATATACAACACTCTATTCCTTCATCCAAATCATTAATATGTATGGCAAAAAGCTGAGGCCCCAGTACATATCCCTCGGGAACACCACCTGCCACATCCTGCCAATCAGAGATTTGGGCACAAACAATTTTCTAGGCCTTAAACTCAACTTGTTGGACAGTCAGCTCGCTTATTGGTTAAAAGTTGTCTCATATGAAATATATGCAATATCCTCTACATCTAATCATTTCACTCTCATTCTTCTGTAATTACGTTAGATATTATTTGCAACATTATACCAAAATTATGGAAAATTGCCCTGAAAAATCAAATTAATGCTGATACTAGCTTGTTCCCAATGGTATGCAAAACAAAATACTAAAAAGGAGAGATTTCAGAATGATAACGGTCCTAATCCAAGTTATGGTACATACACATAAAAGCAATACAATTTAGAAGTTACAGTTTTTGCAACACTATCAAAATAAAGTGAAACACAAATCTTTTAAGTAGAAAAACACACTTTATTTTATGTACATGGCAGTTGATATACAATAGTAATCAAAAAGTAGGTACAGTTGATTTGCACCAAGCTGATACTAAGGCAGCACATTTTGACAATCACCTATTTTTGTTTTAAAATTAAGTGTTCAGTACGTGTATACCAGAGGCATTTGATATGGCAGTAGAATGAAGCCAAGACTTCTTGCACGAGTTGTTCAATGAATTGAAAATATATCTGGGCCAGAGTGCCTTGAGTTAAATATGAAATGAATGGGACAAAAGTAAAAAATTTAGTGAATATATCAGTGTTCTCCCAAAATACAAAAGGTGCATCATATTCGTTTTGTCACAATAAGACAAAACATTTCACTTTCCAAAAGTTTGTATTTGTAAATGCTAGGTTTAATAAAAATACTAGCTACCAGTGCATTGTTGATCAGCTAACACCATTTTCTCTGATAACTCTACTGCCCATTTCATGCAGCATGTCTACATGCTAAAGTCTTTAGCAGCACAACACATTATCCATTTGGCATTTACAAAATTAACTTACTGAATAAAATATACATTTTTCATACATAAAACTTTTTTTTTTACATACAGTATCAGTATTATGCAAGCTACACACAAACACACACATGCGCATATATATATATATATATATATATATATATAGCTCAAAACCAGACCAAAGAAAATCAAACAAAAACAATACTTCAAACCCAGTCAATTTTATATCTTCGAAAGCTTGATTTTTTTCATCTAATTTGGTTTGTAGTAATGCTATACCTCTATTTTTTGTCAACAGTGCATTTCATTTAATTTATTAACTTACATGTTTAAATTACAACAATCAGTCTTGAAGTACTTGCAAAGACCAATTGCTTTGTCCACCACCAAATACAAAAGAAATACTGATATGTTCCAGTCAGCTCTCCACAACTGAAAATAGTTATTCAACCTTTTTTTAAATACAAGGAGTCATTTTTGTAACTTCAAGCATCATGTAATGTAGGTAAATGTGATACTTGTCTTTTTGGCTGGAAAATACAACCACTCTGGTCTGACAAACTCAACAGAAATGTGCTTAGTGAAGAATGCACTTTGTGCCATTCTGAATTATTGTAATACAACATTGCTCTACATCCATCAATGGAAACTTCATGAGAAGAAATGTTGATCATGACTCAATAATAAGTGTTTCAAAACTTCTTAATGCTTAGTTGGAAAAGATTACATGACTAACGTTCTGGTAGAAAAGGTGTTCATGTATTTGCGTGCTTGTTCAGTTACAATAAGTTGATCTTCAGTTTTCCCACAAGCCACAGCCTCCCAGGTATTAGCAAACTGCAAGAAAAGACACACAAGTTACATTTCAGTTTGAAAAGCGAACAATTAAATCCTCTGCCTAAAACATGCTGTTCAAGACTCCACTATGGGCTACTAGCAGATACAGGGAAAAGTTAGATTTGTCCCATTGTAGTTACCTAGATTTTGCATTAAGTGACTAACCTTTCTAATTCTGTAAAAAGGTATATTTTGGCAAATAATGCCACTTCAAAGTATTTACTTTATTTTTTCACAAAAACAATCACATTTAACAAAAAAGGAAAAATATAAATTAATTGAAATAAAAAGAACAATTAAATATCTAATTGTTCCTATTATGATTCTCTTACTGGCTCTATGGAGTGCTGGAACAGAGTTTCAGCTAACCAGGGTTCCAGGTCCAGGGACTTCTCAAATCCAGCTGGGATACCTGAAAATATATTACACGAGTCCAGCTGCCAGTATTTCACATTCAAGTACAGAATGTACACAATAATTACACCATCATCATCATTCTTTCCCCACCCCAGAATAGATCAAAATTTGGAGTACTGTTGGGGCTAATTGTCTTGAACTGGTGAAATTAAGTAATTGTTTTCATTTCCCTGTAAAAACTCTCGATATTTATTTACAAATTTGGTGCCATCTACTGTGCTTTTCTCTTGCCCTTAAGTTAAATCAAACTAAAATTTATGTATGGACTGGATAAGATTACGTTGCATTCGCTTAAAACCTGTATTATTATAGTTGAGTATTCTGACCGTTCTTTTCTGTTTACACAGTGGGGGCAAAATTAGTTAACACCAGTAGTGTAAAACAGGTCAATAGCAAATTGGCATTTTATACCACACCCAAATTTCTTTTCCATTGAAGTCAAAGCCGATTCACTACCAGCCCATTTTGTGTCACTGGTGTAGACCAATTTCATCCCCCGAGACTAATCTACTATTTTCAGAATGATATCTTTAATATAAACATTTTACTAAAGAAATTAATAGCATATGACGTGCTAAGAAAATGGGAGAGGAAATTCCAGTCAGTAAGTAAAAAAATAATCTTACAGGCCCAAGAAGTGTGGAGTTGGAGGCCATTCCCACCTCTTCAGGTAAAGCCCTATGATATAATTAATATTTTGTTTTATGTATGAAAACCTTTTATCAGTTTCAGTGGTCAATTTATTACATGCATATGTTTTGGAACATTAGGAGTTAATGAAAGCCTAAACCAAACTGAGCCAATTTTCTAAATGCTCGCTGCTAGCGCAGAGCCTGCCCTGCAGGAGTGCATATCGGGAGACTGCAGGCACTTTCCCCATGATTTTCTAGCCATTAATATTATGGACATAAGCTGGTGAGGTGTGCAAAACTCCACGCCGGTAGCACACATACATAAAATCATCACTTCCATCTCTACACAGAACAGGTTTTGATGGAATGGATGGTGAAGTGGGTTGGAACTGTTTATAGTGGTTAGGATCTGGAATGCACTGCCTGAAAGGGTGGTGGAGGCAGATTCAATCGTGGCTTTCAAAAGGGAATTGTATAAGTACCTGAAGGAAAAAATTTGTAGGGCTATGGGGAAAGGGCGGGGGAGTGGGACAAGCTGAAGTGCTCCTGCAGAGAGTCGGCACGGGCTCAACTGGCCGAATGGCCTCCTTCTGTGTTGTAACCATTCTATGATTTTTTTAAAAACCTCTGAGTCTTGGGCTTGAATCCAGCCCAGGCAAAATGAGATTTGTGTTCTGTTAAATAAAGTTCAATCAGTTTCATTTCAGTCTCCAATGAATGAAAATTCACAGCACACTGTTCTCATATTTTAGCATTCTCACAATGGAAAATGATGGAATATTTTAAGCATTTAGATTCATTGAGGCAGCATAAAGGAGCCTGATGCTGTACCATATAAATCCTTAACTGCAAGAGCTTGATGCTGTTAATTAGTGCATGCAGAGAAAATCTGGTGTTCCTCAGCAGTTCAATTACTTACTTTAATAATCACACAAGCAGCAAAAAAAAAGCTAAATAAGCATTGGATTCTTCAGTTTGTAACTCTGAATTTTGTTTTCACTATTTTCCAAAAACATGAATTAGAAAAATGGAAAGGAAAATAATGCCCCAATACAACAGATTCAAAGAGTGGCCACCACCCTCCCCCCCACCCCCCAGGTTTAACGCCAATTATTTACGAAATATGCAAACACATATTAGGCTCTGAACATTGATTTTAAATGCAAGCTTTACAATTCTTACTGAATGTGCAATTTTGATTTGTAACAATGTTTTCAGGTGAATTTAAACTTTGCAAACTTATGCATGAATCCCTAATATAAAAATTATACTTTGTGCTTACATCACAGTATAAAATGACAATGATGGTCTTCGCTATAAGACGCTCATGCATAAATTATAACTGTTTATTTCCCCTCACATCCTCTGTATTTACTCACTTCTTAAAATCAAACTGCACAATTAAAAGATGATGGGGTGAGATTCAACTTTGGTAGGGGAAAACAGGCAATAGTGGATCTTGGCATCCCGCCAATTTTCCTTTTCACTGGAAAGGAAAATCTGGTAAGGTGTATAACAGGTCGATGATCCACTAACACCAGTTTTGTGCCTCCGCCAAAGTTGAATTTCACAGCCAATGCACTTATTTATATTACTCACTAAACCAGAATACTAACAAATTACATTCCATTGATTTGCAAAGTTCAATTATGTAGTTTAACCTTTGTTGCATAACATTTTATACATACCTGCAAAGGGCTGCCCATTTGCCTGCTCATTTGTACCGTAAATGCTTTGTTAAGAATATCATCTGTCTTCTCTGATACAGGCATCATTAATACAGAACTAGTCAGGAGATTTTGCATCTAGAATGAAGATGATCAAAATCAGTTTCCATTTATACTACAGTGTATTTTTAAAAAGGTAATTTTTCTTCCCTTTCCCCTCTCTATCTTCCGTAGGCATGTGCTATCAACTGCTGCGATAGTTGCCAGCTAACCTGCTCCCAGGCCTCTCCTAGTCTATGGTTACATTAGGAGGTCCATGAAAGCAACCCAGGGTAACTTTGATCTTCCTTTCCTCTCTGATATTCAATTGGCAGCTTTAAAAGAAAAGCACACCAGTATCAATAAATCATCATGCAAATAGGGATCAATGTACTACCAACACACTCTCCTCTAGTTGCTGTGTGTTTAAGTAAATACCACACCACAAAACCAATCCTTTTGAGTCATTTACCCTGCTGTAAGGACAAACAACCTTTTCTATTGCCCTTGAAGGTCTTCTCTATCTCAACACTTTCTGTGACCAAGATGGCAAATTGGACTTTAAGCTACTCTGGGTTTAACAGGTCAACTCTTCCATCAAACGTGGACAAAGGAATCTCATATAAATGTTTTAAGAGTTTGCCTGCTATTATTGCCAACAGTAATTTCTAACCTAAGACCTTCCACCCTTTCTGCTGGTTTGCACGGGTTGAAGAACTGATTAAATTATTCTGATCCTATTAATGTCAAAATAGTTCTTCAAAACTTTGTTCTAGGGTGTTTACATGTGGTTTTGGAGGATGGTGAGGTTCCCCTCAAAGCTGATACTTACTTTTGCTGTAAATGGCATTTCTTGTAGTTTTAATAAATAAATTCCTTATTTGTCAAATTCCATCTAATTTGAGAGCAATTCTGAGTATTAACTTCTGTCAGACTGTTGGTGAATAATCTGCTCCATGCTTTTATTTTTTTTTAAATCTACATTTCTTTGACCTATAGTAGCAAGATTTTGTCAATGTCATATAAATAACCAGATTATATGCATCCTTCACTATAGCCCTGATTTTAACTTGGGAATCTGGCAAGCAGGGTCTGAAATAGGCAACAAACTATCTTGACCACGGCAGCAGATAGCCTGGGTGATTTTAACTCCTGGGACTCATCTGCAATGTCCCCAGTCAGTTGCCTGCCTAAAACCAGCGGAAAGCAGCATCTGGCGGGAAGAGGAATGTCGGGCGGCACTCAAGTACGTCGCGGATAGCGATTTTGGGATTGCCTCGGGCAGGGGAGGCTTAAACTTTCCTTGTGGGGCTCAGGGGAGCACTCCTGCTCCTCCTGGCACCACATGGATTTTTTTTTAAAGTTAAGGAGTTTAACCTGTTTGAGCCTCTTCTGGCTTGACTCTTTTTTCTCACTGGATTCAGCTGGAAGGAAAGTCACAGTTTCCCCGCTCAAGCCATTGGTTAAAATATCAGTCGTGCCCCGATGAAGTCACCAGAGCCTGATAGAAACATAGAAACATAGAAAATAGGTACAGGAGTAGACCATTCGGTCCTTCGAGCCTGCACCGCCATTCAATGCGTTCATGGCTGAACATGCTACCTCAGTACCCCATTCCTGCTTTCTCGCCATACCCCTTGATCCCCTTAGTTGTGAGTGTTATATCTAACTCCCTTTTGAATATATTTAGCGAACTGGCCTCAACAACCTTCTGTGGAAGAGAATTCCATAGATTCACCACTCTCTGGGTGAAGAAGTTCCTCCTCAGCTCAGTCCTAAATGGCTTCCCCTTAATCCTTAGACTGTGACCCCTGGTTCTAGTTTTCCCTACCATTGGGAACATTCTGCCCGCATCTAATTTGTCTAAACCAGTCAGGATTTTAAATGTCTCTATAAGATCCCCCCTCATTCTTCTGAACTCCAGAGGATACAAGCTCAGTTGACCCAATCTTTCTTGATATGTCAGTCCGGCCATCCCAGGAATCAATCTAGTGAACCTTCGCTGCACTCCCTCAATAGCAAGAATGTCCTTCCTTAAGTTAGGAGACCAAAACTGCGCACAATACTCCAGGTGTGGCCTCACCAAGGCCCTGTACAACTGTAGCATCACCTCCCTACTCCTGTACTCAAATCCCCTTGCTATGAAGGCCATCATTCCGTTTGCTTTCTTGACTGCCTGCTGCACTTGCATTCCCACCTTCAGTGACTGATGTACCATGACGCCCAGGTCTCGTTGCACGTCCCCTTTCCCTAATCTGCCACCATTCAGGTAATAGTCCGCCTCTCTATTTTTACCACCAAAGTGGATAACCTCACATTTATCCACATTGTACTTCATCTGCCATACATTTGCCCATTCACCCAACCTGTCCAAGTCACTCTGTAGCCTCCTAGCATCCTCCTCATTGTTCACACTGCCTCCCAATTTAGTGTCATCCGCAAATTTGGAGATATTACATTTAATCCCTTCGTCCAAATCATTAATATATAATGTAAACAGCTGGGGTCCCAGCACCGAACCCTGCGGTACCCCGCTGGTCACTGCCTGCCATTCTGAAAAGTACCCATTTACTCCTACTCTTTGTTTCCTGTGTGCCAACCAGTTCTCAATCCACGTCAACACATTACCCCCAATCCCATGTGCTTTAACTTTGCTCACCAATCTCTTGTGTGGGACCTTGTCGAAGGCCTTCTGAAAGTCCAAATACACCACATCTACTGGTTCCCCCCTATCCACCCTATTGGAAACATCCTCAAAAAATTCCAGAAGATTTGTCAAGCATGATTTCCCTTTCACAAATCCATGCTGACTTGGACCTATCATGTCGCCACTTTCCAAATGGTCTGTTATGACATCTTTAATAATTGCTTCCATCATCTGATCTGCATGTTTAATGAAGGACTCTGCCGGTTTCCGGCAGGTGTCCTTTGTGCCTGTGCAGAACTGCACTTTCAAATGAAAGACTGTGGGAAAGGAGAAGCAGGTAGGAAGGTAAATCTCCCTGATGATTTTTAACTACCCATCCGTTCGGATTCTGCCATTCACACAGGGTTTAAAAAAAATAATTAAAAAAATCGCTCCTTATATCTTTTATTCTGGGTAATCTAGTCATGAAGCAAAAAGAACCCTTTGGGTAGATTCTAATTATCAGGCAGAGCGCGCCAGCTGGCCGACCGATAGTGTTGACGGGTAGCCTAGTTAATTTTAGGGTCGGGCCTCATTACCATATGGCCGGTGGGCTACAGGTGCCAAATGGGCTCCCCACTGCAGCTTGCTAGCGTAAGATCGGGCAGCCAGGAGGACGACCCGGCCAGCATCAAGTTAGGTCTGGGTGGGGCTGTGTTCACGGTGGTGGGGGGGGGGATCCTTGTGAGGCAGCAGCCTACATTCATTTTGTGGAGCCCAGAAGATTTGTTCACCAAGGAGGCAACAGCACTAAAACAGCCCTTTCCAAATCTGCAGGCCCACAAAATTCAAATCGGCAAATAAGAAATATGAGTGAAAGTCAGACCAATGTAGTTAGCTTATGTTATCCCACAATTAAAATACCTGCTACAGGGGAGTGAATGAGGGCTGTTGGTGTTAGTTCCAAAAAAACTACAGCCTGAATTATTCCCATCCTTCCTCCTGCGGAATCAAATATGATGCCTTCACAGTTTATACATGGAGTTTTGGGATTATTTTCAGCAACACGAGACGGTAAAACTGATAGGGCTGGATTTTACCTGCCGAGACGAGTTGGGGGCAGGACTGCTGCCTTCCGGGTTCTAGTCCCGCCACCAGTGACGTCCAACGCACAGATGCTATTTTCCTGATTGGCCTTGTTAAGCCCGCCCTGCAGGCTTGCCGGCCAATTAAGGGAAAGCCAGTGTCAGGTGACGTCAGTTGATGATGCTTCATCTGTCGGTTTTCTTAAAGGGACATGTACCATTTATTTTTGACAGATGATTTGTCAGTGTTTGACAGCATTGAGGTGCTGTCAGCACTGACAATCACTGTACAAAGGCGAGCCCTTGCACCCAGGCTCTCCAGTGACTCTCTCCTTAGGATAAAACAGATGGCAGCTGCAGGTGAGGTTACAGAAGCGATCTGTCACTTCTCCCAATGAGGTGAGGCCACACAAGCACTTCAAAGCTTGTCACCTACAGAAAAATCTAAACAAATTAAAAATGACTTTCCCAACATCTCCTTACCTCTGATACTCACCAGTGTCCCATTGGATCCTTCACACCACTTCTGCAGCTGTCATCTATACACAAACATTACAACAGACCCACAGCACGCCTCACTTACCCTGGCGGGGTTCCCTGACGTCGGGAAGCCCGCAGCAAAAGTCTCAAAATGCGAAAAAGCTTCTTAACTACCTGTTAACAGGCAGTTAAGTGGCTATAATCCTCTTCCTGCCCCTAGGAGTCGGGTCCCTGCACAAATCGGGGACCCGATTCCCGGGAAGATTGTTTGGAGGCGGATTGGGAGCGGGTTCGGGACCCGCTCCCACTCTTTTTGATTTTGCCAGCAGTCCCGCCTCCAAAGGGCTGGTAAAATCCAGACCCTCCTGTCTATCTTTCCTCACTTTACTTTCAAAACAGCTGACAAGTGACAATGCACAGTATTTGAACATGAACTGTTATCTTATTAGCTGAGATGGTTGGAAACACAAGTATAGAAAGGTTTAGCATACATACAGGTACTTCTTCCAAAGGACCCTGTGAGAAAAGCTGAGTATTCAAGTGTTCCCTTTCCCATGGTGCCAAAGTAAAGTATTTTCTCATTTTCTTATCGGGAGACTCCACCTGAAATTAATGTGTAAATTATTGAACTACACTGCTAGGAATGTCAGAAAAAAACATCCTGAACTACAAAGAAAAAGTACACAATTATCATGATATAATGCTCCTCATTCTCTGAATGAAGGTCTTCTCCACACACAGACAAAATGCTACTTGCTCCATTGAGTCAGTACTAAAGTTAGCGCTAAATGCAGTCAAGCGCAATGTCCCCCATAAGCCTCCTGCGCGGCCTGCCTCTCCCAATGCGCGTCCCATTCAAATTTTTGCGTATGCTTGGTATCTACAATATAAAAGCCGGTGAGTGGCATGCGCGGGACCTTGTGGATGGCTGCACAGCTTAGTGGGAACATTGGTCAAGAGTATCATAAAATGGTTACAGCACAGAAGGAGGCCATTTGGCTCGTCGAGCCCGTGCCGGCTCTCTGCAAGAGCACTTCAGCTAGTCCCACTCCCCCGGCCTTTCCCCGTAGCCCTGCAAAATTTTTTCCTTCAGGTACTTATCCAATTCTCTTTTTGAAAGTTACGATTGAATGTACCTCCACCACCCTTTCAGGCAGTGCATTCCAGATCCTAACCACTCGCTGCGTAAAAAAGTTTTTCCTCATGTTGCCTTTGGATCTTCTGCCAATCACCTTAAATCTGTGTCCTCTGGTTCTTGACCCTTCCGCCAATGGAAACAGTTTCTCTCTATCTACTCTGTCCAGACCCCTCATGATTTTGAACACCTCTATCAAATCTCCTCTCAACCTTCTCTGCTCTAAGGAGAACAACCCCAGCTTCTCTAGTCTATCCACGTAACTGAAGTCCCTCATCCCTGGAATCATTCTCGTAAATCTTTTCTGCACCCTCTCTAAGGCCTTCATGACATCCTTCCTAAAGTGCGCTGCCCAGAATTGGACACAATACTCCAGTTGAGGCCGAACCAGTGTTTTATAAAGGTTCATCATAACTTCCTTGCTTTTGTACTCTATGCTTCTATTTATGAAGCCCAGGAACCAGCTTTTTTAATCGCTTTCTCAACCTGTCATGCCACCTTCAATGATTTGTGCACATATACCCCCAGGTCTCTTTGTTCATGCACCCCCTTTAGGATTGTATCCTTCAGTTTATATCGCCTCTCCTCGTTCTTCCTACTAAAATGTATCACTTCGCACTTTTCTGCATTAAATTTCATCTGTCACGTATCCACCCATTCCACCAGCCTGTCTATGTCCTCTTGAAGTCTATCACTATCCTCCTCATTGTTCACTATACTTCCAAGTTTTGTGTCATCTGCAAATTTTGAAATTGTGCCCTGTACACCCAAGTCTAAGTCATTACTATATATCAAGAAAAGCAGTGGTCCTAGTAGAGACCCCTGGGGAACCCCACGGTGTACCTTACTCCAGTCTGATAAACAACTGTTCACCACTACTCTCTGTTTCCTGTCACTTCGCCAATTTCGTATCCATGCTGCCACTGTCTCTCTTTTATTCCATGGGTTTCAACTTTGCTGGCAAGCCTATTATGTGGCACCTTATCAAACGCTTTTTGGAAGTCCATGTACACTACATCAACCGCATTGCCTTCATCAAAAAACTCAAATCAAGTTAGTTAAACACGATTTGCCTTTAACAAATCTGTGCTGGCTTTCCTTAATTAATCCACACTTGTCCAAGTGACTGTTAATTTTGTCCCGAATTATCGTTTCTAAAAGCTTCCCCACTACTGAGGTTAAACTGACTGGCCTGTAGTTGCTGGGTTTATCCTTACAACCTTTATTGAAAGAAAGAAAGACTTGCATTTATATAGCGCCTTTTACGACCACCGGACGTCTCAAAGTGCTTTACAGCCAATGAAGTACTTTTGAAGTGTAGTCACTGTTGTAATGAACAAGGGTGTAACATTTGCAATTCTCCAGTCCTCTGGCACCACCCCTGTATCTAGGGAGGATTGGAAGATTATGGCCAGTACCTCTGCAATTTCCACCTTAACTTCCCTCAGCATCCTAGGTTGCATCCTATCCGGTCCTGGTGACTTATCTACTTTAAGTACAGCCAGCCTTTTAAAAAAATTTTTTTTAACAGATCCAGTATCTCGACTACCTCCTCTTTTGCTATGACTTTGGCAGCATCTTCTTCCTTGGTAAAGACAGATGCAAAGTACTCATTTAGTACCTCAGCCATGCCCGCTGCCTCCATGCGTAGGTCTCCATTTAGGTCCTTAATCAGCTCCACCCTTCCTCTTACGATCCGTTTACTATTTATATGCCTAGAGAAGACTTTTAGATTCCCTTTTATGTTTGCTGCCAGTCTATTCTCATACTCTCTCTTTGCCCCTCTTATTTCCTTTTTCACTTCCCCTGTGAACTTTCTACATTCAGCCTGGTTCTCAATTGTATTCTCAACCTGACATGGTACACAGGGAAAATCTACTTCTGTTGGCACAAAGAAAAGGTTAGCACTAAATCAATATTCAAAAACATTTTTAGCGCCATTCCTGAATTTTGTCTGGACACCCAAGGGAAAAAAGAACTAAAAATGACTGGGTTAAGGTCATCAAACTTTCCTTGCTATTCTCCTTCATTGATAAATTGTTGTAAGAATTCAAGAATTGTCATGATTAGAAATCTCAAAGCTACTTTTCAAAGAATATAATATTGGTGTAGTAATTCATCAATATTGTATTATTAACTACACAGGTATAAAGCATATGTGCTTTAATTGAAGAATAAAAACATAACCTGGAAATTACTGTGTGAGATGTTATCGTACAAATGCTTAACATGCTTATATAAATTCCATTCCCCACAATTTTAATGCCGTTGTTAACCCATTTAAAATAAACAGATTAAGGTTTCCATTAAGATAGCAGTCAGAAACTTGATATGAGCATGTTAAGTGTTTGTATAATAGCAGTGCTTATAGTAATTTCCAGGTTTATGTTCCTACCTCCAATGAGCTAAGGATTGGAGGAGGGTTGGGGAAAGAGAGAGAAAGTGCAAGTATGAGAGAGTTCTTTTAATCTCTAGCATATATTCTATCTCAATAAAATGTAATCTCCTAAATCTTGGCCTGTAGGCTTTCTGCTGACCGTACCAAGACTTGCTGCATGAGACCAGTTAGAGAAAGGAAAGAACTTACTTCTTGCTTAATTTTCTTTAAAAGTGGTTGCCCATTTTCATGAAAACTACTTATAATTGCAGTTTCATCAGCTTCTTGTTTAATTACGTCCTGAATGTCTTCTGCAAGATGAGATGGTGTCTTACGATGTAAGGAAATGAGACATTATCAAAATCTTTCTATACAACAGTTTCAAATTAATTTTTATACAGTGATGAACCATCAGCTAGACATCCTTACCAGCATCTTCAAGGGTCCATATTTGATTTCTTGGGCAGCAAGTGCATTTTTAAAGGGTGTGGGTGTTCTAGGTGAGCCTTCTAATATTGATCGTCTGATATTTGGAGTTCTGAAACTGATTAAAGAAGAAAAGCTAAATTACTACCTTTTTAAAATTCAATAGCCCTATTTTCCGCCCCCCCCCCCCACGGGTGCATACGAGGTGTGTACACGCCCATAGGGACCGCGCAAGTTCCGGGTTTAGGCATGCGAAGCGCATGTGCTGAAACCCGGAACTTGCGATCTGTCAAGAATTCTCTCGACAGATCCAACGCATGCCCAAGAAAAGTGCCTCTGCGGGTGGAAAGTTGCGCTATTTGCTCAACTTCCGCCCGCTGAAAGGCTATACAATTCTTACGCCTGGTAAAAGCAGGCATAAGGCCTGCTTTTACCAGCATAACAGTTTAAAAAAAAATAGAAAATAAGATTTTATCACTCACTTATAAATTAAAAACCCTATCCAATAAGGTAAGTTTATATTAAGCCCCGTTAAAACATAATTAAAAAATTCAATTTTTATTTAACATGTTTAATTAAATGCCATTTTAATTAATTTTATATATGTAATGGTTTTTATTTATTTATTTCAGTGTGTTGGTACATTTTTGTAGTCAATCCCCATTCATACTTTTGACAGTTCCGTGCGTACGGAACTGTCAAAAGTATGAAGGGGGATTCCCTTCTTCCATTGGTTGAGCTGGCCCACGTGATCCCAGGGGCACTTGTGAACCGCATGCGCCCCTGGGATACGTGGGCCTCTGCGTATTTCCAAGAGGAGAGGCCCAGGATCAGAAGCCTCCATATCTCCGGGACCAGCAGGTAGGTTCATAGATTTTTTGCTGATCGGAGACATCCACCCGCAGGAAGCCTCCGATCAGAAATTCAGGGCCAAAGTGTTAACTCATCCCTTTTAAACTCCCCTGCATTGACACCATTCTCTGTCAAAGTGAATACACAGACTTTGTGGTCCTAAACCTTTGCAAATGCTGATTTTGACATGACTCTTGTAAGGTGCACAAAGGCAGCATGTAGTGACACATACTTCACATAACAACTCTGAATAAGTGCCTACTTGTCATTCTACAGTTCCTACTGATGTAATAAGCAAGACTGTAAAGTTGCCTGGTGGGAAGCCACAGCTGCAGTGCATAATAAAGGAAACCCACTGCTCAAACTGTCTGCCTCAATGATCATATTAGGGAGGACAAGTATAAGTTAAAATAGTGTCTTGCAATGTAATTATAGTGATATTTGTGTATATTCTTTCAAAACACTTTGAGCATGCAGCTAAACATTTCGACCCACGAACTACAAAATGATAGCTTACTTTAAATTCTTATTCAATTGGATACTTTTTCTTAAAATACTTTAAAACAAATATATAAAATATTTAGACAAAACATTCTGAAGTTATGACAAAAAGACATTTCCTCAACAAGACTATGCCATATTCTACCACTACAAAACTATCACAAATAAGGCAAATCCTTCTACATGTTGTTTTCTTAATTAATTAATGGTATAAAAAAAGCAAACAAAAATGAACAGGAAGCAGAAGCATACTGACGCATCATTTTCTTTTTGAGGCTTAGGTGTTTGGTCACGATGTAGTGGAGTTGTTACAATGACCTTTTGATTGCACACTGGAGTCGAAGTTAATGCAGGAGATTCCATTTCTAGGTGGTCATTTGCAGATGTATTTAAAAACTGAAAAGAAAAAGAGCCATTACTTTGAACTGAATGCAACCAAAAACTAAAGTGTAAAGCACCAACTACACAGACCAGGGTAAAAGTGAACCTCTAACAGAAATGATTCTCATTTGTGCATTTGAAACAATTAAAATTACTGGTAGATGCAATCACACAACACAAAATAACACCCAAGAAAAAAAAGTTCTGTTTCCAGTAACATCATAAGGTAACTTTCCGGGGTTTTGATAAAAGTTTGAAACACGAAGAAACTAATAAAATGTTGCAAAACTTTTGAATTTAATCAATCAATAAAATATTGTTTGGAAGCATTTCACTCCTGAATATCCGTTATCCTTTTGATAAAACAAAGAGGAAAAAACATGGGCCCTGAAAATCAGCGGACCAGTGAAAGCTACTACATTTATGCCGGCATTGTGCCACTGAAAACCTCCACTGCTAACCGTGAAAAATTTTCTGGGGGGAGTATTAGGAAGTTGCCTAATTTGCAAAGGGGGACTAGTTAAAAATTACAAGCAATTGTTTCCAAATCTTCATAGATCCAGCCATGATCTCGACCTAGACCCCTAGATACTCCCTACATCAGCCCATGGGTCAGTCAGTACACCTGCTCTCACCAGGCGTACCTGCACCAAGCATACACTGAGTCCCAATGAAAGTCCAGGGAGCAGGAATCCAATATGTTCAAAGTTCTCACATCCTCTTACGTTACTGGTCATGTTTGGAACAGGCAGAGGGTCTGCCCCCATCAGCCCATCCCAGAAACTTTGATGGTAAGCCAAGCGATCTAGCATTCTTCTGCCATCCATTTTCGGGGACATACTTTTTAATAAACTCAATAATAACATTTAAAATTAGTCTTGGAATACTTCAGCCAAAAGGATACAAGTTAAATGTATCAAGAAGCAAAAAGATTGTGTTAAAATTGCAATATAGGAAACCTTTGTATCTAGGAGATCAGAAAAGAGTCCATGTCTTGGTTACGGGAAACACAACTTTTTGACTAAACTGAATACAAAAGTAAAAGAAAAGCCAAATATATTCTAGAAAACTCAAAGAAAAAAGTTGGTATTTAAGTGCACAAAAATGAAAGCATAACTAATTAGCATTGTGCTGATCTGAGAAGAGTGGTCAGAGGGACAGTAGTGAGTGGGTTAAAAATATAGTCAAATCAGTGAGTACAAAAGGGATTAGTCATTTGTTCCACAGAATTAGTTTCTAAATTGTTAACCATTTCATGTCTGTTGCAGTATTAGTAATATCTGTTGATTACTGTTCATCTACCTGTGAGGGAGAGAAGGGCAGACCTTTGACATGGGCACGCTTGGGAGTAGAGCAGCTGAAGTCAGCTAATGTGGAGCAATTACTATCACCACTGGTTGAGTGGTTGGGATGCCCTCTCTTTTTGCGGCGAAGGATAGTTGGTGGAGTGCTGAACTTTGAAGGAGAGGGTGAGCTGAGCGAAGCAGGGGAGCCCTGACACACCATGCTTTTGCTTAGGCTTGTGTTAGTATGTCCTTCACACTGGCAAACGCTGCTCTCTTTGTGCTGAAGCTGCGTGATTTTGGCTGTAACATTTTTGCTAGGTGTGCTGTCTTCCCCTTCGAGGAAGTCGAAACTGCTGAGATCACCCCATGTAGATGGATCCTGAAACAATTTGGGAGGCACGAATCTATAAACGGCGAACAGTGCCACCTGTGTAACTAAATGCTATATGCTATAGCTTTCAAAGCCATAGTAACGTTTGCTGGGAATACCCCTTTTTCAACTACTTGTACTTTAAGTCAGTTTTTAAAACACGTTTAAAATTCTCACTTCCTCCAAGATTTTCAGACAGTAAGATCTATACAAGCTAACTAAAAGCACTGAGTTATATATAAATTTGTTTCTCCTGCATCACTTTACAGTTTCTGCCAATCTTACCTGTTGATTCCAAATGCATTAAAATTCAGCAGAAATCAAAGCTAGTATTCCATTAAAAAAAAAAATCAAACTTATTCTATGATTTAACTGTGTAACTTGATTCAGGATACTGAAATGTCAAACGCATAGGGCGGAACTTTCAACTTCGGCAGGGTTGTAAAATAAGCGATATCAGATCGGCTGCCCGTTCTACACCCGACCCAATTTTCCTTTCTATTGAGGTATATAACGGGCAGCCAGACTGATCTTGCCTGTTTTACAACCCCGCCGAAGTTGAAAGTTGCAACGATAATTTTTACCTAGACAGAACCTTTTGCTTTTTTGTCATAACTATCTTGAATTTCACATCATGCACCATATTAGCATTTAAAGATTAACAAATAGAAAAGTAATTAATTGTAGTGATGAAATATTTTGATAATACTATGTATTTTTTAAACCTTGTGATACTGACTAATATATTACCCATAATTCCAGATCCCATCTTTCAATAGCCAACTAAATTTAACCAATCAGACGCAAATCCAAATATAAACAGGAGTCATATGTATCTGACTTTAACCAAAGATCCAAAAACTGATAAAGTCACTCACTGAATCTATGAGTTGAAGTGTTTCTGTGTATTCAGAATTTGGAACATTTCTCAAGGGTGAGAGTATTCCATTAGGATGAATCATGCATCTTGCTGGTGATGCACTTTCTTCTGGCAAGCAACCGTGATCTATGTGAGGTGGATGTGCGGGCTGTCGATGTTCTCCCAGGCAAGTAATGGCCACACTGCTGTTGTGAACTCCTGCATTATCAATGACTACAGTACCGTTCCAACCAGAGTAGTCTGCTGCTTGAGTCTGCAGAAAAGGAAGAGAGAAAGTAAAGGAAGTTAGCAATTAGATTGCACAAGGTTGAGTCAGATATTAGCTTAAGCATTTTAGCAGTTGCATCATTCTTGTAAATTACTTTTGAAATCCTGTGTAAAGAGCTTTTCCTGCACTACACAAAATATTGCCCTGCTGTCTAAATTAGAATACACATTCGCTAGACATACTCTCATCTTTTTTCTTCCCTCAACAAAAAAATTGTAGATGTTAAAATATTGTAACCAAGGTTTAAATCTCTTTATTAATTAATAAAGCAATTGTCTAATCAAGGAAATTTTTAGGACAATATAACTAAGTTGTGGAGTTGTGTTCTATGTGGCTTTTTTCCTGTGCTAGTTAAAATTCTAGTGCAGGCCATTTTAGAATGTTGAGTTAGAGTTGCTTTTGTAGCAGTAAATTACTGCAGCTAACCCTTTTTGATGCTACAGCTCACACCAACGCAACACAGAGGTGCGCAAATCAAAATTATCAGAAAATAGAGGAGAAATTAGAGATAAGCTTAATATGTAGTCAGGTGATGGAAGAAATGATAAACTTTTAAAATAAAATCAGGTTTATATAGTTTCTAAATGTAAACTATTAGTACAGTTACATAAATTATCATGCAGGTTATTTTTCATGCAAACCCACTGTACAATTCCCCCTCAAAAACCCCGAGTATGCTGGCCATATATTTTCACTTGGGTTTATCTGGCTTTTACCACATACAGTAAAACCAAAACCAGTACTGTTGCTTTTACAACTGAAATACTGCTCATACGTTATGGAATTTAGCGAAAAGCCAGCAAGAGTTTTTGTCATGCATCACTATCTGCTAATAATTTAAACAAAATGGGTTAATATAACCAGCCTTGAAAGTAATGCACAGTTTAAAAAGAACATTGAAGTAAACAGTCAAAACATGCACTTTAAAAATTAATGAATGCAAGTGATGAAATGCAATGCAAAAAAGAGCAAAGCCGTAGAGAGCAAAAGACAGATTTGGAAGTGGGCTCTAGATTATTTTTTTCAACAAGTTCAAATTTATTGGGTATGATACTGTGAGGAAAAACACATATATCACTTCAGCAAATCACTATTACATGTATTTATTAGTATTGTGACATTTAAGATTTTTTGGAAATGAAATAGATACATTTAAACAGAAAATGCATCCACTATTACTCTACAATTGTCCTGTAGAGATTTCAGTTTTAAAGTTTATTTTTGGACATGACAGATTTGAAATTAATATAGAGCCTTTAAAAGGTAGAGATGAAAAGAGAGGAGCACTGGGGTGAAGCTGCTAGCCCTTTATCCAAGCCGCACAGTGACATTCTTACTGGTAATGCCTGCTGCCCTCTCAGTTCATTTTCAGTCGACATTAGTAGCAACTCTAATTCCTTTATTCTTTTCTCTTTTTCAGGATCTTCATCATTATAGTGCCTCTGAAATTAAGAGTTGAGGGAAAAGAAAGAAGAGATCAAAGGGTATGATTTTAAATATAATGTTACACTGATTAAGACTTCCAGACTTCAGCTACGACAGCTGAGGCCAAGGTAACCATGAAGGTCAAAACCAACTATTAATGAACTTGCTTGTGGATAAATGCTAATGACTAGCTGCTAATATAGAGAGGATACATTTCTTCCAAAATTAAAATTTTGATCATATACTGTATTTCCTGAAGGATGCATTTATTGAATTTAAAACTAACCTTGAAGAACAGTGGTCTTTGTAGTTCACATAAAAGTGACCAAGAAGAAAACAAATTCAACTTACCTGAATAGCTGCAGTGCCTGGTTGGGGAATGTTGGCCATGTTCACATGTAGAGCTACTGGGTAAGGCATCTGATTGGAAATCTGAGCAAATGACAAAAGAATGGTTAAATCAATACTGCAGCTGTTGGTATTTATCTGTATTATGTTTACTTGTATTATAGTACAAATAGTATGAAATATTTATAACTCTGAAGCAGCTACAATCCTCAATTTATTTAGAAAATTAACTGCAGTTTGTAATGATAGATTCAGCTATTTATAAACACTGCACTCATAAACACCTATAAAATCTCATCTTGTATGCAATTAAGGATATGTAGCATCTTTTAATTTATGCAGAAAAAGCAACTATAATGAAAAGTAGAAATACTATATGAATACAAAGCCACATTCCTGAAAGTTACTGAACAGCTTTTATTCCATTAACCTTTCAAAATTAAGACAGATATACATACTACAGCACAGCTAGGATTGGCATGCAAAAGCCATAACGTTACTAGAAGGAAAAAAAGCACAACAAAAAGAAATCCTAGCATCTTACCTCTTGTGGGTCAGGAATGTGAAAGTATGTATAGTCACCATTTACTTGGGGTTGGGTAGTTGGCAACTGGGCAGATGGAGGAGTATGGGCAAAACCCATAATATGGTTATTTTTTTGAAAATTTGTGGTCACCGTTGGCTGGCTATTTTTAGAAGACTCCTGCAGATAGCCCTCTTGCTCTACTTTACGACGCATTGTAGAATTCCAATGGTTCTTGATAGCGTTATCAGTTCTACACACATAATTTAAAAATGCATATAAATTAACAATTTATAGAAAAACAATTAAACTAGAGAAAAGAAAAGTTGCCTATAAATCAGAATTCTTTGACTGTTATATAGATTGTAGACAAACAACTTATGGAAAAATAGGCCATCCCCTTTAACTAGCAGTGGTAGCCAGATAGCAGTGTTTCACTGAGAGATACAGTATAGCAGTTCTTCGTTGCTTATCTAGCCACAGTATTCACTCAGAGACTGAAATCTTTTTTGTCTAGACATATTTGTTTACGACTGCAAATATGTTCATGTGGAGATAAACACCAACATGGACTGGAAGGCCGAACAGCCTGTTTCTATGTTGTAATTTCTATGTGATTCTACGTTAAATCAAAATTCTTAATCATATCTGTATTGTTCCTTCTAACAACCTACTGAAGTGGCGGCAAGCAGAACCTGTACATCAGACAATGGGAATTGAGACGTTAAATTGAGACGTTGCATTTATATAGTGCCTTTCACGACCTCAGGATTATTGAGCACTTTACAGTGTAGTTAGTCACTGCTGTAATGTACTCACTTTCGTTGAATCAAGAGAAATTATTTGAAACCTTATTCTCATTTCTAGCCTACACCAAAGGCTGATGAGTGTGTTGCCAACATTCTCTGTAAAATGCAAAGACCGTGATGATGGTGCACATTACCCCATCAAATATGGAAAGTCAAAACAGTTGGCAACTAAAGCCCAGGGCTGGATTTTGCCAATGGGGAGCTTTTGGAGGCGGGACTCCCACTTGTCGGGTTTCAGTCCCGCCTCCATCAACTTCTGGCCAACCCACGCTATTTTCCCTTGATTGACCTTGTTAAGCCCGCCCAGCGGGCTTAGCAGGCCAATTAAGGGAAAGCCGGTTACAGAGAACATCAACGTATGACGTTTCATCTGTCAAACACTGACATTCTCTGTAGTTTGATGAGTTCTTGAATTCAAGACCTCATCAAACCTCTTTCTTTTGCAGAAATTAGATGGTTGTTGCATTGGAGAATGCAACGGGCATCTGTCATCTCTGCCGCGGAGGTGCGAGACTCTCCGCATACCCACCGATTGAAGCCTGCAGGAAGAAACAAAGGTAAGTACACTTTTTCTAACACTTTCCACTTACCTCACATACTCACCTCTCCACACTTGCACCCATCACTCACCTCCACAGCACACTTTTGGACCCCGCAGACCCACTACTCGCCTCGGTGACCCTGGCGGGTTTCGGAGCCTTCGGGAAGCCCGTACTTGTGAGGGCAAAATGGGGATAATCCTCTTATCTGCCTGTTAACTGCCTGTTAACAGGTAGTTAAGTGGCTGTAATCCCTTCCCATCTCCAAGGCGACAGGACCCGGCGCGGGACAGCTGCCCGCCTCCTGGCAACCCGCCCCCAAATTCTGCCATTTTCCCGGCAGTCCCGCCTCCCCAGGGCTGGCAAAATCCAGCCCCCAGACATTGATGAAATGGGCAATTGCAAAAGTACTCCCTAATGCTATTACCACTTAGGAGAACTAGTCACCAAGGTCCGCTGCCCTACGCTGTAAAGTTCAATATATATACACCGTGTATATTGCATAGTATGAAAATAACATAACAATAACTACACATTTCACAAGATAATGGCCTCGATATTTACAGGGAGGCGGGAAAAGGGGGCTGTTTTGCGTTCGGGAAACCCAGAAGAACGGGTTTCCCCTCAGGTCATAAGATCATAAGAAATAGGAGCAGGAGATTCGGCCCCTCGAGCCTGCTCCACCATTTAATAAGATCATGGTTGATCTTCTACCTCAACTCCACTTTCCTGCACTATCCCTTGATTCGCTTTATATCCAAAAATCTATCGATCTCTGTCTTGAATATACTCAACGACTGAGCCTCCACAGCCATCTGGGGTAGAGAATTCTAAAGATTCACCACCTAAATGGCCAACTCCTTATTGAGACTGTGACCCCTGGTTCTAGACTCCCCATATAGGGGAAACATCCTCCCTGCATCTACCCTGTCAAGCCCTGTAAGATTTTTGTATGTTTCAATTAGATCACCTCTCATGCTTCGAAGGTCCTGCCGAATTTAACGGCAGAACTCGATTAACATTTTTTGTCCCCGTTTCCCAGCCGCAGCCAGCCAGATTGTGAGGCTGGTTGGCTGTCGGGTGGGTAGGCCTTCGGCACCAGGCCGCAGCCGGGGAACAGAGAGAAGGGAGGGAGGGAAGGATCGGAAAGGCCGGGCGGGGGTGTAGGGAATTGGAAGCTGGTGCGAGATTGGAAGGGTCAGGAAGAAATCGGAAAGGCCAGGGGTTGATCGGAAGAGTCGTGGGGAAGATCAGAACGGTCGGGGGGAGATCGGCAAGGCCGGAGGTGGAGATCAGAAGGGTCGAGGTGGGGGGGCTGATCAGATGGGTTTGGGGGAGATCAAACAGGCATGGGGGAGATCGGAAAGGTCAGGGGTGGATCAGAAAAGCCAGGGGTAGGTTGAAAAGGCTGGCGGTAGAGATCGGAAGGGTGGGGGGGAGGAGAGATCAGAAAGGCCAGGGGGAGATCGGAAAGGCCGGGGTGGGGGGGGGGGGCGGAAAGAAGAGATTGGAAGGGTTGGGGGGGGAGATCGGAGCCGCAGCCAGGGAGCATAAAGGAGGAAGGGAGGGATCGGAATGGCCGGGTCTGTTGGAGATCATGGCTCGGTGGATGGGAGTGTTGGCCGGCCCATCGCGAGAGTGGTTTTACAGGTAAGCTTGGGGAGCCATGGGAAAGCACTCCTGCTCCTCCTGGCCCACATGCAGTGCTGGAAACTGCTAGGATCCAGCAGTTCTCGCCTCCCTTTAGCTGTCGGGTTTTCCGAGGCCCGGGAAACCCGGCCGGCCAGGGTTAATCATATAATGAAGAAAAAAATGCGAGGCACGCAGCCTCATTAAAATATTGAAATAAGCTACCCGCCTCCTGGGAGTGGGTTGGTTGCCCGCCCCTAGTCCCGCCTCCGTTGAAACCGGAAGTGGGCGGGTTCGAATTTGAGATTTTTAACATCTCACCCGACACAAACCCATCCATTTTTGGGGGTTAAAATTGTGTGGAAAGCCATTCAGTCCACCTTGGCTCATCCATCCAAAAAGACCATAAACTCCCTCCATTGCAGCATCTAATTCATTCTTAAATGGTTTATTTGCCTCCACTACTCTGTCTTTTCTCATAGCTCAGATTATTTCATTAGGGATTAGCTTCATAGATCTTCTCTGTGCTGCCTCCAGTGCTTGTCTGTCCCTTTTGTGTCCTCGTGAGCAGAATGGACTGAGTATTCAAGGTGTGGTCTGACCACTATACAATTTGCTCATGGCATCCTCTGACTTGTATTCTTCTGTTTTGGCTATACAATTTAACATTTTATTGGCTTTGCGGAGTGCTGCTTTGCATTGGTTGGACACGCTGAGCACTGAGTTTACTAAGATTCCCAGGTGTCTCTTAACTTCTTCCTTAGCTATTTCAATACCATTGTAGGCGCATTGTCAATTTTCTTTCTATGTGCAATACTTTACACTTAGCCACTTTAAATTTTATCTGTCATTGTCGTGCCTACTTAAATATTTTGTCCAACTCATTGTAATTTCTGAGTTTCCTCCTTATTCCACTGTCCCTCCTTAGTTTAATATCATCTGCAAATTTGACTAATTTGCATAGTTTCTGAATCCACATCATTGATGTAAATGAAACAGAAGTAATCCCAATACCGACCCCTTGGGCACCCCATTCAATACTCCCTCCCCCACCCACTCTGACACAATTCCTCCAACAATTTCACGTTGTTGTTATGCTACTCAATTTCTGTCATTGGAGGTTTGCGCCACACAAGTGCCAGGCAATGACCACCTCCAACAGGAAAAGTCTAACCACCTCCCCTTGACATTCAGTGGTATTACCATCGTCGAATCCCCCACCATCAACATCCTGGGGGGTTACCATTGACCAGAAACTTAACTGGACCAGCCACAAAAATACTGTGGCTACAAGAGCAGGTCAGAGGCTAGGTATTCTGTGGCGAGTGACTCACCTCCTGACTCCCCAAAACTTTTCCACCATCTACAAGGCACAAGTCAGGAGTGTGATGGAATATTCTCCACTTGCCTGGATGAGTGCAGCTCCAACAACACTCAAGAAGCTCGACACCATCCAGGACAAAGCAGCCCGCTTGATTGGGACCCCATCCACCATCTTAAACATTCACTCCCTCCACCACCAGCACACCATGTCTGCAGTCTGTACCATCTACAAGATGCACTGCTTTAACTCGCCAAGGCTTCTTCAACAGCACCTCCCAAACCCGCGACCTCTACCACCTGGGAAGACAAGGGCAGAAGGCGCATGACAACACCATCACCTCCAAGTCACACATCATCCTGACTTTGAAATATATCGCCATTCCTTCATCGCCATTGGGTCAAAATCCTGGAACTCCCTCCCTAACAGCACTGTGGGAGTACCTTCATCACACGGACTGCAGCAGTTCAAGAAGGCGGCTCACCACCACCTTCTCAAGGGCAATTAGGGATGGGCAATAAATGCTGGCCTTGTCAGTAAAGCCCACATCCCATGAATGAATAAAAAAAAAAGTTGCAATGTTTTCTAAAGACCCCCATTATTAAGGTTTAGCTATTACAATCCTATAATTTATTACAGGACTAATTTTTCATGGATCCAGCAGACTTTAGGTTGATATTTTCTGCAGGTCAGGCTTCAACATTTATTTCTTCAACACAGCTTACCTTCCAGGAAGTAGCTTTGCTATTTCTGCCCATCTATTTCCAAGCCTTTTATGTGCTTGATATATAATTCGGTCTTCTTCTTCAGTCCAGGAAGTTTTTTTCACTTCAGGATTCAGATGATTATGCCACCGCTCCCGGCATTGTTTTCCTATTCTGCCTTTTAAGTGCTTTGCAATAACAGACCAGCGTTTTGGGCCATATTTCTGAACAAGTTCTATTACCTGTAATAAAAAGTTGAGCTTTAAAAATACACTATCCAAGTTATGCAAATGTTAAATTCTATAATTCAGAATAATGTTATCTTAAAATAGTTATGTAGTAAATTCAGAATTTTTAAGTAAACAAAAATATTGTGCATTCTTTAATTTTTTTGCCTTGAAATTTTTTACTGTTCACCAAAAGAAAGTAGATCTTACAGACTGAATTTTAGCACACAATCAGGTGGGTTGGGTTCGGGTCAGATGTTAAAATTTAAAAAAATCTGAACCCCGCATCCAATCCACCTACTTCTGGGTTTTAGAGGCGGGATAAGGGGCGGGCAGCAGGTTGGCAATTTAAATATTTTAATGAGGTTGACAGCCTCTGATTTTAGTGAGCAGCGTGGTTTCCCAGGCCTCGGGAAACCCGGCAGATGAAGCGAGGCGAGGACAGCTTCAGGGAGAAGGAAAGAGCCTTCACAGCACTGCTCATGGCCCCCAAGCTCCTGCCATCAGACCACCCCCCCCCCCATACAAAGGCCCCCGGGGTCAGGTATCAAATAACGCCACCCCCGGGTCGGGGATCGGACCTACCTGGTCCTGCAGCCTGCTCCCCGCCTGACTTGAAGCCAAGCCTGTTAATCAGGCTGACTTCCAGCCGGAGAACCTGTCCGGGCTAAAAGACGCACACTGTGGAGTTAAAACTCCACAGCATGTGGGGAAACCTGGACTTCTGGGTTTCCCATCTAAAACTCTGCCCCTGTTAATATCCAGACCTAAATGTTCAAAACTTAAAATATATTTGTAATACATTTTACATATGACTGAAGCAAGGACAGAGGAATGAGAAATATTGGATATGGTACCCACAATACATTAAAGGAATTTATTCCCATGTATGAAAAAAACTCTAATTGCTCCAATGTTCTATTGATTAGGTGTCCTTCTTAAAACTGTTCTGGATTGCACCTAATGATATTAGGAACGTAGGAACTGGAAGAGGCCATTCAGCCCCTCAAGCCTGCTCCAACATTCAATTAAACCATGGCTGATCTGTACCTCAACTCCATTTACCAGACTTTGCTCCATATCCCTTACCTGACAAAAAGCTATTGGTCTCGGTCTCAGTCTTGTGGGGCGAGGTCCAGATTTCCACTATCCTTTGTGGAAAAAGTGCTTCCTGATTTCAATCCAGAACAGATTATGCCCTCTTGTTCTAGATTCCCCCACCAGAGGAAATAGTTTTTTGTATCTACTCTTTTGAATCCCTTTATCATTTTAAACAACTCATTTAGATTGCCCCTCAACCTTCTCAACTCAAGGAATAAAAGCCACGTTTATACAACCTGTCCTAATAATTTAACCCTTTAAGCCCTGGTGTCATTCTAGTGAATTGGCATTGTACCCCCTCAATGGCCAATATTGGCTGTAAAGGACAAGTAACTACAGTTTTTTTAATTCACTAGACAGTTATCACATTCTAAGCCTATTAAAACAGTGTTATTATTTGCATTATAATATCTAAGCAACATAGGTAAGAAAGGTACCTTTCTGGTTGGATTTCCTCTCTCACACCATTTTCCAAGTTACATTTCTCCTTTTTTAGGTTCTATTTGCACAACATCCAGACTGAACAAGCAAGCAGGTTACCTACTATTAAGGCATCTGCATACACTTCTGAGAGGTATACAATGGAGAACACGATGACTCTCACTCCAATTTCCCTTCCTTCCTCTATAGACACGTCCTGGCATTTCTGTCAGGTGAGTGGTGAGTTTCTGATCTCAGTTGGGTTCTTTGGGTCAAGTGCCAAGTCAAAAAAAAAACACACTTCTAAGTACTAAACCTTTTCAATAAATGACCCTACCCTTTGATCCTCTTCTTTTGTCCAAGGGCCTTTAATAAGTTCAGGATTTAGAACTTTTTGCCATCGGTGTTGGCACTGCACATCGGTCCGATTCTAGATTTGTAAAGGAATACAGGAACTAATTCTAATGTTTTAAAGAGTTTTCAAGAGAATGTACAACACTTTGTGGCTTTAATTCAATGCAATACTCAGCAGACAAGTTTCATTTCTGCATTTCACTTTTCAAGCATGTAAATGTGTAAGATAATAAGGGAAAGAACTTATCAAGTACAATTATTGCACATGTCAAAAGCCTTTGAAATATAATTTTCCTATAACTGGGATATTATTCTATTAAACAGATTTAGACTATGGTATTTTGTCTTTTGGTATTGCATACTATACTGTTTGCTCATAGTTAATTTTTCAGTTCTTGACTTCATCAAACTACTGGAACAGCTGCAGCTAGTCAGGTGTCAGATAGTTTACCAGGTGCTTGGTGGTAAGCCATTCAATTCTGATTGGTGAAAGTGAAATTAAATGATCCAGAAATTAAACAACCCATTTAAGGGTCATCAAATACGTATGGCTTATCTTATAGTTCTGAGCGATCTAAAGCTTTTGTACCTCTGCATAATAGTTGAAAATATATTTTTTAAACTCAACGTACAGCATTCCAACAGGAAAACTCAGTCAATTGGGTATTATAAAGTAAGCCCTTTTGTCATGCATCATTTGAAACTTGGTCTTTGACACATGATGGGAGCATGTTAAGCAATTGGATTTATTATTTTTAAACGATCACTATACTTTGCTCATGCACTTATCCTTACATGCTTAACATTTATATGTGTAGTTATATTAATTTTCAAAAACAAGGACATACAATGAATTTTCAGAAAATCAGTACATATAATATGTATTTACGTGAAACTAGCATCTTGAATTATACATAAATACCACAGAAAATAGTACTTACTGGAAGGAAATTAGCAATCACTTTCCAGTCTTCTGTTCCATGTTGTTCAACTAATTTTTTCAGCTTTTCATCCTTTAAAAAACGTGAATGTTTTGTATTCATTGTGTATATACATACAATAATTAAAATCCCAAGTTGAAGCTGCAAGACTTTTGAATAGATCGAGATAGCAATAGTTTAGACGGCATTAATAAGTCAAGTATCAGAATTAAATGTGAATATTTTTTCATCAGCAAAATACTATTTTCAGCTACTTCAAGGTTTTATGCTAAATCAAAGGAATTTAGTAGAACTTAAATGTGTCAAACAATTTTTAGTTTAGTTAATTTGATTGCACTTTTAGTTTATAGGTGTTTAAAAAAGTGCTGCATCTCATTCAGCTAATCTTGACATACCTCTTCACGTGTCCATCGGGTTTTACTTAACTGACGTTTACAAGACTTCGGTTGTGGACCATCATAATCATGATCAAACATTTCAATCTCTTCTTCCTCCTCATCACTACTGTATAAACTGCAAACAAAATAATTTTATTAATTAGGCAGCAATTTATACCTACAAGTCTTGAATACATTCTCATCAAAGATAATTGCAGGGTTCCAGCAAAGAATGAAAACTGTTACAGCATTTTCAAATACAGTAATCAAGAAACATCAGACATTAGGTCCACTACAGCATTCATAGACATATTCCAAACAACTGTTTTGAGCAATGTCTGGAAAAGTGTTACGATTTTAATAGCTTTAAATAATTAATAGTACAATCCAATTTCCACACAAAATTACATTTACTTTAATACTTGTCTAGTGTATTTAATTCTATTTTAATAGTCAGATCACTTAAAACATACACATAGCAAAAATAATTCTATTAATAATGGAAGCATTGTTTAAAATTAACACTTGTAAAAGACTCCTAATGGATCAGTAAAAACATTCTGATACCACTACATGCTCACTGAATTCCATTTCCGTGCACAAGAAGCTTCCATTAAGCGCATTTTACAAACGTATCAAATAAGTTGTCCATAAGGTAAGTACATTTTGTTTGTATAATTCTAGAATACCAATGATTTTATTACAGATCAGTGACTTTTGTTAGTTTTTTTGTCCACTTTAAAAATTCAGCCTTTATTAAAGAAATAAAAGTTTTAAGTTACAATTGTTATTCCTGCATTAGGCATTTGTAAGACATAGCTAATTAATTCATTATACTAATAGCCTATATATACATGCACTAAAAAAAGCTTAGCCTGTACTCCCCCGATGGTTATATCTAATGCACAGCTGAGCCATACAGATCAAGAATGTCACCATTCTGATACCCAGTGTGAGTTAGCTGACCTTGGTTGGGTGAGTGATAGGGACATTATGATTGGCCTCAGAAACCAGTTATGGAAGGAGCAGAATATCTAAAAGTTCCCACTCTTGACTTCCAATAACCTCTGTAGGAGTTGTGTGTGTGTGTGGATGTCCGGTGAGGACACAATCGGGCTCAGGTGTCATGTTCTCTACAGTGAACTTTACAGATTATTTGGCAATAAAGACTCATATGAATAATACAAAAGCAAAATACTGTGGATGCTGGAAATCTGAAATAAAAACAGAAAATGCTGGAAATACTCAGCAGGTCAGGCAGCATCTGTGGAGAGAGAAACAGAGTTAACGTTTCAGGTTGATGACCTTTTGTTGGAACTCAGACGAAAGGTCATTGGCCTGAAACGTTAACTCGGTTTCTCTCTCCACAGATGCTGCCTGACCTGCTGAGTATTTCCAGCATTTTCTGTTTTTATCTCGTATGAATAATAGCCATTTGGGCAAGGTAATAAGGACAATTTATGCCAATAGATCCATACCCCACCATCAGGGGGAGAGTATAGAAACCTAGCCTCAGAATAATTCTTGCATTTACAGTATATTGTATACAAGTTGGATAGATAGCAAAATCCCAAACATCCTGAGTGATGGCTACAAATCTGCATCCAATGATACTTCACATTTCAAGTTACTGGATTCAGTACTACCATTATTGGAAGCACCAAGTATAGCCAAGGGTCTCCCCACAAAGAGAGATAAAATAGAGGAATCACTTGATGTCTCATTTGTGCATTCCCAGCACCCAGTTTCAGACCAGCAATGGGTGGGAGTGGGTTTCTTGTGGATAGGTATTATGTATGCCACAGGAAAACCAAAGAAAAGGGAAAAATAGCTCTCAAAAATGTTCTTTCTGCATAATTTTTTATATTATTTCAATGCTTTGTCAGAAGTTAACTTTTCTATAGAGCACAGTATAACTGATATGTGAAATATCAGTCCACCATCAATAACCTTAGCTGACTAAGCATCATTAGAAGGCAGTCAGGTTCTCATCATTACACAAAATAAATAATATTCGTCATTGTCATCCCAATCGCTTCAAAAATATAATTAAGCTCTAGTACAGCTACCAAAAAGGGGGATACAGTTATATCTTTTTTTAAATGTCTTAAGCCCTACTTTCCATTGCTTTAATATATGCTTCAACTATAAGTTGGACTAGACTTCTTAGGGTCGTCACTAACGCCACTCCAGGTTCAGCCTGCAGGAGGCATTGTTCCAGCAGCAACATGTTTCAAACAAGTTCATTTTTTTCTCTCCCTGCACATCACTCCATCTAGTGGTATGGGCAAGAATTGACAAAACTCCCCCGACTGAAACAGTGCGTTTGGGTGCCAGTTCTGGAATGCCAATCCATGATTTTTTTTGGTTGTGAAACAAATAATTAACTCTCAACACCAGGAATTACAGCCCCTAGCTATCTGTTTTTCTTAACCCCTTTCAGAACAGATGTCCATCTGCAATTTTTAAGTTGGGAATGCACCTTATTGCTTGCAAAAGTACTTTCTTTGCTCTAGAAATATATTTGGACAATTTAAACTCGGCACGGATCCACAGCAAAAAAAAACTAGCAAATTTGGCAGGGACTGAAATATGCAATGAGTTTCCATAATGCTCTTTCACCTATGGAACCTGGGTTCAAATTCAATCCAAATTAATGGAAGGAATTTCTCTCCTTGCTGGCTGTGTTTGGGCAGTCTCAACCCAGTTCTTAGCAGACATGCATTCACACAACAAAAATGTCTGTAATTCAGCACAAATTGACATTTTCATTCAGAGAGGCATATGATGGGAAGCAGAGAAATTCACATTGTTGGAGTTGGGGTGCACTTCTGGAGTCCAAATCAGTATATCTCTGACCAAGGAATGCTGGACAGGTGACAATATTCATCTTGGTGTGCAAGCACACAGTAAACCAATGTATAAAATTTAAATAAGCTGACACCATTTTTACTGTTAGTATATTATCTTCCAGGCTTAATTTCATAGGCAAATGAAACTTATGTATTTAAAATTCAAACGCACTGATAGGCAGGTTAAATATAAACTGAAAATGATTTTATAAATTTAACTCTTTGCATTCTGCTAGGTTTTGTTGCTTGTAAAAATACCAAACCAACCTGTTGGTGAAAACAGAATAAAGGTTAAACTTTTTACAAAACAAAACTAATATATATTGCCGAGTTCATAGTATCGCGATCATAACGTCCCTACATTCAACTACGAGATTTTAGATAGTTCTGTTAGTGACCCGTAAATGCGAGCAAAATAAACCACCAACTCGGCAGTTCATGGGTTAAACCGTGACAACTGCGGCTCTCCTACTTGACAAGTTCACAATCTGTACTTTAATGTGTGGACTAAAATAACACGGAGCTTGCTACACTAAATTAAAAAGAAACATAAAGTTGCTGTAATACTATAACTCTGAGGGTGTTTTGGTAGTCCTGAATTTTTGAAAGAATCCTATCGGAAACTAGTTTCTTTTAATAGAGTATATCGGCCCGAATGGAATTTCCACCCGTTCCGCGTACAAAGAACCTGCATGGCTTCTGGTAGTGCACTGCACACTCAAGGCAGGTGTCATTGTTCCCCATTCGGTTCATTCAGATTTTAATGACGATAATGTAGCTGATATAGTCAGTGTTCTTAGACCACAAACATTACTCACGCACGAATGGCCAAATATGAGAAAAAGCTCTTCACGATTTCTACTACTGTTACGTATTATAACTTTATGACAACTTAGGTCACAGCCTCCGCCAAGTTCAACTTTTAATGACACAACCAGGAACCACCTTAATATTGTGTTGAAAATTCGGATCTTATGTTCAGTAGTTTCATACAGCTTGCAACAAATTAAAATCCACGTGTCAGTACACCAGCCCATGCACTAAGGAAACAATAAAAATGTGATCTAGTTCATTGATCAATCCTGGATACACTTATTTTCTTTTCATGCATGAAAGCATTCGGCTATGTCAATAACATACTGAACTAGAACTTGTCTCAGACTCGTGCGGAGTTCAGTGGATGATGAACATAGCAACTGAGAAACTACAATGCTAACACATAAACACGGACCCGTCAACTATTTCCTATATGAACAACGTGTTGGAAGACGATCAACAGCTGAAACAGCGGCACATTTTGGAGACGTACAATGTAAAGTATGTCCCTTCAGTCTTACAAGATCTTACAAGATGCTATATCTGCATTTTTTTTCAATGTAAGACTGAGTGCTGTTGTCATTTGTCACTCAGAACTTGCGCACATGAATGAATGAAAGTTCTGCACCTTTTAAATCTGCTCTTTCTACAGCATGCCCACATAATTTAGAACACTGAATTGAACCATCGATGTACAATCTCCATTTTAACCAGCTTTTCAATTACGATTGGAAAGTTTATTGCAGAAACTATCAGCGTACCAGATGTACACGGATCCGAATCCATTCATAACTTAGCTGCATAAAGTACCAGAACAACAAGACCGAGCTTCTCGCTCACTGCTTAACAAGCCCTCTTCTCTAACCACAGTGTAAACCTCCTAAAGTTAAAGTGAAAATTCTTCCTCTTTCTGCAATAATCATTTATTTTTGTTCAGTAGGCAGCAACCAAAACACTTAATTCAGTTACCTATTCCGTGGCCGCCGAGCCATGCGTCTCTTAGAGAGTGCGGAAGAAGTGTCGCTGCAAGTGATCACCCAAACTCACACGAGGAGGAAGCAAGTTGAGATTAAAGTGTACGGTCTGTAAACACAGATTCCTACAAACAAAGCCCTGGACCCTCCCCTCCCGCCAAATCTCGCGCCCAAACCAGAGTCAATGTAATACGCAGGCGCACTGGTGACCTTGGCGGTCCTCAGTGAACCCGCCTTTTTCCTGCAATCCCCGCTCAGCCAGCCCCCCTCCCTCCCCTCGTTTTAGAAAGTAAACAAGTATAGATAATGTGCTTTTGTTCCTCATCTGTCAGCTATCTCACACAATCCAGTCGCGGGGTTCCCTGTTGCTAATCTACACAATTACGATACTCCTTCTAAAACAAATTACTTTCTCCCGCAGAGAGAAAGTCAGACGCACACGGAGACTGTAGAACCAACTAGATTTGTTTAGTATTTTCAGTGAAATGCTGCTCGAGTTACAATTTGAAAAGGGGGGGTTATGTCCCCTAATTCTAGTTAGCGTTTCTTGGAAGTCAATAGAAAATTGTTTATTGGAAAATGCAATTTTATGAACAATTATACCACCAAGAAAGACAAGCTGCACTTTTAAGAGATTAGATGACACTTTTTTATGTTGAACAAAAAGTCGAGTGCTTATTCCATAGATGGCGCAACCTGCACTTTTGCAATGAAACCTAAATATGGAGTAACGAGGGTCCTTTGTTCGTAAACGTATTAGTAATAAAAATAAAACAGTAATGTAAATGTGCATTTTTCCTCTTGGTATCTTCTGAAATCCAAGCTTAAATTATAAAAAATAATATTTTATTGTGGTAAGTACAAAGTATATTGAAAACTACAGATTAAAATTTATTAACCGAACTCAACATTCTCGGTAATGTTTCACTATAATTACCATTTAAGCAAGTATCTTCATATATGTTATAGATCGGATAAAGCAATATAAACTTCCCAGATGCATTATCCGCGACGATAGATTTACAAGTTTAGTGAAAGCAGTAATTTGGGATCTTGGATCACTGTAATACACTTCCTCTTTCCTGCACACTCCTGGCACGTGTGTAATACAACGGGACAATAAACCTATAAAGCAGTTGGAGACGCTTCAGCACAAGGTTATGGTTCATGTTTCCCATGGATCGGCTGCAGTGCGTGTGCACCAACTTCAGATCAAACCAAACTCCAAAACAAGACGACAAAGCCCCTAAATAAACACAATTCCCCAACTGTTTTGCCCTTATACTTACCTCCATCGGATTCATGTTGCACTGTTATTTAACGTTTAAATGGACAAATTATTGCTGCGTGTTTGTAACTTAATTCGGATAGATCTGTATTTAATTTTTAATTGCCAGGACTGGAGTCTGTAATACCTGTTATCTTGTCATTTTGGGTCCATTAAAGGAATTTATTTCTCCAAAAATCCACCCCAGAAACTCCACATTACAAGTTTTTTTTTCTAGATTTGCTGTAATTGTCTTTTTTCGCGTTAGTACGTTTTTTTTATTTCAAATGCAGATATCTTAGTGTGCATCCCCACCAAGGTTACCTGCATATTTGTATTATGTGAAGCTATGGCTAGATCACTTGGAAGATCTTCCGTGATCGGTTTCTATTTCCAATTTTATGGCAACGTGCTGCACTTGCTTTTTGGCTAGAACCGTCCTTTTGTTACTTTTTTTCTCCTTGCAGCGGTTGTGCCAGAAACAAAACTTCACACCAGGTTATTGCTTGGACAGACCCTGAACCATCAACCAGCTTTCACATTTTTTATATTTGACGGGCGCACTGACCCGGCCACCACCCTCCTTTTCTTTGTTGTTTATTCGTGTCAATTCTTTTTTTAACTTGTATTATTATATTTCTTGCCTTCAGTTTATCATCTTTCTTCCTCTTTTTTGTACATTAGTTTCCTCATTTCCGTTATCGTCGCTTTCCCCTTGTGTTTCTCTTCACCCTTTACTTTCCGCCGTCCGTCCCCCCCCCCCCCCCCTCCCTTTAGTGATGTTATTTCTCCCTCGATTTCTTACTCCAGGTGTCGACACCTTCCCGTTACCTGCATAACCCAGTTGTTTTCTATTTCCATCCAGTTAATGCTCCTTTCCAGCTAACCCACCCGCTCTCTCGGTTTCCCAAGCTCTGTCCTGCAGGAAAGGGGCTTTTTAAATAAATATTTCAAGTACTTTAAAATATATATTTCCAACATTTACTTTTAAAATAAATCAAATCCACAGACACTTTAATCACTGCTCGCCTGCGCTATCACAGCTTCTCCAGCAATGATTGCAATGACTCGGTGTGGGTCACAAAATGCTGGAGAACACTCGCCATCATCGGTGGAAAGAGAAAGAGGAAAAAAAGACTTAAGTGTGGGCCAGAATTTGCTGTCAAAAATAACGGCAGAGCTAATGGTTACATCGTGCAGCAACTTCAGGCTAGGGATTGTTGCATTTCTAAACTTATTCTAGGTTTTGATGAAAGGGTCTTGGAGCTGAAACATGAACTCCTGTTAATTTCTCCCTCACTCTCTCTCCACAGGTGCTGCCTGACCTGCTGAGTGTTTGCCAGCAATTTCTCTTATTTCAGATTTCCAGCATCCGCAGTATTTTGCTAGTGTTTGGGTCCAGATCAAAGAGTGTGTGTGTGTGTTTGTGTCAGAAAGTGCGTTTGTGTCAGAAAGTGTGTGTGAGAAAGTGTGTGTGTGAGAGTGCATGTGTCAGAGAGTGCGTGTAATAAAGTGTGTGAGAAAGTGTGAGTGTGAGAAAGTGTGTGTGCGAGCAAGTGCATGTGTCAGAGAGTGCGTGTAATAAAGTGTGAGAAAGTGTGTGCGTGTGAGAAAGTGTGTGAGTGCATGTGTCAGAGAGTGCGTGTAATAAAGTGTGAGAAAGTGTGTGCGTGTGAGAAAGTGTGTGTGAGAGTGCATGTGTCAGAGAGTGCGTGTAATAAAGTGTGAGAAAGTGAGTGTGAGAAAGTGTGTGTGCGAGCAAGTGCGTGTGTCAGAGTGCGTGTAATAAAGTGAGAAAGTGTGTGCATGTGAGAAAGTGTGTGAGAGAAAGTGTGTGTGTGATGTGCGAGAAAGTGTGTGCGAGAAAGTGCATGTCAGAGAGTGCGTGTAATAAAGTGTGTGAGAAAGTGTGTGTGAGAGAAAGTGTGTGTGAGAAAGTGTGTGCGTGTGAGAGTGCGTGTGTGTGTGAGAAAATGCGTGAGTGCGTGAGAAAGTAAATGTGAGTGAGATAGTGTGTGTGTGAGAAAGTGGTGTGAGAAAGTGTGAATGTGAGAATGTGTGTGTGTGAGAAAGTATGTGCGTGTGAGAAAGTGTGTGAGAGTGCATGTGAGAATGTGTGTGAGTGCATGAGAATGTGTGTGTGAGAAAGTGTGCGAGGAAAAAGTGCGTGAGAAAGTGTGCGCGTGAGAAAGTGGGTGTGTGAGAAAGTGTGTGTGTGTCAAAGATTGTGTGTGTGTGAGAAAGTATGGCCGCGATTTCGCCTACCGAGGCGGGCTAAATGTGGCCGAGGTAGGTGGCGAAAGGCGATCCTGCTCCCGGTTCCATCCCGCTGTGTGAGAAGAATTTCCCGTTGATTGGGCTTGTTAAGCCCGCCCTGCGAGGTTCACGGCCAATTAAAAGGAAGCGGGTCTGATAACGTCGTTTGATGACGTGTCATCGGCCATTTTCCTTAAAGAGGCCATGTCCACATTGATTTTGACAGTTGAGCTGTCAGTGTTTTGCAGCATTGAGGTGCTGCAAACACTGACAAGCACAGTACAAAGGTGCACAGCTGCACCCAGGCTCTCGCATGATTCCCTCCATATGCTTATGGAGGGAGTCACAGCACGCAGGGACGACCTCTTCCCTTCCAATGGGCGGAAGAGACCTCCCCAGGAGACCAACGCAGCCTGGTTGCACATTGCACAGGAGGGCACAAGCAGGGATGTCGTCAGGAGGACCTGGCTGCAGTGGCGCAAACCTTTCAATTATCTCAGTAGATCACGAAAAGTTAATGCAAAGCCACACTCAACCTCATCCTGCTGTGCCACTCATCACATCCCCATCACTCTGCCTTCCCTACCCTACTCCTGCACATCCTTACTCACACCAACTTACCTTGCACCTCCACCCATCCCTCTCTATCTACATTATCACTTCCCCATCTCACTAGCTACCTCTCACACTCACCCTCATCCTAGTCTAATCATACCAACTAACAACACACAAGGGTAGGCACTTGGGTGTTTTTGCCAATGTTCATGTAAAGTTTCTGTTGATGTGTTGCGAAACATTGAAATCTTTATTTTCCACACTTTGCCTTCTTGGACAGATTTGTGTGCACCTTTGGAAGTGGCTTAGTGAGTTGCAGTGAATGGTGAGACATAAGGTTATCCTCGCAATAGTGATGAGTGTGAAAGGAATGGCTTGGGCATTGCAGGGATGCTTTATGGTGTTGGTGTGGGGTGATGCCAATCTGGCGCATCATGTGGTAGCCAGGCTGTACAGCGCCAAGTGAAGTAAATCTGGCCATGGTGAGGCCATCCCTGGCCTCCCGGCAGCAATGTGATCGGGTGCTGATGCCCTGTGTCCTGTCTAGCATCAGGTGATTGCGGAGCAGGTTGGTGTTGTTGTTGGTGATGCTGGTGTGCCTGGTGATGTTGGTGCTGATTGTGGTGGGATTCTGAGATTTTTTCAAGGGTACCAATGCTGCTGGAATAGATGGCAGCTGAAGTTGAGATGACAGAAGCGATCTGTCAACGGTGAGAGAGGTTGCTCCAAGGAGGTGACAGTGGATAGAGAGTTTACTCCAAACACTTCCAAACTGCATAAAGCTGAAAAGTGTTCCAAATCCTGAAGGCTCCAGCTTCTAACATTGGAAAGTGAACAGCTATGAAATGGTAGCTTTTACACCACTTTTGCAGCTGTCAACTATTCAGAGGAATGGAGAGTCATTGAGAACTCAACATACTTACCTGACGTGATACCCGCGCTCTGGGAACCTCTTGAAAAAGCTGGTAAAATAGTAAGTACATGGTAAAATGCTGCTTAAGTACCTTTTAACAAGCTTTTAAGTATCTGAATTGGCTGACCCGCCGCTTGATGTCGGGTCTGTTCAGGGATGACAGACCCGACAATTGGGAAACTAACACAGAGGCGGGTTGATAGTGGACCCGCCTCCGAACCCGCCCTCTGAGCGCCGGAAAAATTCCGGCCTGTGTATGTCAGAAAGTGCATGTGTGTGTGTGCGCACCTCGCACATGTGTCAAACTGCAGGTGTTTATGCAGGCCTCGTGCATTGTTCCACAGAAGCTCAGCGTAAGCTCGAGGAACAGCACCTCATCTTCTGATTAGGCACTTTACAGACTTCCGGACTCAATATCGAGTTCAACAATTTCAGATCATAACCTCGGCCCCTACCACACATATATACATTTTATCCACCCTTTTGGTTGTGCCTTTTCCCTTTTTTTTCTCTCTCCCCCCCTACGGCAGCTGTCTCTCATTCTGCCAGCATTTCACACTTCACACTTCTAGCCACCTTTTGTTTCTTAACCTGTCCCATTACCATCTCGTCTTGCCTTGAGCATCTCTTAATGTCTCTACTTACCATAGACCACCCCTTTTGTTCTTTTATTCCTCCCCCCTGCCTCCCCCTTGCTTTTTTATCTGTTTAATTTCCTGCTTTTTTCTCAGTTCTGACGAAGGGTTTCGACCTGAAACGTTAACTCTGTTTCTCTCTCCACGGATGTTGCCTGGCCTGCTGAGTTTTTCCAGCGTTTTCTGTTGTTGTTGCAGGTGTTTATTGTCCAGCAGAACACACGTTGTCTTCACTCCATCCCACACCACCCAAAAATAAAATTAATCGCTCTAACCCGCAGTTTACATTACACACACAACAAAAAAAACCATAAACGTCAACATTTCCCCCGCCCACCCACACCCCCTTTTCTCCCACCTTGGTAATTAAAAATCAGCCAATAACACAAGAGGGGAAATCCTTATCACTCATTAAACTTACAACTGCCGTGGTGTGGTGTGCTGGTCAATCCATCTCCGCGGAGGGAGGACGGTGTCTGATTTTTAATAGCCCGTCGCCGCCGCCCAGCTGCTCCCACCGCCCCGGAAAGAGCCGAGCGCCGCCCACCTGCCCCACCGCCGTCTTGGCCGCGGCCCGCATGATTTCACACGTACCCGAAGGAGCCGTCCATGGGCAGGAGCCGAGCCGTCAACGCCTGCAGGCCAGCAGCTCCCCCGTCTCTCGCTATCTCAACACCGTCTGGAAAACCTAGGAGGAGGAGGAGGAGGATGATGGTGGTGGTGGAGAGGGTGTGATTTTTTTGCCCGCCCTAGAAATAAAACTTTTTTTTATTTGGCTCCCCCTTCCTCCTCAAAAACCAAGAATTTGTTATTATTTTTTGTTGTTGTTGTTTTAACTACTTCTTCCTTCTACACACACAAACACAACACACGGAGAGAGCGCGAGAGTCTCCACATCTGGAATCCTCCCGATTCAAACTGCGGCGGGGTTCTCCCCAGGAGCGCCCGCCCGGCACTGCACGTGCAGCTGGCGCTCGCGCTGGGGGAGCGGTGGGCACAGCGCGGGGCGAGGGAGGGGGGAGGGGTGGGTGTATGTGTGTAGAGGGAGGGACAAACGTCGCGTGCGCCCATTGCGGGTGGTGGTGGAGGGACAAACGGCGCGGGCGCGCGTACTCTCAATCTTTCTCTCTCAGCCTCAGGTGTAGGCGGCGCGAGGGGCGGGGCGGGGCCAGCGCGCGTGCAGCCAGAATTCTCACCTGCGTTGTTGGCGGATTCACGGACTCCGACCTGCATCCCGGGTCGCAAGTCGCCAGCAAGAAAAAGGGGCGTTTTGCTTGATTTTTTTTTTTCCTTTTTGCACGGCATTTACTTTGACTTTCGGCCCCTCTTCCTCTCCCGCTTCTGGCCCTGGAAGCGTTTCTCGGCCTTCATCGTGAACGCCTGCCCCCTCACAAAAAAGAAAAACTCTGGAAGGAGCGAGGGAGGGCGGTTAGAAGTATGAAACAGCGCCAATGCTTGCCAGCTTTGGGATTCTTGTGAGACGTTAAGCTTCATAAGAAAAGCAGCAGCAATTGCCTTTCCTGGAAATTCCCTTCCACGCCCAGTTATATTCCATAAATTACAAGACTTGCTTTCAATTGTGAACTGCAACTGAAATACAATTGTTGTTGTTTTGGGCATTTTTTTTCTCCATGGGCAATCTCTATAAAGTTTTATGGAACTATTTGTACTCTGCGAAAATTATCACAATTATAATTAGAACCTTTATAAGTAGGTAATATAGACGCTTTCCTTTAGGGTAGTATAGCATTTGTTTTCTATAAATTACGAAAATTAAATTAGAATTGCTTGATAACTTTCAACTAAAACATGCACTAAATAATCTGTTATGTTTACAAAGGGTGCTTTTTTATGTTTCCACATTTTTTTCTCTGATAAACTTACACTGAAATTTAGGTATTCTTGATGCAATATTGATGGCTCGAGTGGAGCATAAACGCTGGCATGGACTAGATGGCCGATTTCTGTGCTGAATATTCTATGTAATTCTATGTAATATTCAATGCAAAATTCAGGCTATTAACATTCGCAACAGCTGAGTGAGCACAAGATAGAAATAGATAAGGAAGGCCATTCACCCCACCTTAGCTTATCCAAACAGAAAGACCCTCACCTCAGCATACAACTTTTTTCCCTCCATTACTCTATCTGGACTACTTATTTTCTCTGAATAGGTTAGCATTCTATTTGCTTTATTGATTAGGGTATAAATTCTGATTGACGAAGTTCACTTAACACGTTCATACTATTTCCCTTTGTGGACTTTTTATGCAAGTGTTTCCCTGTTTAAAATTAAGCTTTTAACGCCTGATTAAAAATAATGCACATGGGAATGTAGTATTAGCACATTAGATGTTCGTATCTGACTTTTGCTGAATGGAATTTCTACACCGTTGAGCATCAAGTCTACTAAAACTTAATTCATCTTTAGTTACTTCAACATCATTCATGGAATATTTATGTCACCCATTTTTTCCTAAGTGCAGACTTTACATTTGTCCATATTAAATGACATCTGCCAATTGACCTGTCCCTTTACATATTTGGTTAAATTAATTCTGTAGTTCCTGAGCTGCCTCATTGGATTCAATTGCCTCTCCTAGTTTAGCATTATCTGTGAATTTGACCAGTTTGCACTAAGCTTCTGAATCTAAGTCAATGAAAATTACAATGATTATGATCCTAACACTGATCCTTGAGGCAGCTTTCTTAGCACGTGCCTAACACAATTCCTGTATCCCGTTGTTTTCTACACTTTCGTCAATTTCTTATTCTTGCCTACGGAAAAAATAACTTGTATTTTCCCTTGCTCGAAAGGATGTTTCTGCAGATATCAGACAGTTCATTGACATATAGCTAATAAATTACTTTTAAGAAATTAGGGGGAAAAAATTGGGTTGGTTAGTGCCTCTCATTAGCGCCTCCAGGGGGCGCTAACGGGGCACTAACGACTTACCGCCCGAGCGCGGCGATTTTAGTGCCACTCGCGGAATTGACCTGGCGCTTTGCGGTGGCGCTAAACACTACTGCCACGATCTCCTGCGCCCCGAGATCGTGACGTCATCCAAGCGTGCAACGCTCCGGTAGCGTCCCGTTCCGGAAATTGATTCTCGCCCCCTGCCTTAGCGCCTGCCGCTAGGAACGACAAGTAGAGGGGGACGTTTTACAGTCGGCAAGGAGCTGGCGGAGCGCTATTTAAAGGTGTGCGCTTCCTGCTTTTTCCTGTCGGCAAAATATTTGGCATATGCAGGTTGAGAGAGGGAGAGAGACGTCTGGAGACATTTAATGCTGTCGTACAAGGAGATTTCTTCCTGAGCAACACTTTTCAGGTTCCTATTTCTCTGAGCTTTATATTTACCACATTTACAAGATTAAATGGGGGCTGTACTAATTCAGGGCGTCGTCCTCCAGCTTCACCTTCGGAGGCAGCAGAGGCGCAGAGAGAGAGTGGAAAACGTGGCCAGAGGGAGGAGGTCCAACAGGCCTCTGCACAGGAGACCTTACCCTCCCAGGGTATTCCGGGATCAATTCCCCTACATTCATTTGTCAGAGGAGCAGTGTTTCAGAAGGTTGCGCTTCGGCAAGGAGGTGGTCACTGAGCTCTGCCACCTCCTGCAACCAGATCTGCAGCCTCAGCTCAGGACCAGGACATCTCTGTCGGTGGCACTGAAGGTGACGGTGGCTCTGAATTTCTATGCCAGTGGCTCCTTCCAGGCTTCAACTGGGGACATAGCGAATATCTCCCAGTTTGCTGTCCATTGCTGCATCCGGGAGGTCACAAATGCTCTCTACAAAAGGAGAAGGGAGTACATATCTTTCCCCATGACCCGGGACAAACATCGTGAACGCGCATGTGGCTTCGCTAGGATAGCGGGCTTCCCCAGGATAGCGGGCTTCCCCATGGTTCAGGGCGCCATTGACTACACACATGTGGCATTGCGGACACTCATGAAAATGCAGAGGTGTACCGCAAAGGCATCCACTCTTGAACGTGCAGTGGTGTGCAACTAAGACAGCACATCCTCGCCGTCAATGCCTGCAATCCTGGCAGCAGCCACGATGTTTTCCTCCTGCGCCAGACTGGTGTCCCAGACCTCTTTTAACCACCACGTCAACCTCGTGGCTGGCTCCTCAGGGACTAGGGTTATCCACTCTGCACCTGGCTGATGACACCGCTCTGTAACCCCAACACTCCTGCTGAGCTCGCATACAATGAGAGCCATAGCGCCAGCAGGAACCTCATTGAGCAGACGATCGACGTCTTGAAGCAACTGTTCCGGTGTCTTGACCACTCTGGAGGAGCCCTGCAGTACTCTCCCGAGCGAGTATCACTTTTCATTGGTGTGTGCTGCATGCTTCACAACCTCGCAATTATGAGGACCCAGCCATTGCCACCAGGGATTGGTGCACCACCTCAGGAGGAGGAAGAGGGAGAGGAGGAGGAGGTGGAGGAGGAGGATGAGCAGCACCAACGTGGGAGGGAGGCGCTCAATGTTGCCTCTGCAAGGGCCGTCCATGAACGCCTGATAAGACACCGCTTCTGACGAATGACAGAGAGGATGGCTTTAGGGATGAACAAGCACATCATCGCAAGCATCCCGCAGCCCCTATTGCCAGGCAAAGCTCCAATGAGTTAAATGAGCAAAGTTGTAAAGTTCCAATAAAATTTTTTATTTATCTGACAAACTGTGTCTTATTTATTCAGCGCAACCAACAACAAACAAACCAACAATTCATTAACTAACAAAACTCATTCTTACCACATCGAGATAAGCGTAAACAGAGTGAACAATATACTAACATGCACATCGAACTTTGGCACAAACATTCCCCCCATTTATTGGAGAATTTTTAGTTTCTGCCCTTCAAGGGTGATCTCCATCCCCTGCGCACGTCCCCCCTTCCCACCCTACTACTCCTCCATAATGTGGCCCTAGTGGCTGCAGCAAGGCTGCTGAATGTCGGATCCAGAGACTGCAGATTGCCTTGAAGGACGCCCTCGACCAGCTCTGGGCCTGGAGGGCCCGGCTGCAGACTGCACCAACACTGCATGGGCGGCAGCAGTCTTGGCTGGCTGTGTTACAGGCTGTGGCAAGTGCAATGGCGGAGTGGCAGTGGTGGGAGCAGGAATGCTGTCATCCTGAGAGAGGACAGCGCCTTCCTGCTCGACTGACACACTGCCACTCCCCCAGGGCAGTACCTCAGCATCCGGAGCAATCTGCTTGTGTATAGATTGCTGGCCTGCTGCGGCACCGTCAGATCCCCAGTGGACAGCGGGCAATGCAGCGACGATGGCAGCAGTCAGCACTTGCATGACATTAATCTGAGACTGCATGAGAGCAGTCTGACGTTGGATGGCACTAGCCAATGACTCAATTGCAGCACTAAGCCGTTGCGTTGCTTCGACCTGTGCTGCAGTAGATCCTGCCACCTGACCCATTACACGCGGCATGGGCTCTGGGTCCCCATGGTCTCCCTGTAATTCAACCATCCTCTGCAACGAGGCAAGGATGGGTTCAAGGGTTTGCGCACAGATGACAGCTGTGCTGGCGGCGGACTCCTCCACGCTCCTAGCCAGTGCATCCATGCTGTCGGGCACCCTTGCCATTGCACCCATGAGCTCCATATGCATGCTCACAGCCTGAGTATTCATGGCCGCTATATCGAGGTCCTCATCCCGAATCCTGTGCAGCAGAACTCGTGCGCGCACTCACCCTCCGGGGAGATGGCCCCCGAGCTTCCCTTCCCCCATGGTGTTGCTGCAGGCTGCTAGGTCCCAGAGCTTCACCCAGATCAGATGCAAACCCCCTACTCCCCTCCAGTGAACGCGTGGCCCCAGTGTCGGAAGTGTCGCCCTCGGGAGAAGCAGGCGGTGAGGCACGGGCTTCATCTTCCTCCTCCTCTGCCGCGTCACTGCCACTGAGAGGCTGACAGGCTGGTCAGCTGCTGGTTCACTATCTGAAAGCAGGAAAGTACAAGAGTGGCTTTAACATGAGGGCAGGTGGGCAGGAAGGGAGCAAGGACTGGAGACAGTATAGTTAGATTGAAAGTGTAAAAGGCTGGTGTTGTGAGGGGGAAGTGGTATGAGAGAGGAGAGAAAGCTGATGAACATACCGTTGCTGTCCCCCAAGGGTGTCGGGGGTCGACCTCTCCAACGGCCACAGCGCCGACTGCATGACTGGCAATGAGTCTGTGGACTCTCTCCTCCAATTCTGTGATTGGGTGCAGCTCCGACTGTCCTCCTCTCGTCTGTTGTTGCTCCCTGCGATTATGTGAAAGCTTGGCCTGCAAGAAAAAGGACAGCGTGTGAGTGAGTATGCAGCCATGTGTTTGGACAGATGTGCCTACCATAGTTGAATAGCCATTAATGTGTGCAAGGTGTGGGATGTGCATGTGACTTTTATGAGATGGGCATAGTTGTTGGGTGAGTGTTGGGCATTTGGGTATTTACACCGTCTGTGCACAGAGTGAGCTTGAGATGGTGGGATGTGGAGGTTTTTCAAGCAGGTACTCACCCTGACCACGTGAGTAAGGTCGTTGAACTTCTTACGGCATTGCGTATGCGTCCTTTGGACCAGGCTCCTCGATGAAACGTGCTGGGCAACCTCCCTCCAGACCCTTGTAAACTCCCGGGGCAATGATCTCTGCCAGTCTCTGGAAGGAGCACTGCCCGTCGCCATTCCGCAGCGCCAACCAGAGCCACCAGTGCCTGGTCGCTAAACCGGCGAGCTCTCTCCCATGGCCTCTAAGTATCCATTATAAATCTTGGATGAAGATTTTTAACTGCTTGCAGGCCGATGTCAAACGCTGCAATGAGCAGGGTGTGGCTGTGCAGCAAGATGGACCCTCGCCTTTAAGAACTGGACGGCGCCAGTCTGTCTGAGTACAAGGTAATTGACATTGCCTGAGCTTCAGTAGCATTCTGAGGTAGCGCCTCGTTCCCCGACGTTAGCGCTCTAAGAGAGGTGTGTAGCGCTTGATTTAACGCTCCAATCACCTCCAGGGGCGCGGGAGAAGAATTTCGCGGTCGGCCCGGCCGATATTAGCGCCCCAAAATTTTTCCCCCTAGGCATTTTAAAAGCAATCAAAGTTCAAAATTAAATGATCAAAAATGGTGAAAATTAAGTAAAATATAAAGCATGGGATAATAATTAAATACAATGTGGCACAATGGATCAGTGTATCAACATACATTACTATGTAGTGCCCTACTAAAATTACACACCTTCAAACTTGGAAATTTTCTAGAAAAACATAAGACCAGACACTGCATTGTTTTTTTTAATATATGTGTGTACGCATGAATCTGTCAACTACAACTCGGTTTGGCCTATATGTAACTCAATTCCACACTATGGATATCTCTTAATGCTCTCTGAAGTGGCCTAGCAAACCACTCACCTGCAAAAGCAATCGCTTTGTATAGAATCGCCGTTTTGATTGGGCAGTGAGGAGAGGGAGGTGGGCGCGGTGAAAGTGTACCTTAGAGGGAGGCATTGCCTCTGGAGGAGGGGAGGAAATTAAAGGCTAAAAAATGGAATTTCAGACCGAGGTGGAGTAATTAGGGGGCAGTGTTTGACGCCTGTTCTCTCCAACCTGCTCCTGCTCCGTGAGGTATAAGTCTTCATTAGTCTAGTATTATATTCAATTTTGGGCACCACACCTCAGGAAAGATATACTGGCCTTAGAGGGGATTCAGTGTAAACTTAGCAGAACAATACCAGGGCTTAACGGGTTAAATTATGAGGACAGGTTGCACTTAATTTGTAGATACCGAGAAACTATTTCCTTTGGTGGAAGAATCCAGAACAAGAGGGCATAGAATTATAGAATGATACAGCACAGAAGGAGGCCATTCAGCCCATTGTGTCTCTGCTGGCTCTTTGAAGGAGCTATCCAATTAGTCCCACTCCCCTGCTCTTTCCCCATAGCCCTGAAAAATTTCCCCCTTCTAGTATTTATCCAAATCCCTTTACAAAGTTATTATTGAATCTGCGTCAAGAACCCTTTCAGGCAGTGCATTCCAGATCACAACAACTCGCTGTGTAAAAAAATGTTTCATCATGGTTCTGGTTCTTTTACCTTAAATCAGTGTCCTTTGGTTACCGACCCTTCTGCCACTGGAAACAGTTTCTCCTTATTTACTCATCAAAACCATTCATGATTTTGAACACCTCTATCAAATCTCCTCTTAACCTTCTCTGCTCTAAGCAGAAAATCCCAGCTTCTCCAGTCTCTCCGCATAACTGCAGTCTCTCATCCCCAGTATCATTCTAATAAATCTCTTCTGCACCCTCTCTAAGGCCTTGACATCCTTCCTAAAGTGTGGTGCCCAGAATTGACCACAGTACTCCAGCTGAGGCCTAACCAGTGATTTATAAAGGTTTAGCGTAACTTTCTTGCCTCTATTTATAAAGCTAAGGATCCTGTTTACCTTCTTAACAGCCTCCTCAACTTGTCCTGCCACCTTCCTAGATTTGTGTCCGTACACCCCCAGGTCTCTATGCTCCTGCACCCCCTTTAAATTGTACCATTTAGTTTATATTGCCTCTCCTCATTCTTCCTACCAAAATGAATCACTTCACACTTCTCTGTGTTAAATTTCATCTGCCATGTATCTGCCCATTTCACCAGTCTGTTACTATCCTCACTGTTTACTACATTTCTGCGTTTCGTGTCATCTGCAAACTTTGAAATTATGCCCTGTATACCCAAGTCCAGGTCATTAATATATATATATCTCAAAAAGAGCAGTGGTCCCAACACCGACCCTTGAGGGACGCCACTGTATACTTCCCTCCAGTCTGAAAAACAATCGGTCACCACTATCTGCTTTTTGTCCCTTAGCCAATTTTGTATCCACGCAGCCACTGCCCCTTTAATCCCACAAGCTTCAATCTTGCTAACAAGTCTATTTTGTGGTACTTTAACAAACGCCTTTTGAAAGTCCATATACACAACATCAAGTGCATTACCCTCATCAACCCTCTCCGTTACTTCATCAAAGAACTCAATCAAGTTAGTCAAACACAATTTGCCTTTAACAAATCCACGCTGGCTTTCATTTATTAACCCATTTTTTTTCAAGTGCCAATTAATCTCGTCCCGGATTATTGTCTCTAAACATTTCCCACCATCAACATTAGCCTGACTGGGCCAGTAGTTGCCGGGTTTATCCCTTTCCCCTTTTTTGAACATGGGTGTAACATTTCAATCCTCCTGCACTCTGGCACCACTCCCATATCCAAGGAGGATTGAAAGATTGTGGCCAGAGCCTCCGCAATTTCCACCCTTACTTCACTCAGCAACCTAGCATGCATTTCATCCGGACTGGGTGACCTTTCTACTTTGAGCGCTGCCAACCTTTTAAATTTCTTTACTACCTCCTTTACCGTGACATTAGCAGCATCCTCTTTTTTAGTGAAAACAGATGCAAAGCCCTCTGCCTCCACAAGAAGGTCTCCTTTTGGTCCTTAATCAGCCCCATCCTTCTTTTGACTACCCTTTTATTATTTATATGTTTATAAAAGACTTTTGGGTTCCCTTTTATGTTACCCGCTAATCTATTCTCATACACTCTCTTTGTCCGTCTTATTTCCCTTTTCAGTTCTCCTCTACTTTTTATATTCAGCTTGGTTCTCTACTGAATTATGAACCTGACATTTATCATAATGGCCCGTATTTTCCGATGCCTACGGGTGTGTACGAGCTGTGTACACACCCGTAGGGACATCGGAAATGCCAGTTTCAGGCATGTGAAGTGACAGAATGCTCTTGACAGATCGGACGCCTGCCCTAGAGAAGGGCCTCTGCGGGGTGAGAGTTCCGCTTTCTGCAGAACCTCCATCCGTAGAAAACCCTTAGAAATCTTACGCCTGGTAAAAGCAGGCGTAAGGTCTGCTTTTACCAGCATAAGAGTTGAAAAAAAGTAAAAAAAAAAATTTTTTCACTCATTTATAATTTAAAAATACTTTAAAAAAAGTAAGTTTAGTTTTAGCCCCGTAAAAAACTTTAATTATTTTTTTCTAAAAATTAAATTTTTGTTTAAAATATTTAATTTATTGTAATTTTAACTCATTTTAAAAAGGTGATTTAAAAAAAAATTATTTAATGTTTTACTGTGTTTTTGGGGTGATCTCCATTCATATATTTGACAGGTCTATCTGTCAAAAGTATGAAGGGAGATTCCCTTCTCCTATTGGCTGGCCTGGCCCATGTGAACCCAGGGACGCTTGCGAACTGCATGCGCCTCTGGGATACGTGGGCCCTGCGCATTTCAACTTTGGAGAGGCCCAGGAGCGGAAGTGTCCGGACCTCGGGAGCCCTCAGGTAAGTTTGTACATTTTTTTCCGATAGGAGGCATCTGCACGCAGGAAGCCTCCTATCGGAAATTACGGGTCAATGTCTTTTTCTGTTTTATTTTAATCTCTATAGTCATCCAGGGAGCTCTAGCTTTGGATGCCCTTCCATTCCCCCTCATGGGAATGTGTCTAGTCTGTACCCGAACTATCTTCTCTTTGAAGGCTTGCCATTGTTCATTTTCTGTTTTACCTGCCAATCTTTGATTCCAATCAACCTGGGCCAGATCCCTTTTCAACTCACTGAAATCAGCTCTCCTCCAGTTGAGTATTTTCACATTTGATTTTTCCTTGTCTTTTTCCATAACTGATCTAAACCTAATAATATTGTGATCGTTGTTTTCCAAATGCTCCCTCTCTGAAACATGCTCTACTTGCCCCACTTCATTCCCCAGAACTAGATCCAGCACTGCTTCCTTCCTTGTTGGGCTGGAAACATACTGATCAAGAAAGTTCTCTTGTACACATTTCAGGAATTCCTCCCCCTCTTTGCCCTTTACACTGTAATTTTCCCAGTCTGTATTAGGATAATTGAAGTCCCCCATTATCACTACTCTAAAGTTCTTTCATCTTTCTGCAATTTCCCTGCAAATTTGCTCCTCTAGCTCCGTCCCATTATTTGATGGCCTATAGTATCCATGATGCGGAGATGCCGGTGTTGGACTGGGGTGGACAAAATTGAGAGGTCGCACAACACCAGGTTATAGTCCAACAGTTTTATTTGAAATCACAAGCTTTCGGAGCTATCGATTTGCTCCTTCCTCAGGTGAAGTAAATTAGATACAGAATCTCCAAAGCATATATAGATGGAAAACAAAGAATGTGTACTTTACAATTGCAGACCAATAAATTAAATCATCCTGACTATCTGCCGAGGTGTGATAAAGTTAATTAAGTCAGCCAGGAAGGTACCACATCAAAGACATAGCAAGATACAACTGAGACAATGAGGTGTAGTCGCAGGGGTTCTAACGTGTCAAAAGCTGCCGTCTGTATGTAAAACGAAAAGCTTTAACATTTTTTTACTTTTTTACTGGGAAAATTTTTACTTTTTTTACTGGGAATCACATCTGTGAACAAGCTAACGACGACTCGAGTCCGGATCACGTCATGTATCGTGACATAAACCCAAGATCCCGATTGAGACCGTCTTCATGAGTGCGGAACTTGGCTATCAGTTTCTGCTCGATGATTTTGCGTTGTCGTGTGTTTCTAAGGTTGCCTTGGAGAACGCTTACCCGCAGATCCGAGGCTGAATGTCCTTGACTGCTGAAGTGTTCCCCGACTGGGAGGTAACAATCCTGCCTGGCGATTGTTGCGCGGTGCTCGTTCATACGTTGTCTCAGTGTCTGCATGGTCTCGCCGATGTACCATGCCGCGGTGCATTCTTTCCTGCAACGTATGAGGTAGACAACGTTGGCCGAGTCACATGAGTATGTACCATGTGGTAACACTTTTCAGCTTCCTGTATGACATCACTTCCTGTAATCAGTCCAGGATAAATACTGGACTGATCAGTTAGCTCTGGAAGAGGCATAGGGTAAGACCTCTTTTGTATGCAGCACCGTTTTAAGTTGATTAAAGCTTACATTAAGTTTACCACGCGTAAGGCTCATTCTTACGACAATTTAATCAACTTTTGAAAAACTTCGCACTCAAACTTTTTGGACGAACTCGGAGCTAAGGATCCAGGGAATCACCCATCATGGAAAACATCCTTAAACCATCGCGTCTTGACTTGGACCCAAACACCCCAGCAGCCGGTAAGGTGTGGAAACACTGGTATCGCACGTTTGAGAATTTTCTTGAGTATTGCAAAGCGGATGATAACTCAAAGTTGCGGATACTCATCAACTGTGTCACCCCGAATGTATTTCAGTATGTGGAAGACTGGGACAGTTATGAGGAGGCAATTCAGACGCTTAAGAGACTATATACTAAGACACCGAATGAGGTCTATGCTAGACATCTACTAGCTACAGCCCAACAAGGGCCGGAGGAATCCATTGATAAATTCCTCCAAGAGCTTCGCAGACTTAGTATGGACTGTAACTTTCGGGCAGCCTCAGCTGAGCTATACCGCGAAGAAATGATCCGTGATGCGTTCATCTGCGGGCTTGCCTCCCCATTTATACGCCAGCGTCTACTGGAAAGTAAGACACTTGAGCTGCAGAGAGCTTATGACCTGGCTTGCTCTCTAGATCTAGCAAAACGAAATGCAGACCTTTTTACAGTGCCCAGACCTCGGTCTGCTGCCTTAACTACAGTCAGGCAATTTAAGAGGCCACAGGTGAACTCTATTAGGGAGGACTTTATCCCTGACGATCGATCTGATGACTTCACCGATGAAGAGGATGATGACCCCACTGTAGCAGCCTCTTGGCAATCTAAGAAATGCTTTTTTTGTGGGGATGAGTTTCACCCTCGGAGATTCTGCCCTGCTCGCAATGCGTTTTGCAGTCATTGCAACAAAAAGGGTCATTTTGTAAAGGTTTGCCTATCAAGAGCCTCTACGAGGGCTTATCAAGCTAAGTCCTACCGAACTGCCCCAGTAAGGGCCTATCAGGATGTTCCAACTAAAAACTATCGTGCTTCCTCTCGGGTTTTTTCTCGAAGAAACACACCTAGAATTTCAGCCACTCTTTGTGCAACGACACCAATTACAGCTGCTTGTCCTCAGAATCTATTCCATGCAGCTACAAAAGCATCAATTAAGGGACATACTTTAGATGCCTTAATTGACTCAGGTAGCACTGATAGTTTCATTAGGGAACAGACTGTTGCACAGTTAAAGCTACATGTTTTTCCATCGGACCAGGCAGTTGCGATGGCTCAGTCATCACTTAATACCAGAATTTCTGGCTTCTGTGTAGTTGAAATAATGCTTAAAGGTCACAGGTATCCCTCCACCCGGCTTTCGGTGCTCAAGGACTTATGTAGTGATCTTATCTTAGGGCTGGATTTTCAAAAGCAGCATAAGAAGCTTACCATTGAGTTCGGCGGATCCAAACCTGAACTCACTATTTCTAATATACGACCTCAATTACCGTTCTGTGCCTTGTCAGCAGCTTCACTGGATGAACCCTCACTGTTTGCCAGTATCCCTCCTCGATGCAAACCGATTATAACAAAGTCACGCCGTTTCAGTCAGGAAGACCAGTCTTTTATTGCGGCTGAGATTTCTCGGCTTTTAGCAGAGGATATCATCGAGCCTTGTTCGTCGCCATGGCGCGCCCAGGTCGTTATTGTTAAGAACCCTCTACAACCTCACAAGAAACGGCTGTGCATTGACTATTCACAGACCATCAATCAGTATACAGACTTGGACGCATACCCATTGCCGCGCATCGATGATATGGTTAATAAATTGGCTGAGTACACGGTGTTCTCGACTTATGATCTGAAAAGCGCCTATCATCAGGTACCCTTGAAGGTCTCAGACAAGCAGTATACAGCCTTTGAAGCCAATGGGCGGCTGTATCAATTTCGTCGCCTCCCCTTTGGGGTCACTAATGGAGTGGCTGTCTTCCAGCGAGCAATGGATGACCTGGTCAAACAGGAAGACTTGAAGGATACGTTTCCTTATCTGGACAATATTACTGTCGCAGGTCGCAATCAGCAGGAACATGACGCCAATCTCCAACGATTTTGGGATGCACTCCAGCACCGTAATTTGACATTGAATGCGGCTAAATCCATTGAGTCACAACCAACTATCAACATCCTTGGCTATTGTGTGGGCAATGGCATCATTAAACCTGACCCTGAAAGGCTTCGCCCACTCCAAGAACTCCCGCCACCTAAGAATCCGGCCTCCTTGCGCCGGGCCCTCGGCCTGTTTGCATACTATGCGAAATGGATTCCTAACTTCTCGGACCGAATCCAACCTCTACTGAAGGCCAGCACATTCCCACTAGACACATCGGCTGTTGCAGCCTTTAACCTCCTGAAAAAGCAGTTGGAGAAAGCGGCTCTTCACTCCATTGATGAGAGTCTTCCTTTCGTGGTTGAGTGTGATGCCTCGGAGGTGGCAATCTCAGCCACTCTGAATCAGGAAGGTCGTCCGGTGGCATTTTTGTCCAGGACTTTTCAAGGGGCTGAGCTACATTATCCTCCAGTCGAGAAAGAAGCTACAGCCATCATAGAGGCAGTACGGAAGTGGAGTCATCTCCTGGCTCGCCAGCACTTTACCTTAATCACGGACCAGCGATCGGTCGCCTTCATGCTCGATAATCGAAAACGGACCAAAATTAAAAATAATAAAATCCAGCTTTGGCGGCTGGAATTGGCCTCTTTTGGTTACACCATCCACTATCGACCTGGCAAGGAGAATGTGGCTCCGGATACCCTCACACGAGCATTCTGCTCCGCCATGGCACCCTCTACGCTCGTAGACATCCATGATGGGTTGTGTCATCCAGGCGTTACTCGCATGCTGCACTTCGTGCGGTCCCGAAATCTCCCATTCTCTACCGGGGATGTAAAGAAGATGTGCTCGGACTGCAGAGTCTGTGCGGAATTGAAACCTCGGTTTTTCCGCCCCTCGGGTGGTATACTCATACATGCGACCCAGCCAATGCAAAGGCTTAGCATCGATTTTAAGGGGCCGTTGCCCTCTTCGACTCGCAACACTTATCTATTAACAATGGTTGATGAGTATTCTCGTTTTCCGTTTGCCTTTCCCTGCCCCAATATGCTGACAACCACGGTTATCAGCTGCCTTGAACAGGTATTTGCTTTCTGTGGCATGGCATCCTATGTTCATTCAGATCGGGGCCCTTCTTTTATGTCGGGAGAACTCAAGGCCTATCTCTCGGAACGGGGTATTGCTGCCAGCAAAACGACGCCTTATCATCCGGTTGGGAATGGGCAAGTCGAGCGTTTTAACGCTATCATCTGGAATGCGGTACGTCTGGCTTTGAGATCTCGGGGCCTACCCAACCAGCAATGGGAAGCAGTACTTCCAGACGCATTACACTCCACACGGTCCCTCCTTTCGACCGCCACAAATACGACGCCTCATGAACGGTTCTTCCGATTTCAGCGTCGCTCATCCTATGGGACATCTCTCCCGTCGTGGCTGACTACACCGGGACCAGTGCTACTCCGAAGATATGTCCGGGCGTCTAAGAATGACCCCCTGGTAGATGAGGTTGAGCTCACTGACGTCAACCCTACCTACGCCTATATTCGGTATCCTGACGGTCGGGAATCTACCGTGTCATTGCGGGATCTGGCTCCCTGCCCGCCGAAACATAGAGGGACACCAGGGGATGATATTGTACCAGGCACATCTCTGGGCTTGCCAGGTGCCTCTCATCATGATCGGGATCTGACGCCGGCTGGTACCTCACTCCAGCGTGCCGACCTGGGACAGACTGACTATGAGCCCGTCGGGGCTCGCACGCGCAGCCACGATCAACCCTGTACCGTACGCTCAGAAACGGATCTGCCACAGCCCTGCCCGACACCCATTCGGGTACCAGTACACGGTCAGGATCGTTCTGACCCCTCACAGAGCGGGCTGGAGCACTCGGACTCTGGTCCATGGCCCGCAGCGGGTAAACGGGCTAGGGGCCCTCTACCGCTACGAGAACCCAAACGGGTGCGGCTCTCCCTCATCCAACGGCTACGAAATGGAGGGAGCATTCCGGCCTCCTAATCTTTTGGGGGGGGAGAATGTGGTAACACTTTTCAGCTTCCTGTATGACATCACTTCCTGTAATCAGTCCAGGATAAATACTGGACTGATCAGTTAGCTCTGGAAGAGGCATAGGGTAAGACCTCTTTTGTATGCAGCACCGTTTTAAGTTGATTAAAGCTTACATTAAGTTTACCACGCGTAAGGCTCATTCTTACGACATACCATGTACCATGTACCATGATACATACATGGTACATACTCATGTGACTCGGCCAACGTTGTCTACCTCATACGTTGCAGGAAAGAATGCACCGCGGCATGGTACATCGGCGAGACCATGCAGACACTGAGACAACGTATGAACGAGCACCGCGCAACAATCGCCAGGCAGGATTGTTACCTCCCAGTCGGGGAACACTTCAGCAGTCAAGGACATTCAGCCTCGGATCTGCGGGTAAGCGTTCTCCAAGGCAACCTTAGAAACACACGACAACGCAAAATCATCGAGCAGAAACTGATAGCCAAGTTCCGCACTCATGAAGACGGTCTCAATCGGGATCTTGGGTTTATGTCACGATACATGACGTGATCCGGACTCGAGTCGTCGTTAGCTTGTTCACAGATGTGATTCCCAGTAAAAAAAGTAAAAATTTTCCCAGTAAAAAAGTAAAAAAATGTTAAAGCTTTTCGTTTTACATACAGACGGCAGCTTTTGACACGTTAGAACCCCTGCGACTACACCTCATTGTCTCAGTTGTATCTTGCTATGTCTTTGATGTGGTACCTTCCTGGCTGACTTAATTAACTTTATCACACCTCGGCAGATAGTCAGGATGATTTAATTTATTGGTCTGCAATTGTAAAGTACACATTCTTTGTTTTCCATCTATATATGCTTTGGAGATTCTGTATCTAATTTACTTCACCTGAGGAAGGAGCAAATCGATAGCTCCGAAAGCTTGTGATTTCAAATAAAACTGTTGGACTATAACCTGGTGTTGTGCGACCTCTCAATTCTATAGTATCCACCCAGCAGTGTAATATTGTTCCTTCATTTTAACCAAATAGATTCTGTCTTTGATTCAAGTACATCATCCCTTTCGAGTGCTTTACATAAACTTAAAATTAGGGTTAGATCATTTAGGAGTGAAGTCAGGAAGCACTTTTTTACACAAAAGGTAGCGGAAATCTGGAACTCTTTCCCTCAAAAAGCTTCGGCTGATGGGTCAATTGAAACTTTCAAGATTGATATCATTAGATTTCTGTTAGGTAAGGGTATTAAGGGATTTGGAGCAAAGGTGGGTAAATGGAGTTGAGGTACAGCTCAGCCATAATCTAATTGAATGGCAGAACAGGCTCAATGGGCTGAATGGCCTACCTTTGTTACCATGCTTCTCAAGCGGCAATAAATGTAGCCTTGTCAGCATCGTCCACATCCTGAGAACATTTTAAAAAGGTAGATTTATGGTTATACATTTCTGTTGTATTAGGGAAGTATTAAATCTTGCTTCAGATATGTTTTGTTGCACACATGTTTACCACAAAATAAGGTGCAAAATTGCTGATGACTTAATTTAGTCAGATGTGATCCATAATAATTGGTTTAGTTGGTGATTTATAACTTAAGAACTAATGTATTGTGAACAACAACAACTTACTTTTATATAGCGCATTTAACGTAGTAAAACATCTCAAGGCACTTAATAAGAGCGATATACATAAAAAAGATTTTTGACACTGAGCCTCAGGAGATATCAGGACAGATGACCAAAAGCTTGATCAAAGAGATAGGTTTTAAGGAGCATCTTAAAAGACGAGAGAGAGGCGGAGAGGTTTAGGGAGGGAATTCCAGAGCTTAGGGCCAAGGTAGCTGAAAGCAAGGCCTCCAATAGTGGAACGATTATAATCGGGGACACGCAAGGGGCCAGAATTGGAAGAGCGCAGATATCTTGAAGTCTTGTAGGGCTCGAGGAGGCTACAGAGATAGGGCGGGGCGAGGCCATGGAGGGATTTGAAAACAAGGGTGAGAATTTTTAAATTGACCGGGAGCCAGTGAAGGTCAGCAAGCACAGGGGTGATGGGTGAATGAGTGAGTTAAGATACAGGCAGCCGAGTTTTGGATGAGCATAAGTTTATGTAGGGAGGAATATGGGAGGACAGACAGGAGAGCATTGGAATAGTCAAGTCTAGAGGTAACAAAGGCATGGATGAGAGTTTCAACAGCAGATGGGCTGAGGCAGGGTCGGAGTCGAGTGATGTTATGGAGGTGGGTGTAGGCAGTCTTAGTGATGGAGCAGATATGTCAGTGATTAACACTGCAAAGTTTGTGTTTGTAGGATTATGCCAGAGGTGTAACCAACCTTTTGCTATAACTGCTAAATGGGCGCTAACACTACCACACAAAAGCAACCATATTATTTGTAAATATGTGATTATTGTGACAATGCAGCTTGATAGATGTGATAAAAGCAAATATGGCACTGTCACAATGCCTTTTGAATATTTTTGGTGAATGTGTATATTTAATGCTTCAAAAGTGATTGAACTTTTCTAACATGGCGAAAAATCTTTATAATGGAATTTGTGCATTATCCATGTATAATAATGGCCCAGAAATTAGGCTCCCTGGCTTCCCGCGGGTGCAAGGATCGCGCGCGCACCTACCTACCGCGCCTGCCGTTGACCTCTGGGCCCACAGGGACTTCAGCTCCTTGGCCTCCTGCAGCTGCCGGCGCGCAGTGCTTGTGTATCCCAGGGGCGTAGTTAATGCGATGCGTCCCCTAGGATCATGAATATCCTCTGGAGTTCAGAAGAATGAGGGGGGATCTTATAGAGACATTTAAAATCCTGACTGGTTTAGACAAATTAGATGCGGGCAGAATGTTCCCAATGGTAGGGAAAACTAGAACCAGGGGTCACAGTCTAAGGATTAAGGGGAAGCCATTTAGGACTGAGCTGAGGAGGAACTTCTTCACCCAGAGAGTGGTGAATCTATGGAATTCTCTTCCACAGAAGGTTGTTGAGGCCAGTTCGCTAAATATATTCAAAAGGGAGTTAGATATAACACTCACAACTAAGGGGATCAAGGGGTATGGCGAGAAAGCAGGAATGGGGTACTGAGGTAGCATGTTCAGCCATGAACGCATTGAATGGCGGTGCAGGCTCGAAGGACCGAATGGTCTACTCCTGTACCTAATTTCTATGTTTCTATGTTTCTATGTGGGCCATGGAGAGCCAATGGCAGCAGACCATCTTTCATTCATAGATTTGACAGGAAGACCTGTCAAATCTATGAATTGAAATCGGCCCCAAAACAACACCTAAACTTCAAATAAATTTTTTAAAAACCATCACATTTTTAAAATAACTATAAGTTAAATAAATTAACTACTTTAAACAAAAATTTAAATTTTTGAAAAAATTAAAATACTTTTTAACAGTGCTAAAAATAAACTTACCTTTCTTTAAAGTATCTAAAAAAGATAAACCTGTTGAAATTTTTTTTTAATTGTAATTAATTAACCACTTACCTTGTTAAAAACAGGTCTTGTGCCTCCTTTTTAAAAGCGCAGCTTCTTCCATACTTACCTTCCCGGAGAAACCTGAAAAAAAAACGAAGTTCGCTGCGTGCACGCAGCCTCTCCCGCGCACGTGGTTCACCTCTGAACCCCTCCCTTCACGAGACTGGAAGTTCCGGTTTCCCGCGCATGCGCAGTGCATGCAGGAAACCGGCACTTCAGGTACTCACCCGTCAAGTGCCTAATTTCTGGCCCATTATGTATTAGAACTTTACTCAGAAATATTTATCAATAGTGCTTTAATCTTGCTCAAAAAATATGCAATATCTGCAAGTCTTCACCTTTAGTTTGTAAATCTGAAATATTGAAAATCTAAGTAATTTAGTAAGTTTCTGTTTCGTCATTTGATTTGTTGCAAATTAACAATTGAAATGTAACTCACTAATATGTTTATATGAAAGCATGACTGATAACATGCTACATTTTATAAAATTGATGAAGCCTGAAGAAACTAGAGAAACTGGGGCTCTTTTTATTAGAATGGAGAAGGTTAATGGGAAATCTGATAAACGTGTCTAAAATTATGAAGGGTAAGGTAAATATGAAGGGTAACAGAAGATAAATAGGAAAAATATTATTTTTATTGGTAAGTCAGTAACTAGAATGCTTACATTTAAGATCACCAAAAAACCGAAGGGAGAGGTTATGATAATTTTTTTCTATGCAGAAGGTCGTTAAGACATGGAATGCTCTATCAGAAACAGTGGTGAAAGGACGAGCGTGCATGTGGCTTTGCCAGGATAGCGGGCTTCCCTATGGTGCAGGGCGCCATTGACTGCACTCACATCGCTTTGCGGGCACTCTGCAACAATCCTGATGTCTTCCGTAACCGCAAAGGCTACCACTCACTTAATGTGCAGTTGGTGTGCGACCACAGACAGTGAATCCTCAATGTGAATGCCCGCTATCCTGGCAGCAGGCACAATGCCTTCAAACTGCGCCAGACCGGTGTGCCAGCACTCTTCCAGCCACCACATCAAGCTCGCGGCTGGCTGGTCAGAGACAAGGGCTATCCACTCTCCACCTGGCTCATGACTCCCCTCTGCAACCCCAACACTGCTGCCCAGCACTCATATAATGAGAGCCATGCCGCCACCAGGAACATCATCAAGCAGACCATCGGAGTGCTCAAGCAATGATTCCGCTGCCTTGACCGCTCGGGAAGAGCCCTCCAGTACTCGAGTGGGTGTTCCTTTTCATCATGGTGTGCTGCATTCTGCACAACTTGGCCATCATGAGGGCCCAGCCATTGCCAGCAGGCATAGCGGGACCACCTCAGGAGGAGGAAGAGGGAGAGAAGGAGGACGAGGAGGAGCAGGAGCAAGAGAGGAGGCAACCACTCAATCGGCCTTCTGGAAGGGCGGTTCATGACTGCCTCGTCAGACTGCGGTTCCAATAAATTCTACCCCACATCCTGGTTGCTCAGCACGTCCCCATCATTCCATCCATTTCGAATGACATATCACAGCGCAAAGCTGAAATGAAACACACCACAAATTCTGCAAAATTCAAATAATAAATTTATCAACATTTAGAAAACAGATATATACAACAACAATATTGGGCCAGAAATTCAGCTCCCTGGCTTCCCGCGGGTGCAAGGATCGCGCGCGCACCTACCTACCGCGCCTGCCGTTGACCTCTGGGCCCACGGGGACTTCGGCTCCTGGGCCTCTTGCAGCTGCCGGCGCGCAGCGCTTGTGTATCCCAGGGGCATAGTTAGTGCGATGCGCCTCCTGGGATCACGTGGGCCATGGAGAGCCAATGGCAGCAGACCATCTTTCATTCATAGATTTGACAGGAAGACCTGTCAAATCTATGAATACAGATCGGCCCCAAAACATCCCTAAAACTACAAATACATTTTTTTTTAAAATCACATTTTAAAAATAACTATAAATTACATTAATTAACTATTTTAAACAAAAATTTAAATTTTTGAAAAAATTAATTCAATTTTTTAACAGGGCTAAAACTAAACTTACCTTTCTTTAAAGTAATTAAAAAAGATAAATCTGTGAAAAAAATGTTTAAATTTTAATAAAATCAACACTTACCTTGTTAAAAGAAGGCCTTGCGCATCCTTTTTAAAAGTGTATCTTCTCCGTGCTTACCTTCACGGAGGAACCTGTAAAAAAAACCCGAAGTGCGAGGCGAACGCGCTGGCCCTCCGGCGTGCGCGTTCGACCTCTGAACCCCTTTCCTCGGGGGAACGGAAGTGCCGGTTTCCCGTGCATGTGCAGTGCATGCAAGAAACCGGCACTTTCGTTCCGTCCACGGGTGAGTACACAGTGCGTACTCACCCGACAACAGCCGAATTTCAGCCCCATTAACTAATCACCCTTGTGCAAACCCTTACTTCCCCTCTTTACAATCCCTTTTCCTAATCTACTGCTCCTATGTAGTCTGTGCCCAGTGGCTGCAGCAGGGCTGGTGGAAGGCGGCTGAGTGTCGGTGCCAGAGACTACAGATGGCCTTGCAGGACACCCTCGACCAGCTCTGAGCCTGGAAGGCCCGGCTGTGCACTGCACCACCTCAGGCTGGGCGGCGGCAATCTGGCCTGGCTGGATGACAGGAGGAGGAGGAGGAGGAGCAATGGCAAGGAGTGGCAGTGGGCGGGCTTAACAAGGTCAATCAAGGGAACATAGCGTGGGTTGGCCAGAAGTCGATGGAGGCGGGACTAAAACCCGACAAGTAGGAGTCCCGCCTCCAAAAGCTCCTCATTGGCAAAATCCAGCCTCACATCTCCAAAATTTGCAAAAGACATCAGATTTCCAAGAATGGCAGGAGCTAGATAGTACTAGACAGTATGCAAATAATTATAGAGGTAGTTCTAAAAAAAGGTATATGCTCTTAAAGTAAACAACGTACTTGGCCTGGACAACTTATGCTCACAACTATCAGACTGTTGCTATAGGAATATTTTCATATCAATGCAAAGTGGGGAACTGACTCCTGAGCACAATACAACAAGAGCTGTAAAACCATCTCTGATAGGTACTGTTTCAACTTCTCACTGAGTATAATAAACCTTCAGGTCGGTACAAGCCAATTTTAACAGTGCTCAGGTAATGGCCCATCAAAGTTTTTCTTTAAGCTTATTATGGAATCTTGCAGACACCCTGTGAAAGCAGACATTGCCTTAAAAACACATGTACCCCAAAAACTCAATTGTAGATCGCGTGGTAACAACCGTGCCCTGATCTAAGCTGAACTCTAACAAGATGGCCTTCATCGCATCAATCATCTGTGCTCCTTGCATCTTGTGCCAGATGATAATGTCCACCATGTGCATATCACCCATGAGCAGGTAAATGAGGATTGTGACTGACAAGAAGACACTTTTATACTGCGATAGGTTACACAGGAAGAGGTCAATTTAGCAGCGCACCCACACCATCTGTAGCTGAAACAAATGATAGAGGTAGTAAAAGCCACCGATGACAGTGCTCAAGTGCTTCAACCATGGCAACAGACTAAGACCTAGAAATTCGATTAGGCCGGGGAACAGCCAGTGCCACCACTGGCTGAAGTTAACGGCCACCTGCTGAAAGAGTGCAGGCAGCACCTTTTTAGAGCTGCCTGCTGATTTAAATTAGCGCAGCACTAAACCTTCCGTCTAACACGCTGTTTCAGGCGGAGTCTCAGCAGGACGCCCAATGTAGCATGGCCGTAGCATCCCTGGAGTGAGGCAGCGTTGTCTTAAAGCTAGCCTGTCATTTTAGAAAGCAGTGTTGATCCCTTAAAGGGGAACTACCTACTAAAATGAAAAAAATAAAAATCATTTAAAAATAGGCAGTCTTTAGCCCTTACAGTGCAACTGCCTTCTGAAAAAAAAAATAAACATTAAAAATAATTCCAAAATGGCAGTCTTCAGCTCTTAAAGCTGAACTGCCTTCCACACCTAAAAAAATGGTAAAAGTGCTTCAGCACTAACACAAATGGCTCAACAAGCCAGGGATGGGGCACCCATGGTCTCGCACGCAGCACTCCAGCTTTGTGCAGGGGGTCAACACTGGAAGAGAGGTCCTCAACCCACAGGGGGCCAGGAGGACCTCCAGAAAGAAGAATGTGGGACCAGATCACCGAGGCCGTCACTACCAGCAGTGTCGCCCCCAGGACCTGGCTCCAGTGTCAAAAGAAGTTTCATGACCTCAGACCAGTGGTCAAGGTCAGTGAATGCATCTTCAAGAGCCATCACCTATCAATTGCACCACTAGCCTCATACGCTGCTCATTGCACGACCCCCCCATCACTCGCCTACCAACAATCTGTACCAAACACGAGGCATACCCCACATTCCTAGCTTCACCTCACCCTCTTAGAGGAGACAGTGCAGGCTATTCTTGGCAGGGGCATGGCTGAGCCCTTGGCCAGTTGTGGGGCTGAAAGAATTTGCTGGTATCCTCATACGTTATCCTCCTTCTCACTTCCACTTCCCACTTCCTCCTCATCCCACAATGTCTTCTGATTTACAAGCTGCACATGGTGTAAACATGCAGCTCTTGATTTCCCGCCCTCCCCTCCCTTCCTCATTTCAGACACCCAAGAAATGCAGCCTGCCCAGCCAGTGGGTGACCAAGAAGAGGGAGAGGAGAGAAGAAGAAGAAGAAGACCATCACTCGATTTGACACTCCCAGCCACCAGCTCCTTGAAGTCGTCTTGCATGGCTGTCTGCAGTGTCCCCCACTGAAAGTCAGCAGCCTTCCACCAGCCGTGCTGCAGCCACTGGGGTAGCTCTGCGTGACATCACTAGGATAGACAAAGGCACACGCAAGATAGTCACTAAAGGAATGCACAAGGATGATTAGTTGATTTTTTGATGTCATATTGGATGCATATATGGATAAAGTTGGATTGGAAAGTTTGCTTTATGGTGGCTTTTATTTCAGCAGTTTGGCCAAGAGGACGCTGTGATGGTCAGTAACAGAGGGAAGGTAAGGTGTAGGACTAATGTTGAAAGGGGATTTAGGGTTGTGGTCACTGGTACTGCAGGCGGATGATTCCATCCCAGATATTCTGGCCATAAAGAGGCTGTCTGTGTTGCGTCCTTCCTTCCTCTTCTTCCTCTTCTGCTTCCTCCTCTTCTGCATCTTCCTCTTCTGCTTCTTCCTCTTCTCTCTGCGAGCGGATGCTGGAAATCTGAAATAAAAGCAGAAAATGCTGGAAATACTCAGCCGGTCAGGCAGCATTTCGACCTGAGACGTGAACTCTGTTTCTCTCTCCACAGATGCTGCCTGACCTGCTGAGTATTTACAGCACTTTCTGTCTTCTCAGAGGCCTTCCTTTACCATCTGAAGCCTTGCAAGCATCCAGCAGCACTCACTGCACTCTTTGCACACTTTAAAAACTTTTAATATCTATTGCACCAAACCACTACTTCAATAAAATATTTTTAAAAGAGTCCAAAAGCTTGAATCCTGAAATTAGTGTGTGTTCCTTTAAGAAGCACTGGCAGCATTGCTGCAGGGCTGCTTCACACACACTTTTCTGTGCGTGGTTAGGACACAGCATAATGGTGAGCGAAAACGTCCAAATTAGCAATCGTGGCATCAAGTCAGGCGTTGCACGCCGATTGATGTCACGATCTGCTAATTTACATTTCAGAGGCCAGCACTGTCAACGGCAGCGCTATGGCCCTTCCCAAACTGCAGCCACCGTGTCCCGCGGCGGAAGCGAGGTGGCTGCCATTTTTTCAACAAAACCGGCCTTAATGGCCGGCGCTACACCAGGGAATTTCTAGGCCCAAGTCTCCAGAGGACCTGACATCCAAGGCAGATGAGGAGAAGCTGCCAGACCGGCTCGAAGCCCTGCTGCACAGTGGGGAGCATGCAACTGTCAGAAGAACTGTAAGGCTTCTAGAACTCTCTGCTCATCCTTTCACACCAGGTGGAACATAGGCTGCTTTTTGGGGTGCTCTTTGTGTTACCTGCTAATATTGAAAGTGTCTCTTTGTTCTGTGCAGCAGAAAGCCCTGCACTGGTGGTGCACCTACCTGTGATACCTTAGCCCTAAAAGGAGCAGCTGTTCCAAATAGTTGGGGTGCCATCACCCTTGCTCTGGAATTCCCTCCCAAAACCTCTCCGCTTCTCCACCTCCCTTTCCTCTTTTAACACCCTCCTTAAAACCCACATCTTTGACCAAACCTTTAGTCAGCCCTCCCAATATCTCTTTCTTTGGCTCGGCGTCCAGCCTCGGGGTGTTTTTCTACGTAACGACACTGTATAAATGCAGTTTTTGTTGTTGAACCATAGAAGTTCATTATTAGTAGGAACCCAGAGAGAGAAATGCTGTACACTGTTGAATGTTTTTTTTTCATAAAATCAGACATTTTGATATGTATGTTTATAATGTTCTGTAAATTTGAAGGCAAACTCACTTAAATTTCACTTCCTCCCACCCAGGCCACTCTCTGACTGAAGCTGAAAGGAGAGTTGACATGTTCCAGGTGTTATGTAACCACAAAATAACACAATTTATATTCTTTAGAATTTAAACTGAGCTAACTTACAGTACTTCAAAACCTCATGGGCACACATATAGATATTTTCTTAATGAGCTAAAATTCTGTGGAAATTTGTGTAGATTACATGGTGCCATGACATCATTGTGAAACATTAGCTAGAATGAAGGATAAAAGGGAAAGTGATGGTTCTCAAAGTGCAACTGCTGATCTACATGAGAAGCTGTTAGCGGATTTGGATCATCCCACAGCAAGGAGCCAGGTTTGCTGCTAAGTGCTAGCTTTGTTTGCAAAATTAACTGGTCACATCAACTTAATTCCGGTTGAAATGTTATGGTCACCAAGGGAAAGGCAACATATTCATGTATCAGACACCCAGGTCTAGAAATTCGATCACGCCCAAAAACAGCTGCTTTCACCAGCCACTTCTCTCTCTCTGCTCTCCCTTCACACCACAAGTCAACCATGTCTGTCTCTTTCATTTCAGGTGCTGAAAAGGTCGAGGCCCCTGTGCCAGTTCAGGAAGAGAAGGGCAGCCTTCCTGACGATGTGGCATCACTTGATCTGATCAGTCTGTAGCCAGGCCCCCCAGGCTTAGAGCTGCTCAAGGTCACCCACCACGGCCATCTGAATGGACCTCAAGTGAAGAACAGCAGCCTTCCACCTCCCAGGCGGTAGCCACTGGAGAAACACCTTGCAGGAGCACTAGAATAGGTACACGAGCACAGAAGATAGGCACTAAAGATTTGCATAAGGGTAATTCTTAATTCAGCAAGTTAACGGTTATAAAAATTTGAATTGAGTTGTTGGAGTAAAGATTTTTGTTCTGGATTTGGTGTTGGTGTTAATATTTGTCATCAAGTGAGGGCAAGACCCATGAGCTGGACCACAGGAAGGCAAGCAGATGTGGTTGTGAAGATGGTAGTTACAAGGTTGGCGGGACGATTGGTATATAGGGGAGGGGAGGGGAGGGATGGTTCAGGTGAAGCGCACGTGTATGAGTTGTGCTCTGAGAGCTCTAGCACCTACAGGGACTGGTGGTCGATGCTGCTCTTGCTCTTTCTCCTCTTTCATACTGTTCTTCCTACTCCTCCACTTCTTGCTGCCCAGGTGCTGGTAAGGACTGGCCCCTCAGTATAGCAAAGTTATGCAGCACGCAACCACAAAGCTGGAAACACAGTCAGGGGTGTACTGCAGAGCTCCTTCTGAATGGTCCAGGCAGCAGAAGTGTTGCTTGACCACACCGACAGTTTTCTCAATTGTATTTCTGGTGGCGGCATGACTTTCATTGTAGGCCACCTCTGCGTCTGTGCCCAGGTTCCTGACAGGAGTCATGAGCCATGTCCGAAGCGGATATATCTTGTCGCTAATTAGCCAATCTGTGACCTGATGGCCTGGTTGGAATAAAGGCGGCACAGAGGACTGGTGCAGGATGAATGAACCATGACTGCTGCCAGGAAACTGGGCATAGACCTGGATGATGCGTTGCCTGTGGTCGCAAACAAGCTGCACATTCAGGGAGTGTTATCCCTTTCTTTTGAGAAAAATGCCAGTCTGGTGATGGGGACCACACAAGGCAATGTGGGTGCAGTCTATGGCACCTTGTACCCTGGGGAAGCCTGCAATGCGGGTGAAATCCAGTGCTCTCTCATCCTGCTTTGCACTGTCCATGTGATGTATGTGTTCCTAGTCACTTGCTGCAGCCTGGAGCGGCCCCCTAGTGTAAAAACGAAGGGCCCCGCTGACCTTGAACTTTGGACGAGTTAACCCTCATTACGCCCGTTATACGGGCACAACAAAGTCCTATTTCTACCACACCAAATCACTATGGAAATGTGCCAAGCAAGGAGCAAGAGAAAATCAGAGGAAAAATCATCCCCAGGCTTCTTTCATACTCCTCCTGACAGCCTTGAAAGCAGGTTGGGAGTCTGCCATCTTGCCAACATATGCTGCATGGCCAAATTAGATGGTAAATACCCTGAAAAAAATGGCAAGTAAATGACAAAAAAACAAAACTGTAAATCTGTGTCTATTGTATTTTTATGGATCTGACAAGATCTCCCAATTGAAATTATTCACAGCAGTAATTAAAATAACTTGGACCTGTGCGGGGCCACGAATCAGGCATACTGATGCCCACATTTTCCAATTGCACAGTGTGAGCCCGATTTAAATATGTTAATTACATGCCCCGCTGTGCTCAGATGCCCCAATATCAGCTGCCATAAAAAAAGGCAGGCGTGCATGCCGTGGGTTGTGGTCGCGTTCCCCGTATTTCACTTTTTAACCATCCCCCCCTGACCTTCTCCCGCCCATCGTTGGGGCGGGGAGGGGGTTAATATCGAGGCCTTTATCTCTGCATTTGGCCTTACTTACTATTGATCGAATTGTTTAATGTTGCTCAGTGGTTTTTATGTTTAATATTCATTCACAATTTGGAATAATCAATTAAATACAAAGTTCAGTTGATTTTTGATTATGTGTCAGCCGTGGCTCAGTGGGTAGCACTCTTGCCTCTGAGTCAGAAGGTTGTGGGTTCAAGTCTTACTCCAGACTTTAGCACAGAAATCTAGGGCTGACACTCCTGTGGAGTGCTGCACTGTTGGAGGGGCTGTCTTTTGCATGAGATGTTAAACCGAGGCCCTGGCTGCTCTCTCAGGTGGGTGTAAAAGATCCCATGGCACTATTTTAAAGAAGAGCAGGGGAGTTATCCTCGGTGTCCTGGCCAATATTTATCCCTCAATCAACCTAACAAAAGCAGATTATCCAGTCATTATCACGTTGCTCTTTGTGGGAGCTTGCTGTGCACAAATTGGCTGCCGTGTTTCCTACATTACACTACACTTCAAATGTACTTCATTGGCTGTAAAAGCACTTTGGGACATCCTGAGATCGTGAAAGGCGCTATAGAAATGCCAGTCTTTCTTACTTTTTACAATTTCGACCTTCAGTCATGTCGTTGTGAGGCAGGCTAGATCCTTCTCCAGAACAGGGAGGGAAAGAAAACTGGAAAGAGTCATTGCAGTCTGCTCTGTGCAACTCCAGCTGACTAGTTGAGAGTGGGATTTGCAGTGACTTGTAAGGAAATCATTTACCTGCCATCTCCATCAATTTGTGATGTGGGAGACCCAGAAAAATATTATAAGGAGGAAACCTACAAAATAACTTTAAAATATTCAGCGGTGTTTCTAATGGTGTAGAAATGAATGTGCTGCTATTAATGGGGAAATTTAGAAAATACAATAATTTGCATGTTGCTGCTCATGGTGTTAAAACTTAGGCAATTCGTAGTATTTTTCCAACAGTCCGTTAATTCTAACATGGGTATTTTGTGGAATATCCACTTAAGGTTTGCTAACAGAAGTTGAAAGGTTTGGAGAAAAGTAAGAAAGTGTTTTATACTGTGGGGTAGGGTTTTTTGTGCTTGAAGTGCATTAATTAATTGTGTCTGAGTCACCGTAGATAAATGATCTCACTAAGCGCATGCAACAAAGATTGAGGCCCTTCTTTTTGTAATTATTTACATAAAAAAATAAAAAGGACATTAATTAAATAATTGGTGCTTCAGCAGGTTATGACCTATACTTTATTCTTAAAATTCACAGTAATGTGAATGCAAATGATAAAGGCAGTTCTCACGCCTAATATGTAAAAAGGATTGGAATAAAGATCAGAACTGTGGCACTACGCCAATATTAAACTGCCTCTCATGGTAGCATTGGGCCAAGTATGATGAGTCACTAAGCATTTGTTTTCCAAATGGCAATTTTATCATTAAGTTATACAAGAGTTTACAGGCTTTCTCAGGTAGTAATAGAGATCCAAATAACAGAATACTTGCTGCTTTCTTGGTAGTACTGAGTCTGCACGCTGGGTGAGGGTTACTATTGGCAAACCTCATGTTCTTTCCGTACAGGAAACACAAGTTACGGGAAGAAGGGAAAGGGTGCTGAGGAGGTTTGCTGAGTTGATGCGGTCTCTGGCACTTGAAGCGGGTGAGGGTTAAGTGGGTGCTGAAGATCTGTCATTCAGGGGCCAGCCTAAGAATCCCTTTGTGTTAATTGTATTCAAGTGGTGGGCAATGTTCCCTGGCCGCGCACCAGTCAGCAGGTCCCGCGTAGGCTTCTCACCAGCTGCAGCCACTGGAAAAGATACCGCGCGTAAAAATATTGCTGGTGGGTATTAATTGGGGACTCTCTTGTGCACATATGGGAGTAGGCTGGGGAAGGGTTGCAAGCTTATCTTAGGGGTGCACAGTATGTAATGTGTGTCTCTGTAAATGAAGGCTTGTAAGTAACTAAAGACTAGGGCCTAGAAATTCGATAATGCATGAAAACGGCCAGTGCCACCTCGGGGCGAGGTTAACTCCCGCCCGTAAAAAGAGTGCAGGCAGCACTGTTATTTTGGTGCTGATTTAAATGATCGGAGCACAGAACCTACCATGCAACGCGCTGTTTCGTGTGGTATGCTGAGCAGGAGGCCTAATGTAGCATGGCCGTAGCATCCCTGGAGCGAAGCAGCATTGTCTTAAAGCTAGCCTGTCATTTTAGAAAGCAGACTTGAGCCCTTAAAGGGGAACTGCCTTCTAAATTAGAAAAATAAAAATCATTTAAAAATAGGCAGTCTTTAGCCCATAGAGCTCAACTGCCTTCTGAAAAAAAATGAACATTAAAAATAATGTCAAAATGGCCGTCTTCAGCTCTGAAAGCTGAACTATCTTCTGCACGTAAAAAAATGGTAGAAGTGCTTCAGCACTAAAACATATGGCTCAACAAGCCAGGGAAAAACCACCCAGGGTCTCACACGCAGCAATCCAGCTTTGTCCAGGGGGTCAACACTGGAAGAGAAGTCCTCTACCCACAGGGGGCCAGGGGGCCCTCCAGAAAGAGGGATGTGGGACCAGATCACCGAGGCCGTCACTGCCAGCAGTGTTGCTCCCACCACCTGGCTCCAGTGCCCAAAAAAGTTTCATGACCTCAGACCAGTGGTCAAGGTCAGTGAATGCATCTTCAAAAGCCATTTCCGACTAACTGTATCACAAGCCTCACATACTGCTCAATGCACGACCGCCCCCGCGCTCCCCCCCATCACTCACCTACCAACAATCTTTACCAAACACGCTGCACACCTCACCCCCTTGGAGGAGACGGTGCTGGCCATTCTTGGCAGGGGCACGGTTGAGCCCTTGGCCAGCGGCGAGGCTGAAAGAATACAAGATGCCGGTATCCTCATACGTTACCCTCCTTCTCACAACCCACTTCCCCCTCATCCCACAATCTCTTCTAATGTACAAGCTGCACATGGTGAAAGCATGCAGCTCTTGCTTGGCCGACCTCCCCTCACCACAACCCTACTCTTGTGCCTTCAACATTTCAGACACCCAAGAAATCCAGCCTGCCCAGCCAGTAGTTGACCAAGAAGAGGAAGAGGAGAGTGAAGGAGAAGAGGAAGAAACACCGTCACTCGATTTCATACTCCCAGCCACGAGGTCATCCTGCAAGGCCAACTGCAGTGCCCCCCACTGAAAGTCAGCAGCCTTCCACTAGCCATGCTGCAGCCACTGGATTAGCACTGTGTGACATCACTATGATAGGCAAAGGCACACACAAGACAGTCACTAATGGAATGCACAAGGGTGATTAGTTGATTTCTTGATGTCATATTGGATGCATATATGGATAAAGTTGGATTGGAAAGTTTACTTTGTGGTGGTTTTTATTTCAGCATCGTGTCCAAGAGGACGCTGTGATGGTCAGTCACAGAGGAAAGGTAAGCTGTGGGACTAATGCTGAAAAGGGAATTGGGGTTGTAGGCACTGGTACCACAGGTGGATGATTCCATCCCGGATATCCCAGCCAGAAAGTGGCTGTCTGAGTTGCCTCCTTCCTTCTGCTTCCTCCTCTTCTGCTTCCTCTTCTGCGTCTTCCTCTTCTGCGTCTTCCTCTTCCCTCTGCGAGCAGCTTGACCCCTTTGCTGCCTCTGCTTCATCTCCATGTGCCCCCCAGGACTGTGAGCAAGTGTCTTCTCAGAGGCAAAATACTGCGGATGCTAGAAATCTGAAATAAAAGCAGAAAGTGCTGGAAATACTCAGCAGGTCAGGCAGCATCTCAAGCTGAAACATTAACTCTGTTTCTTTCTCCACGAATGCCTGACCTGCTGAGTATTTACAACATTTTCTGTCTTCTCAGAGATCTTCCTTTACCATCCAAAGCCTTGCAAGCATCCAGCTGCATTCCCTGCACACTTTAACAACTTATTGTATTGCACCAAGTCACTACTTCGATAAAATAGAGAAAAACCAGTCCAAAAGCAGAAATCCAAACTTATCTGAAAGATGTGTGTGTCCCTTTAAGAAGCGCTGACAGCGGGCTGGATTTTGATACTGGGGCGGGTTGGGGTTGTGTCATCCACTTTTCGTGTTATCCACCCGACTGCAATTGGATGTGGGAGATTGATGCGATTTTCACCTAATTGGGCAATTGAGTTCCAGCATGTGGGAACCCATGAACCAATTAGTGTTTTCAGTCAGAAAGTCGCCTCTGATGATGTCATCATTGCTGCTGCATTGAAGGTCTTCAAAGACTGCCTGGCCTTTGCTGTGAGAGGACCTGCAAAATGAGCAGCAGCAGCAGCCCTAAGTCTGCTCCCAGATATTTTTACACCACCACTTCCAGATATGTCTCCTCTCCATTCATATATACATCCATCCACATAGCCATTCATATCAGCCAGCCATTCATATCAGCCAGCCAGCCATTCATATCAGCCAGCCAGCCATTCATATCAGCCAGCCAGCCATTCATATCAGCCAGCCAGCCATTCATATCAGCCAGCCAGCCAGCCAGCCATTCATATCAGCCAGCCAGCCAACCAGCCATTCATATCAGCCAGCCAGCCATTCATATCAGCCAGCCAGCCAGCCATTCATATCAGCCAGCCAGCCAGCCAGCCATTCATATCAGCCAGCCAGCCAGCCATTCATATCAGCCAGCCAGCCATTCATATCAGCCAGCCAGCCAGCCATTCATATCAGCCAGCCATTCAGTCATTCATTCATTCGTATCAGCCATTCATTCATTCATATCAGCCATTCATTCATATCAGCCATTCATTCATATCAGCCATTCATATCAGCCAGCCAGGTAGGTTTCGTGGTTCAGAACTTGCGTGCTTCACATAGAAAAACAGCTAAAATCACAAAAGCCTTTCAAAATGGCATTACAAAAGCAATTTAGTGCTTGTTAAGGGCCTTAACAGCCTATCCCACCTCTTAGAGGCGGGACAGAGTCAGGACCAGCAGACACGATTTAATGAAAATTGCGTGGAGGCGGGATAGAGGCGGACTTGTGCCCGCCCGCCAGTTTTTGCAATTTTAACCCCCACACGCCTCCAAACCCACCTCCACGGGTCAATGAAAATCCAGCCCAGCGTCTCTGCAGGGCTGTTTTACCCACGTTTTTCTGTGCGTACTTTGGAACCAGCGTTATGGCGTGTGAGAATGCCCAAAATAGCAGCCGTGATGTCAAATCAAGCGTTACACACTGATTGACGTCACAATCTGCTTATTTAAATTTGAGAGGCCAGTGCTGTCACCGGCAGTGCTATGGCCCTCACCAAAATGGCAGCCACCGTGTCCCACGCCGGAAGCGAGGCAGCTGCCATTTTTTCAATAAAACTGGCCTTAATGGCCAGCGCTACACCGGAGAATTTCTAGGCCTAGGCTCTAGAGTACTCTATCGTTCACCACCTGGCTATCTGACTTTTACACTTTGGATGTAGGCTTGGAATGACTGGAGGTGGACATGCAGGGAGGACGCCCATACCTCCTGGCATTTTCCTGGCTCCAGGTGCTGTCTGTGCATAATTTTCTCCACTTAACTAATGCCCCAGAGGTTTTTTTTGCTTACATACTTGGTATAGCATGAGTTCTGGTTACGCCAGAACTGAGGGATTTACTTTCTTGCTGCTTGGAGCAAAAGCTGGCCAAGCCTATGAGTTGTGGGAATTCCTTGCCTTGCAGGTAGTTAGTGGATTAGCCTGAGGGTCAAGTCTTTTGACCCTGAGGCTTTACCTAACTACGTCTTTGACTGCATTTTGAAACTTGTTGGCCGAAATTGGAACATCTCGTGCATGTGCACTCTGTTCTGACATGCGGGGGTGTGAGAGATCTGCTTAGTGGCATTTAGTTTCCTATTATGTGGCTTGCACACGAGGTATAGAGAGAGGTAAAGTAGTTGGCAAATGCTTTATTCATTTTGCTGAGAAGATTTTTTAATTCAGTTAAATGCAGTACGGTGCAATGGAATATCAATGTACAGTGCTACAGAGTGGATGGTTGCAAAGTCAATCCCCTCAAAAGAATATACTCGTACCAAAAATTAAATAAGATTTAATTAGCAGTATTGATAATTGCTTGCTTGTTTTTAAACATTCCACAGAGGGTGATACAGAAATCCTGGCACCAGTACTGGAAGGAGAAAAATATTTTTGCATGCTACTAAATAGGATTAGGAGTGCAAATCAAATTAGCTCAATTTAGCACAGGTAAATCAACATGGTGAGCTTTGTACCAACGTGTTGAACCTTGACTGGAGTTTTGCAGCAGGCTATTTGTTGCTCTTCTAAAAACTTAGTAGGCCTGAAAAATTACAGTATATGATTCACCAGAGGAATCCCCAAACGGAACTGTAAATGGTGTATTATTAATGTTATAACTAGGTTTGATCAGATTGAAGCACCGACACGTAACAGCACAGTAATGGTGAGAAGCAGGTCTGATATTCCACACTCCTGAATTTTCGATCTCAATAGAATCATTGAGGGAGATGCCAGGTGTAGGTCAAGTGTTAGAGGGAGAACCCCTAGATGCATCTCCCAGTGGCTTGCTCAGGTCTGCCAACACTCTCATCAGGGCAACTAGGGATGGGCAATAAATGCCTACCTCGCCAATGATGCCCATATCATAATAATGCTTCTTTAAAAAACTCTCTCCCACAAGAGCTATGAGAAGGGAGTGAAGTGTGAGGCCAAAAGAGTGTAGAGTTTAGCCTCAGTGGGAGTGAGTGGGACATAAGGGGGTAGAAAATAGTCTGGCCCCGACGCCTGTCTCGTTCATCAGAGACAAATTTCTAAATGGGGTCCTCAACAGGTGTTAGGCCCCTTATTTACATATTCAAGGAGCCTAACGAATTTAGCAGTGGGACCAACGCCTGTGTGGATTGGATACAGGCTGTCCCACAGCGAAATTGGTATGCTTACCAATTTCTACCTCAAGTATTAAAATTTTCATTTGTATATTTTACTGTATTTTGAGTTTAAATTTATTTTAATTTACTTCACTTCACTTTAGCTGCCTTATAAAGTTGTTTATTTGGTATCTTAACTAGGAGCTTGTTTGAGGTAGTAATCGGTAATTAACTGATCACAAAAGAGGTGTGATCAACTGTCCTCTGGCAGCTCTTTTTCTGTGGCAGTTGGACTATTGTGCCAATTAAAACAATTTAAATTTGGGCTGAGTTTGGACAGGTTTGGGATATACCATTCCTAGCTGTAACATTTTCTGGAGAGATGGGGGAAAAAGGGGTGGCAGTATTAGTGAAAGATTCTATCAGTGCTAGAATATAAGGATGACCTTGTGCGTTGAGTTAAGACAGGATCCGTATGGATACAGTTCAGAAATATGAATGGAAATTGTACAATACTTGGCGGGCATTACAAGCTACCAAACTATAGCGATGAGACAGAGGTGGAGATCAGTTCAGAAAGATATGTAAGGACAAAAGGACAATAACATTGGGTGATTTTTACTATTCCAAGATAAATTGGAATAAAGGTAATGCACGTGCTCATAGTGGGGAATGTTTTCTAGAATGCATCCAGGACAGCTTCCTCAATCAGTATGTTTCTAGTCTAACAAGGAAAGAAGCATTGCTTAATTTAGTTCTGGGAGATGAAATGGGGCAAATAATGGATGTGAGAGTAGAAGAACAATTGGAAAATATTGACCACAATGTTGTTCGGTTCAATGTAAGAATAGAAAAGGACAATGAAGAGTCAAAGGTAATTGTAATCAATTGTGAAATAAATTGTTATGAACCGGTTTGTTGTTGTCCAGCAGTTTCTTTGCATTGGTGTTGGTGTACAATATGAAGGCATCCATCAGCTGGGTGTACATGTGGGTGTGACAGTAGGAGGGACTATTGGTACATTGGTGGCGGGGGGGATAATTCAACGGAACTGTTCATTGATGATTTGCTGCCGTAAAGCTCTGGCAGCTGGTAGCATTGCTGGCCTTTGTTCTTCCTGTTCATCCTCGCTTCATGCTCATCTTCTTCGTCTTGCTCCTCCACTTCTTCCTCCTCCTGAGGTGGCTCCAAGGGTTGTAGAGAATGCAACATATCACAACAAATCTGGAGACCCTCTTGGGGCTGTACTGAAGGACACCTCCAGATCTATCTAGGCAGCAGCTTTAGAAGGCCAATTCTTTGCTCTATTAGAGGTGTGGCTTTCATTGTAGTGCTCCCCAGTGCCATGAGCCAGGTGAAGCATGCAGAGCAATGTGTGTGCAATCAATGATGCCCTGGACCTATGGGAAGCCCACAATTCTGGCGAAGCCCAGAGCTGGTTCCTCTTGTTTAGCTGCACCCATCGGAAAGGTGATAAATTGGTTGTGCTTTTCGAAGAGGGCATCTGTGACCTGCCTGATGCATCAGTGCACAGCAAATTGACTGATGTTGCTTATGTCACCTGTTGCAGCCTGGAATTCCCAGAGGCACAACAATTGAGGGCCACAGTAGCTGTTACAGCCACGGGCAGTTATGTGCATGACTTGGTGCAGCAACAGGTGACATAGCTCTGTAACAACCTCCCCGGTGAAGCGGAACCGCCAGGCGCACTACTCCTCACTTAATCTGAGGTAGGATGTTCGATTGTGGAAGACCTGCAAGGTGTAAGGCCACCTGTGCCCTCCCCTACTTCACCCACTTTTGATGTGGAGACTTTTGATGTGACGAAGGAGCGAACTGCTCCGAAAGCTTGTAAAATTAAATAAATCTGTTGGACTATAACCTGGTGTTGTGCGACTTCTCATTTTTGTTCACCCACTTTTGTCAGCAGCTGCAGGACTCTGCTCTCCTCCCTTGTTGCTGCTCCTCTTCCTCATCCTCCAGCCCCAATGGCAGCCTGATCAACACACCCATCTTTCTCCCACAATGAGCTGAAGCCCCTGCACATAGGTAGTGCTGGAGCTCCTAAAACTTACTTGGCTTACATTTTGCAAACAGCTATGACAGCTACAATAGTCACAAAAGGCCTACAAGCTCACTAGCAGTCTAAAAAGACTAATCAGAGACTTACCTGAGTGCACCTGAGAATCCTATTAAATATCGCTGATGCACTCTGCTTGCCAACTGTTGGCACCAAGAACGACTGGGCAGGGTTGCGAATCTGTGAAACTGGGGCTTCCATAGTTTAATTTGGCAAAAGGGTCTTTCAACCAGTGAAGGACCTTTATTTTAATAATTTAATGAGCTGTTTACAGGTGGACACCAGGGACGTCTAAAAGAGGAAATTGGGCGCGGGAGGTTGCGACCTGAGGTTCCTTTTATGCCCAAAAAACGGATATAACGATGTTGAATTTTTCCCCTATGGCCCCTTCCTCAATCAACAACACTGCTGGCGCATACCACAGCCTCACAAACCTTTGTGTTAAAATGTTTTTCCTGCTCTCTGTCTTTACATTTTATCTTATCTCTATATCCCCTTGTTGTCGACCTCTCAATCACTAGAAACAGTTTGTTTCTATCTGCTCGTTTTTATTCCTTCATTATTTTAAATGGCCCTGTAATCTCCCCTGTTTTCAAGTCTTTCTTCATGTTTGTATTTCCTCATACCAGACAGCATCCTAGTGAATCTGCACCCTCTCGATTGCCTCAACATCCTTCCTATAGTGTGGAGCCCAAAACGACACACAGTTCTCCAACTGTGGTCGTACTAGGATTTTATGTAGATTCACCACTACATCATCATTTTATACTCTATACATCGTGCCATAAAACCCAGTATTTTTTTTTTTTTAAATGGCCGTATCTACTTGAGGTGCTGCATTTAATGTCTTATGAACACAAACCTCCCTCTGCTCTTCCACATCATCCAACTTTCCCTCATTCAAAGTATAATCAATTCTATCCTTTGACCTGCCGCGACCTTATTCTGCACCATCAGAAGTAAGCTCTCTGGAGTGTTTTTGATTGCCAGAGTAATCTCTCTGTCAGCAACCAGCACAGGGCACATGCATGCAGCACTGGGGGCTCGAGACGGCGGATGACTGCTCTAGAATTCAAATGGGACCACTGCTAACAAAACCAGGGGGGCTTCTCAACCTCACCTGAGAGCGTAACCTCTCTGGACAAAGTTGAAATAAAATGCAATCAATTTATTTCCCTTTAATGGATCTGTGTCTTTTTGTTTACTGTTTTGATCCCTTGTGCTTTCCCTTTAAAATAGTTTATGGTATGTTTCTTCTAGATCTAACCTAGTGTTCCTTCTAAGTGCTTTGCCAGTCAGAGGAGTAAGTGAGTTGAATGGCTGTGGATGTGAGTGGGAGCCTCTTGAGATTGAGGTGGCCTAGTACCTCCTTGTGTTTGGCATGAGATGGTCTGCAAGTGTTTCCATCTTATCTGGTAGCTGATTGGTCCTGCCTGCTGTCTGGTACATCTGTCAAGAGAGTGGGGCTGGATAGATTGGGCATGACATCACCCTGAGAGACAGCAGACTGCTTCTGCCGTGCCCCTGCTACTGGGTAGCTCCTCAGTCTGTTCAGCGATTGCATGGGAACAGATTTCTGGGCAGCAATGAGACTTATAAAGCCCAACATTAAGGCTCTTGCAATCCAATCCCCAGCATGTAGAAGCTGCACAGGAAAGCCTACTGTACATTAGAGCCCAAGGCCTGCATAGAAGTAGTATTTTTTTAATTTGCTCTTGGATGTGGGTGATAGGGGGAACTGTATCATAGTGGTTATGTTACTGGACTAGTAATCCAGAGGCCTGGACTAATGATCTGGAGACATGAGTTCAAATCCCACCACGGCAGATGGGGAATTTAAATTCAGTTAATTAAATAAATCTGGAATTAAAAAAAAGCTAGTATCAGTAATGGTGACCATGAAACTACCGGATTGTTGTTAAAAACCCATCTGGTTCACGAATGTCCTTTAGGGAGGGAAATCTGCCGTCCTTACTTGGTCTGGCCTATATGTGACTCCAGGCCCACAGCAATGTGGTTGACTCTTAACTGCCCTCTGAAATGGCCTAGCAAGCCACACAGTTGTACCTAACTGCTACTACAAAGTCAGCACTGTGTACCTTCACCACACAGACTACAGCGGTCCAAGAAGGTGGCTTACCACTACCTTGTCAAGGGCAATTAGGGATGGGCAATAAATGCTGGCCTTGCCAGCGACGCCCACATCCCAGGAATGAATAAATAAAAAAACTGCTAGCAAGGCCACATTTATTGCCTATCCTTGGTTGCCTTAAAAAAGTGGCAGTGGGTCTTCTTCATGAACTGCTGCAGTCCTTGTGGTGATGGTGCTCCCACAATGGTTATAGGTAGGGAATTCCAGGATACAGGCCCAGTGACAATGAAGGAATGGGGATATATATCCCAGTCAGGATGGTGTGTGACTGATGAATGAAATGAGCTGGACCTGTAGCCAATAGGTTGCTGATCCTCCAGCTTAGTCCTCTGCACTCTCATTCCTCTCTTCTCTCTATTCCTATGATTTTGAAAGTGGTGTCTTCTAAGGAACTTGAAATTCAAAGGGCATGAAATTGCTGAGCCCTCCTCCACTCGGGTTTGCTCCCTTCTGTCCTGAAAGCAAAGAACTTATGTTGAGATGGTGGAAGCTTGAATGGTAACAACAGTGACAAACAAATGTCTACCCTACCTCCCAGCATGTGTTAGTAACTGAACCTACATCATGCAGCTAGGTTTTGTGGTAAGCTTGGGTTGTGGGCTCACCTTTCCAGATGTTAATGTGACAATGGTTCCAGCTTTAAATTGCAGTTAGAATGTGTCCCTTCTACAATATGGGCATATATGTAAATTTATGGCAAAGCTGTCTGCGTGCTTTGGTGGCAACCACAGTCAAGGTGTAAGAGATCAAGAGGAAACACTTTCTTGTTATGCATACTTTGCCCATTGAATAGGGAAATACTGTGTAACTTTGCTTTGACAGATTTTTTCAGTCTGCAGTTTTTTCTCATCTGCACCCAGGTCCTTTGTGTGTTGGACACAGCATTTACCCTATGCGACACTCTTTCTATGTACTCTCCCAGAGGGCGCTGGTGCCCTGTAATGATGGGATAACCCTCCTTTTGTCCACTTTGTGAAACAGCAGCTTATAGCAGTAACAGTGAAAGGTGGTGTCCTCTGCCCCCTACCCAGTCCCACCACTGCCAAAACTCTTACCTCAAGAGCTCTAAGGGGTGATTTTGTCAATGCGGGCGCGTTGGAGGCGGGACTGCTGCTTGGCGGGTTTCAGTCCTGCCTCCATCGACTTGTGGCCAACCCACGCTATTTTCCCTTGATTGACCTTGTTAAGCCAGCTCAGCGGGCTTAGCAGGCCAATTAAGGGGAAGCCGGTTACAGAGAACATCAGTGTATGACGTTTCATCTGTCAAACATTTTTGACAGATGATTTGTCATCATTTGACAGCTCTGTGAAGCTGTCAAACACTAACATTCTATGTTGTTTGATGAGTTCTTGTATTCAAGACTCATCAAACCTCTTTTGTGAGCAGAAATTAGATGGCTGTTGCATCGGAGAATGCAGCAGTCATCTGTCATCTCTGCCGGTGAGATGCGAGACTCTCCACATCCCCAACTGTTGAAGCCTACAAGAAGAAACAAAGGTAAGTAAACATTTTCTATCACTTTACACTCACCTCACATACTTACCTCTCCATACTTGCACCCATCACTTACCTTCACAGTGCACTTTTGCACCCCTCCGACCCCCTTCAACCCACTGGTCACCTCGGTGACCCTGGCGGGGTTTCCCGACGTCAGGAAGCCCGCGCCTCTGGTGGGAAAATGGGGATAATCCTCTTAACTGCCTGTTAACTACCTGTTAACAGGCAGTTACGTGGCTATAATCCCCTTCCCTTCTCCAGGAGACGGGACCCAGTGCGGGTCGGGTACCGCCTCCTGGGAAGGTGGCACAGAGGCAGGTTGGGGGCGGGATGGGTACCCGCCCCCAGATTCTGCCATTTTCCCGGCAGTCCCGCCTCCAAACCCGCCTCCGCAGGGCTGGCAAGATCGCGCTCTTAGACTCTTCTCCAATATAAGAAACATAGAAAAATAGGAGCAGGAGTAGGCCATTCGGCCCTTCGAGCCTGCTCCGCCATTCAATATGATCATGGCTGATCCTCTATCTCAATACCATATTCCTGCTCTCTCCCCATACCCCTTGGTGCCTTTTGTGTCTAGAAATCTATCTATCTCCTTCTTAAATATATTCAGTGACTTGGCCTCCACAGCCCTCTGTGGTAGAGAATTCCACAGGTTCACCACCCTCTGAGTGAAGAAATGTCTCCTCATCTCAGTCCTAAATGTCCTACCTCGTATCCTGAGACTGTGACCCCTCGTTCTAGACCCCCCAGCCTGGGGAAACATCCTCCTTGCATCCAGTCTGTCTAGCCCTGTCAGAATTCTATACGTTTCAATGAGATCCCCTCTCATTCTTCTAAACTCTAGTGAATACAGGCCTAGTCGACCCAATCTCTCCTCATACGACAGTCCTGCCATCCCAGGAATCAGTCTGGTGAACCTTCGCTGCACTCCCTCTATGGCAAATCTATACTTCTTGCCAGCTCCCATTTTCCTCCCTCCATAAACTTTTAATTTGTCCAAAACTAAAGCCACCCAAAATGTTGTCCTGCTCACCCATCACCCGAGCCCCACTATTCTACATTACCTCCCTATCTCCCAACACATTGAATTTAAAATCCTCATTCTTGTCTATAAATATCTCCACGACTTTGGCCCACTCTATCTCTGTAACCTCCTCCAGCCTTTCATGCCCTCTCATACCCTTTGGATTTAAGGAGCACGGAAAGGTGGACATCAATAAGAAAGAAGGACTTTTCAACCCCTATGGTCGCCGGTTGTCATATTGTTACCATCAAGAAACAAGAAGATGTCCAACTAGTTTTACGTATCAAAGTGATCTAGGTTGCCTTGACCCAGCTGGATAAGATCCAGGAAATCATGAATGGAAGGGTGAATATTTAATCCAGCAGGAAGCAGCTGGTTCATAGGTTAGCATAGCTTGGTACTCTTCCGCTACGCTATCCACACACCACAGGATTGTGGCCAGTCAGACCTGGAGACATCAGCGAGTGCTGCTGGCATGAATGTATTATTGTCTGAAGTGCTACTGTGGTTGAAATGCAACTTAATTCTCAGGCTGACCTTATACAGTTTCTTATACAGTTCCCTCACAACAGCAGTCAAGAGCTGTTGACTGCAAGATATGTATTGATGACTTGGATAAAGGAATAGGCAGTTGTATATCCAAGTTTGTGGATGACACTAGGTTAGAAAAAACAGTAAGTTGTGTAGATGGGAGCAGGGGGTTACAAAGGTACATAGACAGACAAATGAACGGGCAAAACTATGGCAGATGAAGTTCAATGTGGAAAAGTGTGACGTCATCCATTTTGGATCTGAGAAAGACAAATCGTAATATTTTCTTAATGGTGAGAGAATAGGAGCTGTGGAGGAGAAATGTGATTTAGGTGTCCAGGTACACATCACTAAAAGCTATGGACAGGTACAAAAAATAATCAAAAATGCTGATGGAACATTGGCCTTTATCTCAAGTGGGTTGGTATTCAAAAGTGAGGAAGTGATGCTATTTTTTATTAGTTCTTGGGATGTGGGCGTCGCTGGCAAGGCCAGCATTTATTGCCCATCCCTAGTTGCTCTTGAGAAGGTGGTGGTGAGTCGCCTTCTTCAACCGCTGCAGTCCGTGTGGTGAAGGTACTCCCACAGTGCTGTTAGGGAGAGAGTTCCAAGATTTTGACCCAGCAACGATGAAGGAATGGCGATATACTTCTAAGTCAGGATGGTGTGTGACTTGAAGGGGAACTTGGAGGTGGAGGTGTTCCCATGCGCCTGCTGCCCTTGTCCTTCCAGGTGGAAGAGGTTGCGGGTTTGGGAGATGCTGCCGAAGAAGCCTTGGCGAGTTGCTGCAGTGCATCTTGTAGATGGTACACACTGCAGCCACGCTACACCGGTGGTGGAGGGAGTGAATGTTTAAGGTGGTGGATGGGGTGCCAATCAAGCGGGCTGCTTTGTTCTGGATGGTGTCGAGCTTCTTGAGTGTTGTTGGAGCTGCACTCATCCAGGCAAGTGGAGAGTATTCCACCACACTCCTTACTTGTACCTTGTAGATGGTGGAAAGGCTTTGGGGAGTCAGGAGGTGAGACACTCACCGCAGAATACCCAGCCTCTGACCTGCTCTTGTTGCTACAGTATTTATGTGGCTAGTCCAGTTAAGTTTCTGGTCAATGGTGACCCCCAGGATGTTGATGGTGGGGGATTTGGCGATGGTAATACCGTTGAATGTCAAGGGGCAGTGGTTAGAGTCTCGTTTGTTGGAGATAGTCATTGCCTGTCACTTTTGTGGCGCCAATGTTATCTACCACTTATCAGCCCAAGCCTGAACGTCGTCCATGCGGACATGGACCGCTTCACTATCTGAGGAGTTGTGAGTGGCACTGAACACTGCGCAGTCATCAGCGAACATCCCCATTTCTGACCTTATGTTGGAGGGAAGGTCATTGATGAAGCATCTGAAGATGGTTGGGCCTAGAACACTGCCCTGAGGAACTCCTGCAGTGATGTCCTGGGGCTGTGATGATTGACCTCCAACCACCATAACCATCTTCCTTTGTGCTAGGTATGACTCCAGTCAGTGGAGAATTTTCCCCCTGATTCCCATTGACTTCAGTTTTACTAGGGCTCCTTGATGCCACACTCGGTCAAATGCTGCCTTGATGTCAAGGGCAGTCACTCTCACCTCATCTCTGGAATTCTATTCCTTTGTCCATGTTTGGACCAAGGCTGTAATGAGGTCGGGAGCCGAGTGGCCTTGGCGGAATCCAAACTGGGCATCAATGAGTAGGCTATTGGTGAGTAAGTGCCACTCGATAGCACTGTCGATGACACCTTCCATCACTTTGCTGATGATTGAGAGTAGACTGATGGGCGATAATTGGCCGGATTGGATTTGTCCTGCTTTTTATGGACTGGACATACCTGTGCAGTTTTCCACATTGTCGGATAGATGCCAGCGTTGTAGCTGTATTGGAACAGCTTGGCTAGAGGCGCGGCTAGTTCTGGAGCACAAGTCTTCAGTACAACAGCTGGAATTTTGCCGGGGTTCATAGCCTTTGCTGTATCCAGTGTGCTCAGCTGTTTCTTGATATCTCGTGGAGTGAATCGAATTGGCTGAAGACTGGCTTCTGTGATGGTGGGGACCTCAGGAGGAGGCCGATATGGATCATCCACTCGACACTTCTGGCTGAAGATGGTTGCACATGCTTCAGCCTTGTCTTTTGCACTCACATGCTGGGCTCCACCATCATTGAGGATGGGGATATTCATGGAGCCTCCTCCTCCCGTTAGTTGTTTAATGCTCCACCACCATTCACGACTGGATGTGGCAGGACTGCAGAGCTTTGATCTGATCTGTTGATTGTGGGATTGCGTAGCCCTGTCTATTCAAATAAAACTGTTGGACTATAACCTGGTGTTGTGCGACTTCTCAATTTTATTCAGTAGTACTGAGCCTTGGTCAGATCCCATCTGGAGTACTGCGTTCAGTTTTGGGCACCGAAACTCATGAAAGTATATTGGCCTTGGCGGGGGTACAGCCCGGATTCACCAGAATCATACTAGGGCTTAAATGGTTACATTATGAAGACGGTTTGCATAAACTTGGCTTGTACTCCCTCAAGTTTAGAAGGTTGGGGGTGAACTAATTGAAGTGTTTAAATGAGAGCTAGGGCATTTAGGAGGAGTGTGTTGTGAGGAGGATGCAGAGAAACTCCAGTATGATTTGGACAGGTTGGGTGATTGGGCAGATGCAAGGCAGATGCAGTATAATGTGGATAAATGCGAGGTTATCCACTTTGGTGGCAAAAACAGGAAGGCAGATTATTATCTGAACGGCAATAGATTGGGAAAAGGGGAAGTGCAACAAGACCTGGGAGTCCTTGTGCACCAATCGCTGAAGGTAAGCATGCAGGTGCAGCAGGCGGTTAAGAAGGCAAGTGGTATGTTGGCCTTCATAGCGAGAGGATTCGAGTACAGGAGCAAGGATGTCTTGCTGCAGTTGTACAGGGCCTTGGTGAGACCACACCTTGAGTATTGTGTGCAGTTTTGGTCGCCTTATCTGAGGAAGGATGTTCTTGCCATGGAGGGAGTGCAGCGAAGATTCACCAGACTGATACCTGGGATGGCAGGAATGACGTATGAAGAGAGATTGGGTCGATTGGGCTTATATTCGCTAGAGTTTAGAAGAATGAGAGGGGATCTCATTGAAACTTATAAAATTCCAGCAGGACTAGACAGACTAGATGCAGGAAGGATGTTCCCGATGGCGGGGGTGTCCAGAACCAGGGGTCACAGTCTAAAGATAAGGGGTAAGCCATTTAGGACTGAGATGAGGAGGAATTTCTTCACCCAGAGAGTGGTGAACCTGTGGAATTCTCGACCACAAAAGGCAGTTGAGGCCAATTCATTAAATATATTCAAGAAGGAGTTAGATATATTTCTTCAGACTAAAGGGATCAAGGGATATGGGGAGAAAGTAAGGACAGGGTACTGAATTTGGATGATCAGCCATGATCTCATTAAATGGCGGAGCAGGCTCGAGGGGCCGAATGGCCTACTCCTGCTCCTATCTTCTATGCTTCTGTGTTTTTATGAAATCAGGAAGCACTTTTTCACATAAACTGTAGTGGAAATCTGGAACTCTCACCCCAAAACGGCTGTGGATGCTGAGTCAATTGAAATTTTCAGGATTGAGATCGATAGATATTTGTTTGGTAAGGGTATTAAGGGAAATGGGGCAAAGGCAACTGGAGTTGAGATACAGATCAGCCATGATCTATTAGACTGGTGGAACAGGCTTGAGGGGCTGAATGGCCTACTCCTGTTCTTATGTTATTAAATGAGTAGTAAAGTCAAATCTGCTCAGCTTTATTTTGTTCATAGTACATAAACATTGATTTGCATCTTTCATTTTGGAATTCTTCATCTGGATAGCTGCAGTCTGTTTTTATTTTTATTTGAGGTCAAGCATGGTTGACACACCTTTATGTCACAGTTTACTGTACATAGACACAGTGGACTGTTTCGGTCTTTTGACAGAGCCAGTCGTGTAACAGTTGTTGGTTGCTGCCTTTTTAAAGGCACTGAGCAAAGTAGGTAGTTCTTACATTTTTTAACGTGTGTACCTGTTTCATTCAGGTGCCGTCTACAAAGTCAGAAAGCCAGGGGCCATGGACATGAACAATTCCTTTTCAGCCTTGCAGCTCCTGCTGCATGTTAGATTCTGTGAGCACTTTTACAGGCAGTTCTGAATACTGCCAGTGGTTAACACTAGAATTTTGTTTGAAAATTGTAACCGTGTAGTGTTCCTGCTGCTCCACCCTTTCATTATGAGATTAATTGATCTTTGGGGATTCTGTTGTTAAGCATTACCACGGGCCATTAACAGTGAATAGCGTACACAAACTGATAATTATGTCACCGTGAAGTTACCCCAACCCCCACAATATTTACCACTGCCATTAAATCGGGAAGAATGCTTATGGCAGTAGAAATATTTAGGCTCGAGGGCCTCATTTTATTTGTTGTACAGTGCACAATCTTGTGCAAATGAGTTTTGTTCCAGGTACAATTGCTAAAATGTTTTGTGTATCACCACATTTAGCTGTTTTTATATATGTAGATGAGGACGTGTAATGCACATGAACCTCATGAGTGCATTAACAACCAGTCGCTTTGCAGTTTTCCCCTTCAATTTCACAGCCAAAGTCTGGACACTAATAAACATGTTTTGAACTAGAAGTGTATTCAAAGCATAAATAGATGTGGTGTAGCACTGAGATACAAAGGTGTCACCAGAGTTTTATTTGATGAAATATAGATACAAGGCAGAAGATACAATTTTGATAAATGGCTTAACTCTATTGGGGCACTTTACTCATTTTGTGGAAACCAACTAGCAAAAGCATTTTAATTTATTATATAACTTTTATACTGGTGAGGAGTGGATAGAACAAGGTATCTGGAACTATGACAACTGATGCTTGATTCCAGTGGCAGAGGGCAGAGGTACAATGACTTTAAGCAACAAAACAGAACCAAACTTACGAAAAACTGAGAACTGGTCCACTCTGTTGGTTGATTGATTCTTGCATGTGTGTTAATTGCTAATTGCAAGTTATTATAATTGCTAACCATACATATGCAATCATATTTTACGATTTATTATGGATACTGACAAATTCATCCTTGTACAATTATAGAAACTTTGATACGACTGTCCTTCTCCGTGGCCTACCAGATGTATTCAGGCTGCTTAACACTGGACCAGATGACATTCCTTTGTATATCATAATTGAGCCTGTCAGCTCCCATCTGTCCAGCTCATCTTCACCACAGCATTCGCTTTGAAGACAATGGACATGCTTTTGCCTGCTTTGAGTCCAGATTAGCACTGGTGCACGGTTAGGAAAAAAAAAGCCCTGAGATACAAAACTAAAAAAAGCCACACTCCACCATAAGTCTATGACCTTTAACTATCATTGTGTAATTAGTATGTGATAGGCTAACACAATACTCTGGCTAAGCATGTCTTTGTAAGGATGTCATTCAAAGTTAGGAGCTAGGGGATTTCCCCACCTACTCTGATCTTAGTCACTGGCTATTTTGAACTCCTTACAAACTAACCCAATAGCTACTGCAGAACTCAGTTTAAGATGGCCTTTCCACTGAGATTAATATACCGAACCTACACATAACATTGCCCAGGAACTCCTGCACTGACTGGATCACTGAACACATGATAGTTTTGAGACCATGACTTGCATTTTGTATGAAATATGCCAAAAAAGTTAGTGATAAGGGCTTCCTGTAGGACATTAGAGCAAACTGTTTGTAGCAACACTATAAGTAGCAAAGAATGTTATATAGACTAGTTTCATTTAATGTCTTTGAAAAGTAATGAAAACACTTGACAGAAGGAAATAGTTTGTGAAATCTGATAAGGATACAGACTAAGTAACAAATGAATCAATTCTTCTGCAGCCTTGTTGAGCAGGTCATGTGGATAAGTAAGATAGTAGGAGTTAACTCCGTGTTGGCAGTGACCTCACTGCCTGAGCAGTGTAAGACATTCTTCTTCTTCTTAGGCAGTCCCTCGGAACCGAGGATGACTTGCTTCCACATTAAAAATGAGTTCGCAGGTGACTGATGAGTCCAATACGGGACCTACAGTCTCTGTCACAGGTGGGGCAGACGGTGGTTGAAGGGGCGGGTGGGTGGGGTGCTTGGGTTGGCGTGCGCTCCTTGCGTTGCCTGCGCTTGGCTTCCGCTTGCTCCCGGTGAAGAGACTCGAGGTAGTTCGGCGCCTTCCCGGATGCTTCTCCTCCACTTTGTGCGGTCTTGGGTCAGGGATTCCCAGGTGTCGGTGGAGATGTTACACTTTTTCAAGGAGGCTTTGAGGGTGTCCTTGAAGCATTTCCTCTGCCCAGTTGGGGCTCTCTTGCCGTGCCGGAGCTCCGAGTAGAGCGCTTGTTTTGGGAGTCTCGTATCGGGCATGCGGTCAAGTAAGACATTAAGAGGCTGCTGGTTGCATGTGGTCATAGGACCATGCATAGTTGCCCACTTGGCACCTACATGTGATCCTGTGTACACATCTGTAAATAGTGGTTAGGTCAAGGTTCCTGCTTCCAATTTTCCATTATAAGCTGAGAGCAGTATTAAGTAAACTCAAAGCAGCCTTTAAAACACTACTTAGAAGAACATTTAAATGTCTTCTTAAAGTCCATAAACGTTTGAGTCTCATTATCAGTAGTACAAAACTCTAGTTGTATGTTTCACTCAAAACAGGGACATTGTTCATTTTGGATGGAAAACCATCTGATTGCAAACTTAAAAACCTGAGCTGGTTATCATTGCTCATTGCCACTAGCAAAAAGCATGATTTCAGATTTCATTTCAATATGTCGTAGTGGCTAGGAAACCCAGAAATGCAGATAACCCAGAGGTCCAAATATCTTCCCCTTCGCCCGGCACCTTCCCATGCAAGTGCAGGAGATGCAACACATGCCCTTATACCTCCCCTCTCCCCACTGTCCAGGGCCCCAAACACCCCTTCCAAGTGAAACAGCGATTTACTTGTACTTCCTGCAATTTAGTATACTGTCTTCACTGCTCACGATGTGGTCTCCTCTACATTGGGGAGACCAAACGCAGATTGGGTGACCGCTTTGTGGAACACCTCCGTTCAGTCCGTAAGGGGGACCCCGAGCTCCCGGTGGCCTGTCACTTTAATTCTCCACTCCACTCCCACTCTGACCTCACCGTCCTCGGCCTCTTGCATTGTTCCACGGAAGCGCAGCGTAAGCTCGAGGAACAGCACCTCATCTTTCGTTTAGGCACCCTACAGCCCTCTGGACTCAACATCGAGTTCAACAATTTCAGATCATAACCTCGGCCCCTATCACATATATATATTTTTTTATTTTACTTTTTCATCCACCCTTTTGTTTGGCCTTTTTTTTCCCTCCCAGAAGCTGGCAGCTGTCCTTCATTCTGCCAGCCCAGTTCACACTTCATCTAGCCTCAACCTGTCACATTAACACCTCCTCTTGCCTTGATTATCTCTTTATGTCTCTTAATCTCTCCTGCTTTCTATCCCACCTTGACCTTGCCTTTTGTTCTTTCATCCCCTCCCCCTTTTCCCAGCATTATCCTTGCTTTAAATCTACTTCATTTCCTGCTTTTTTCCAGTTCTGACGAAAGGTCTTCGACTTGAAACGTTAACTCTGTTTCTCTCTCCACGGATGCTGACTGGCCTGCTGAGTTTGTCCAGCGTTTTCTGTTGTTAGTCCAAATATATTTCTCTGTTTCGCAGCCGGCCAGATTGAGAGGCTGGCTTTCTGCTGTGCGGGAAGGCATGTGGCACCAGGCCGCAGCTGGGTAGCAGAGAAGAGGGAGGGACGGAGGCAGAGATTGTGGACGCCGGGGGGCGGGTGGGCAGATCGGATAAGCTGGTGTGGGGGGGTGGGGGCGGGTAGAATGGGAGAAGCAATGGAAGCCAGCCGCTTGTTTACACTGTGGCAGCCCCAGTGAGAAGAAATTTGTCAAAAGATCTATTAGCTCCCTTGTGAAGGGGGCCAATCAGGCCACAAACCTGGTGAGGTTCTTCAGGGGTCCACATCTGGATCTATAGGTGGGTCCCACGTCCTCCAGTTGGGAGGCTGCTAGGTCTTCTTTCTCCCAGTATACCAGCCACTCAGTGAAACCTAGGCCAGAGACGAGGAATCCCCTGGCCTGGAAGTTACATACATAGAAGATAGGAGCAGGAGTAGGCCATCCGGCCCTTCGAGCCTGCTCCGCATACCCCCCTCTGACGTGGGGCACCATGTTTGGGTGGACACCCCAATCAAGGCCCCCAGGAACCTGAGGCTGGGATTCCAGCCTAATTTGTGGGCCTTCCACTGCATTCCCGGCCAACCTACGCTGGAATATTTTTGGGGCCCTGATGATCACCACTAATGGCGGTTAAAGAAAAAAAATTGAATTAATTGTGTAGTAAAAATACATATTCTTTTTCATTGCCTTAACACACATGCAATGTACAATATACATTTAATGTAATATTAACAGACTCCCCCATAGTGTTACTCATGGTGAGTCAAAAGTACTCTGTTGCAAGGAGAGAGATACTATGATGTGGCAGTGAGGGAGGGGTGCACACCTCCACTGAAAGAGTTTGGAATGAAGTTTGTAAAAGAACTCCTCAGAGAGAGTGCACTAAGATTTTTTTGATTGGTTCCTGGAAAATAAATAAATCGGCCCTGAAATTCCGCAGCGGTGCCATTGATCTCTCGCTGTAACTCTGGCAGGAGACCAGCGAACCGACAGAAAAAGCAGATGTATGTTCCTTTGCGCACCTTAAGAAGGTTCCAAGAATTTTAAGAATACTCCGTAAGGGACATTGTTAAAGTTTTCCCCCCCACTTATCTTCAGCCTGAATCAGGCCTTGGGTACACCCTTTTGGAGTGACACGATGCTGCTCCAATTTCCTCCTCCTCCAGCGGGGCTGCAGCTGTGGGCACCTGGCCTGAATTATTTAAATGACCTCATCAATAAAGTCAATGGAAAGGAAAATTGGATAAGGTGTAGAACGGGCGGCCGATTCGATAGTGCCCATTTTTGCACTATCGCCAGAAGTTAAAATTAACACCTTAGTCTTTTGATTTTAGAAGGTAGTTGCTGAATAATCAACTCCAATTTAGTAACATAACTCTTAGGATAAGTAATAAAATAGGGGCTCTCTGGGAGTGATTACAATCCTATTGAGATGTCATCAAGTCCAAAGCCAAAGTCCAAATTTTAAGCCCCCAATATAGGACAAAATGGCTGTAATCTCTAACCTATATTAAGGAGCATAGGTAATAAGTATTGTCATTTTGACTATACGTTCCTTAGCAGAGGTTAAGTCCCCTCTAATAGAGTAGCCTTTCCCTATGTTAAGCAGATGGTAAGAGATCAGACAGACAGATCGTCACCAGAACTGGATAGTGCTGAATGATGTTCACAAAAGGATGAAATATCATGACTACAGGTGTAGGAAAGTAATGATCTGCAGATGGCAGTTAAGTTAAAAGAGAATACTGCACAAATTATAGTTTATTAGGGATTCCATTTTGTTGTGTATGGTCTACAGGCACATAGAATACAAGTTGTGTTATTCTCTGTAGCATTCAATGAAACAAAAGCTGTTATCATTACCGTTCAGATTTCAGGGTGCAACAGTACCTCAGTTGAATCATATATCATTTAATCATGGCAGCCAACAATCTGCCACTGCTCACATTATGCTCTCCATCAAGATAGCAATTCTTACAGAAATAGGATTAAATCACACTTCTGAACTCCACTAGTATAGTTCTCAAAGAACAATACAACTTTGAATATGTTTCAAGGATAAGTTTATTCCATACAGCAATTTATGCGTAACTTACATTTTGCACGTAAGATATCTTCTTGTACCCTCTGTAATAACGAACTTCTCTTGTAACATCTTCAATGCCATCTTCAGTTGTAATCAGCTTGTACTCTTCCACATCTTGATCTTGAATCCCACGTCCAATAAAACAACACATTCAAAAGGTCAGGGTAGGCATCCAGATGCTGTTTGAGTACTGCAGTAGCAATCTTGCACCACATCAAAAATAATAGAAGATTAAAATGTTCCATTTTCTACATGGTATTATAAATACAGACATGCACCTTGTGTTGTGTACTTTGTTCCCATTGTACCCTGTAACATTTACGTTAGTGCGTACTGTTAACTGAAACATTTCCATAATCTAAAACTATTCATGATATTTGTAAATACCAAACTGAGCACAAACATTTTTACATAATAATAAACAATGGGGTGGATGTCTGTGATAGAAAGATGAAGCTGCACATTACCCTTTTAAACTTTCCCACATTACAACAGTGACTACACTTCAAAAAAGTACTTCATTGGCTGTAAAGCGCTTTGAGACGTCCGGTGGTCGTGAAAGGCGCTATATAAATGCAAGTCTTCCACGTCTTCCTTCATTCCATTTTCTCTCTGAACAGTGTCCTCCAACTTGGGTCTTGCATCTCCTGAGAGTGTGGGATGGATAGCCTATTCCAGGCTTCCGCAGGCACTGCTGCTTCCAGAAGATATGGAAACATACTATCCAATATACCCCCCTCACTGGGAGATACCCAGCCTGTGCTTGATGTCGTCCTACATAAAATGGCTGATACTGGGAACTGAGTGGTGTGGGGAATTGAACCTATGTTTTTTTTTCTACTATGGCACTATGCATTGGTGCCACAATATGCACTGTTACCATGCCACCAATATTAGGGGTCGTAATGAGTTTTAAATATTAGAAAAATGTATGGTGGTTAGCTATAGCAAGACTGAAGACTGAAACCTTTTCTTGATCGACATTTGAACCAAGTTATTTCCAAGGCTGCAATGATCTATTTTGAGCAGAAAAGGGTTGGGGGAGACAGAAAAACTGTAACCTCCTATACAATAGTACTGATGGCTGTAAAGAAGCCTTTGACCAAGACTATCCTGCCCTAGCTGAAGGAGAAAGAAGTAAGCAGCAGATAAGGACAAAAAGGATAAAAATGGAGGGAAAGAAAATAAGCTGAGAAAAACATAAGATGTAATGCATTTTTTCTTCAGAAAATTTCTGAAATTCTCAAAAAGATTATGTAGTGCTGTGCAAAGGAGTAATGGAATGAATCTTGCAATTCCCCACACAACAAGTTCCCAATTTTGCACAGATGTTTCCCCAGATAGGGAGGATAAATTAGCAGGGGAGTCACCCATACAACTCTTAGTTGCTGGTTACAAATCCACTATTAGGAGCAGAGGGTCTCAATCTTGACTAACTAAAGGTTTTGAATACATATTCCATGTCAAGAAAGAAAGGTCACCCAAAAAGCTGATTTTATGGGGCTGAGAATAGAACTTGGGAAAATAAAATGGGCAACAATATTAGCAAACAACGATGTAGAACAGCAATGGGAAACATTTAAAACAGTGTTCAACAGAGTGCAGGAACAATATATTCCGCTAAAAGGAAAGAACAAATTAAACACTAATGAGACTCCATGGATGAATAAAGCCATAAGGGAACAATTGAGGGTAAGGAAAGAGGCATACATTAAGTACGGAGACAGCAGGGGAGTGCATGATAAGGGAGAATATGAAGAGATTATGAGAGAAGTCAAAAAAACAATTAGGAAGGCAAAGAGGAACTATGAAATTAAATTATCAAGAAACATAATACAAAATAGTAAAATATTTTACAGGCACATCAATAAAAAAAGGAAAGTTGGGATGAGAATAGGGCCATTAAGGGATAGGCAGGATAATACCACAGTAACGATAGAGAGATGGCAGAAATATTAAATAATTATTTTGCTTCAGTATTTACCAGGGAGATAGAACAGGTGGATATGACATTGGATGATAAGATTAGTAATGAGATAAGTGCATTTAAAATAAAAAGAGGGGATATATTAAATAAACTAATCAAACTCAAAGAGGATAAAACCCCTGGTCCGGATGGATTGCATCCACGCATTTTAAAAGAAACTAGGGAAGAGATAGCAGAGGCATTACTACGCACATTTAATAATTCGTTAGAAAAAGGTGTAGTGCCAGAGGACTGGCGGATAGCTAATGTAATACCTATATTTAAGAAGGGGGATAGAACATGTCCAGGGAATTATAGACCAGTCAGCTACTAAAGAAGAAAATAGAAGAACATCTAGAAACCAAAAACATAGTAATGAATAGTCAGCATGGATTTCAAAAGGGAAAGTATTGCTTGACCAACCTCATTGAATTTTTTGAAGAGGTAACAGAGAGAGTAGACAATGGTAATGCAGTAGATGTAATTTATCTAGATTTTCAAAAGGCCTTCAATAAGGTACCCCATAATAGACTGATGAACAAGGTCAGAGAATGCCGAGTCAGGGGACAAATAGCAGAATGGATAGTTAGCTGGCTTCAAGACAGAAAGCAGAGAATGGGAGTAAAGGGTAGTTATTCACAGTGGCAGAAGGTGGGTAGAGGTGTTCCACAAGGATCAGTGCTGGGACCATTGTTGTTCACAATTTATATTAACGATTTAGACTTTGGAATCAAAAACACAATTTCTAAATTTGCGGATGACACCAAATTGGGGGGGGATAGTCAATACTGAGGAGGACTGCAACAATTTACAGGAGGACATTAATAAACTTGCAGAATGGGCATATAATTGGCAAATGAAGTTCAACACAGATAAATGTGAGGTATTACATCTTGATAGGAAGAATAGGGAGGACATTTATTACTTGGAGGGTGCGGGTCTAGGTGGGCTAGAGGAACAAAGGGATCTTGGAGTACAAATACACAAATCACTAAAAGTTGCGACATAAGTTAGCAAGGCCATAAAAAAGCAATCCAGGTACTTGGGTTTATTTCTAGAGGGATAGAATTGAAAAGTAGGGAAGTTATGCTAAACCTGTATCGAACCTTGGAGTACTGCATACAATTCTGGTCGCCAAATTATAAAAAGGATATAGAGGCACTGGAGAGAGTGCAGAGAAGATTTACAAGGATGATACCAGAAATGCGAGGGTATACATATCAGGAAAGGATGAATAGGCTGGGTCTCTTTTCTCTTGAAAAAAGAAGGCTGAGGGGTGACCTAAAAGTGGTCTTTAAAATTATGGAAGGTTTTGATAGAGTGGATACAGAGAGAATGTTTCCACTTGTGGGGAAGAGCATAACTAGAGGCCATCAATATAAGATACTCACCAAGAAATCCAATAGGGAATTCAGAAGAAACTTCTTTCCAAAGAGTGGTGAGAATGTGGAGCTCACTACCACAGGGAATGGTTGTAGTGAAAAGTATAGATGCATTTAAGGGGAGGCTAGACAAGCATATGAGGGAGAAGGGAATAGAGGGTTATGTTGATAGATTTAGATGAGGAAAGATGGGAGGAGGCTTGAGTGGAGCATAAACGCCGGCATGGACTGGTTGGGCCGAATGCCGTATATCCTATGTAATCCTATATAATCCTCATGCATTTGAATTTCTCCAGTCAGCTGAAGCTGTCTTGAAGCTGCTGATTTATTATGCTTCCTTTAGGAATAATCCTGCTTAGCTCAGCAGGAGTAGCCTAGGGTTATGGCACTGGCCCAGCAAACCAAAGGTTGTTAGTTCCTAAACCCACCCTAGCAAGTTGGGAAATTGAATTCAATAAATCTGGTCATTTGTGGGCTATGAAAGCTGCTATGTTGTTCTAAAAGCTCAAGTGGCTCACAGAAGTATTACCACTTAGATAAGGTATCAGAGGGCTGTTGGTATCTGTGGAATTGCCCCCAAGATAAGTCAGTGCCTTCAGGAGAGGGAAGGAACAGAGGGGGAAAAAATTGCAAAAATAATACCAGCTGTACAATAGGTGTTGAACATTAATATTGCAGAGCAGGAGGAGGAAAACATCTGCTCTACGACCTATAAGATCACAGGTAGTATATGGCAGAGTAAAAGCAGATTGGAATACTCCAAACAATTTATTTTAAAAGAGTTTGTGGTAAGTGTTGGAGCTAGTGTGGTGTAATTGATACACTTTTCCAAATCATTTGGACAAGTCCCAAGTTGGCTGGCAATTAAACAAATCATGGGTGTATCCTTGGAAATGAATTTACAACATTACACATTGAATCATACATTGAACACCGTCACCTCCAAGTTCCCCTCCAATTCCTACAACATCCTGACTTATACATATATTACAATTCTGTCATTGTTGCTGGGTCAAAATTTAGAAATTCCCTATCTTATGTAATTGTGGGAAAACCATCATCATAAGGATGGTAGCAGTTCAAGAAGAAGGCCCACCACTATCTTCTCAGGGCAACTAGCGATGGCCAATCAATGTGGCCTTGTCGGCATTGCCCACATGCTGAGAATGAATTTAAAAAAATGTTAAGTGCATTCCTGTGTTGTGGCAGCAGATGGAGCTTCTGCCCCTACAGCCTGGAATAAATGCTGTGCAGGATAGAATAATTAGAGAGAAACATGCATTCTCTCTAGCTGGCCCAAGAAGTTTCCCCAGTGCTTGGATCCTTTAGACTACTGATGGGAAATATCCTCCAACATTAGCCTAAAACTAAATTTACAGTTCTTACAGCTTTCCTTTTTATCTTTGATTCAGTACCATCACTAGGACTTCATTCTGAACACTGCTGTACGATATGTGTGTCTCTTACCTCTGGTAATTCTGAACAGAATCAGGTTCTTTGCTGTTTAAGTCTTTTTCTGATGAAATCCCTCTTTAAGCCCGTGGTCTCTACGTACTCCTGGACTATTGCTCAGACACTCTCTGTATCTGTGTTTGAGCTCCTTTGTGAATCTGTTGCCTTTTGCATGCAGCTTATCTGAGCAGACAATTCCTCCCCCATCCTCATCTTAGAATCATAGAATGGTTACAGCACGGAAGAAGGCCATTCGGCCCGTCGAGCCCGTGCCAGCTCTCTGCAATCTCTTCTATCTTCTTAGTCTGAAGAATGGCATTCATAGTAGACGATGTAAAAGAAGGGGAAAACCGCACTTAAAATAGAGAATGGGTACACAAAATTAATATTGCAAACAAAAGATCTCTAAAGGTTGCATGGCACAGGTCAAATTGTGCTAGGCTGCGAACAATGTAAAAACCCATAAACACAGGACTTAAAAAAAAAACCCTAATTACCACATGGCTCAATAATATGGCCTTGTAAATTGATCTCTTTTGACGTAGCTGGAATTGTGTGTCAGCAGGGTGGGATTGCATTCACTTAACCTCATTTTATTGAAAGGGAAAGGATCGATGAATATTTTTTAAAAAGTTGCACAACTTCTTTGCCTTGTCTCCCTTTCTCTGCTGATGGTATTCCACATTTCAACACGGTGGCATAGTGGTTAGCACTGTTGCCTCACAGCACCAGGGACCCGGGTTCGAATCCGGCCTCGGGTGACTGTCTGTGTGGAGTTTGCACATTCTCCCCGTGTCTGCGTGGGTTTCCTCCAGGTGCTCCGGTTTCCTCCCACAGTCCAAAGATGTGCGGGTTATGTTGATTTGGCTATGATAAATTGACCCTTAGTGTTAGGGGGGGATTAAATACGTGGGGTTACGGGGATAGGGTGGGATATGTGTCGGTGCAGGCTCGATGGGCCGAAATGGCCTCTATCTGCACTGTGGGGAATCTGTGGGGATTCTGTGATTTCAGCTGTAAAACCACTGGCAGTAAGTTAAATATGTAACTAAGTCACACTGCATGCATATAGGATAATTCGGCTCATAATTGTTATGCACTGTATTTGGCAGCAAAACCACTGAAAATGACAGTAGAGCCTAGAAATTGCTGTCGGGAAAATACAGTGCACACATGCCGCTTGTTTCAGCTTCATTCAGAAACCGTTTGTGGAAATGGCAACACGGTGTTGTACAGCAGCTGGGTTTGAAATAATTTTTTTAAAGACTGTTGAATTTTTTTTTAAAGACTCAATATGAGATCCTGAGTGGGAGGATCTGATTCAACTTGGCTGATGATTAAATAATCTATAATTTAATCGTGCCTTTGTAACTTAATCCCCGTATCCATCTGCATGCGTGTTTTGGCTGCCACTCCGGAACCGAGTTCCATCACTTCTATCTCTCCCTTTTTCCTTTTTCTTCATTACCCTCCCCAGGTCTTCATGCCACCTTTTCTTTCTCCACCTTCATGTACTCTACCCTCACTGACCCGTATTCTCCACTACTCGTCATTCTTCCTACTCTCCTGCCGCCTCTCAAGGCTTGACTCCCTCCTAAGTAATTCCACAGCTTCCCTCTGTGTCTCTCTTGACATTCTTCGAAAGGCCCACTGAGGCACTCGTCGCTGCCTCCTAGCTAGCAGCAACCCAAATTGCCCTATCTTACTCTCTCCCTGCCCTAAGTGCCTGCTGCGAGCTAATCTCGCCAACCTCCTCCCTGTCCCTCCCTGCTCTGCCCCTCTGGACTCTGCCAGTAAATTAGGTATCATCGCCCCTCTCTGCATTTCCCTTCAAAATGTACGTTCACTTGTAAATAAGGGCCTTGTCATCCATGACTTTATTGTGGATGATCAAATTGACATCATGACATTGACGGAGACATGGTTGAGGGGTGATGACACCTTTCCCCTCAATGAAGCTTCCCCATCTGGCTATACTATCCACCATATTCCATGCCCAAACCACCACGGTGGTGGTGTACCCTTATATCTAAATCACACCTTGGTCTGTCTCCCTACTCCTCTGGCAACTTCTCCTTCATCGAGCATCTCAGCTTGTTCCACCCCTCACATCTTTCTTTTAAAATCCTTATTCTGTACCGCCCACCAAATAGCACACCAATTTTCTCAATGAGATATCTTCTCTGCTTTCCTCCCTCTGCCTCTGCACCGAGCAACTTCTCAACCTTGGTGATTTCAACCTCCACCTCAACTCACCTTGCTCCCTTTCCTCTGAGTTCACTGCCCACCTTTCCTCCCTTAATCTCTCCCTTCATGTCAACTCCCCCACCCATATACATGGCCACCCCCTCGATCTTATCATCTCACATAGCCTCGCTATTCCCTCTGTAACCATCACCAATAAGGCAATCTCCAACCATTTCCTTATATCACTCTCTACCCATATTCCACTTCCCCCTCCTAAATCCACTTCTTTTCGTATCTGCCCCTGAAAAAAACTCTCCCTCAAGTCCCTTACCACTGCACTTTCTAATTCCCAACTACCGAGCCTTTGGCCTACAATTCTTCATGACATCTCTGCAGCTACTGACTTACTAAATCACACCCTCTCCACCACCTTTGATGCCCTTGTCCCCACTAAAATCATTGCACTCTCTCACCCTAGTCGCTCCCCCTGGTATATGCCTCATCTCCACTCCCTTAAGTCCAAGGGACGCAGACTTGAACGTCTTTGGCAGACAACTGGTCTAATCATCCATCACCAGATTTGGTTAGATCATATAAAGCACTACCGGGTCCTGCTCTCCATCACTAAAACCACCCACTATTCTAAGATCATCCAGGATGGCAAAAATAACACCAGGCTGTCTTCTCAAACCACCCTCCCTGCCTCCTCCAACCACCCTCCCTGCTGCCTCCTCCCTCACCTCCAACAATAAATGTGAAGAGCTCATGGACTTCTTTGTTAAAAAGATCAACAACATCCATTCAGCTGCCTCTGTTTTCAATTCCCTCCCTTCCCCTAGCCCATCAGAGCTTACTTCCTCTCTACTTTCCCCCTGCCCTAACCCTAAATTTGCATATTTTTCTCATTTCTCTCCTATCTCCCCTCTTAGCCCTTTCAAAGCTCATCTTGTCAATGAGACCGACCTCCTGCTCTCTCAACCCTACCCCCACCCAACTTCCCTTCCTGGTTCCCATGTTAGCGGATATTGTTAACGGTTCTCTCTCCTCAGGTATTGTCCCCCTTTCCTTCAAATCTTCCGTCATCACCCCCTCCTCAAAAAACCAACCCTTGACCCCTCCGTCCTTGCAAACTATCGCCCCATCTCCAACCTCCCTTTCCTCTCCAAAGTTCTTGAATGTGTTGTCACCTCCCAAATCTGTGCCCATCTTTCCAGAACTCCTTGTTTGAATCCCTCCAATCAGGCTACCACCCCTGCCAAAGTACCGAAATGGCTCTTATCAAAGTCACAAATTACATCCTAATTGACTGCAACAAAGGTAAACTATCCTTTCCTAGCCTTCTGGACCAGTCTGTAGCCTTTGACATGGTTGACCACAAAATTCTGCTCCAACACCTCTCCACCGTCATCCAGTTGGATGGGACTGCACCCATCTGGCCCCATTCCTATCTTTCCAGCCGTAACCATAGAATCACCTGCAATGGCTTCTCTTCTCGATCCCGCACCATCACCTCTGGTGTCCCCCAAGGATCTATCCTTGGCCCCCTCCTATTTCTCATCTACATGCTGCCCCTCGGTGACGTCATCCGGCAACACAACATGGGTTTTCACATGTACACTGATGATACCCAGCTCTACCTCTCTTCTACCTCTCTCGAACCCTCCACCGTCTCTATTCTATCAGACTGCTTGTCCGACAGCCAGCACTGGATGAGTAGAAATTTCCTCCAATTAAATATTGGGATGACCGAAGCCATTGTCTTCGGTTGTCACCACAAACTCCGTTCCCTTTCCACTGATTCGATCTCTCTCCCCGAACAACTGTCTAAGGCTGACCAAGTCTGTTCACAACCTTGGTGTCATATTTGATCACGAATTGAGCTTCCTACCTCATATCCATTCTATCACTGACCACCCATTTACACCTTCGTAATATCATCCGTCTCCGCCCTTACCTCACCTTATCTGCTGCCAATAATCCTCATCCATGCCTTTATCACCTGTAGACTTGACTATTCCAACGCACTCCTGGCCGGCCTCCCTAGTTCTACCCTCCATAAACTTGAGGTCATCCAAAACTCTGACACCCGTGTGCTAACTTGCACCAAGTCCCGTTCACCCATCTCCCATTTGCTTGCATTGGCTCCCAGTTAAGCGGCGCTTTGATTTTAAAATTTTCATCCTTGTTTTCAAATTCCTTTATGGCCTTGCCCTCCTTATCTCTGTAATCTCCTCCAGCCCTATCATCCCCCTAATCCTCTGCACTCTGCCTATTCTGGCCTTTTAAAATGCCCCGATTTTAAATGCTCCACCATTGGCGGTCGTGCCTTCAGCTGCCTAGGTCCTAAACTCTGGAATTACCTCCTTAAATCTCTTTCCTCCTTTAAGACGCTCCTTAAAGCCTACCTCTTTGACCAAGCTTTTGGTCACCTGCCCTAACATCTCCTTATATGGCTCGGTGTCAAATTTTGTTTTTTTTGATAATGCTCCTGTGAAGCGTCTTGGGACGTTTGGTTATGTTAAAGGTGCTGTATAAATATAAGTTGTTGTTGCTGTTGTTCACTCACAGAAATCAGGTCCCAACTTAATGTGATATACTGTTGCAACAATTAGTCAATTTATCTGAGATGATGTCCGAGTGGGGCCAAGTAATTCAATTCAAATGCAAACAGTTTGGGGATTTGTTCAAATATATGCTTGATTGATAGCTTTTTTGAATTTCACACAGTTATTTCAATCTGTTTGGTTCCATTCACCTTTTTGAAGATATTTATCTGTCTGTCTTTTTTAAATTAGTGAGTCTATCTGTAAGTCTTTGAAGAGAGATAGGTCAGATAGCAGACGATGAGAAAAGGAATAGAACCACGATGTAAGATGATTTGCTTATATGATAGTGTAGCAGAGCAGTTCCAAGCTATTTCTTATTTTGCATTACCTACAGAACTAGCTAAGCTTAGCAACTACTGTAAAAAATATATAAAATAAAATCAGAAAATGCTGGAAATACTCAGCAGGTCAGGCAGCATCTGTGGAGAGAGAAACAGTTAACGTTTCAGGTCGATGACCTTTCATCAGAACTAGAAAAAGTTAGCGATGCAACAGATTTTAAGCAAGTGCAGAGGCAGGGAAAGTGGGGAGGGAAGGAAAGAAAAGCAATGAAGATGAACTATGCCTATTTTATATGGGAAGTCGCACAACACCAGGTTATAGTCCAACAGTTTTATTTGAAATCACAAGCTTTCGGAGCGCTGCTCCTTCGTCAGGTGACTTCACCTGACAAAGGAGCAGCTGCTCTGAAAGCTTGTGATTTCAAATAAAACTGTTGGACTATAACCTGGTGTTGTGCGACTTCTCACATTTGTCCACCCCAGTCCAACACCGGCATCTCCGCATCATATTTTATATGGATGGGCAGCACGAATGGAGTGAGTGGGTTAAAAAAAAATTGGTGACTTTGGCATGGGACCAATTTACATAAGATTGAATTAAATTAAGAGGTCTAACGGGGCTCTTGCATATTTTTTTTTCCAGGTCTCCAAAATGTTAACAAAAATTTTACAGTGCTAAATCTGGTTTCTTGTGAATCCAGTACTTGGGCCCACTGACCAGATTCAGCAAGTTGTGAATTACAATTTCAAGGCAGTTAAGGTCCTGAAAAAGCACTCAGAAAGTAAAGCACATGTGTTTTACTCAGAAAAATCGCTGCAACAAGTGGCATGTCAGCACTGTATTTTCCAAACTAATTGTTGCAACAATGTATCACGTTAAGTTGGGACCTGATTTCCGTGAGTGAAGCTGTTTTTTAACTCTTCACATACCATAACAGAATTAAAGAATCCAATACCATGCTAGAATCTTAGACAGAAGCTAATTTTCATGAAAATGAGCTCCAAGTAAGTTTCACCACAGAGACACCCAGAAGTAAGATCAGCGCGTCAGTCAGTGGGTGTGATGAGGACCTGCATGACGTGATCTCAACTGGAGTATTTAAAGGGTCAATACAAAATGGAATTTGGAGGAGTTGGGAGTTGGAAACAAGAGAAGATGAACTGTGACAGTGGATTCAGGGCGGTCAAAGGCTGCGCCCCGCTTCAATGACGCCTCCCTTGATGTACTGCTGGGGGTTGTGAGGAGACGGAGAGGGATACTCTTCCCCAGCAATGGGAGGAAGAAACCTGCTGCTGCCACAAAGAAGACGTGGCTGGAGGTGGCCCAGATGGTCAGCAGCAGGAGCACTGTGCCACGTTCCTGGAGTCAGTACAGAAAGTGCTTTAATGACCTAACCAGGTCAGGAAAGGTGAGTACTGTTACACATTCACCTACATCCTGCTGTGCACATCACCCCCTCCCCGCCCCTACTCTGCCTTCTCAAGCCTACTACATCACATCACTCCTCACACCCACTTACCTTGCAAACGCACCCATCGCCACAGACGCGTCAGCTGGGGCTCAGTGGGTAGCACTCTTGCCCCTGTGTCAGAAGGTTGTGGGTTCAAGTCTAACTCCAGAGACTTAAGCACAAAAATCTAGGCTGATACTCCAGTGCAGTACTGAGGGAGTGCTGCGCTGTCACAGCTGCCATCTTTCGGATGAGACGTTAAACCGAGGACCTGTCTGCTTTCTCAGGTGGATGTAAAAGATCTCATGACACTACCCCTGGTGTCCTGGCCAATATTTATCCCTCAATCAACATCACTAAAAACAGATTATCTGGTCATTATCAAATTGCTGTTTGTGGGAGTTTGCTGCGCGCAAATTGGCTGCTGTGTTTCCTACATTACAACAGTGACTAGCTTCAAAAGTACTTCATTGGCTGTAAAACGCTTTGGGACTTCATATAAGGTGCTATATAAATGCAAGTCTTTCTTCTTTTTTTCTTTTTTTCTTTTATCCTTCTCTTTCTATGCACTTCCTCGCATCCCTCATCCTTATGCAATTTCCTGCCTCTCCCTGATAGCCACCCTCACCAAATGCACTGCATTCATTGGTGAACACATCCCATTACAGTCACTCATAGGTCTGTTCTTTCTCCCATTGCAGGAGAAAACAGCGCAAAACATAAGGGAGAGGGAGAGAACTGGAGGTGGTCCTCCACAGGCCACACAGTTGATGACTGCAGAGGAGGAAATGCTGGAGATCAGTGGTGTCTCGTCATCCCTGGCCATCAGAGATGGGGAGCTGGGGACCTTCCAGCTACCATGTGACAAAGTCAAATATCACTTCTCACCAGTCAGTAGCCCACAGGCTGCCCCATCTCCCGATGGTCGAGTCTGCCCCTGCACAGGTGAAGCATTCTTTGGCGGGACCCTCACAGGCTCCAGAACTCGGAGGTCTTCAGCTAAGAGCATCTTAGCAGTCAGAGATGGGATCTGAGCAGCCTGCCTCTACCTCTGCTGAAGCCACCGGGATTGCACCACGTAGGAGCGGCAGGGAAAGGAAGACAATAGCTTTGTAGCTGCACAAGGATATGCACATGGGTGTATAAGAAATGTTATGCTGTGAAGTTTCCATACTTTAGTAGAATCACATAAATTTTTATTAGTTTGCACCACTTTCCCATCTTGCCCATTCTTAGTTGCTGGGTGGCAAGTCGCTTTTTAACTTGCTTGACGATGAAAGGGAAGACATGAATTGACGGAGACCAATGGGGGGATGTGCAAGGGATGGTTGGTTGTTTGCAGGACTGCTTTGTGTCAGTGGCATTGGGGGTGGGGGGGGGGGTTGGGTGGGAAGAGTGGCTGTTGCATGTGGTTCTGACGTTGGTCCACTGGTGCTACCGAAGTAAACCTTGCATTAATAAGGGCATATCCCGGGCAGCAATGTGAGCAGCTGGTTCTCGGAATCGTCTGCAGACAATCTACGCTCTGAGCCTTGTTCCTCCTGCAGGTCCAACCTCGCTGCTACGCAATGCTGTGCAGAGCTCAGCACAGCACCGACCATTCTAGAGACCCTGGCTGGTGAGTACCGAAGGGCTTCTCCAGATCTTCTAGGCACCTGAAGCGCATCTTCAGCATGCTGATGGCTTGTTCGATCACACATCTGGTGGTCATATGGCATTCATTGTAGCGCTGTTGGGCTTCATTGGTCGGGTTTGTGACGGGTGTCATCAGCCAAGTTTGAAGTGGGTATTCCTTTTCTCCTAGCAGCCACTCCTTAAGTCTGCTTGCAGGTTCAAAGAGGTCAGGGAGCTTGGACTGCTGCTGGACGAAAGCATCATGGCAGCTCCCCGGGAATCTTGCGCTCACCTGCAGAAATATCTTTCTGTGATTGCACACCAGCTGCACATTGATGGGGTGGAAGTCCTTGCGGTTCATGAAGATTCCTGGTTGATCCGGAGGAGCACGGATTGCCACGTGTGTGCAGTCGATGATGCCCTGCCATTGTGCTCTCGCCTTGCTTTCAATGGCGAGTTTCAGGAAGCCCGGGAAACCCGTGGATGCGACGTTAAACTCAAAAATGTGTTGAAATAGCACTCCAATTGAGCGATCAGCATATGTTAAAAGGCAACCCACTTCTCCTGAGGGGGTTGCATGCAACCAGCCTAATGCACTCGAGTTAAATGTGGATGTCGGTGGGTTGGAGCCGGCTTCCCGACACACTGACATTTTTGCCGGATTGAACCCTCCACCTGCACCCAAACCCACGCGCTCCTCCAGGTCAAAGTTCTCCCCTTTGCTTCCTTACCTAACTTTTCTCATGGAAAGGAGGCAGCAGCACAACATGCTGCAGCACTTTTACCAGGTAGGAAGTCTCCCAAAAGCCAAGGTCTTGATGATGGCAAACCTGTGGCCATCCAGATTATATAAATGGAAAAGTCATCCACTCCATTTAGATGCCCTTGGCTGTGCACAATTTTACCATCCGGAGAGAGTAACCCTGGAGCAAGAGGACCAAGAAACACACCCACAAGCTGCGGCAAAGGGGAGGAGCAAGAAGAAAAGTTTGTGAGCCGGAAAAACTTCTACATCAATCACTGGATGACACAACTTTCATCTACGTCTGAAACTCAGCCCAACACGAAGAGTCCTGTCCTTTTCTGAGTGGCACAGTGGCCTTATGAACATCCTTCCCTCCATTGCAAACAACTGTGCCTTAACTACCACAAATGTATCATTGCGTGCTACCTCAATATGATCCTTCTCCAGAGAACACCCAGAACCAAATTAAAAATAAAGTGAAACCAGCTAATTTCCTTAATAGTGTTCTGTGTCTGTACTATTAATGTTTGCTTCCTTGGTACTTCCCTTTGGTGACAATATGGTGTATGTCTTCTGCTATCTGATCTAGTGCATCTGCTGAGTGTCACATCAGTGGAAGTGCTAAGTGTGGTGCTAGCCACTCATTAGTTCAGGGCTCAAGAAATTCCTGTGACCATGTACTTTGTGCTGGGTTATGAGATGGGATGCATCTAAATTTCCACTATATGTTTCTGGCAAGCAGGGCAACATGCTGGATTAGAAAGTCGAAAAATTATCCCAATGAGCCTCCTCCTGCTATATTGCTGTACATTGTGGGGCAAAGGAGGCACCTTGTGGGGCACCTCAGTCCCAGATAAGTCTACCCTCCTCTGCTGCATCTCTTCCAAGAGAACATCCAAGATTTCTTCATCAAAGGGGACAGTTCAGTTCACATTTCTTTACCCATCTTCCAATGTTAACCTGGTAGATTTCCTGCCCACCTTGGGTGTGAGCAGCAGCCCTTCAAGAGCTGCTGCTCTCCAGATAAATCTGATCCTGACAATTGATCGCACTTCCTGCGCATGTAAAAATGTGGAGAGAGCCATATTCAAATTATATTCATGAACTGATTATACTGAATCTGACGAAGTCAGCTCTCCACGACAGTAGCATAAAGTTGGCAATTGCAGCAGGGGCTAAAAAGAGGCCACAATCAGCAGAAGGGAGGTCGAAGGCTTCCTTGAGGGGCTGGGCTCCTCCTGGCCCACAGGAGTACTTTTAAAGGCACTTACCTTCTGAAGCCAGCAGCTCCTGCCTCCATTAAGCTGTCTGGTTTCCCGAGCCATTGGAAACCTGCGTGGCAGCAGTTAAATTTAAATCAGGCTCCCAATTGTACTGTGGGAGCTTGATTCAAATATGTTAATGAAGTGTTCCGCCTCTTCAAGATGAGACAATCACACTCCCATTGCCCTAAAAATGGCGACAGGCGTGTATGTGTCGGGTTGGGGTGGCGTTTCACGTTTTTTAGGGTTAACAGCAACCCCCCACCACCCGACCTCCTCCCATCTGTCGTGGGAAGGTTAATATTGAGTCCCAGTAATCCATTAAACCAAATCTAAATATACATCTATATATATATATATATATAAAATATCTGGGGGGAGAAATTCATTATAGCCCAGGGATGGGCGCTAACTTCTGAAAAGTTTGAGATTTAATGCCAGGCGCTAATGAATCTCGCTGCACGCTAAATTCAGTGTCATCGCTCAAAGAAAGGACTGGAGCGCTAAATCAAGCGCTAATGACCTAGCTCAGTGGTGTTAGACTCAAAGCGCTAACCAATATCAGGTGCAGTCTAATCGCTCGTCATTGTTGCCACAGGCAAAGCCAGTTCTTAAAGGGGAGGTTCAATGATGCTGCAGAACCTCATTCTCAGCATTGCTGGTTCTGCAGCTGTCTCAGCAAGCAGCAGAAGGCCAAGGAGAAGGAACCGGACCACTGAAGGAGGTGTCATTATGGCAGATCAACGGCCCAGGGAGAGAGCTCGCAGATTCTGCGACCAGGCATTGGAGGCGTTGGTCTTCACTGTGGAGAGATGGAGGGCGGTGCTCTACCCGGCAAGTGGCAGGAGGCTGTCGCCGCAAGGCTTCCATGCCATGTGGAGGGAGGTTGCCCATCAGGTCTCGGGCAGCACTGTGGTCCCCAGGACCCAGACACAGTGCAGGAAGAAATTTAACGACCTGACTCGGGTGGTCAGGGTGAGTCAATGCTTCAACAAATGCTACATACCACCATCTGAACCACAGTCTGCACACACTGCCCAAAGCATCACACCCCCAGCACTCACCCACCAACAATCTCTACCTACCAACACCCACACCCACATCTCACACCTTGCACACAATGACAGCTATTTAACTATGGCAGGCACATCTCCCAAACACATTGCTCCACACTCACTCACACACTTTCCTTTCTCTTGCAGGCCAAGGCCACTCACAACGGGAGGGAGCAGGAGCACACAGGCGGGGGACCACCTGACACCCAACCACTGTCTGCGCTGGAGGAAAGAGTGCTGCAGATTATTGGGTGCCAGGTGGTGGGCGCCGTGGCCACCGGCGACGTTGAACCCCTTGGGGACAACAACGGTATGGTCATCCCTACTCCTTCTTCTCACATCCCACTTACCCCTCACCCCACAAGCCTTGCCCACTTTCCAGCTAATCATGCTGTATGCATGCCTTTCCCCTTCCTGCCCCCCTCTCCTCACCTTAACCCGACTCTTGTGCCTTTATGCTTTCAGATAATGAGCAAGCAGCTGAGCAGCCTGTCCCTGAGGGTACCATAGAGAGCGAGGCGGAAGAAGAGGAGGACGAAAAACACACCGCGTCATTGCATGTCTCACCCGCAGGCACCAGCTCAGATACTGGCACAGAGCGTTCATTAGAGGCTAGTATAGTAGCGGGGCAGGGTGATGCACCAGGGACGAGCGGGCTGCAGCAAGACCAGGAGGAAAGGGTAGCTCAAGAATCAGCTCCCCGGAGGGCGAGTTTGCGCGCGAGTTCTGCTGCACAGGACTCAGATGAGGACCTCGATGGGGAGGCCTTTAGAAGAAGGGTGATGGGCATGCACATGGAGATGATAGGTGCCCGAGAGCCTCTTGGCAATGGTAAGGAACGTAGAGGAGTCCACCTCCAACATTGCACAGAGCTCTGCGCACACCATGGAGCCCATCATTTGCAGTCTGCAAAGGATGGTGGACTCCCAGAGAGACCATGACGACCCAGACCTCATGCCATGTGTGATGGGCGATGTGGCAGCTTCCAATGCAGCACAGGCGGAAGCCACGCAACGTCTCAGTGCTGTAATGCAGTCTATGCTTGGTGCCATCGATTCTCACACTGCTCTCATGCAGTCTCAGATTGAAGCCACGCAAGCTCTGACTGCTGCCATCGTGGCAGGGTCGACCATTGTCCACCGAGGCTTCTACAGGCCAGCAATCTGTGCTCCAACAGATTGCTGGGGATGCTGAGGTGCTGCCCCGGGGAGTGGCAGTGGGTTAGTGGAGCAGGAAGCTGCTTTCCTCTCTCAGGATGACAGCATTCCTGCTCCCACCACTGCCACTCCACCATTGCCCTTGGCGCTGCCTGTCACCCAGCCAGCCCAGACTGCTGCCGCCCATGCTGAGGTGGTGCAGTCTACAGCCGGGCCTTCCAGGCCCAGGGCTGGTCGAGGGTGTCCTGCAAGGCCATCTGAAGTCTCCTGCACAGACACTCAGCAGCCTTCCACCAGCCCTGCTGCAGCCACTGGGCCAACACTTCATAGGAGCACTAGAGTAGGCAAAGGCACTCTAATGAGGGGCACTAAGGGACTGCACAAGGGTGAATAGCTAATATTGTTGTTGTAAATATGTGTTCACTGATTATTGATAAATTTATTAATTGGCTTTGGATGATTTTGTGGTGTCTCTCATTTCAGCTTTGCGCTGTGATATGGCCTGTGACAGGGATGGAATGATGGGGATGTGGTGAGCAACAGGGATCTGGGGTCGAATTTATTGGAACCGCAGTCTGATGAGGCGGTCATGGACCGCCATTCCAGAAGACTGATTGAGTGGCTGCCTCCTCGCTCGCTCCTGTTTCTCTTCCTCCTTCTCCTCATCTTCCTCTTCCTCGTTATCCTCCTCCTCCTCTCCCTCTTCCTCTCCTGAGGTGGTCCCGCAATCCCTGGTGCAAGGGCTGGACCCTCATGATGGCCAAGTTGTGGAGCATGCAGCACACCATGAAATGGGACACCCACTCAGCCGAGTACTGGAGGGCTCCTCCTGAGCGGTCAAGGCAGCGGAACCGTTGCTTGAGCACTCCGATGGTCTGCTCGATGATGTTCCTGGCGGCAGCATGGCTCTCATTATATGAGTGCTGAGCAGGAGTGTTGGGGTTGCGGAGGGGAGTCATGAGCCAGGTGGAGAGTGGATAGCCCTTGTCTCCGACCAGCCAGCCGTGAGCTTGATGTGGTGGCTGGAAGAGTGCAGGCACTCCGGTCTGGCACAGGATGAAGGCATCGTGGCTGCTGCCAGGATAGCCGCCATTCACATTAAGGATTCGCTGTCTGTGGTCGCACACCAACTGGACATCAAGTGAGTGGTAGCCTTTGCAGTTACGGAAGACCTCAGGATTGTTATGTGGTGCCTGCAAAGCCATGCGGGTGCAGTCAATGGCGCCCTGCACCATGGGAAAGCTCGCTAGCCTGGCAAAGCCACATGCACGCTCGTCCTGCTTCTCTCTGGTGATGGGGAAGGAAATGTAATCCCTTCTCCTACTGTAGAGAGCCTCTGTGACCTCTCGGATGCAGCAATGGATGGCGAACTGTGAGATGCTTATTATATCTCCTGTTGCAGACTGGAAGGAACCGCTGGCGAAGAAATTGAGGGTGACGGTGACCATGACTGCCACTGAGATAGCCGTAGTTGACCTGATCTGAGGCTTGAAGTCTGGTTGCAGGAGGTGGCAGAGTTTGGTGACCACATCCTTGCTGAAGCGGAGCCTTCTAATACACTGCTCCTCACTTAACTGGAGGTAGGAGAAGTGCTCTCGGAATACCCTCAGAGACTAAAGCCTCCTGTTGAGAGCCCTGATGGCCCTCTTCCTCCCTCTGGCCACATCTTGCAGTCTTTCTCTCTGCCTCCACTCCCTCCGCAGTAGATCCTGGAGGGCGAGGTCGACTGACAGTACAGCCCCCATTAATGTAACGATGTGCAGCACTTTGAAATTTTGTCAGAATAAATATAACAAATTTTAGTAGCCACAACACTCCTGATACTAAAGAACCTTTAAATGATTGAATTAAACTCTTGCACAATCTCAAACTGACAAGGAAGCAGTGAAACAGCACTAACCTGACAGCTGTGACTCATCCCTTTAAATATCACCCCTGGAGCCGCCATGTGCCTGCTTCATGCCTCCTTTCCCTGTCGTTGTCGGGGCAAGGCGCTAAGGCAGTGGGTGATAATCAATTTGGCAGATCAGGCGCTCAGTGAGCATTGCACGTTCACTGACGTCACGATCTGCATGGTGCTAAAGCCCCAGGCGCTAACTGTTAGCAGCGGCGCTAAGGGGGCGACTGGATTTGGCCTGCTGCGCTGGATTCGCCTCGCCCCGGCGCTGCTTCATTAGCACCTCGTTAGCGCCCCCGCCAGGCACTAACGGGAGGCGCTAACCAACTGAATTTCTCCTCCCTGATTTCCAGAGATGCATTTCTATAACTATATGGCGAGGTGGGGTGGTGGGGGGGTTGGGGGGTTGGTGGAGAGGGGAGATTTTCCTCACCATCAATAAAATGGCTGGGTGGGACTTTCACCTGCCCACGTGATCGTGTTGCCACCTATTTGCATTTTCCTACCAGAGGCCTCATTGAGTTTTCAGGATGACATTTCAGCAAGAATCCAGCTCCTGACCAGGTCTCTGTTGCCGGGAGGGAGGGAAAACAGAGCAGACGGCAGCTGTTAAAAGGCTGTTGCAGCTGAATTCAGGTCACTCAGAAGGGGAGAGACAGACAGACAGACAGACAGACAGAAAGCTATCGCTGCACTTGAACATTGAATAGCAATGCCAGAAGGAGGAGCACTAGCTGAAGGTTCTGCAATGACCAACACTCCAAGGTTCTCAGTAGCTTCAGTGGAGATAATACTGGCAGAGATAAGGACTAGAGGACAAAGGCTCTTCAGCACCCAAGGAGTTCTGACCCAGGAAAAGATTGTGCAAGCAGTCTGGAGGGAGGTGGCACTGGTGGTCAGTGCCATTTCTATCACCCCATAAACAGCTGTTCAATGCTGGAAACAGTTCAGTGACTTCACCAAGCTGGCGAAGCTAAGTGAAGCCTCGAGTACCCATGCAGATGCTGAGATACTGCTAGAAGCAAGCCTTACCTCCACACTATCCAGAACCACATAGTGTCTAAGATGAAATCAATGATACATAAGAGATGCCTCCATTCCACTCTCCTACTTCTCATTTCCTGCAACGTTTGACAGAGAAAGGAATAGACGGCTGCATTGCATGCTCACAGGGGAATGTCAGCCGACACCTGGGGGAAAACACATTGAGGGTGACTTTCAATGGGAGTTTTCCCACTTATCTACTGTAACTTCAGTGGAAGAAATTAGGAAATTCCGGAAAAATGGTGGATGATCGGCAGAACCCTCATGGAAATTCACCCTTGTTGCGAATTCTTCTATACCATGTTTAAAACTTTGTGATCTTTGCAGAGCAGAAACATCAAACAATCAGAAACAAAGAACTGCTACAGGTGGAGGAATGGCTAGCACCTGACTTCCCAGTGGGCATGAGGATGAAGTTCTGCAACACTCGGGAGCCTGTGGAAGATGGAAACACTGGAGGTGAGCTGTCAGGTTTTGGTTGGTTATGGGATGAAGCACTTACACAACTGTGAGTTTCTGCTGTCTGCAGACATTCTTAGGACTGGAAAGGCCTCCTGCTATTGCTCAGTCACATCTTCTGATTCACAAGTTGGACAGCACCTTCCTAGGATGAATGTCCTTTGTGCCTCTCACAGGTGCTGAACACTTACAGAAAGAAGCATGTGATGAGCAGCCTGACACCTCCAGATGGAACCTTCCTCCACTTGATTTACATCATTGCACCTTACTTCCACAAGCACCAGTTCAGATACACCCATTTGGGACAAGGTCATTACAAAGGCAGAGGGACTATCACTGGGTGAATCAAAGAGCACCAGTGTGCAGGAGGTGCTAGTAGGGAATGTTAAGGAAACAGCCATCTCTCCCCAGAGAGGACAGAAATGGTTGCGTTTGGCCAAGGAGTCCAAGGATCAAGATATCAGGGACCCAGTGCAGGCAGTGAAGGTAAATCTCATGTCCAGGCATTGGAGACATATGGTGCAAATGGTGGAAAAGTTGGAGGAGTCCACAATCCACAGCTGCAGTACAATGCAGGAGGCATGGCAGGACATGAGAAACACTCTGGTGGCCGTGGCAGTCCATGAGATCAATGTAGCCTCAAGAAATCAGAAACAGGCACCATGGATAATTGTCGTATCTGGAAAGATAACAGTGACTGTGTTCATAGATGGCCAAGAGCACCGTAGCCAAGGACTTTCGCACTTAATTGGTATTATTTGACCTACTCAAACGCAGACCATTAGCACAACTGAGGCTGCGCCCAGCAATAGTGGGTTGCAAGGGTGGGTGCATATATTTCTACTTCTCGCGGCAGTGTCAGCACACCTGTGGCAATGTAGCCTCTTCAAAGCCAGCAATGGAGTGAGCTTCTGATCTGGGAGCATTAGGCATTGGATTCATAAGCGCATGACACCAGAAGCAGGTCCTTCAATGACATCAGCTGTACTGAGACAACTTCCACCTCAGTCCTCGAGGGCTCCATTGGTACAGTCCCACAAACTTCACAACCTCCTGACATGGAAATAGCACCATTTAGCACAAGAGATTAGGATCACATGTGAAAAGAGTTTTCTGTTCTAGAGACTCTTGCTGTGTTATATTTGAGGGATCCATCAGATTTATCCAGGCACTGGAAATGCGAATGCAGAATGCCTATAGTCTGCTCTATCACATTTCCTGTAGTGCCAAGGACCTCATTATATCTGTTGTTCCCCATTGTCTGCAGAAGCCTTACTGGAGCCATAAGCCATGACTACAAGGGATAGCCCTTATCACCGATCAGCCATCCTGATATATGGGTTTGTGTCATCAGCACTGATATGATAGATTACTGCATAATTAAAATGTCATGGCAGCTTCCTGGGTAGCGGGTATTCATGTGAGAACATAAGAACATAAGAAGTAGGAGCAGGAGTAGGCCATTCGGCCCTTTGAGCCTGCTCCGCCATTCAATGAGATCATGGTTGATCTTCTGCCTCAATTCCATTCACCGGCCTTATTGCCATATCCCTTGATGTCCTTACTAGTCAGAAATCTATCGACTTCTGTTTTGAATATACCCAATGACTGAGCCTCCACAGCCCTCTGGGGTAGAGAATTCCAAAGATTCACCGCCCTCTGTGTGAAGAAATTTCTTCTCATCTCAGTCCGGAATGGCCTACCCTTTATCCTGAGGCTGTGGCCCCTGGTTCTAGACTCCCCAGCCAAGGGAAACATTCTCCCAGCATCCACCCTATCAAGCCCTGTAATAATTTTGTATGCTTCAATGAGATCCCCTCTCATTCTTCTGAATTCAAGAGAATACAGGCCTAGTTTACTCAATCTCTTCTCATACGACAGTCCCGCCATCCCAGGAATCAATCTTGTGAACCTTCGTTGCACTCCCTCTATGGCAAGTATATCCTTCCTTAAGTAAGGAGACCAAAATTGTATACAGTACTCCAGGTGTGGTCTCACCAAGGCCCTATATAATTGGAGTAAGACTTCTTTACTCCTGTACTCAAATCCTCTTGTAATGAAGGCCAGCATACCATTTGCCTTCCTAATGGCTTGCTGCACCTGCACATTCACTTTCAGTGACTCATGTACAAGGACACCCAGGTCCCTTTGAGCATCTGCATTCCCCAATCTTTCACCATTTAGGAAATACTCTGCCTTTCTGTTTTTTCTTCCAAAGTGGATAACTTCACATTTATCCACATTATAATCCATCTGCCATGTTCTCGCCCACTCACTGAGCCTGTCGAGATCCCCTTGAAGCCTCTTCACATCCTCTTCGCAACTGACACTGCCACCTAGCTTTGTGTCATCAACAAATTTGGAAATGTTACATTTAGTCCCCTCATCCAAATCATTGATATAGATTGTGAATAGCTGGGGCCCAAGCACCGATCCTTGCGGTACCCCACTAGTCACAGCCTGCCATCCTGAAAAGGACCCGTTTATCCCGACTCTTTATTTTCTGTCTGTTAACCATTTCTCTATCCATGCTATTATATTACCCCCAATTCCATGTGCCCTAATTTTGTTCACCAACCTCTTGTGTGGGACCTTATCGAAGGCCTTCTGAAAATTCAAATACACCACATCTACCGGTTCCCCTTTGTCTACTCCACTAGTTACATCCTCAAAGAACTCCAATAGGTTTGTCAAACAGGACTTCCCTTTCATAAACCCATGTTGACTCTGCCCAATCTTACTATTAGTTTCTAAGTGCCCAGTTATTGCATCCTTTATAATAGATTCCAGCATTTTCCCAACTACTGATGTGAGGCCAACAGGTCTGTAGTTTCCCGTTTTCTCTCTCCCTCCTTTCTTAAATAGCGGGGTTACATTTCCTATCCTCCAATCTGCAGGAACCATTCCAGAATCTATAGAATTTTGGAAGATGACAACCAATGCGTCCACTATCCCAATGGCCACCTATTTCAAAACCCTAGGGTGTAGGTCATCCGGTCCTTGAGATTTATCGACTTTTAGTCCCATTAATTTTGCTAGTATTGTTTTTTTACTAATAATAATTTCTTGAAGTTCCTCATTCTCGCCACACCCTTGGTTTTCTCACATTTCTGGAGGTTTTTTGTGTCTTCCTCCGTGAAGACAGAAACAAAGTATTTATTTAATTTCACTGCCATTGCCTTATTTTCATTATAAATTCTCCCATCTCTGATTGTAAAGAACCTACATTTACCTTCGCCAGTCTTTTCCTTTTCACATACCTATAGAAGCTTTTACAATCCGATTTCATATTTTTCGCTAGTTTGTGCTCATATTCCATTTTCCCTTTCTTTATCAATTTCTTGGTCCCCCTTTGCTGATTTCTAAAAAGATCCCAATCCTCAGGCTGACCGCTTTTTCTGGCAACTTTATAAGCTTCCTCCTTTGACTTAATACTAGCTTTAATTTCTTTTGTTAGCCATGGTTGGATCACTTTTCCTTTTGGGTTTTTATGCCTTAGAGGAATATATGTTTGTTGCAAATTATGCATTGTTTCCTTGAATGTTAGCCATTGTATGTCCACCTTCATACCTTTTAGTGTAGTCTCCCAATCTACCATGGCCAACTTGTCCCTCATACCCTTGTAGTTTCCTCTGTTTAGATTGAAGACCTTAGTTTCAGATTGAACTACATCACTCTCAAACTTAATATAAAATTCAATCATATTATGGTCACTTGTCCCTAAAGGCCCCTTTACCACAAGATTATTGATTAGCCCTTTCTCATTACACAGTACCAGATCCAGAATAGCCTGTTCCCTGGTTGGTTCCTCCACATACTGATCCAGGAAACCATCTCGCATGCATTCCAAGAATTCGTCCTCCACACCATTAGTGGTAATTTGATTTGCCCTGTCAATGTGTAGATTAAAGTCTCCCATGATTACTGTATTGCCCTTGTTACATGCACTTCTAATCTCTTGATTGGTACTGTGCCCTACATTACCACTACTGTTTGGTGTCCTATACACAACTCCCACCAATGTTTTCTGCCCTTTGCTGTTTCTTAGCTCCACCCAAACTGATTCCAGTTCTACATCACGATCTGCCAAGCCAAGATCTTTTATCTCTACCGTACCGATCTCATCCCTTATTAACAGCGCTACACCACCTCCTTTTCCTTTTTGTCTGTCCTTCCTAAATGTTGAGTACCCTGGAACATTCAGTTCGCAGCTTTGGTTACCCTGCAACCATGTCTCTGTCATGGCAATTACATCATACCCATTTATTTCTATTAGTGCCATTAATTCATCCACCTTGTTGTGAATGCTACGTGCATTTAGATAAAGTGCCTTCAACTTTGCCTGTTTAATATTTTTCTGCACTTTGACCCTCTTTACTGTTGGCCTTTGTTTCTGCTCCCTACTAGTTTTGCTGACTACTTTTCTAACTTGCACTTCCATCTTTGTTTCTCTCTGTTCTGGGCCCACACTTAGGTTCCCAGCCCCCTGACAAACTAGTTTAAATCCTTCCCAACAGCACTAGCAAACCCCCCCTGCGAGGATAAGGTGATTGGCATTGCACACAGTCTGCATATTAATCAAATCAAAACCTTAATTGTTCATAATATTGAGGGGGTTATATGGCACATTGAGTGCTACATGTGTTCCATCAATTGCTCCTTGCACTTGTGGGAACCCTGACAGTCTGCAGAATTAGATAACTTGCTCTCTTTTTTCTCTGATTCCATTTAGAAAGAAATAAAGTGCATGGCCTGCCTGAAGAGAGCATTAATTACCTTTTTTATACAATTTTTATACAGTCTGACTAACGTAGCAAAGGTGCTGCCTGGAAGGATCCTGTTGCAAAAAAATTCAAGGCAATGGTGCTTTTGACTGGTACAAACAATACTGTTCTGTGTGCAGAAATACGCTGTAGGTCTTCATCCGCCAGTTGATATATCTCTCTAACAGCCTCTGGGCGGGGAGTTGTACTGACTCCAGGGGAAACAGTGATGTGCAGAGAAATCTGAGATCTTCTTGGTCTGTAAACCCTGATGAATGGGTATCTATGTATAGGGAACAAACGTATTCTGTGATGCCTCACTCTCGATGCCTCTTCCATAACATCATTCTCCTCTTCAAAACATTGGAATAGAGGGATTCCCATCTGAAAATTTATGTTCTGCATCCAAAACTGCTGAGCTGAATAAATAGGGCAGTAAAAGTCTTGATAAAACCTCCAGAAGCAGTTAAAATCAATATACAGGTAGAGTAATACAAACCTTCGGCTCCAGCAAACAAAATGGTCTCCTCAATGTGGCATCTGCCTCAGGGATACCACCGTGCTGCTCATATCACCACTTATATAGTGGCAATAATAATTAGGGTCAAGTTTTGGACAGAAATTGGGGAAAATGAAGTTGGAAGGTTGGCCATGCCCTATTTAAATGCAGCAGGGTGGGTACTCTGTGAATCTTAAAGGGCAATGGCTCTTTTTTTTAGGACAATTCTAGTTCAATATTTTTACCAGCAGAGTTAAGTGGTAGACCCATTTTACTGAGTTTAGTATCCCAAAACTGCCTGCAAATAGCTGGTAATTCAAAGGAAACTCAAGTCAATCAGTGTTAATTAGGCCAGAGGAAGCAGCGATTCTGGTATGTAAAATTTGTTCATCATTACCATGCTGGAAGTGTGGAATCGGCCTTGTTACGGTTACAGTTCCTGGGCCATAATATTCTCATCGTTGTCAGTGCTGCCCTGGGTCCTGTGATCAACCAACTGAGGGCAGTATTCAGATAAGGGAGGAATGACCGTCAACGTCACTTCTTCCTCAACTAATATGAATCACCTCACATCTACACAGGGCTCCATCTTGCAAAGCCAAATGAACATAGACAAAAGACCTCAAGCTGAGCTAAGTGAGTTCAAGTGTCTTGCAGCTTTGTGTAGGAGTATGCTGTAATAATAAAAAAAAGTAATAAAACATTTTGTCCTTACTTTGATGTAAACATTGCAGTACCTTACTGAAATGCTATGTACACATAACTTTTTCCTATGTGGGAGGATTTGTTGTTGCTAAAGTTCACTGTTTGGTTTTGTCACATCCTGTAGAAATGCATGATGATGTGTGACCCATGTAGTGTGGCTGATATTCTTTTTTAAAAAATAGATTAAATTAATGTAAAACAAGAGATCTTCATCTGTATTAGAAGCTAACGCAACAGTATTGCCTAGGTGGTTTTTTTATGCCACTGCTGTTAAATAGTCCATAAAATAGACTGCCATAAATACATTTTCCATTGCATTATTGAAATTTAAATACATTTAAGAGCTAACTATGTGTTATCTATCTGAGAGAGGTGAGCTTGGAAACATTGTCATAAGAGGTCACAAAGGTCAGAAAGTAATGTCATTTTGCATTGCTTAAGAACAGATGGTTAAAATGTAAATTAAAAGTTATGCAAAGTCAACTTAAAATAACCCACAGAAAGTTTTAAAATTCTGTTAGCACTGTAAAACCAAGAATGATATTCTTGCTGACATCATAGCATTCTGCAGAAAAAAGTGACATTCCTTCCCTAACAGCACTGTACCTTCACCACATAGACTGCGGTGGTTCAAGAAGAAGGCTCGCCACCACCTTCTCAAGGGCAACTAGGGATGGCCAATAAATGCCGAAATGATAAAAGAAAGAGCATGTATGCAGGCACTGTGACCTAGCAGATATTCAAAGGACACCGACCTACTTACCCTTAAACATGGACTTCTGGTGGCATCATGGTGCATGCTGTAGCTTTGAAGAGAGAGCTCCTTGCAGCTGTTGGCCTTTTGCCCAAATCTGCACCAGCTTCAGAGGAGAAAACAGCAAAAGGTTCGCCAGTATGTGGAACAAACCTAACCACCAAAAAAGGCCCTACAAGGAGTTTAGGACCTGGAAGTTGATGATCCCCTTCCCAGCTGAGAGACTCAGGATGGAAACCTGGCTTTGCATTCAGGCCCAGACCCCCCAAAAATGCTGCTCAGTATCCATGAGTGGGAAAACACTAAACACAAAAACTACCCAGCCAGTAGATTCAGCACACAATATCTTACCTGATCCATCATTCGAAATTTCAATGATGCAATTGAGCGCAAAATCGGGGGCCATGTTACATGAGGAGAACTATTGACCATGGAAATGAGTTTATTTGCAACCCCCGCCCCCCAAAACATGCTCCTCTCTGCTCTGCAACTTCTCCACTCACTCTTCAGGCAAGGGTACTGAGAAATTCTTGCTTTTCTCCAGAGACCCAATATCAAAATCATATCAAATGGCAGAGGGCTCAATCACCCAATTAAAAGGAAAACAAAATAAGGAGGGTTGAATTTCCTCAGAGCTTCTTCTACTCTTCTGCCATAACTTCACTGGACACCCCATTTACGTGCATTATGGCGATGGAGTTGGTGAAGCTCCGAGGAATTTTACCCGCTCCCCCCCCCCCCTCATGAATTAACTTAAGAAAGAACGTGCAGATGTGGCCTTTCTGCGGCAGGCTTCGCTTACTCCCACAAAACATGTAAAGCTCACTAGAGATTGGGTGGGTCAAAGCTGGGTGGCCTTATCCTCTTCCAAAAGCAGAGGTGTTGGCATCCCAGTTAACAAGCAGCTACCCTTCACACTAGCGCCGGTTATTCCAATGAAGGGTTGAATGGCAGACAAACTAGTTACAATGGGTTCAAAAAAGACCTTTGACCAGAGCTTCCTATTCCCCATGATCACATGGATGGCCTTTGGAAACATGCATCAAAATCCACTGTCCCCATTCTTCATCCACTGTTAAACCTAACGGCTACATCTAACCAGCATACCCTCTCTAATCAGTTGCCCCCGCTCTCCCTCCAATTTGTTCTGACATCGAACCCCTAGCTGAGGCTCTCAATGAATCCCTGCATTGGATGAGTTCAGGCTTGTGTAGCAGAATGCAAAATATCCCTTATGTGGATGACATCCTGCTATATGTCACCAACCTTCCCTTCCCAACATCTTTCAGACCATAAAAAATTCAGCCAACCATTGGTTAAAGTTAAAATCCTCAAAAACAGAGGGTATGTCCCTTGCTCATGTAATTCCCATGATGCGGAGATGCCGGTGTTGGACTGGGGTGGACAAAAGTGAGAAGTCGCACAACACCAGGTTATAGTCCAACAGCTTTATTTGAAATCACAAGCTTTCGGAGCGCTGCTCCTTCGTCAGGTGAAGTGAAGAAATACATTGCCGTGATTGTCTCTCTGCCGAGGTGTGATAAAGGGCAGTTAGAAAGATTAACTGTAGTCGTCTGGCATTGTTCTCTGACTATTTATGTTGTGCCCATATGTATTTCTTCACTTCACCTGACGAAGGAGCAGCGCTCCGAAAGCTTGTGATTTCAAATAAAGCTGTTGGACTATAACCTGGTGTTGTGCGACTTCTCATGTAATTCCCATGCAAGTACAAGAGACTTAGGGGGAAAAATTCAGTTGGTTAGCGCCTCCTGTTAGCACCTCCGTGGGGCGCTAACGGGGCGCTAGGAACTTAGCGCCCGAGTGCGGCGATTTTAGCGCCGCTCGCGAAATTGACCAGTCGTTTTGTGGCGGCGCTAAACACTACCGCCACGATCTCCTGTGCCCGCAGATCGTGACGTCAGTCAAGTGTGCAATGCCCCGGTAGCACCCCAGACCAGATATTGAGTCGGGTCCCCGCCTTAGCGCCTGCCACTAGGAATGACAGGTAGAGGGGAACATTTTCAAGTCGGGAAGGGGCTGGGGGAGCGCTATTTAAAGGCAGGCGCTTCCTGCCTTTTCTTGTCGGCAAAATTTTTGGTTTTAACGCTGTCCTAAGTTTTGGCCTTCAGCACCACTTTTGAGGTTCCTAAGCGCCGAGCTCTTTCCCTGGGCCTATCCATTAGTGCTTCCAACACAATTGGTTTTGAGGTCTCTCCAGGCCGAGATTCAAGGCTGCAATGAGCAGGGTGTGGCTGGCCAGCAAGATGGCCCCTCCCCTTTAAGAACTGGACGGCAGCTAGTCTGTCTGGCTTCCATGGTAATTGGCATCGCCTGAGCTTCAGTACCCGGCCATATTAGCGCCCCAAAATGGGCGATACCGAATTTTTCCCCCTTAGTCCTTTGACTGGACAAAAACACACTTTAAGTGCCTAGGTATATTAATTACGACCAAGCACCCAGCTCTTTACAGGAAAAACTTCCTTCCCAGCACATACGCCAACCTAAATAAGCAAAACAGCCTCCTGATCTTGCTGCTGGGGATCAGCAAGCACCATAAAGATGAATGTATTCCTCTACATGTTCGAGATGCTGCCCAACCAGATCCAACCACAGCAGTACTGGGACCTCAACTAGTATATTACCAGGTTTCCTTAGACAGGCAGGTGGTCAAGGATCTGCCTGAGTTGGCTCTACCGCCACAAAAAAAAGTTAGTCTAAGCCTCCCAAATATTATGTGCTTCTACTGGGCAACCCAACTACAGGGCATCATTGCCTTGAACAAGGCATCCCCCAAAATCTCTGACTTGGCATGGAGGCAAATGCTACCCTACCAACACTCTACACACTCAAACCTCTCGTAAACCCCCATAAAAGACCAATGGGTGCACAGAAACATCCAATAGTATCTCTGAACCTGGAAATCTGGGGTGAAAGCTACATTTCACTGAAGATGGCACTGGATCAATTGGCCTTCTTCCCACTGTGGTGGAAAAATGACTTGCCTGATGAACTCGTGCCAGCAGTTTCAAGGTGTGGCATAAGAAGGTCATTACTAGATAGGACATGCTGCTCCACCAGGGCCAAATTATGTCCTTCCATCAGCTAGCTGACAAATTCCACGTCACCCAACATGATTACTACTGCCACTTTATCCAGGACCCAACCTTTATTTGTAAAGTCCAGCGCAAACCACCTCAATTGGAGCTGACCTTTAGAATGCAGAGCTTCCTCATAGGCACACTTCCGCTCTCCATTCAATAAGGTCCATCTCTGCATCAGATTACACAGAAATGCTGTGTGGCTCCTGATAGACAAAAACTGAAAGGAGGCACTAATACTGGAGATCATGACCTCTACTTGCAGTAGAATAAGAGAGGATCAATTTAGAATTTTTGTATCGTATTACTGAAGTTATCGACACTGAATTTGTTATGACCGTAAGTTGGCTAAGAGTCCAGCAGATAGGGCAGAAAATTGGGTGGGTCCTGGAATACGCTGGGTCCTGTCCAGACTTTTAAATTTCCATCAGAGCCTGTTTGGGGCAGTATGTCCGTTCGACCCAAATATGGACCATGACATTGGAAGGGGCGGGACTGAGGCAAGGAATTCCCAGTCTGGCCCCAACCTCCCTTCTGCTGAGTAACCTGGACGCCAGGACGAACCCGTGTTACAGTAGAGCAGACACATTCTCTTATCATGTAAATGAGGTGACCGCTCCCTGAGCCTGGATACTCTGGAAGGGTTAGGAATGGTGATCACCAGCGCCGACTCCGCCACACCTGTCAGCTCAGGGGGCTCAGGTATTTCCAGGGCCACAGTCTTTGAGCTTTGTTTTTGAAATTTTTCTTCCTTCTATTTTCTCCTTTCACACCTCCTGAAAATTGCCTTGCATCTACATTATTCTCTATACATCTCCACAGATATCAATAAGATGGGATGCACCCCCTGTTAGTAAACTCTTAGTTCAGGAGATCTAAAATTCTTAGCAATTGATCAGATGTGGGTAGGTCAGAGAGAAGATGTCTGCTCTATTACACTTTAGTACTTTACAGACTACAGACAAGTAGCAGTGGCCTCATCTCTATGGGAATTCTGTCGGAACGGCACACAAAGAACACAGGAAAATAGGAATTGCTGGATGATAAAAAAGCCAAGGTCCATCTAGTTTGACTTTTCCATCCTGGTAGTTGCATGATACAACAATAATGGAGTTGTTGACTACTCATAGCAATCAGTCTCTCTCAATTAGGCTACAACAGACCAGACATGAGGCGAAGAAAACCCGTCAGTGGTGGAACGTTTTAGGAACAATGGGGCAAAAATTTAGTCGCGCCCCCTTTTAGCGCCCTGAAAATGTTAGCGCCCCCGCGCCCGAAATTTAATGGTAGCGCCCCAAGAAGGAGGCGGCGCGCTACTGAAAGCGCTCCCACTCCCTCTTGGGGCGCCCCCAGGGAATATCGCGGCGCTATGTGCCGCAGTGCCACCCGCGCCGGCACGTCGCGCCGCGGTACTGCAGGCCTTCCGGCCTTGCGCAGCGCGACCTGGGGCCCAGCTGGGCCACCAGGGATCGGGGTGCCCGATCGCGGACGGCAGAGGGAGCAGATGCTGGCAGGCGGCCAGCAAAAAAAATGGCTGCCCGGCACCTCCCCTTTAAATATCGCCGCCGCTGCCGCATGTACACCCCCCCGACTCTGTTGGACATAGCGTCCGATGGTAAGTCAGGGGGCACAACTGAAGTTTGCCGGGGCGCGAACAGGATGCTGCGCATGGCGATAATGTCATTGCCGGAGGCACAACACCGCGGGCACTACCGGCTACCATCGTCACTAACCTCCCGCTGAATTTCACGGGAGGTGTTAGCGGCACCGCGCCTGGGCGCTAGTTGTTTTATGCCCCGTTAGCGCCCTTAGGGCGCTAATGGGAAACCGAATTTTGCCCCCAATAGGCCCAAAGGGGTAAAAATTCACTTGGTTGCGCCTCCCGTTAGCACCTTAAGAGGGCGCTAATGGGGCGTTAAGCCGCTAACGCCCGGGCGCAGCGCTGTTTGCGCCGCTCGAGAACTTAACTTGAGATTGTGCGGCGGCGCTAAAACTTACCGCTGCGACCACCTGCGCGCGCAGATTGTGACGTCATTCCATGGTGCAACACCCTTGGGGCGCCCCGGAGCGGAAATTGAGTGGCGCCCCCTGCCTTACCGCCTGGCGCTTCCAACGACCGGAAGACTGGAACGTTATCAATCGGTGTGGGGCTGGGGGGGGCGCTATTTAAAGGGGGCCTCTTCCTGTCTTTTTCTGTGGTCGACATTTATGCACCACTCGTTCTGAGAGAGAGAGAGAGATTCGGAGAGAGAGAGAGAGAGACTTCTACATTGACTCAACGCTTTGTGAGGTAGTTTTGCCTATTCATCCTAACTTTGTTGCTACTTTAGTTGCTGTACCTCATTACTTTTCTGGCAAAGAGAATATGGGGGCTGCAATGATTGGGGGCGTCGTCCTGCTCCAGATGAATCGGAGGATACTGAGACGCAGACAGAGAGTGGCAATGATGGCCAGACGGAGGAGGGCCATCAGGCGCATGTACAGGAGAGCTTACCCTCCCAGGGTATATCGTGAACAGCTCTCCTACATCCATATGTCCGAGGAGCTGTGTTTGCGAAGGCTGCGATTCAGCAAGGAGGTGGTCACTGAGCTCTGCCACCTGCTGCAGCCAGATCTGCAGCCTCAGCTGAGGTCCAGGACGTCTCTGTCGGTGGCAGTGAAGGTCACAGTGGCTTTGAACTTCTACGCCACAGGCTCATTCCAAGCTGCTGTTGGGGACCTCGCCAATATCTCCCAGTTTGCGGTGCATCGCTGCATCCGGCAGGTCACCAATGTCCTCTTCAGAAGGAGACGAGACTTCATCTCTTTCCCTATGACCCCAGACAAGCAGCGTGACCGTGCTCTGGGCTTTGCGAGGGTAGCGGGCTTCCCCATGGTGCAGGGCGCCATTGACTGCACGCATGTGGCTTTGCGTGCTCCGCGAGAGAATGCAGAGGAATTCAGGAACAGAAAGGGGTTCCATTCCTTGAATGTGCAGTTGGTCTGTGACCACAGACAGGTGATACTCGCTGTCAATGCCCACTATCCGGGCAGCTGCCACGATGCTTTCATCCTGCGCCAGACTACTGTGGCAGAAGTTTTCGAGGCACCGCATCAGCCAGTTGGTTGGCTTCTGGGGGACAAGGGGTACGCATTGAGCACCTGGCTGATGACACCGCTCCGTACGCCAAACACCCCTGCTGAGCTGCGGTACAATGAAAGCCATCAAGCAACCAGGAACATTATTGAGCGCACAATCGGCGTGCTGAAACAACGGTTCCGCTGTCTGGACCATTCCGGAGGAGCCCTGCAGTACTCGCCTGAGCAAGTTTCGAACTTCGTAGTCGTGTGCTGCATGTTGCACAACATGGCAATCCTCAGGACCCAGCCAATGCCACCAGGCCTTGTAGCACCACCAGAGGAGGAGGAGGAAGAGGAGGAACAGGACGAGGACGATGATCATCAGCAGCACCAAGGCAGGAGGGCGGCCCACAATGGTCAAACTGCAAGGGCCGTCCGTCAACGACTAATAGCAAGCCGCTTCTAGGGCCCCTGCCATTGCTACAAACACTAATCAACCCAGCACGCAACCCCTAAGCCGGCCAAGGCACCAATAATTCCAACCACCAGCCATGTATATTTTGAATACAGAAACTTATTTATTTTACAAACTCTGTGTGTGTCAATTCCTCATGACAAACTCATAGAAATAAACACAAAAAAACAGTCAATAACATAACTGGTTCTCACAACCTGGAGATAATGTCCAAAACACTAAACAAAAGTTGGACCATGAACCTCGGCCTTTAATAAAAAAATGACCAGCATTTTGTCACACCTCCTACTTTTTGCCCTTCGAGGGTGATCTCCTTCCCTTGCGCACTTCCCCCCTTCTAACCCTACTGCTCCTCCGTAATGGGACCTCAGTGGCTGCAGCAAGGCTGGTGGAAGGCTGCTGCTTGTCAGACCCTGACACTGCAGATGCCCCTGAAGGACGGCCTCGACCACTTCTGGGCCTGGAGGGCCCGGCTGCAGACTGCACCAACTCTGCATGGGCGGCAGCAGTCTGTCCTACAGGCGGTGGCAAGTGCAGTGGAGAAGTGACAGTGTTGGCAGCAGGAATGCTGTCATCGTGAGAGAGGCCAGCAACTCCCTGCTCGCCCGACACACTGGCACTCCCACGGGGCAGCACTTCAGCATCCGGAGCAATTTGCCGGAGAACAGATTGCTGGCCTGCTGCGGCGCGGTGACAGCCCCGGGGACATGTGCATGAACCATCGAGGTTGGCAACAGTCTGTGCTCGCGTGGCCTCCATCTGAGTCTGTATGAGAGCAGTCAGAGGTGGGATCACGGCAGCCATTGACTGAATTGCAGCACTAAGCGTTAGTGTGGCATCCGCCTGTGCTACAGCGAAGTGCTCCACACTCCTTGCCAGTGACTCAATGCAATCGGGCACCCTTCCCACTGCACCCATGAGCTCAGTGTGCATGCCCACCGCCTGGGTGTTCATTTCTGCAATCAGCCGCTCCTCCTCTGCGTCCATTGCAGTAGGAGTGTCTGGCATACTCTCCCTCTGGGGAGAAGGCCCCCGTTCTTCCCTACCCCCCCCATGGCGTTGCTGCAGCCCGCTGGGTCCTGGAGCTTCACCATCATCAGCCCCTTCCCCCCTGCTCCCCTCCGGGGAAGGCGTGTTCCCAGTGTGGGCATGGGCTTCCTCGGGAGAGGGTGGCACTGATGCTCCGGCTTCCTCTTCCTCCTCAGCTTCAGCATCACTCCCAGTGGCAGCTTCAGGGCCCGTCTCCTCAGCTGGTGAATCACCATCTGAAAGCAGGGAGGTACAAGAGTGGCTTTAGCATGAGGACAGGGTGGCAGTAAGGGAGGAATAAGTGCAGCGAGTTAGCAAGTTGGATTGAAAGTGTCAAAGGCTGGTATTGTGAGGGACAAGTGGAAGGACAGAGGACAAAAAGGTGATGACCTTACCATTGCTGTCCACAACGGGGTCGGCGTCTCCAGTGGCGACAGACCGATCACCCGACTTGCCACAATCCTGTGGACGCGCTCCTCCAGATCGCTGAGGGGTTGCAGCTGAAGCCGCCCTCCACCCGTCCGTTGCTGCTGTCTCCGATTATGAGCCAGCTTAGCCTGCAAGAAAAAGGACAGCATCTGAGTAAATATACAGCCATGGTCTTGCCTGATGTGCCTCCCATAGGTGAATAGCCCTTACTGTATGCAGCCATGGTCTTGCCTGATGTGCCTCCCATAGGTGAATAGCCCTTACTGTATGCAAAGTGTGGAATGTGTGTGTGTGTTTGATGAAAGGGCCATAGGTGTTGGATGAGTGTTGTGCATTGGGGTTTTAAGACCCTCTGGCCATAGAGTGAGGTTGAGATGGAGGGATGGAGAGGTATTGAGAAAAAGCCACTCACCCTGACGACCCGAGTGAGGTCGTTGAACTTTTTGCGGCATTGAACATGGGTCCTGGGCACCATGCTCCTGGAGGAGACGCTCTGAGCCACCTCCCTCCACACTCTTCTGAACTCGCGTGGCAAAGGCCTCCTGCCACTCTCCGGGAACAGCATGCATCGTCTGCGCTCCACTGCGTCAACCAGAGCATCCAAGGCCCGCTCGGTGAAGCGATGAGCGCGTTCTCTCACCCTCTCCATGCTTGGCAGCAAAATGGATTACAGGTCTCTCCAGGCTGAGATTCAAGGCTGCAATGAGCAGGGTGTGGCTGGGGAGCAAGTGGCCCCCCCCGCTTTAAGAAGTGTCCGGCGCCATTGTGTCTGTGTTCCCTCGCTAACTGGCAGCAGCTGCGCTGCGCTCGTGCGCTGAGTTAGCGCCTCACTCCTTGGCCTTTGCGCCTTAAGAGAGGTGTGCAGCGCCTACTTTAGCGCTCCACTCACCTCCCGGGGCGGTAAAAGTGAAGTTTCCTGTCAGTGCCGATAATTAGCGCCAGGCGCTAATATTTGCGTCCGGACGATATTTGCGCCCCAAATGGGGCGCGACCTAATTTCTACCCCAAAGTGTCTTGATCCTCCCAAGTAGACACATATCATAAGTCATGTCTCAAATTACTCATATACTGTATCCCAAAATATTGATATTTGAAAGAAATCTATCTAATTTGCATTTGAATGAATCAACACTTTCTGCTTCCACCTTCTCCCTAAGAAGTCTGGTCCATAGATTGACCACTCGCTTACTGAAATAGTGGGGGAAATTTTAACTTAGAGGTGTGTGTGAGTTTGGGTGCGGGTGGGGGGTTAAAACCGGCAAAAATGTCAGCCTGTCGGGAAGCCAGCTTCAATCCGCCGACTTCCACGTTTAACTCGAGCGCGTTACATATGGTAATCACTCAATTTTTGCAATATTTCAACACACTTTTAAACGTTGCATCAATGGGTTTCCTGGGCATCCTGAAATCCGCCATTGAAAGCAAGGCAAGAACACAATGGCAATTGAGGGGGCTGATTAAAACTCATGGAAATACTGCAATAAATATTAAGTACTCACAGCTGCTTTCTTAACTACTAGTGGGAAATGGTTTGTTCACAGTACTTTTGTTGAGAGTTTACTTTCTACACTTTGGAGGTTTTCTGAATCACATCAGGGTGGGTAGCACCTTGACTACCTTAGATTGAACCTCAGACAAGGAGCAATATGATCAGCACCAGCAGCAGCAGCATCTACTGTGAGAGACCTGCAGCTGGACATCGGAAAGGGGACCAGAATGGTTTACCTTATCTAGTCATTTTAGAATCCTAAAAACAGCAATCATATCACCTCTCTACCTTCACTTTTCCAGTGAGAACATGCCCAATTTACATATTCGCTCCTCATAATCCAATCCTTCTTTCTCCTCAATCATTCTGGTTGCTCTCTTCTGTGTTCTCTCAGTAGCTGTGGCGACCAGAACTGTACACAGTATGCCAAGTACAGCTGCACCAATGATTTATAAAGTGGAGGGATTACCCCACTATTTTGGCTCAATATTGACTTTTTAATACATCCCAACATCTGATTTGCTTCACACAATGCACTGAGATATGAGACGGATTTCTCTATCTCTAACATTTGTTCCTAACTCATGCTTTGACGGGTTTTCCAAGATACCAGGAAATTAAACAGTTTTCTATATACATTCTCAGGAGAAATTATACAAAACTGTTAGGTCTGATTAGCTTAGTGTCCATTTTATTATAGCACATGCACACTACTCATTCCTGTACTGGTGTAAGTCAAACCTGAATGGCCAACACAATGGTAATATATTAGGAAAAGGAATCAAATTTGATGGGTCAATCTACTTGTATAATTTGAAGATTTGGGCAAGTGCAAGGAGCACATTAGCAGTGGGAGCATAAGATTTTGTATCTTATGAAATGTAAATGCATGGGGTCAATTAAAGGGAATATTACAAAAAAGTGATAAATGTTCTCAAAGTCTTTGGAAAAATGCAAAAGGCACTCAACTCTCAAACACCAGCCTTTTTAGAACATAAGAACATAAGAAATAGGAGCAGGAGTAGGCCATTCGGCCCTTTGAGCCTGCTCCGCCATTCAATGAGATCATGGCTGATCTTCTGCCTCAATTCCATTCACCGGCCCTATCACCATATCCCTTGATGCCCTTACTAGTTAGAAATCTATCGACTTCTGTTTTGAATATACCCAATGACTGAGCCTCCACAGCCCTCTGGGGTAGAGAATTCCAAAGATTCACCACCCTCTGTGTGAAGAAATTTCTCCTCATCTCAGTCCGGAATGGCCTACCCTTTATCCTGAGGCTGTGGCCCCTGGTTCTAGACTCCCCAGCCAAGGGAAACATTCTCCCAGCATCCACCCTATCAAGCCCTGTAATAATTTTGTATGCTTCAATGAGATCCCCTCTCATTCTTCTGAATTCAAGGGAATACAGGCCTAGTTTATTCAATCTCTTCTCATACGACAGTCCCGCCATAGAAACATAGAAGATAGGAGCAGGAGTAGGCCATTCGGCTCCTCGAGCCTGTTCCGCCATTTAATGAGATCATGGCTAATCATCCAAATTCAGTACCCTGTCCCTGCTTTCTCCCCATATCCCTTGATCCCTTTAGCCTTAAGAAATATATCTAACTCCTTCTTGAATATATTTAATGAATTGGCCTCAACTGCCTTTTGTGGTAGAGAATTCCACAGGTTCACCACTCTCTGGGTGAAGAAATTCCTCCTCATCTCAGTCCTAAATGGCTTACCCCTTATCTTTAGACTGTGACCCCTGGTTCTGGACTCCCCCGCCATCGGGAACATCCTTCCTGCATCTAGTCTGTCTAGTCCTGTTAGAATTTTATAAGTTTCAATGAGATCCCCTCTCATTCTTCTAAACTCTAGCGAATACAAGCCCAATCGTCCCAATCTCTCTTCATACGTCATTCCTGCCATCCCAGGTATCAGTCTGGTGAATCTTCGCTGCACTCCCTCCATGGCAAGAACATCCTTCCTCAGATAAGGCGACCAAAACTGCACACAATACTCAAGGTGTGGTCTCACCAAGGCCCTGTACAACTGCAGCAAGACATCCTTGCTCCTGTACTCGAATCCTCTCGCTATGAAAGCCAACATTACATTTTCCTTCTTAACCGCCTGCTGCACCTGCATGCTTACCTTCAGCGACTGGTGCACAAGGACACCCAGGTCTCGTTACACTTCCCCTTTTCCCAATCTATTGCCATTCAGATAATCTGCCTTCCTGTTTTTGCCACCAAAGTGGATAACCTCGCATTTATCCACATTATACTGCATCTGCCATGCATCTGCCCAATCACCCAACCTGTCCAAATCATACTGGAGTTTCTCTGCATCCTCCTCACAGCACACACGCCCACCCAGCTTTGTGTTGTCTGCAAACTTGGAGATATTACATCTAGTTCCCTCGTCTAGATCATTAATATATATTGTGAATAATTGGGGTCCTAGCACCGATCCCTGCGGTACCCCACTAGTCACTGCCTGCCACTTGGAAAAAGACCCGTTTATTCCAACTCTTTGCTTTCTGTCTGCCAACCAGTTCTCTATCCAAGTCAGTACCTTACCCCCAATCCCATGTGCTTTAACTTTGCATGCTAATCTCTTATGCGGGACCTTATCGAAAGCCTTCTGAAAGTCCAAATACACCACATCCACTGGTTCTCCCTTATCTATTCTACCAGTTACATCCTCAAAAAATTCCAGTAGATTAGTCAAGCATAATTTACCTTTTGTAAATCCATGTTGACTTTGTCCGATCCTGTCACTGTTTTCCAAGTACTCTGCTATTACATCTTTTATAATGGACTCTAGCATTTTCCCCACTACCGGGAATCAATCTCGTAAACCTTCGTTGCACTCCCTCTGTGGCAAGTATATCCTTCCTTAGGTAAGGAGACCAAAATTGTACACAGTACTCTAGGTGTGGTCTCACCAAGGCCGAAAGGGGGGCGGATTAAGAAGTGATAGACAAAAACGAACAGAAAGGAAGTTCAAGGTGTAGGCATGAGTCTGCAGGCAAGTGACAATACAGCCTAGCTTTTGACCCCTTTTTCATGGCTGTTAAAGCAGATGTAATGCTGCGTGAGGTGATTCTGAGGAGGGCTGCCCTTATGTGCATGTTAGCAACAGGTGTCCTTACAGCAGATGACATAGCTCTGCATATAGCTACCTGTCGATCCAGCCCAGTGAAAAGTTTCTCGCACTCGTTTGTTGTAGGTGCAGCCACGCCTGAAAATATGGCTGGTATCATTGGTAGGTGCAGCTAATCAGGCTTTGTTGGCTGAAGATTGCCCTGTCATGCCTTCTTTCATGCAGCATCACTGAAAGCAGCACATACTGCAATTGAGATGCTTCTGAAGAACCATTAAACATTACAGTTAGTTAGGCATTCACATATCTTAGTGGTGCTATTGGATCTGTTGTCCCAGCTTCATTTGGAAACAGGAGCCTTTGCGTGAATAATCATGACATGAATCTTGTCATTCATGTATGAAGTAATACTGGGCGGCCTGCTGGTGGCGCTGTCCAGGGAGAGTATAAATACTCGGGCATGGGCCCAGCTTGCTTAGGACATTCCTCAACAGGAACTAGTAAAGGCCACAACTAGATCTCCATGTTGAAAAACAGTTGATTAAAGCTTTGTTTAATGCTTAGTAGTTTTCTTACGTCAAATCATCTGCTAAAGAAAGGTATATTTATCTCTTGCTGTAGCTGTGGGTCTACAGAGACCAGTGGACATGCATAGAGCACCTCTCAGCAGTCTGACCAGTGTGGCATCCCTCCACTGATCCTTTTTCTTCTTGCAAACAAGACAGATGGAAGATTCCCATTGGCCCAAGGATACAAATTTTGCAAAATAAGGGAACTTCAAAGCTCCACTAGAAAGCCTCTTTGCCCATATGGTTACCTACAGTACAGCAAAATCTAAAGAGAAATCAGAAAAAGTGCCAAAAAGCAAAATTTCACCTGTATGTTGCTAGTTGTTCCTTTATATGTTTTGACATTTAAAAGCATTGCTTGGGAACCCTGGATGCCCAATGTATATAGATCAAATTAAAAACTGGAGTACTTCTGGCATTCACATCTGGCTTGCATATCTTTTCCAAGCTCATCCCAAACTCTGCTGCCCACATCCTAAGTCACACCAAGTCCCATTCACCCATCACCCCTGTGCTTGCTGCCTGCATTGGCTTCAGGTCCGGCAAAGCCTTGATTTAAAAATTCTCATCGATGTTTTCAAGTCCCTCCATGGCCTCACTCCACCCTATCTCTGTAACCTCTAGCCCTACAACCCTCCAACATCTCTGCGCTCCTCCAATTCTGGCCTCTTGCGCACCCCCAATTTTCATTACTCCACCATTGGCGACCATGCCTTCAACTGCTTAGGCTCTAAGCTCTGGAATTCCCTGTCTAAACCTCTCCGTCTCTCTACCTCTCTCCTCCTTTAAGACCCTCCTTAAAACCTACCTCTTTGACTAGGCTTTTGGTCACCTGCCCTATATCTCCTTATGTGGTTTGGTGTCAAATTTTATTTGATAACGCTCCTGTGAAGCCTCTTGCGACGTTTTACTACGTTAAATGCAAATTGTTGTTGTTGTTAGCTAAGCTCTATGGTAACACTCTTGCCTCTGACTCAACAGGTTTGGGGGCACAGGGGTTTCAAGCCCTACTGCAGGACTTTACACATAATGTAGGCTGACACTTCACTATAGTAGTGAGGAGAAGCCATCTTTGGAAAGAGACATTAAATGGAGGTAAAAACAGAAAATGCTGGAAATACTCAGGAGGTCAGCCAGCATCTGTGAAGAGAGAAACAGAGTTAACGTTTCAGGCCGATGACCTTTCATCAGAACTGGGACCCTTCTGCCTGTTCTGGTGGATGTAAAAGAAGAGCAGGAAGTTGTCCCAGTGTGCCAACCAACATCAATCCATTGGCTAATACCACTAAAACAGATTAACTGGTCATTTAATTAATTGCTGTTTCGTGCTTTTACATGACAAGCAATGTAAAGGGACAACCTGCCACATACAGATGCAATTTCAGATTGCTTTCTGATTTTTTAAATAAATGTAGCTGTTTGTGGGATCTTGCTGTGTGCAAACTGGCTGCTGTGTTTGTCTACAAAACAGCAGTGACTGCACTTCAAAAAAAAATAATTATTTGGTTGTAAAGTGCCTTGCAACATGCGAGGATGTGAACGGTGATATATAGATGCTGATTCTTTCTAATAATGTCACTGCAGCAATATTTTAATATTACTGTGATGATGTTCTGCTTATTTCTGATTCCCACCCAAATGTGAGTTGGTAATGCATGAGTGGGCTGTTTTTGTGGTCTGTTACATCCCGTCTATACCAGGTTATGGGCTATTATGGACATGAAAATCGGCCCCAGAAACAGCAGGGAATAAAAAAGAGAGGAAAAGCAGAGGCAAAGAGGGGGGAGAAAACAATAATTTATAATTACATTATCATAATTTTAGATCAAAATGGTTCCTGTATGCTCAAGCATGAGTACGTGCCAAAAGCACGGTGAACAAAACAAAAGTGGTTTAATTGTTTCCATTGCTTTCTGGGGTGTGATTTCACACATTTGTATACAGGAAAATACACAGAAAAAATGGCAAGTAGCAAAATGTGTGATGTCAGACTGATCACGGCATAAAACAGAAATCATGGAAAATATGTATCAAATCCGTCAGCATCTAAATAAAAGGCTGATCATGATATGATAGCTTTGCTGCAAAGGAAAATTACTTACCATATTGATTCCTGCCATCTGAAGTATAGTACATGCACTGCCATGCACACACACACATGTGAAATTTATCCTGCATTCCTACATGTTACAGACTTAAAAAAAATGTAAATCCCTCGATATATAATCAGTAGATGGTTTCTTTTAAATCACAATTTCTTGCTGATGGAAAGGGTGGATTCTGGATGTATGTGGACTGTGGAGTATCCAGATTTAGCTAGCAAGGATTAGTGTGCAAGTCATTTTCTTTTATCTTTCAGATCAGGGAGGACAGCATCTCTGAGGATGAATGCATCATGAGAACCTCATAGGTTGATACTTGGGTGAGAAATGAATGGAAGGCAATTATTATGTTTCCCATTAAATTAATCATCTTTTTCACATTTGACACTTTGGTCTGCCGTGTAGTTTTATAGCAGCTTTTGAGTCTGCATTGTCAGTATATCATTGACATAGAAATTGTCTGAATGGTTTCAATGTTCTTTAATGCACGATTAAGGGATTGGTGAAGCACACAACAAGGACTTGCGGCAAGGCACGGTGGGGACCCTCCTTCGTCTGTTGCTTCCTCGCCTTCACCCTAGCCTTCCTTGTTCGATGAGGACTGCTGCTGTTGTGCCTCCTCCAAATGCAGGCCACTGCCTCTCTGTATGGCGAGGTTGTGCAAGATGCAAGATGATGTGGGAGACTCTTTGTGGGGCCTATTGTAGAGAGCCTCCTGACTTGTTGAGACACCTGAACCTCTACTTCAGCAGCCCTATGCTGTGCTCAATAATTGTCCTGGCTTTGATTACACCTGTTTTGCTCAAACATAGTGAGGTTTCAGAGGGGTGTCATGTGTAGAGGGTATCCCATGTCCCCCAGCAGCTATCTTGCCATGTTGCAGGGTTGAATATTGGGGGGATGGTAGACTGCTGTAGGATAAATGTATCGTGACAGCTGCCTGGGTACCTTGTACAAATTTGCATGATCCTGTTTCTGTGATTGGAGATGAGCTGGACATTAATGGAGTGGTAGCCTTTCCTATTCACAAAGGCTGCTGGATGGTGTTCTGGTGACCTGATAGCAACATGTGTGCAGTCAATGACGCCCTGGACATGAGTGAAGCCAGCCAGTGCTATAATTTCCTGAGCTCTCACCTGTTGACTACTGAGGTCAATGGGGAAGGTGATGTATTGGTTAGCCTTGATGAACAGGGCACTGGTGACCTGCTTAATGCACCTCTGTACTACAGACTGGGAGATGTGGGTGATGTCCCCTGCAGCACATTGAAAGGAGCCAGTGGCAAAGAAGTTAAGGGCTGTGGTGACTTTGACAGTCACTGGTAAAGCATGGCCCCCTGGTCCAGAGGCAGCAGGTCCTGTTGCAGGAGGCTGCAGAGGTCTACGACAGCCTGTCTGGAGAAGCGCAGCCTACCGATGCACTGCTCTTCATATAGATCCAAGAAAGTGACTCTGGACCTGTACACCCTGTATGCTGGGTATGGCCTGCTAAAGTGGGAAAGGAGCGGTATGTCCTTTAAAACTATTTCAATCGTCCGACCCGTTCCCACAGGGTTAAAATCGCCCCTAAAGCTTTTTTGGTGCTTCTCTCATGCACATTCTTTCTCACATGTTCTTTAATTTGCTCTCACTTCCTCACATATTCATACCAGAAAATTAACCATGGACTTAAAAATAATTTAACTGGATCTGTGCCAACTTGGAAATACATTTGCCAGAGGATCAAGTATTTCTGTAATGAGGATAGACCTGACAGCACAAGTCATACCCAGGAGGAATTTCATTCATTCCATTTTTTAGAGTTTTTGCTATAGTTGTAAACCTTGCTACATCTAGATTTTTAATCCACACGTAGATATTACACAATATTGAAAGTTACAATTTTCTTAAACAATTTTGATGCCAAGAATTGGGGTGCAGGTGAAGAAGGGGGAGGGGATTTTTTTTTAGGAACTTGAGTCAAATTTGCCATGGAGAATTTCTTGTTTCTGAATTAGTTTATTTTAATTTGAGCATTAAATGTAATATTTTCTTCCCAAATCCGTGTTGAGTGGGTGCTGAGGCATCCTGCACCTGGATTTTTGTCAGTGCTTCTCTTCAGCTGACCCATAGGAGGTGCTATAGAACAACCTTGGTCAACTAACCAGCCAGTTGGGAAATCACACAAACCAAAATCATGAGAAAATATGGACAAGAAAAGGTAATTTGGTTATCAAGCACTTTCCCTCCAGTTGTACTATCATGGCCTCATCTCCAGTAACCTGAAAAGGGATGGGGTTTCTTAAAAATATCTCTCTGGCTTCCAAAGGCAGTTGAGTAAAACCCTAGAATATTTATCTATACTTGCACTATTCAAATTTACTTTCCACAGATGTAATTTCTATTTGACTCCATTGTTTCATAATACTTTGATACATCACTGCAAGCAATGGCCTTTTTCTTTTCAGTTACAATTTGTTAGAGAAAAAAGAAAGACTTGCATTTATATAGCGCCTTTCACGACCACTGATCCCACGGCACTATTTCGAAGAAGAGCAGGGAGTTCTCCCTGGTGTTCTGGCCAATATTTATCCCTCAATCAACATAACAAAAGCAGATTATCTGTTTGTTGTTTGTGGGAGCTTGCTGTGTGCAAATTGGCTGCTGCATTTCCTACATTACAACAGTGACTACACTTCAAAATTGGCTGTAAGGCACTTTGAGACATCCTGAGGTTGTGAAAGGTGCTATATAAATCCAAGCTCTTTCTTTTCTTACTTTCAACCCTTTTCAATGTTAGCTTAGGCATCCCTTTCCCAATTACTTAATGGGTTCCCAGCCAGTTCACCCATGCTCAACTCTATGGGGAGGGAGAATAGATAATAGGATCATATCTTTGGCACCTTGGGTCTGATACACTGGGGGTTATTTCTGGAGACTGAATATTATCTACCTGATCAATTTATGCCTTGTTCACCATCTAAAATTATGCTTGAGATCAGATGTTTCCTGCTGTTTATTTCCTAATCTATCATCAGAAATATGAATTAAAAAGTAAGTATTGATAAACTAGGTTAACAAAAAATGGAGCCTTCTAATTGGTCGAGAAATAGACAAAACATAATGGTACCTATGCTGGGTAGCAGATCTTTTCCATTTACATCTCCTCGTTTTCTTCTTGTAGAAAATGGATCTCTTCTCGATCTGCCGAGACGCTCCTCAAATACAGTTTTCTAAATACACTAATTATTGTAACAGAGAGCGTAGATGAGGATAGTGAGGTTGATGTTGTGTATATGGACTTTCAAAAGGCGTTTGAGAAAGTACCACATAATAGACTTCTCAGCAAAATTAAAGCCCATGGGACAGTGGCAGTGTGGCTATGAAATTGGCTAAGGGACACAAAGCAGAGAGTAGTGGTGAACGGTTGTTTTTCATACTGGAGGGAAGTATATAGAGGTGTTCCCCAGTGGTCGGTATTAGGACCATTGATCTTTTTGACATATGATAATGACCTGGACTTAGGTATACAGGGCATAATTTCAAAGTTTGCAGTTGATACAGAACTTGGAAATGTAGTAAACAATGAGGATAGTAACAGACTTCAGGAGGACATAGACTGGTGAAATGGGCAGACACATGGCAGATGAAATTTAATGCAGAGAAGTGTGAAGTAATACATTTTGGTAGGAAGAATGAGGAGAAGCAATATAAACTAAATGGTACAATTTTAAAGGAAGTGCCTTGGGGAGTATGTACACAAATCTTTGAAAGTGGCAGGACAAGTTGAGAAGGCTGTTAAAAAGAAACACATGGGATCCTTAGCTTTTTAAAAGAGGCATAGAGTACAAAAGCAAGGGAGTTATGCTAAACCTTTATAAAACACTGGTTAGGCATCAGTTGGAGTATTGGGCTGGATTTTCCGACCCCCACGGGTGTGTACGAGGTGTGTACGCACCCGTAGGGGCCTCGCAAGTGCCGGTTTCAGGCATGCGAAGCGCATGCGCTGAAAACTGGCACCTGCGATTTGTCAAGAATCCTCTTGACAGATCATCTGCCTGCCCGAGAGAAGGGCCTCCGCAGGCAGGGTGTTCCGCTTTCTGCACAACTTCCGCCCGCTGAAAACCTTTAAAAATCTTACGCCTGGTAAAAACATGCGTAAGGCCTGCTTTTACCAGCATAAGAGTTTAAAAAGATAAAAAATAAAATGTTTTCACTCATTTATAATTTAAAAATACTTTTTAAAAAGTAAGTTTATTTTTAGCCCCATAAAAACTTTAATTATTTTTTTCAAAAAATTTAATTTTTGTTTAAAATATTTAATTTAATGTAAATTTTAACTAATTTTGAATACGTGATTTAAAAAAAATGTATTTAATGTCTAACTGTTTTTAAATGTGATCCCCATTCATACTTTTGACAGATCTGTTCATAGAGACCTGTCAAAAGTGTGAAGGGGATTCCCTTCTTTGATTGGTTCCCAAGGCCCACGTGATCCCAGGGACGCTTGCGAACCGCATGCGCCCCTGGGATACCTGGGCCTCTGCGCATTTCGTAGAGCAGAGGCCCAGGATCGCAAGTCTCGGGACCTACGGAGCCAACAGGTAAGTGCGTAGATTTTTTCCGATCAGAGGCATCCACACGCAGGAAGACTCCGACTGGAAATTCAGGGCCAATGTGTTCAATTCTGGGCACCAGCCTTTAAGAAGGATGTCAAGGCCTTGGAGAGGGTGCAGAAGAGATTTACTAGAATGGTACCAAGGATGAGGGACTTCAGTTATGTGGAGAGACTGGAGAAGCTGGGGTTGTTCTCCTTAGAGCAGAGGAAGTTAAGAGGAAATTTGATAGAGGGGTTCAATCATGAATGGTTTTGATAGAGTAAATAAGGAGAAACTGTTTCCAGTGGCAGAAGGATCGGTAACCAGAGGACACAGATTTAAGGTGATTAGCAAAAGAACCAGAGGTGACATGATGAATTTTTTATTACACAGCAAGTCATTGTGATCTGGAATGTACTGCCTGAAAAGGTGGTGGAAGCAGATTCAATAGTGACTTTCAAAAGGGAATTGGATAAATACTTGAAGGGGGAAAAAAAATTACAGGGCTATGGGAAAAGAGCAGAGGAGTGGGACTAATTGGATAGCTCCTTCAAAGAGCCAGCACTGGCACGATGGGCCGAATGGCCTCCTTCTGTGCTGTATCATTCTATGTTTCTAATCACTGTGGAATAGATAACTGCAAGAGGCAGATCAGTTTCACCACACCTGCACTTCCTAAAAGTATTTTTTCTCAGTTGAACTTGGTGTGCGGACTGCACAAACTTACAAGGGGAGGGAAAATAGAATATCGGACCCTCATCTTAAGATAGAAAAATACAATTACGAATTCATTATAATTATAAACGCCATTGCAAACTCATAAATTTGCACGGGATGCAGCAAATGAGTTCTTAACGCTGTGATTTTTTTTGCATTCCCTTTTTATTGTAAATGCCACGTAGCAACTACGAATTATTCAGCAGCCAACGAGCTTCATCAGACGTCCTGACATCTGTCACTCACGGCCTGGGCGGGGAGAGAACAGGGGCGCGTCAGCACCGTCTGTACGCGCGCGCGCACACACACACACACACACACACAAAATGCCACAGAGCGAGCGCGCGTCTGCAGGGAGCAACGGGGGGCTGTGCGCGTGCGCGAGAGAAGGCAGGGAGCAAGGTGGGGGCTGTGTGCGTGCGCGAGAGAAGGCAGGGAGCAAGGGGGCTGTGCGCGTGCGCGAGGGAAGGCAGGGAGCAAGGGGACTGTGCGCGTGCGCGAGGGGCGGCCGGGAGCAAGGGGGCTGTGCGCGTGCGCGAGGGAAGGCATGGAGCAAGGGGGCTGTGCGCGTGCGCGAGGGAAGGCAGGGGGCTCTGCGCGTGCGCGTGTTGGGTTGTCCGGAGACATGGCGACGGCGGCGGCCTAAAAAGCCCCGTCACCTCGAGCAAACCGCAAGCACACTGCGCGTGTGAGCCGAGAGCAGCATGGCAAGGCACAGAAATGTTCGCGGACTGAAGTATGACGAAGGTACTGAGCACCAGCAGTGTGGTGGGCTGATTTGCTGTCAGATCCTCCTGCTGTCACGGGCCGGCAGAGTGCGATGGCGGCGGTTGTCGTGGCCGCTCAGGCCTCGAATGCCCGCTTTACTCCAGGAGCAGGAGGGCAACTCGCCTCTGGGCCTTCCTTCCACCTCCGACTTAACCGGAGAATTAAAACTGACCCTGGTGCAGAAGGGTGGAATAATAACCATTAATTGCAGTTAGAGTTTGTTAAATAATCCTCGGAATAGGTATTGATTTTGTGCAAATCCAGTGAAGCAGCTGCACACAGCATTCCCCAGATGATGTAGGGTACACTTAAAGAAAAACAAGAGCTGGCATATATTATCGTGATTACTAATGTACAGTTATCTATTGAGGGTGTGGCTTAATTTAGTTGCTAGATACAACAATAATACTGATGTTTCTCTTGACGAAGAAGTCAGAGTAAAAGATCTGACAGGAGCTCAACAAAGTACAACATCTTTACTTCAGTGCTTATGATGCTTATTTTAGTTATACTGAAAATTACATTTACGTTTAAGATACAGGTTTAGATTCAACAAGGTGGTGTCAAGTACAGCATTAAAGAGTGGCTTGTACTTTTCAATTTCTCCAATTCTTTTTGCTCTTACAGTAATTATATGATAAATTGTGCAAGTGTGCAGTGAAGTTTTTAAAATATCCCACGTGTATATGTGATGCATATCTAGATATTTAACAACCTCCCAGTCGTGACACAACATGCTGTACTCAATATTCTAGTTAGACTAAAATATATATATATATATATATATAAAATAAGGCTGAATTAAGTTGTTAGAGATAAATATCCATGTTAGCTTTTTGATTGTTATATTTGAGGCCAGAAAAGCCTGTTGTTATCACCAGGTTTATTTAGTGTATATGCTGGAGGAAATAACATACTTGAGCCAATAGGATTTATGTTGTGCCAATAGGCTTCTTGTGTGATGCTCTTAATTCATCACAATTGCTAACATTAGTACCACCACCACTACTACTACTTGATGGCTCAATGATCAAAAGCACTTCGTCAATTATTATTACACTGCGCAGAATGTTCTCTTCCGATACAACCCAAGTTTGGAAGGGTAAAATCTATAAATGTACTGCTGGGTAATTTTCATAGGTCACTACATTAGATGTGTGAATATTATACACATCCAACTATTATGTTTTACTGAAATCTTTGCTTGGCACCTTTGGTGTTGTAGGAAGTGGGCTCGTATCTGATTTCCCACCTGAAAAGTTTCTGATCTTGACCAAAGATTTATCAAGAAGTTGCTGAGTGGAGCCAAGGATTTTCCCATGGGGAGGGAAGGAAAATTGGCAGGCTTGGACTATTGGTGAACAGTTACAGTGTAGCATTGAAAGAGGCCTTGGAATAAGTTGGTTCTTCATTTTACTTTGAAGAATGTGACAAGGAGCTTAAATATATATAATCCCTCTTTTTGGTCTTGCAATGCCATGCAGCATTTCTTAGAGTAGTATTTATGTTTCTTTTATTCTAAATGCTGCTCAGTGCCTGCTAGGAGATGTCCAAGAGCATCTCAAGTGATGCTTCTGTCAATTGTTCCCTTTTTGTGGGAAGTGCTATAGGCTGCACTCATTAGTACAGCCATGTTTCTGTACATCAAGATCTGAAGCTTTAAATTAAAAATTCTAAATATAGAATCCTTTTACAACAAGACAGTGTCCGGTAGCTGGGAAAGTTAGCTACTCTACCTGCTTGAACCAACTCCGCAAAGCTGATTGGACAAGCTGAGGTGTGTCTCTCATTTGGCTGAAAAAATTCTGCAGGTAATCATTAGCGATCCTTGTTTTTTATGTAGGTGGTGGGATGGATGTTGCATTTCTGAGCCACCACGTTCTTTTCTCCAGAGTGCTCTTCCACATATTTGATGATCTTACATTTTTTCTCAGTCAAATTGCTCTTTCTCTCCATTCGTTGATGCACTGTACTCAGGTAGGGGAGAGCTGTCATTCTGAGCACCTGATGGTGATCGTGTGTTGAATTTGAATAAAGTGGTGCATTTCATTGGTTGAACCTATATAACACTTTATTAAATTCATGCTGCATTCAGTACTGTTTCCAAATTACTTTAATATCCTGTTTTATATTAAATCAGCATGGCAATATAAATGAGATGGGAAGCATTGAGTTCTGTCCTACGAGGGGGGTTCATTGCCTGCCTTTGGAGGCAAACGTGAACACCTGCTTCTGTTAATGGTAGTTGGACTTGGATTCTCCATTTCATTATGATCATGGATGGGCTGAGCTCTGAGTCCACCTGTATAGGCAAACAATATAATTTTAATGTTGCTGGCTTATGAGCCTTCCATTGGCCATGTACCAGAAAGATGACGTCTCAAATGCAACTTTGTAGTAGCTGTGCATGCCCAGTTGTGGTGTAGCTACCTTATTGTATAAATGGCCCAAATGCTTTATTACAGGAAGCAGCTCATCTTGTAGAACCATTTCCATTGGAAGTGATTGTTAGACACGTGTTTTAATAAAGATTTATCTATCTGATGTCATGTAGTTTTATAGAGTCCTTCAGGAATTGTTGATGGGTGCTTTCTAACTACATGGAATTCTCAGTCATGTGAGTCCCGTATGGTATGTTGCCTCCCTGGTGCCAGGGTAAGGGACATCACAGAGGGTGCAGAACATTCTCCGGGGGGAAGAGGAAGCGCCAGAAGTTGTCCATGGCGGAACCAACGACATAGGAAGGAAGAGGGTTGAGGTCCTGCAATCAGAGTTTAAGGAGTTAGGAAAAAAGTTAAAAAGCAGGACCTCAAAGGTGCCACACACTAGTGAGAGTCGAAATAGGATATGGTAGGTTAATGGGTGGCTAGAGGCATGGTGCAGGAGGGAGGGCTTCAGATTCCTGGGACGTTGGGACCACTTCTATGGCTGGAGGGACCTGTTCAAGATGGATGGGTTGCACCTGAACAGAGCTGGGACCAATATCCTTGACTAACTTGATTGAGTTTTTTGATGAGGTAACAGAGAGTGTGGATGAGGGCAGTGCAGTTGCTGTTGTGTATATGGACTTTCAAAAGATGTTTGATAAAGTACCACATAATAGACTTGTAAACAAAATTGAAGCCTATGGAATAAAAGGGGCAGTAGCAGCATGGATACAAAATTGGCTAAGGGATAGAAAACAGAGTTGTGGTGAATGGTTTTTTGGATTGGAGGGAGGTATATAGTGGTGGTCCCCAGGGTTCAGTACTAGGACCACTGCTGTTTTTGATATACATTAATGACTTGGACTTGGTATACAGGGCTCAATTTCAAAATTTGCAGATGGCACGAAACTTAGCAGTGTAGTAAACGGTGAAGAAGATAGTAATAGACTTCAAGAGGCCATAGACAGGCTGGTGGAATGGGCAGATGCGTGACAGATGAAATTCAACACAGTAAAGTGTGAGGTGATGAGTTTTGGTAGGAAGAATGAGGAGAGATAATACAAGCTAAACAATTTTGAAAGGGGTGCAAGAAGAGAGAGACCTGGGGATGTTTGTGCACAAATCTTTGGAGGTAGCAGGATAGGTTAACAATGCATTTAATAAAGCATATGGGATCCTGGGCTTTATAAATAGAGTACAGAAGCCAGGGAGTTATGCTAAACCTATAGAAAACATTAGTTTGGCCCCAACTGGAGTATTGTGTCCAACTCTGGGTGCCACACTTTTGGGAAGACGTGAAGGCTTTGGAGAGGGTACAGAAGAATTTTATAAGAATGATTCCAGGGATGAGGGATTACAGTTACGTGGATAGACTGGAGAAGCTGGAATTGTTCTCCTTGGAGCAGAGAAGGCTAAGAGGAGATTGGATAGAGGTGTTCAAAATCATGAATGGTTTAGATAGAGTACATAAAGAGAAACTGTTTCCAATGGCTGAAAGGTCGATAACCAGAGGGCACTGATTTAAGGTAATTGACAAAAGAACCAGAGGCGACATGAGGAAAAATGTTTTTACGCAACGAGTGGTTAGGATTTTGAATGCACTGCCTGATAGAGTGGTCAAAACAGATTCAGTAGTAGCTTTCAAAAGGGAATTGCATAAATACTTGAAGGAAAAAAATTGCAGGGATATATGGAAAGCGCGGGGAAGTGGGATGAACTGGATTGCTCTTCGAAAGAGCCGGCGCAGACTCGATGGGCTGAATGCCCTCCTGTGCTGTACTATCCTATGATTTTATGATGTGGTTAGCAGGGATCAATCAGATTGATAACCTTAAAAACACTGGTCGTATTTGACCCCACACCAGCGTCACTGCTTCCGCTGGTCCCTGTAGCCAGTCTCTCCATCCTTCCAGTCCACTCTGCAGCAGTATCTCCAGTGCTCAATCATGGCCCAGCTGCCGTCCCAATACTTAGCCACACCAGATACATAGCCTGGGTGATAGACGCAAGTGCCGCACCTAATTATGTTTAAAATTGGAGAAGGCAACAACAATAAAACAGAAAATTCTGGAAATACATATCTGATCCATCAACATCTGTGAAGGGAAAAGACACATTTCAAGTTAGAATTGTAAGTAAGGATCATTACAAATGAGTTTTAACTAATTTTGCATAGATTTGTGTGTTTTTTCAGGTTGGCAGACTGGTTTAAAAAAAAATCTGAATTCTTGGATTTTTTAGTGGGACCAGAGATGCACAAGCTTGTTTTCAAATAGAGATTTTTTTAAATGGTTTTTCTACAAATTTATGTGGGAATGGGGGGTTGGATCTAATTTTTTCCTTGAGGTCTTCCTGTTTTTTGTTGCTAACATAGAACCTGAAAACGGATTTTTAAATCGGCAATAAAAACTGACTCGAATGATCAGTGAAGAAAAATGAGCCCCTTAATAGGACTGAGTAAAACGAAGGGGTGAGGAAAGTCGAGTTATAGACTCGGCAACACTGACTCCTGTCAGGGAAGAGTTAATGAGATCAGGGGCTTCTGAGTGCCCAGTTTTCCTGCTTGTGTTGAGCTTAGTTGCAACAATATAGGAGGCCAGAGATGGAGGGTGTCAGAATGGGAATGAGAGAGAGACTGCAATGACAATTCACAGGAAAGTCAGGACCACATTTGCGGACAGAACAGAGGTGTTTGACAAAGTGGTCTCACAAACTGCATTTGATCTCCCAAAGTAGAGTAGACTGCACCACAAGTAACAAATATTGGTACTCTAGATTGGAGAAAGTATAGATAAATTGTCTTGCACAGAAAGAGGGTTGCATCTGCTGTAGTTGTATGGGAAAGAACTAGTAGAAGTTGGAGTAGAAGGTTGAATAAGCAATGAACCCTCTGGAGAGGGGGGAGGCTAACATGTGTTTGGTGGCAGAAGCATGTTGTCGGCAGAAAATGAGCTGATGGATGTGGAAGTTAGTGAAGTGGAAGGTGAGGACAGGGGGAATCATCATCAGGAGAGTGGGTGAGGTCCAGGAATCAAAAAAATGGGCTCATACCTTTAAAAATGTTAGGAATATTCTTATTTGTAATATATCATTTTCCAAACAGCAAGATTTTTGGGTGTGTTGAACAGCACCTCTTGAGATTTTGGTACATTTGCTGTATGACAGGCTCGGACTTGACGGTATTGTGGTCTGTTCCAAATAGAATCTGTTGTTCTGCAGTTCCATTGATGTTGCAGGTTGTAAGTCAGCCCAAGAGAGCCAATATTATTTGGATTTTTTGTGATTAATTCAATACAGTAAAACGTTTTCTGTCTCAGTTGCTATTAGTCATTTATTATCTATCACTTATTATCTATCACTTACCAGAATTCTGGGCTGAGCAACAGTTCACCCCAATTGTAAAGAACAATTCTAAAACTAAATTGGAGAGATTACAGAAACCCGTTCAAATACATTATGCTGTGTTCCATGAAAGAGATGTAGTGTTACAGTTCTGTTCTGGAAAGAACTCTTTTCAATGTGTTGTTTCAACATTTTGAGTTAGTATGCATTGCTGAGCTGTTCAATTTGTCAAGGGGTATAAATTCACATCTACCAACAGTTTACAAATAACGTATTTTACTATACCTTCACGCATAGATGTTTTTTTAATGCAGTTAAAAGAAAAACTCTCCTAGAAGTTTCCAGATAGTGGGTTTCAGTGTCCCTAGATGGAAAGGAAGAAAGGCTTACATTTATATAGTGCAAGTATATTTATATAATAACCTCAAGACAACCAGTGAAGTACTTTTTTGAAGCGTAGCCACTGTTGCCATGGGATCTTTTACGCCCACCTGAGGACAGACTGGGCCTCGGTTTAATGTCTCATCCGAAAGACGGCACCTCCGACGGTGCAGCACTCCCTCAGTACTGCACTGGAGTGTCAGCTTAGATTTTCGTGTTTAAGTCTCTGGAGTGGAACTTGAACCCACAACCTTCTGACTCGGGCGAGAGTGGTACCAATTGAGCCATGGCTGACACCTGTTCACCCAGGTCCCTCGTAGAGGACACTTCGCTGTATCAACTCTCGATGACCATAAGTTGCCGCTCAAAAGCCCACAAAAAGTCTGTGGAGCTATAAGCATAATGAACGGTGAGCGCTGTTCTTTCACCGGTGACCGCAGAATCCGGGTCTATGTGTTACTGAGCCATGCAGCCCAGAAATTCTTGGGTTCATTCCCACTCTGCTGAGTTGGCAAATCTCAGGTGGGGCTGCAATTGGGGCATACCAATTTACCTTGGTAAGGAATAAATGTCAAGGTTTATGCTCCTGATCTCTATCCTTGCTGGAAAGTACACTTTTATAGATGTTGAATAAGCATAGGATCAATCTTGACTGTGGTGCCCTTTGGTCGAAGAGCTTGCTGACATTTGTTGTTGGGTGACGAACCTGGACTATTGCCTGTGGAGCTGTACCTTAGCATAAACCAGTGCCTTCAGACAGAAGGAGAGAACATTTGGCAAAAATAATTCGACATTGATATTGTAAATACAGTTTGCATTGCTAAATCAATCTATGCTACTTAATTTTCTGAATTAAACCAGCTTGGGTGATTTCACTTTAGTAACTAAGTTGGGGAAAAATTCTGCCAAGATTGTTGAGGGTTATTTATCTTCTGTAAGCAAATTATTTTTAATGATTTCAACCCAACCAATTTGTACAGTGTATCATACTTTTCATAAACATTGTAGGTGCCAAATAGCTAAGTATAATAAATTTCCAGACATGCTTTTTTGCTGCTTGCACCAGCACCTTCTTTGAACTTTTTCTAGTTAACAGTCTTTTCAAATTCTAATTTAGTTGCTTCGGTAACACTCTATTTGTTCATGGGATACGAACGATGCTGGCAAGCCCACAATTATTGCACATCGCTAATTGTCCTGAGAAGGTGCTGATGGGACTTATAACTTTTCTGTTACCATTTTGTTTAGCATTATCCTTTAGTTTAATTTTTTAAAAATCAACATATGGGAATCTGCAGAGAACAGAAGTAGATGAGAAAGAAAGGCTTCTATTTATATGAACAGACTGTTGTTACTGATTTTCCAGAATTGACATAGTAACTGTTTTAATTTTCCCCAGTGATCTCTCTTTCATATTTTTGGTACTGATCATTTTACAACAGTTTCTGAAAATCAGTCAATGCTATTTATTTTTAGACTTTGAAGATGATGACGTCTATGGCCAGTCAGTGGAGGATGACTACTGCATTTCTCCTGCAACAGGTTGGTTAATGTTATAGTATTTCTTTGCATTTCTTACACAGGTTAAGCCTGATGAGTAATTTTTCTGTAAAGGTCAAGAAAGGAGACTTTCCATTTTGCTGCTAACAGATTTTTTAAATATATATATTATTTTTACAAGTTACTTAGAATGCTTCTGATACACAGATGTACCCTCACAAATATTCTCTAAAATTATGAATGGGATTTTTGGGAGCATTTTTAACTTTTGGAAAATTAACCCATTTCACCTGAGTCCCACTGCCTCCAACAACATAATTGCAGTAGTTATGAGCTTGCAACGAATGGACTGCAGAGAGAGAAACCGATGGGAATTCTGCTCCCTGGCTTGTGGGCAGTGCCTGTGACGCGCCTTGGGACATTTTAACTACGTTAAAGGCGCTGTGTGATATGTATATTTAAAAAGTTGTCGTTGTGTTCCTTTGCTCCCTCCAAGTGCCTCTGTTCACTTCCCCAGGAAGTCATGATTGGAAGTTTACTAAGTAAGAAATTGGTGGTGGATAGCTACATTGTACCATTGTTGATAGTCATTTGGAGGCTCAGTATGCTGTCTTGCACTTCCCATAATTTAAACATATAGTGTGGTAGCCATCTAGATGTTCTTTGTTTAAAGTTTTAGCAACCCTAATCATATGAACATATGAAAAGATGGATGGGTAAAGACCGGCTGGTCTATCGAGCCTGTCCCAAACAGTCATGATGTAACTAATCATCATGGCTCCAGTGTTTCCTTCCAGCAGTCACGTAATCTCCTGGAAGAGGGAAAACAGATTTTAAAAAACGGCTAGGCCAATTCAGGGGAAAAATTTAAATTGGGGAAATTTATGTCTGACTCCCTAAGGTGATCATAATGAGGTCAGGAGCTTACAGTGACCATAAAGTACATACCGAACATCCCACTTATGTTTGCGCAGTACTATTAGCCACAACAAAGAAGTTGTCCAGCTTATTGAACTGTTGCAATGAATCCCCGTTCACCACACAAGCTGGTAACTTAATCCAAGGCCGTGATTTTCCCAGCCCCGAGGAGGCGGGTTTGGAGGCAGGACAGTTGGAAAATTCGCAAAAAGTGAGCGCGGGTTCGGAACCCACCTCCGCACAATTTTGCCGGAGGCGGGTTTGATGGGTGTGATTCGGTCCCGCCTCCATTAGTCGGGAGAGGTAGTTAAGACCCTTAAATAGTCGTTCAGGGCCTCTGTAATCCTATTTTGACAGGCCTTTGTTATTTTGCCACATTTTGTGCGTGTTGCCCGACCCTCCTAAACCACGCCAGCTGATCCTGGCGGGTTGACAAGTGGGTGGCCTCCTCACAGCTGCAGCTCCACCATTAAAACGGAGCTTTCATCAAGGAGCAGTTGCAGGTGGCAGAACTTTTGTTCCACAGGTCTTTCAGCACTTTTAGCAGGCCTACCGAAGTCGGAGGTGCTGCAGCTTCTATCTCTCAACTGTGGGACCTCCTTGGAAGACCTTCTCCCTGCTTGGACTGAGCGCTTCCCCAACGGAGGTATCTGCCAGCAGCATGGGAACCATTTATTTCCTTTCATCATGGACCTCAGATTCGGATGAGGAGCAGCCACGGCAGCAGCAGAACCAGGCAGCTCAGCAGTAGGAGCGCCAACCTCCTGCTCACCCACCTGATGCTGCACAGGGCAGAAGGCGCCAGCACATGGAAGCACATCGCTGCAGGAAATACCCCCCTCTCAGGGTTCACAGACAGAGGATGGGCAACACGGTGGCATAGTGGTTAGCACTGGTGCCTCACAGCGCCAAGGACCCAGGTTCGAATCTGGCCTCGGGTGACTGTCTGTGTGGAGTTTGCACATTCTCCCCGTGTCTGCGTGGGTTTCCTCCGGGTGCTCCGGTTTCCTCCCACAGTCCAAAAATGTGCGGGTTAGGTTGATTTGGCTATGATAAATTGACCCTTAGTGTTAGGGGGGGATTAAATATGTGGGGTTACGGGGATAGGGTGGGATATGTGTCGGTGCAGGCTCGATGGGGATTCTGTGTGAGAGAGTAGGGACAGGGTACTGGATTAGGATGATCAGCCATGATCGTATTGAATGGTGGAGCAGGCTCGACGGGCCGAATGGCCTACTCCTGCTCCTAGTTTCTATGTTTCTATGTTTCTATGTAACATGAGTGAGCAGCAGTGCCAAAGGAGGCTGAGAGTTTCACGAGAGGTTGTCGGAGACATCTGCGCACTGCTGCACCAACACCTGGAGCCCAGAGGAGTGGGTGGACACCCCTTACCAGTGGCTGTCAAAGTCACCACCGCACTCAACTTTTTTGCCTCTGGCTCCTTCCAGGGATCATCAGCGGCATCTCCCAGTCGGCCGCCCACAGTTGCATCACACAGGTTACCGATGCCCTTTTCGCAAAGGCGCACAATTACATCCACTTCTCAAGGGATCAAGCAAGTATAATCACGTGTTCAGTTGGCTTTGCAAATATGGCATGCTTGCCAATGATGCAGGGCGTCATAGACTGCACACATGTGGCCCTTAGGGCACCCCATCACAACCCAGCTATCTTTGTCAACTGCAAGGGCTTCCACTCCCTCAACGTACAGCTCATGTGTAACCAGAAGAAGGAGATTTTGCATGGTTGCGCCAAGTTCTGTGGTAGTTGCTATGACTCGTTCATCCTGCGGAATCTAGTGTTCCTCCGCTCTTCAATCCGCCAAACCAACTTAACGGATGGCTCCTTGGTGACGAGGGCTACCCCCTGAAGGAGTGGCTAATGACGCTGATCAGGAGGCCCGCTAACGAGGCTGAGGAGTGCTACAATGCCAGCCACATTTCAACCAGGTCCATCATCGAGCAGACCATTGGCTTGCTGAAGATGCGATTCCGATTCCGATGCCTTGACAGATCAGGTGGAGCCCTGCAGTATTCAGCAGCCAGGGTCTCCAGAATGGTCGTGGTCTGCTGTGCACTGCACAACATGGCACAGCATCGTGGCTTGCAGCTTCCTGATGAGCAAGTGGCTCAGTTCATAGCAGCCTCCTCCTCCTCCTCCTCGTGATGCAAGGGATGCACTCATCATGGCCAGATTTGCATAGGTTGCCCCTTGTGGCACATGTGCTTGGCTCCTTCTTAACACATGATAGACAATGGACATGACTCTCTGACCACCAACCTGACCATGCAAGTGTCGCGGAGCCCACAGTGTGGAGCTGTCTAAGCCGAAATAACAGATGCCATCATGCCAACAGTTTGCCATCACCTACTTTTAATACATTCACACAGGGATGGCATTTCATCAATAAACAGAAACAAGCACCCAATCTGCACACAGATCTGGAGGTTATATCCCTTGCCAGCTGGACCCACACAGCCTTGGTTTCTTTGGGAGGCCTCTTCCTCCCAGATGAGGGGAAGAGCACCTCCCTGCTAGCGCGCTCCCCCTCAACCAGAATACCCAGCGCCTCATCCGAGAACCTCGGGGAGGCCCTTGCCTTGGAGCTGGCCATTCTTCAATGAGATAAAAGTTTGGAGGTGGTACAGCATCGACCAAAAACCAGTGGAATGAGCCAAGGCAGCAAGCAGCCTTTAAATGAAGCTGGATAAGTGACGTCAGCAGAGGCGAGTTTCGGTCCCAAAAGACTAATTGGCCCAGGGGAACCCACACCTCTGAAATTAACTGGCCAATTAGGGGAAAATCGCAAAATTTTCCCACCTGACAGAGGCGGGTTTGGAACACGCCCAAACCGAAACCCACCTCCAATGGGAAAATCACCCCCCAAGTGTCGATAACTCTCTGCATAAAGAAAAACTTCCTGACCTCTAGCCCCGTTCTACGCTTACATAGTTTACATGCTTGACCCCTTGTTTTCCCTAACACATCTAGTTCAAATAGTCTTTCCAAGCAGTCACACTCTAGTCCCTTCATCATTTTAAATACTTCAATTAAGTCTGCAATTTTCTAGTGTAAAAACCCCCAGCTCTCTCAGCCTATTGTGATAACTAAGGGCTTTTAAACTGGGGTCCTTCTAGTGGCCTTTCCTTGAACCTTTTCCAGGGCCTCTATCACCCACCATGCGAGGGGACCTAAACTGGACACCGTATTCCAGATGAGGCTTAACCAGGCTTTTTGTTTTATACTGGATCGTTCTCACTATACATCCTAGTACTCAATTTGCCTTCTACATTATCCTTGCCTTCAGATCGTGCACCATCAGAAACTCATGTACTATAACTCCTAGGTCCCTTTCCCACTCAATAGACTTCAATTCTGTGCCAAGTATGGTATATACATGCTTGGCGTTGGCCCTACCCATGTGTATGACATATTTATCTACATAAAATTACATCTGCCAGATGTGAGCCCATTTCCCCCATCACATCTAGATCAGATTGTAGTCACTTTTTCTCATTGAGGGTCCTAACACTAGCGCAATTTTTTTGTCATTTGTGAACTTGCGGACAGTTCATGTAGATCATTAATATAGCTCGTAAAGAGCAGTGGTCTGAACACGGTCCCTGTGGGACTCTACTAGTAACCGGTCTCCATGCAGAACCACTTTCATTAATAACAACTCTCTACCTGTGAGAACTCAAATCAATTCCCTATCCAATCCAGGAATGTGCCCTGCTATCCCACATGACCCTTTATAAAGTAACCCATTGTGTGGCAATTTGTCAAAAACTTTCTGAAAGTCCAAATATACAATGTCAGCAGGGCTACCTTCATCCACCAACCCCTCAAACAATTCAACCAGGTTGGTGAGGTACGGCTTTCTTTTCCAGAAGCCATGTTGCGAGTCACTAATAATGCCTGCTCTGTCCAGGTGGTCCTACAGATCTAATGATCCCTTCTAACACCTTTCTAATAACTGAAGTTAAGCTAATGAGCCTATAATTTCCTGGTTCTGATTTGTTGCCCTTTTTAAATATTGGTGCTACATTAGCTTCCCTCCAATCGCTATTTTTTGTGAGCTATTAAATATATAAACCTTTTTTATTCCAATTTGTTTTCTCTCTTAAGGACCTCTGCCCATAAAGTAACTCTGTAGGAGTTGCTAGCATTGTGGGCCTGTAGATCTTTCCGCAACTGCTATTGGTACTAATTAATATTTGACCAACAGGAGACATGACAAGGGAGTTACTGACAAGTCAGTAAATATTTTTCCCCACCTTTTTTAAGATAGGCATTGTTGGGTGACCATGTAGTTTCAACTGTGATCTGGATGGGAAATAAATAACTCATTTATAATAATTTATACAAAAGAAGCTATATATTCACATATTTGCTATATGTCATTGAAACTGTATACTTATATCTGCATTTATTTTAATATTACAGCTGCTCAATTCATTTACAAAAGAGATGATTACAACAGAAGAGCCTTTGCAGAGGAACCTCTGGAGGAAGGTGATGAACATGCAGAAGATAAGGTTGAGGAGCCTTCCCACAATAACCAGCCTATACTCAGTGGAGTTGACCAGGGTAAGCTAAATAGCTACATCAAGTGCGTGCACACTTTTTTATATAAACAAAATATGACTGTCTCTCGTTTCAAGTATCAGTTATATATTATACTTTTCTTAATGGGCCCGAAATTCGGGTCGGAGGCTTCCCGCGGGTGCAAGCCCCCAACCTGCACTTACCTAGCGCGCCTGCCGTTGTGCTCTGGGCCTGCGTGGAATTCCGATCCTGGGCCTCCTCCAGCTGCCGGTGTGTAGTGCTTGCGTATCGAAGTGTCCCCTGGGATCACGTGGGCCATGGAGAGCCAATCGGAGCAGGGAATCTCCATTCATAGATTTGACAGGAAGACCTGTCAAATCTATGAATAGAGATCGGTCCCAAAACCTCACTAAAACTTCAAATAAACTTTAAAAAAAAATCACATTTTTAAAATAACTATAAATTACACAAAATAACTATTTTAAACAATTTAAATTTTTGAAAAAATTAATTACAGTTTTTAACGGGGCTAAAAATAAACTTACCTTTCTTTAAAGTATTTAAAAATAATAAACCTGTGGGGAAAAAATGTTTTAATTTTAGTTAATTCACCACTTACTTTGTTAAAAGCAGGCCTTGCGCCTGCTTTTTCCCCACGCAGCTGCTGGGGACTTGCCCTCACACAGAAACCTGAAAAAAAAACGGAAGTCCGATGTGTGCGCGCTGTCTCTCCGGCGCACGCATTTGACCTCCGAATCCCTTCTTTCAAGGGAACGGAAGTTCCGGTTTCCAGCGCATGCGCGAAACTGGCACTTTCGTTGGGTCTACGGGTGAGTACAGAGCGCGTACTCACCCGTGGAGACCCGAATTTCTGGCCCATTATGTGTCATGCCAAGTGAATAAATGATAATCTAAGATAATAAATAATAAGTGATAGCTATTTTGTGATTTACATTCAGCTTTGCACAGTTACTGGGCACAAGGTGTGCTGATAACTCAGTAGTGGGCTCAGATTCTCATTGCAGCTTTGAATCTTATTTGAACTCCGTTATCCTCTGGGTGAATTTTAGTGGTCTTTACCAGCAACTAAATAGAAACATTGTAAGGAAAATTTAACCCACCTGACCGTGCAAGTCTTCTATAAATTACTTAGGAACAAGAGTAGGCCATTTAGCCCCTTGAGTCTGATTTGCCATTCTATTAGATTACAACTGATCTGTACCTCAACTCCATTTACCCACTTTTTTTCTCCATATCCCTTGATACACATACCTAAAAATAAACCTGTCCATCTCAGTCTTGAACATTTCAATTGACTCAGCATCCACAGCCTTTCGGCGCAGAGAGTTCCAGATTTCCACTACTCTGTGTGAAAAGGTGCTTCCTGATTTCACTCTTAACTGGCCTGGCTCTAATTTTACAATTATGCTCCCTTGTTCTGGAATCCTCTCCTCCCACCAGAGGAAATAGTTTGTTTATCTTTACCCTATCCAATCCCTTTATTTTTTTTTTAAAGATCTGGATTAGATCATCCCTCAATCTTCTAGGCAGAACAAAAGTTTTGCAACCTGTATTCATAATGTAACCCTTTAAGCCCTGGTATCATTCTGGTGAATCTGACTACACCCCTCTAAGGCCAATATATCTTTCCTGAGTTATGGTGCCCAAAACTGAACACAGATGGGGGTCTGACTAAGGTTCTGTACAACTAAAGCATCACTGCCTTACTTTTGTATTCCAACCCCCTTGAGCTAAAAGCCAACACTCCATTAGCCTTTCTGATTGCTTTTTGTACCCATGCACTAGCTTTTAGTGATTTGTGTACATGGACACCTAAACCCTTTGCTCCTCCACATCTCCTAGTCTCTCACCATTAAAATATTCCAATTTCTCTTTCTCGGATCCAAAGTGGATGACCTCACATTTCCCCACATTGAACTCCATCTGCCATAGTTTTGCCTATTTAGTCTGTCTATGTCTTTGTAGCTTCCTACTCCCATCTACACAATCTGTGCCTCCCAACTTAGTGTCATCTTGAAACTTGTACATACAACTCTCTATTCCTTCATCCAAGTCATTGATATATATGGTGGAAAGCTTGTCACATTCCGCCAATCAGTGTACGTTCCCATTATCCCTACTCTCTGGTTCCTACCTCAGAACCAATTACCAAGCCATGTCACAAGATTCCTTCCAATTCCGTGTCCTTTCATTTTTGATAATCTTTGTGCAAATGCCTTCTGAAAGTCCATATAGACAACCTCCATAGACACCCCCCTATCCATTATGACAGAGACCTCCTCATAAAATTCAACTAGATTAGTCAGACATGACCTATCCTTCACAATTCCATGCTGACTCTCTTTGATCAGCTCATACTTGTCCAAGTACTCTGTCACTCTGTCCCTGATGATAGATTCCAGTAACTTACCCACAACTGATGTTAAACTGACAGGTCTGTAGTTACTTTGTTTCCCCCCCCCCCTTTCCTGCTTAAACATTTGCAATTTTTCAATCCAAAGGCACAATTTCTGAATCTAGAGATCTTTGGAAAATTATGACTAATACATCTGCAATTTTGTCCTCTATCTTTTAATACCCTGGGGTGGAAACCATCAGGTCCTGGAGATTTGTCTATCTTAAGTCTAATTATTTTCTCCCTGTGAAATGCTCCAAGGCATCTTTCTGTACATGTGAACTGTTAATATTTGAGTTGCTGAAGAAGAAATTGCTTCCACTGTACCTCCTAGTTTATTTAAATTGCTGAAGAGTAGGGCAGTTTTGTTAAATATCACTAGCAGGCTTTGATTCGCGTTGTGTCGGCTTCTGCTTATATATGGTATTCAGCTTTGCAAACTTTACACTTTCACATTTAACATATTGGTACTAAACTAGCCAGTTCTGGGTTTAGCTTATGAATTTCTGATGCGCTGCTTCACCCTCCATGACTGTCTTCTCTCCAGCTCTACCCAAGTCCATTTGTTCCAGATGGGTGGGGTGCAAGCATTGAAAGAATGCACCAGGCCTCTGGCAGAGCTGCAGGGCAGAGGGTCTATTAGAGCTGGAAAGGAAGCATTGAAAGAATGTTTACATATTCGTGTAGTAATATGTCAGTTTGTTTACTTGTCATGCAGGTACAGGTATTTAGCGCCACCCAGCTCTTTGGTTCAAATAATTCCCTCTTTTTAATTAAAAAAGAAAATGTGTCTTACAAGAAATTTCTTTAATGTTGTTGAGAAGTATCCAATTTTTATTGCTGTTAAATCAACCCTCGAGTAGCATCTTCCTCCCTGCTCCGCTGAAGTCAATTACAGGGAGCATCCTTGTTCCTGAGCGGTTTCATTGCAAATAGTGCGGGATGGGGTAAATTTGGACTATCCTAAGAACCAATCTAGAACTGCCCAACCGCAGGAAACTACTAACAGTCTAGAATACGACTGTAACAAAGTGCTATTCTGGAGTATCTGAAGTTAATTGTAATGAACAAATATTCACTGTTTGGTTATATTCTATTGCCTTCAATTCTTTTACTTTTGCTGTTGCCTTCAGTTGCTCCATTGTCAGCTGTAGCACCATGTAAGAAAAACATTGTAAACACATTTTGTCAATGATTACGATGATTTCTTAGCTGTGTTTGAGAAGTTTATGAATTTGTACTTTTCAACACTGCTAACCATGTAGAAAACTTTTTTATAATTACTGACATATGGAGGTTCTGGCATCACAATTTTGGGATATGTGAAATTTGAGATTTTTGGACAGAATGAAGAAAAGCAGGTCACAAAGACTAAGTAACGTGATTCACTGCTGGTTTATATAACATGTCTGAGGACTTTAGAAACTTCATCCCCTCTTCTAGAATTGGAGACAAAGATAAGTATCTCAATTAAGATACACAAAAGGTAATATACTTCAAGGGGTGTCTGGAAAGCTGCAACTCACCTACTCTCAATTATTATACTCTTGCAGTGCCTTGTGACATTAGTGTTCTGGCTTCACACACAATTGTCTGCCAGTTTGATATTTGGACTCATTATATTTCTAAATTTACCTTGCTGTCTGATAGAATCTTTTAGGAGAAAAGTAAAAGAAGCACTTACTGAACAACGGCATAACAGGCAAGCCAGGAAGGAAATTCCTGGTCCATCTGCAAATGTATGGCCCTGTTAGGGATACAAAGGCAACAGCCATTTTCTGATCGAAAGTCACTCAACTATTGATGCAATGTAGCTAACACCTCCATCATTGGGGCTTAGTTGCCTGTTGGAAGGTCACCTGAAACAGAAGAACATATAGTATATAGGAACTCAGAGAAAAAATAGTTGAAGATAATTTAAAATGGTATATTAAAATGTAGGAAGCTAAGACAAATTAATTGAAGAGGGATTTGAAGACTTTTTTCAAAGCTACATATGCAGTAGATGGAAGGGAAAATAGATGGAAGGGAAAATACCACATGGGTCCTTCAAACAATAAGTTGGCAATATAATGGCACAGCACATTGATGCGTCAGTGCACTAGGCCATTCAGCCCCTCGAGCCTGTTCCGCCATTCATGTAGATCATGGCTGATCTGAATCTTAACTGCATCGACCTGCCTTGGCTCCGTAACCCTTAATACCCTTGCCTAGCAAAAATCTATCAATCTGAGTTTTGAAATTTTTATGATTCTGTGACCTTGCCTCAACAGTTTTTTTGAGGGGGGAGGGGGGGAAAGAGTTCCAGATTTCCATTACCCTTTGTGAAGAAGTGCTTCCTGACATCACCCCTGAAAGGCCTAGCTCTAATTTTAAGGTTATGCCCCCTTGTTCTGGACTCTCCCACCAGAGGAAATAGTTTCTCTCTATCTACCCTAGCAACTCCTTTAATCGTCTTAAACACCTCCATTACATCATCCCTTAATCTTCTACACTCTAGGGAATACAAACCTAGTCTATGGAACCTACCCTCATCCTTTTAGCCCCGGTATAATTCTGGTTAATCTGTGCTGCACCCCCTCCAAGGCCGATATATCCTTCCTGAGATGCAGTGCGCAGAACAGAGCACAGTACTCTAAAAGGGGTTTAACCAGAGCTTTATATAACTAACATAACTTCAACCCCCTTGAGATGAAGGCCAACATTCCATTAACCTTTTAAATTATTTCTTGTACTTGTCCTCTAGCTTTTTGTGATTTCTGTACTTTGACTGCTAAATATCTCTGCTCCTCCACAGTTTCCGGCTTCTTGCCATTTAGAAAATACTCTGATCTTTCTTCGGTCCAAAGTGGATAACCTCACACTTTCCCACATTAAACTCCATCTGCCACAGTGTTGCCCACTCACTTAACCTATCAATGCCCTTTGCAACTTTCTGCTCTCACTTACACTATTTACTGTGCCACCTTAACTTGGTGTCATCAGCAAACTTGTATATATGGCTCTCTATTCCTTTATCTAAGTCATTTATTAATATAGTGAAATACTGAGGCCCCAATACAGTTAGATTACCAGGGGAGACCACTAGTCACCTGCCAATTGGAGTACGTACCCATTATCCCTACTTGTCTGTCTCCTACCTCCTAATAAATTCCTGAGGGTGGAGGCTCTTTCTTGCACTCTTTCTCATCCCATGCGGTGAGTTTGTGATTTCAATAAGCTGTTCTGGAGGGCACAGAGCAGAAGTTGGGTGTTTCCTTGCAGAAAGGAATGTCAATTAGAGCGTTTGGCACTTCATCTGCTCTTGTGTACGTTCTTTCACTTGGGTTTAGAATGGCATTGGCTGAGGCTTATGAGCAAACTTTCAGCTTATTGTCTAGCATGAGAAGATTCCTTGCCAGAAAGAAGAGAGCAAATCAAATGAATTACATAAAAAAACCTCCTAAAATCACAGCATCATCAGAGATATAGGTGGAGGTGATTTCCACCCCCCCCCCCCCCAACAAAAGCTATTATTCCTGTAGGGAAATTGTAAATGGTGCAGCAATGGCATTATTGATCCAGATGAAATGTGAAGGAGAATGAATTTGTGTGATGAACCTTCCTCTCTGCATGAAGTACCTAGCTTCCACTTGGAGTGTTCCCTTAATGGCTTTATCAGGGTTGCAAACTTGACATGGGAAGAATGTGGGCACTATTATTTTCAAGCACTCTACATGCAAAGAGTACCAATGTGTTGGACAATTGAGCCATCTGAAGAATTTGTTTTTAAACATTTATTTGAAAATATACACTTGGAAAAAGTAGTTTTGAATTAGTGTTGCTCACTCAAACAGTTTTCCCCACATTTGCACAGAGATTTTCATACTACATGATTCCTAAAAACCTATCTGAATATGCTTTTCTATTTCAGCTCGACTGTATGCCTGCCTTGATGAAATGAGAGAAGTCTTGGGAGAGTCTGTATCAGAACAAGTGATGGTTGATGCCGTGCTGAATAGTCAGTATGATGCACATAAAGCCCTTGACCTTGTGCTTTCAGAGGAATGCAAGCAAACCTCAAAAACAAGGAACCAGAATACAGCCACTACACGGAAACCCACAATAGGTATGTGAATGTTTTGGGTTGTTTTAGGTTGTATTTTTAAGTGCCTCAGTGTCTAAAAGTCAGCAAAATATTGTATGATAAAATTGTATATTAATATTCTGTGACCAAAAATGAAACTTAGCTACTTCAACAGGAATCTGGTTGTCACAGTTGATTTTTTTGTTGGATCTTACCATGTATATAAAATTGTGGCATAGCATGTTCGTGCAGAAATTGAGAAACCAAGTCTTATAAGTGTTTTGGAGCTTGGTTTCCATATCTTAGTCAGTCAGAGCATCATTGTAATGAACACCCTCCCAGGTTTCGCTACCTGAGTCCATACATTTAGTTAAATGGCTGAGTTTTGTCACAGCTTTTTATAATGGGAAGAGAGGGTAGTTTGCAATATTATTAGAGTGGAATGGCTAAACTTGGGGTCAGTTGATGAGAAGAGAGGATATTGTTAAAGCATAGCACTTGTATAATAATTTGCTGTATTTTAACTTCCTTGCCTTTCTTTCATTTAACCTTATTTAGTTTTGCCTTGTAGCATAATGTTTATTAACACTCAGAACATCATGGATGACACATCTTGGTTCATTGAAACAGCCTATTTGAGCTGCCAGTGGCATATCTCTGTTTTTCAACTTTGTTGTGGAAAAAACCAGCATCACAGGAGCTTCTTTCATTATGAAATAAGAGAGTATTAAAATCAATTCAGTAATGGGAATAAAAGTCCTAAGGTCAGGATTTAGATTGCAAACGTGTTTTTTGTGCCTTTTTGTTTTTAACAAGAAGAGACGAATCTTGAATGCCAGAAACAGTGTCATCTTGAGAGAAGGAAAAACGGGGGGAAAAAAGGAAGAAAAAGAGAATATAGCTTTATTTCCTCAATCTTGAAGTGTAATGACAATAGTCAAATAGACCTTTGCAGCTCATTTTGAATAGAAGCGCAGGAGAGAAAGTGACTGCTTGTCGTGAGCTCAAGTTTGGTCTCAGATGCATGTACATGGCTGAACAGCTCTGTCACAACCTGGTTGGCCCCTTACAGCCTCTTGTTGAGAATATTCAGCTGGTCTGTGAAGTTCACTAGAAATGCAAAGTCAATTAGCTGTACCTCGTAGAATCATAAAATGGTTACAGCACAGAAGGAGGCCATTTGGCCCGTAGAGCCCGTGCCGACTCTCTGCAAGAGCACTTCAGCTAGTCCCACTCCCCCGCCCTTTCCCAGTGGCCCTGCATATTTTTTCCCTTCAGGTACTTATCCAACTCCCTTTTGAAAGCCACGATTGAGTCTGCATCCACCACCCTCTCGGGCAGTACATTCCAGATCCTAACCACTCGCTGCGTAAAAAGGTTTTTCCTCACGTCACCTTTGGTTCTTCTGCCAATCACCTTAAATCTGTGTCCTCTGGTTCTCGACCCTTCCGCCAATGGGAACAGTTTCTCTCTATCTACTCTGTCTAGACCCCTCATGATTTTGAACACCTCTATCAAATCTCCTCTCAACCTTCACTGCTGTAAGGAGAACAACCCCAGCTTCTGCAGTCTATCCATGTAACTGAAGTCCCTCATCCCTGGAATCATTCTTGTAAATCTCTTCTGCACCCTCTCTAAGGCCTTCACATATTCCTAAAGTGAGGTGCCCAGAATTGAGGCCGAGCCAGTGTTTTTATAAAGGTTTATCATAACTTTCTTGCTCTTGTACTCCATGCCTCTATTTATGAAGCCCAGTATCCTGTATGCTTTCTCAACCTGCCCTGCCACCTTCAACGATTTGTGCACATATACCCCCAGGTCTCTCTGTTCATGCACCCACTTTAGAATTGTACCCTTTAGTTTATAGTGCCTCTCCTTGTTCTTCCTACCAAAATGTATCACTTCGCACTTTTCTGCGTTAAATTTCATCTGCCTCGTGTCCGCCCATTTCACCAGCCTGTCTGTCTTCTTGAAGTCTATCACTATCCTCCTCACTGTTCACTATACTTCCAAGTTTTGTGTCATCTGCAGATTTTGAAATTGTGCCCAGTACACCCAAGTCCAAGTCATTAATATATATCAAGAAAAGCAGTGGTCCTAGAACTGACTCCTGGGGAACACCACTGTATACCTTCCTCCAGTCCGAAAAGCAACCTTTCACCACCACTCTCTGTTTTCTATCACTTAGCCACTGTCTTTTATTCCATGGGCTTCAACTTTGCTGGCAAGCCTATTATGTGGCAATTTATCGAACGCCTTTTAGAAGTCCATGTACACCACGTCAACTGCATTGCCCTCATCAACCCTCTGTTACCTCCTCAAAAAAACTCGATCAAGTTAGTTAAACATGATTTGCCTTTAACATATCTGCACTGGCTTTCTTTAATTAATCCAGACTTGTCCAAGTGACTGTTAACTTTGTCCCTGATTATTGTTTCTAAAAGCTTCCCCACTACCGAGGTTAAACTGACTGGCCTGTAGTTGCTGGGTTTATCCTTGCGCCCTTTTTTGAACAAGGGTGTAACATTTGCAATTCCCCATCCTCTGGCACCACTCGTATCTAAGGAGGATTGGAAGATTATGGCCAGTAACTCGTCAGAGTTCTGTGAATGTCTTACGCTCCGTTAAGAGGTGTGTTTCATGTTGTGACTCAAACGTTAGAGTTTTGTGCCATGGCTGCACCAATGTACATTATTGTGCTACAGCAGGTCCTTATCAGTTTTTACCTAGCAAGCAATTATTGCAACATCTTGCAGCATGTTAAAAGGTGAACCCCAGTACATCATCTTAAAAGAAAAATGCTCACATTTCGGGAGTTTTTTTACTGTTGCAAAGAATTCTGTGATATTTTTTTTTTTTTGGGTGGAGATCAGAAGTCATCAACCTCCACATTTTCCCTTCCAGTTCATAAAATTCATCAAATATTTCACTATCTTTTGTCTTGATGAATCGCCACAGAATGCACTGTGCAGAACCTACCTCTAACTTTGGCAGTTTCCAGCTCTGGCATATTTTCAGTTATGTCCACTGCAGCCCCTGTTGCCGAGCCTTTTAGAAAAGAAACGATTTCTGCAGCAGTCATCTCTCCGCAGACGTCAAGATCGTCATCCATCGAAACAAAAAGATCAAACTCTGCCTCACTCAAACTCCCAAGAATCCCTTCATCAACCTCCTCAACTTCGACTGGGCCATTGTTTTCCTTGTTAGAAACTAAACCGCTGTTTCTAAAGCAGTTACTAATGCAGCGGGGAGTCACTGCATTCTAAGCTCTACTGGATATGTGCATCGCATCCAACACGCTGTAGTTTTTCATAACCTGTGAAATGCCAGTTTCCTCAGTGGAATTTAAAATAGAAACTACCTTGCACAGGAATTGCTTCTTGTAGTGCTGATTCGTGCTATAAATGACGCCTTGGTCCTGGGGTGCATGATGGAAATGGTGTTAATGGTAAAAAATTGGGCCCTCGTGGCAAGGGGCATTATCCACCAAAAGCACCACTTTCTTGCACTGCTTTCTCATCCTGGAATTGAAAAACTGCAGCCACTTTTGGAAAATTGTTTGTCATCCAAGCATTAGCGCTGCTTTCATAATCACTTGGAAAAATGTTCACATTATTAAAGCACCGAGGGTTCTTGCTTTTCTCGATCACGAGGTTTCACCTTGTCCGAGCCCATTTGGTTAGCCGTGTAAGGCATAATTTCTCCTTTTGCCACTGCTCACCACCTCCTTTTTTTCCCTGTAGGTTTGATCAGGCAGGGCATGAAAAAAAAGTCCAGTTTTGTCGCAATTGTAACTGCAGTCGGGTGAATACTCTGCTAACAAACCCAACAAAACTTCCTGAGTCCATGCATCAGCAGTGAGTTTGTCACTGTCCAGTTTCACCGCATGGCTTTTCTTAAACAAGGTTGTGCCACACCTTCCAGAGGCACAGGAATCTGTTTGAAAGCTTTCCACACCGAGTTCTTGGCAAGCTCATTAGCCTCTGTTTTCAACAGGCAGCCTTCAAACGAGATTGTCTGAGCTCTTTTGCGATTAAATCACCTAAGCAGAGCTTCATCAGCATCTGTCACGTTTCCGTTTCCTATCCCTGTTCTCATTTCTTTCCAAGTCCTTCAAGGCACCAGCTTTTCTTTTCAGAATTCTAGAAACCTGAGATTCAAAAATGCCATGCTTCTCTGCAGCTAGCTTTTGAATCCTCAATTCTTCAAACTGTTCAAAACATCCACTTGCTCGCGCAACGGCAAGTCACGGCACACTTTGTTTAGCCATCTAGAAAATCAACTTCCATGTCTCCCCCACAGTAATAGGTGGAAACCAGGCCAAAATGGTGCTTCGGCACTTTGACCACTGAACCCAATCAGATTGAGAGGTGAAAGCTTCAGGTTTAAAGATGACAAATCTTGTTAAAGCGGGGTTTCTGTGTGGCACACTTGCATATAAGTGGGAATTGCAATAAAATTAACTTTTCACTAATGGAAATATAGAGGAAAAACGGAACTTTAGAAATGGTTGCAAGAAAACGGGAAATGGAATTAAGCGAGTTGCAAATAAAAGGGTACGACTGTACTTCACAATAGCAACATCAGATTAAGCCACAACTAAACTGGCCAGAACTGTGTCCTCTATCATTGATTGTATGCTGGAAAGGACTACTGCAGTGAGGATTTATTTTAAAATTTGTTGACCTCATTGTGCTAATGTTCCTTAAATCCCTCAAATTTTGCTTAATATTTGGTCTTGCAGTGCTATCACGAGTTGTACTTTATTGACGCTGCACACAGTTTGCAACAGATGAGACAAAGGCCTTTGCTGCTGTGTTCCACAAAAAAGGTGCCAATCTGTGCACCTGTCTTTAAAGGTGCAACCCTCAAAATCTGTGTTCCTTTTTCTTTGCATCCCTGCTGGATTTTAAAACCTGGCAAGATAGTTTTTTTTTAAAATGTATGTTCTTCAGGGATTTTGGTATATAGCGACATTTCTTTTCAATAAAAGAAAGACTTGCATTTATATAGCGCCTTTCACAACCACCGGATGTCCCAAAGCGCTTTACAGCCAATGAAGTACTTTTTTTTGAAGTGAAGTCACCTGTTGTAATGTGGGAAACGTGGCAGCTAATTTGCGCACAGCAAGCTCCCACAAACAGCAATGTGATAATGACCAGATAATCTGTTTTTGTTATGTTGATTGAGGGATAAATATTGGCCAGGACACCGGGGATAACTCCCTTGCTCTTCTTCGAAATAGTGCCATGGGATCTTATACGTCCATTTTAGAGAGCAGACAGGGCCTCGGTTTAACGTCTCATCTGAAAGACGGCACCTCTGACAGTGCAACACTCCCTCAGCACTGCACTGGAGTGTCAGCCTAGATTTTTATGCTCAAGTCTCTGGAGTGGAATTTGAACCCACAACCTTCTGACTCCGAGGCGAGGGGCTACCAACTGAGCCACTGGCTGACATTCGGGTTGCTCATGTCAGTTTTTTAATATTCAAGGTGGTGTCAGAGTTTGGCTTATTTATTTAAAACAAATTGTTCCACAGAGTCACCCAGTAGCCTGAGCTTTAAACTACATCATGATAGTTGACGTAACAAAATCGAATGGGATATCGTGACATACCAATTTATGGTGGTAAATGTTGATATGGAAGTGTGACCAAAAAATGTGACAATAGGAAGTAAAGTTTATGGACAGGAAGATTTCAATACTTGCAAAAATCACAGGGTTTGAATGTGTTAGGAACAGGATTAGGCCATTCTCCAGCCATTCAATTAGATCATGGCTGATCTGTATCTCAACTTCATTTACCCACCTTAAACATAGAAACATAGAAACATAGAATCTAGGAGCAGGAGTAGGCCATTCGGCCCGTCGAGCCTGCTCCGCCATTCAATACGATCATGGCTGATCATCCAAATCCAGTACCCTGTCCCTGCTTTAATCCCCACAGTACACATATCCCACCCTACCCCCGTAACCCCACGTATTTAATTCCCCCTAACATATCCCATCCTATCCCCATAACCCCACATATTTAATCCCCCCTAACACTAAGGGTCAATTTATCATAGCCAAATCAACCTAACCCACACATTTTTGGACTGTGGGAGGAAACCGGAGCACCCGGAGGAAACCTTGTCTCCATTATCATGATACCCTTGCCTAACAAAAATCTATCGATCTCAGCCTTGAAAACTCCAATTGTTCCAGCATCCACACCCTTTTTGGGGAGGAAATTCCATATTTCTATTACCCTTTGTGTGGGAAAAGTACTTTCTGATTTCCCTCCTAAATGGCCTAGTTCTAATGTTCGGATTATGTCCCCTCGTTCTTGATACCCCCCATCAGAGGAAATAGTTTCTCTCTCTCTCTCTCTCTCTCTCTCGCCTATCGAATCATTTTATATACCTCAATCAGATCACCTCTCAATCTTCTATACTCAAGGGAATAAAAATGGCAAATGCTGGAAATACTCAGCAGCTCGGGCAGTATCTGTGGAGAGAAAGAGTTATCGTTTCAGGTCGATGACCTTTCGTCAGAACTGACCTATCCTCATAATGCAACTCTCTAATCCCTGGTATAATTCTGGTGAATCTGCACCGCACCCCTTCTAAAGCCAATATATCCTTCCTGCGGTGCGGTGCCCAAAACTGAACGCAGTACTCGGATGGGGTCTGACCAAAGCTTTACACAACTGAAACATAACTTCCTCCGCTTTGTATTCCAACCTCCTTGAAATAAAGGCCAACATTCTATTAGCTTTTTTGTACCTAACTAACATTATAACGAACACTTCTGCAATTTCCTCACCTACTTCTTTTAAAACCCTGGGGTGGAAGCTATCGAGTCCTGGAGCTTTATCTATCCTAAGTCCCATTATTTTCACTATAACCATAAAAAAAAATTAATATTGAATACAATAATTCCTTCCCTTGATTTTATTTTTAGTTTCACTTGTATCAGTGGTATTTTATCCTCTTCCTTTACTGTGAAAATGGATACAAAGTACTTGTTTAATAAATCTGCCATTACCTTGTTATCTATTACCATATCACCTGCATCTGTTTTTAATGGGCCCACATCTCCCTTAGCCTTACTCTAAAAGAAAGAACTTGCACTTACATAGTGCCTTTCATGACTTCAGGACATCCCAAAGTGCTTCACAGCCAATGAAGTACTTTTGAAGTGAGTCACTGTTGTAATGTAGAAAACATGGCAGCCAATTTGTGCAGAGCAAGGTCCCACAAACAGCAATATGATAATGACCAGATAATCTTCTTAGGTGTTTGGTTGAGGGATAAATATTGGGCAGGAGACCGAGGAGAACTTCCCTGCTCTACTTCGAAATAGTGCATTGGAATCTTTTACATCCACCTGAGAGGGCAAACGGGGCCTTGGTTTATCATCTCATCTGAAAGACGGTACATCCGACAGTGCAGTACTCTTCAGTACTGCACTGGAGTGTCAACCTAGATTATGTGCTCAAGACTCTGGAGTGGGACTTGAACCCATAACCTTCTGACTCCGAGGCGAGAGTGCTGCCACTGATCCCTTAATATATTGATAAAAACCTTTACAATTACTTGCAAGTTTTTTTCGTATTCCTTTTTTAAAACTTTGTTGTTTTCTATATTTCTCCCAGTCCTCTGGATTACCTCTCTTTTTTCTTGACATTTGTGTAAGTCGCAAGGCTTTATACTGCCTCTTGCCTCACATGTTGACCACAGTGCTTGATTGTACAAGTGGAATTTTTGCTCTTTAGGGGTATGTATTGGTATTGTATTATACTAAATACTTCTTTGAATACCTCCCACTGTTTTTCTGTAGGTTTACCTGTTAACAGCTCAGCCCAGTTTAACGTGTTCAGCTTGCGCCTCATTCCTTCGAAGTCAGCTTTACTTAAGTTTAAAACCTTGGTTAGTGTGTGATCTTTCTCCTTCTCAAACTTAACGTCAAACTGTCATATTTGGTCCCTGTTTGCAAGATACTACCTTACTGTCAGATTATTAATTAATTCTGGCTCATTACTCTGCTAAAGGAAATAGGTGTTTCCTATCCACTTTATCTGGGCCCCTCAAAATTTTATACACCTCAATTAAGTCTCCCCTCAGCCTCTGTTCCAAAGAAAACAACCCCAACCTATCCAATCTTTCCTCCTAGTTAAAATTCTCCAGTCCTGGCAACATCCTCGTAAATCTCCTCTGAACCATCTCGAGTGCAATCACATCTTTCTTGTAATGTGGTGACCAGAACTGTACGCAGTACTCTAGCTGTGGCCTAACTAGTGTTTTATATAGTTCTAGCATAACCTCTCTTATATTCTATGCCTCGGCTAATAAAGGAAAATATCCCGTATGCCTTCTTAACCACCTTATCTATCTGTCCTGCTACCTTCGGGGATCTGTACTCCAAAGACCCTCTGTTCCTCTGCATTTCTCAGTATCCTACCATTTAACCTTGCCTTGTTAGCACTCCCCAAATGCATTACCTCACATTTCTCTGGATTGAATTCCATTTGCCACTTTTCTGCCCACCTGACCAGTCCATTGATATCTTCCTGCAGTCTACAGCTATCTTCCTCACAATCAACCACACGGTCAATTTTTGTATCATCTGCAAACTTCTTAATCATGCCCCTTACATTGAAGTCTAAATCATTGATATATACCACAAAAAGCAGGGGACCTAGTACTGAGCCCTGTGGAACCCCACTGGAAACAGCCTTCCAGTCACACAAACACCCGTCAACCATTACCCTTTGCTTCCTGCCACTGAGCCCATTTTGGATCCAAGTTGCCACTTTCCCTTGAATCCCATGGGCTTTTACTTTTTTTGACCAACCTGCCATGTGGGGGGCCTTGTCAAAGGCCTTGCTAAAATTCATGTAGACTACATCAAATGTACTACCCTCATCGACCCTCCTCACTACCTTGTCAAAAAATTCAATCAAGTTAGTCAGACACGACCTTCCCTTAACAAATCCATGCTGACTGTCCTTGATTAATTCGTGACTTTCTAAATGATGATTTATGCTGTCCCTCAGAATTTTTTCCAATATTTTTCCCACCACCGAGGTTAGGCTGACAGGCCTGTAATTACTCGGTCTTTCCATTTCTCCCTTTTTAAACAATGGCACTACATTAGCAGTCCTCTAGCACCATGCCTGTAGCCAGAGAGGATTGGAAAATGATGGTTAGAGACTCCACTATTTCCTTCCTTGCCTCAACAGCCTGGGATACATTTCATCCGGGCCTGGCGATTTATCTACTTTCAAAGATGCTAAACCTCTCAATACTTCCCCTCTCTCTGTTTATCCTATCTAATATTTCATACTCCTCCTCCTCCTCCTTAACTACAGTGTCTGCATCGTCCCTCTCCTGTGAAGGCAGACGCAAAGTATTCGTTAAGAACCATACCCACGTCTTCCGCTTCCACACATAGGTTACCTTTTTGGTCTTTAATAGGTCCTACTCTTTCCTTAGTTATTCTCTTGCTCCTTACGTATTTATGAAACAAATTTGTGTTTTCATTGATTTTACTTACCAATATTTTTTCATGCCCTCTCTCTTTGCTTTCCTAATTTCCTTTTTAATTTCACCCCTGCACTTTCCATACTCCTCTCGGCTTTATGTCATATTGAGCTCTCGGTATCTGACAACAGCTTCCCTTTTTATCCTTATCCTACCCTGTATGCTCCTTGACATCCAGGGGGCTCTAGATTTGGAGTCTCACCCTTTTTCTTTGTGGGGACATATTTGCTCTGGGCTCTCACTATCTCCTCCTTGAATGCCTCCCACTGCTCTGACACTGATTTACCTTCAAGTAGCTGTTTTAAGTCCACTTTTGCTAAATCACATCTCAACTTAGTAAAATTGGCCTTTCCCCAATTGAGAACTTTTACATAAGAACAAAAGAATTAGAAGCAGGAGTAGACCATATGGCCCTTCGAGCCTGCTTGGCCATTCGATAAGATCATGGATGATCTTCGACCTCAACTTTGCTTTCCCGCCTAATTCCCCATATCCCTAGAGTCCAAAAATCAATCTATCTCAGCCTCGAATATACTCAACGACTTTAGCATCCACAGCCCTTTGGTGTAGAGAATTCTAAAGATTCGCAACCCTCTGAGTGAAGAAATTCCTCCTCATCTGTCTTAAATGGGCGACCTCTTATCCGGAGACTATGCCCCCTAGTTCTAGACTCTCCAGCCAGGGGAAACAACCTCTCGGCATCTACCCTGTCAATCCCCATCAGAATCTTATGTTTCAATGAGATCACCTCTCATTCTTCTAAACTCCAGAGAGTATAGGCCCAATCTGCTCAATCTCTCCTCATAAGACAATCCCCTCATCCCAGGGATCAATCTGGTGAACCTTCATTGCACTGCCTCAAAGGTCTGTATGTCCTTTCTCAGATGAGGAGACCAAAACTGTGCATAGCACTCCAGGTGTGGTCTCACCAAAGCCCTGTACAGTTGTAGTAGGACTTCCTTACAATTGTAGTAAGACTGCCTTACTCTTATACTCCAACCCTTTTGCAATAAAGGCCAACATGCCATTTGCCTTCCTAATTGCTAGCTGTACTTGCATGCTAACTTTTTTGTGTTTCCTGCACGAGGACACCTAACTCTCTCAACACCAACATTTAATAGTTTCTCACCATTTAAAAAATATTCTGTTTTTCTATTCTCCCTACCAAAGTGAATAACCTCACATTTCCTCAGATTATACTCCATCTGCCACTTTATTGCCTACTCACTTAACCTGTCTATATCCCTTTGCAGGCTCTGTGTCTTCTCACAGCTTACTTTCCCACCTAGCCTTGTATCGTGAGCAAACTTGGATACATTGCACTCGGTCCCTTCATCTAAGTCATTAAAATAGATTGTAAATAGCAGAGGCCCAAACACTGATCCTTGCGGCACCCCACTAGTTATAGCCTGCCAACCGGCAAATTACTCATTTATCCCTACTCCCTGTTTTCTGTCCATTAACCAATCCTCAATCAATGCTAATATATTACCCCCAACCTCATGAGCCCTTAACTTGCATTGCAACCTTTTATGTGGCACCTTCTCAAATGCCTTTTGGAAATCTAAATATACTACATCCACTGGTTCCCCTTTATCTACCCTGCTAGTTACAGCCTCAAAAGTTCTAATAAATTTGTTAAACACGATTTCCCTTTCATAAAGCCATGTTGACTCTGCCTAATCATATTATGATTTTCTAAGCGCCCTGTTACCACTTCCTTAATAATGGATTCCAGCGTTTTCCTGACGACTGATGTCAGGCTAACTGGCCCTGTTTTCTCTCTCCCTCCTTTCTTGAATAGTGGGATTACATTTGCTACCTTCCAATCTGCTGGGACCGTTTTAGAATCTAGGGAATTTTGGAAGATCACAACCAATGCATCCACTATCTCTGTAGCCACATCTTTTAGGACCCTAGGATGTAAGCCCTCAGGTCCAGGGGATTTGTTGGCTTTTAGTCCCGTTAGTTTCTCAAGTACTTTTTCTCTACTGATAATTACTTTAAGTTCCTCACTCTTGTTAGCCCCTTGGTTCCTCATTATTTTTGGTATGCCTTTTGTGTTTTCTACTGTGAAGACAGATTTAAAAAAATATTTGTTTAAAGTCTCTGTCATTTCCTTATTCCCCATTATAATTTCACCTGTCTCCGCCTCTAAGGGACCAACGCTTACTTTTGCTACTCTCTTCCTTTTTACACCTCGCCTATCTTTGTCCTTTTCCATAATTATGCTAAATCTAACTGAATTATGATCATTACCACCAAAATGCTTTCCCACTGACGCCCCTTCCACCTGCCCAGCTTCATTCCTGAAAACTAAGTCCAGAACTGCCCCTCTCTTGTTGGACTTGTACGTACTGGCTAAAAAAGTTCCCCTGAATGCATTTTAAGAATTCTGCGCCTTCTATTCCTTTTACATTAATTCTATCCCTATTCCTTTTACATTAATTCTATCCTAGTTAATATTAGGGTAGTTGAAATCCCCTACTACTACTGCCCTATTGTTTTTGCACTTCTCAGAAATTTGCCTACATATTTGCTCTTCTATCTCCCTCTGACTGTTTGGGGGTCTAAAGTACACGCCCAGCATTGTGATTGCCTGTTTTTTGTTCTTCAGTTCAACCCATATGGCCTCATTTGATGATCCTTCTAAAGTATCATCCCTCCTCACAGCTGTAATTGTTTCCTTAACCAATATTGCAACCCCCCGCTCCCTTTTTAGCCCCCTCTCTCTATCTCTTGTCTGAAAATCTTGTAACCAGGAATGTTGAGCTGCCATTCCTGCCCTTTAAGCCATGTTTCAGTAATAGCTATGATATACTTCCATGTGTCTATCTGTGCCGTCAGCTCATCTGCCTTGTTCACTAGACTCCTCGTATTGAAGTATATACCATTAAGCACTGCCAAACTCCTTCGTTGTCTATTTTCTAGCCTTTGCTTCCTCTGCCTTCCAAACTCACTTACTAATTTACTGCCTTCCATTTCCAGCTTTGCTTCTCTCCCTACTAAATCTATTCTCAGGCTCCCATCCTCCTGCCAAGCTAGTTTAAACCTTCAACAGCACGAGCAAACCCCCCCCCCCCCCCCGGCGAGGATATTGGTCCCGGCCCTGTTGAGGCGCAATCTGTCCGGCTTGTATAGGTCCCACCTCCCCCAGAACTGGTCCCAATGCCTCAGGAATCTAAAGTCCTCCCTCCTGCCCTGGTTAGACCACATCTGGAGTACTGTGTGCAGTTCTGGGCACCGCACCTTAGGATATATTGGCCTTGGAAGGAGTGCAGCGCAGATTCACCAGAATGCTATCAGGGCTCCGAGGGTTAAATTATGAGGAGAGATTACACAAACTAGGCTTGTATTCCTTAGAATATAGAAGGTTAAGGGGTGATTTGATTGAGATTTTTGGGATTTTGAAAGGAATTGATTGGGTAGATATAAACTTTTTCCACTGGCGGGGGAGTCTAGGACAAAGGGACATAACCTTAAAATCAGAGCCAGGCCATTCGGGAGAGAAGTTAGGAAACATTTCTTCATGCAAAGGGTGGTAGAAGTGTGGAACTCTCTCCCACAAAAAGCAGTAGATGCTAGCTCAATTAATAATTTTAAATCTGAGATCCATAGATTTTTCTAACCAATGGTATTGAGGAATATGGAGCCAAGGCGGGTAGATGGAGTTAGGATACAGATCTGCCGTGATCTCATTGAATGGTGGAACAGGCTCGAGTGGCTGAATGGCCTACTCCTATTCATATGTTCATTAATGCGATCTGAAAAGGTAAATCCATCACGGGGTCTAGGATTCTTACAACCTTGGTCCAGATAACCTTGCAAGACAACTGGTACCGTGGTCCTAAGTGGGCAAGCAGAAGGAAGTTTACTAGTATTGTATGACAAGCTGTGTGTTTTTAACTGGTTAAACTTCAGTAGTACTCCTGTGTCCACTTTGAGGTGTCTAAGGTAGCCTCTATCAGACTGCCCAGGTTCTCGGCACTCATTTGGGTATGTTCTTATTGTGAGAGAGTATTTATAGCATATCCGGCAACAGAAATTCTATTTATGTGGATTTCTCAGTAGTTTGGTTTTGAGATTTAAAAATGGTTTCAGGTTTCTTTGAGTGTCGGACATACTGCTGACCAAAAAAGAAATGTGCATGTACATTTACATATCTAAACATGATTAGATGATTTTTAATTGGGATGAAGCCAGTGCTTCCATTTTAAGTCCTGTAAAGTGGTCCCAATTTCCTTAACTATATTGTTACATGTGAAAACTAGAATATTATGAATTTACTTTAGTTTTGAGAATTTTATATTTTTTTAAAAGTTCTTTTAATAACAAATGCCTTTTTCCTTTCACTTCTTTTGTGGCCCCATCTTCTGACAATTGGGGATTGCCATTGGGCTTCTGAATTCCTATTTGGTTTCTTGTCCATCCTCTGACCATTTCTGGCTATCGTAAGGTAAGGAGACATATTTTATTCATCAAAATTAGTAGCTTCTAAACACACAGATTCATGTTTACCAATAATTTTATTAGATGACACTGATGATTCTTCAGCTTTTGATTTGAGTATTCTGTTATCGACCAAGTCTGAGCTAAGTTGCGTGTCTGCTCCCATGGCAGCCTGTGAATTTATTAATAATGAAAGTGCAAATAAGGGAGAGGAAACCTCAGCGCAGAACATTTCGTTATTGGAAATGATCAAAGAAACCCCAAATGTGGTGCAGACAAATATGAAGGCACTAATTGGCCCGTTGGCTGACCAGGCTACAGTAAGTTCAGGAGGAGGTATAAATCTTGCAAATCTGATTAAAGACTGCGAAGATAGTGACCACCAAGATTCAAATCCAACTTTTCTACCTCTTAGTTATTTCTCAGAATTGCCTACAGTGATGGATTTTGAACAGTCTGTCAGTCCTGCAGCAGACATATCAAAGTTGTCTTTGTTGACACAAAATAAGACTGAAGGAATCTTGCAACCCTCCCCCACTTCCCCCTCAAAACTGTCTTTTGCAACATTAGACACCAATCACAGTCATTCTAGCTCTTTAACTCTGCCATCACAAAACCCTGAGTACCTAGCATCGTCACTTGGGGCTTTGAATCTAGTTGATCAGCTGAACCAACACCAGCAGAAAAGTAATGGACTTAATGATACTCTGGTTACAGTTGCCCAAAGCAGCCCGATAGACATAGTAGGAGAGAATAATAGTTTGTCCTTTCATCAATATGGAAGTCCGTCTCTAGCTGATCTTATCGAGGAACATAAAAAAAATAGTCCAAGCAGCTCTGATTCTCTCTCAGTTCCTCTCTGGGGCCAGTCAGTAACTTCAACAGACAGTGTAATATTACCATTAAGGTCGTTATCATTAGCACAGTTAGCCAGTGAATGTCCGACTAAAACAATGGCAGATACGTTTACGGGGTCGTTGTCCTCTTTAATAACGTCCAAACCAATGAACACTTCTGAACTGGGAAATACGTCACTGTTTGATTTGATCACAAAAAATATTCAGCAAATGCCTGAAAATTCAAAAGCAAAGGACGTTCATTTTGGCACATGCAAAATTCAGCATTCTTCAGGAAAAACTGTAGGGCAGCAGTCTACTGATTCAAATATGCTTACAAAAAAAAAGACCTCAGAACCAGAGATTGATCTTCCAAGTACACTTGTTAAAAAATCTATTCTCCAAAATACAAAACCAGTGAATTACAAAGCACTTAATTGCAACATGAGTATTCGTAATCACAAGCTTTCAAAGCGAACAAGGACCACTTCTTGGACAAAACATTGTTGTGCTGAACCATCTTGGTTTGCTCTTGCCATGTGTTTTCAGAACCCTATAAAGAAAAAGAAAAAGACATTACTTAATATTCACACACAATTTCTTTATAGCAGGCAAGTTCCAGAAACAATAGAAGATCAGGGCCCTTTGTTTGAAATAAAACCATTTGACTTCAGTACACCTTCTCCAGATGATATTATAAAGGCCAGCCAGAAGAAAGCTTTTAATAGAGACTAAGCTAGTATAATGCTGCCTCACTTTTTGTATTTACACTGAGTTGTGTACAGAGTCACTGGAAAAAAAGTTTTTCTGTAGTTAGGGATACTTTGGACTGGACCATCTGAATTTAGAGGGAGATTGCTCAATTAATTCACACATACTGGCATTATTTCAGGCTGTTGATGCATATTAAAATAACATTTCTTCTGTAAAGATTGAAGGTTATCGACAAACCTTCCACACAAAAATTAGTTAATTCAGTCACTGGTCACTGTCCTAAGGTGGCATAATGCTGAACTTTACCTCTATAGCAAAGCTTTAAAGCTAAATCTTTGTTCTTCAGATTCTGTAATAAGATTGCATTTCTCTGGACCAATCTTTATGAAGCTTTTAGATTTTTACTTTTAATTTTTCTAATGTTCCAAGACGGTTTTTACAGAAGTACAACTTCAGTGTATTTGTAATCTTTCTACATGTTTAGATTTCAATTCTAATAGCAAAAAGCAGCTTTCCAATTTTCAATAATTTCTTCAGTCATTATCAGCAGTAAAAACTGAAGATGCACTTTTTAAAAAAAAAATGTTCTTTACAGTTGCCCTTTAGTGTCAAGTAAAGAACACACTGCAGAAGATTATAATTCAGCTTTTTATTCATCTAACAACCTTTTAAAGAAAAAAATAAAACCAGCCTAAAAGGGTGCAGCTTACGGTATTTTCTGGTGGTGGTGATGGGGAAAACTGGTTGCCTTTTCAGTACTTTTCCACCAGAGTTTTTCAAATTGCTTCATATCCGAGCTCATTCTTTATATCACAGCTGATGACCATGCAGAATACTATTTTCACTGGTAGAATGTTGTACGTGAGTCTAGAATAGTTATTTTTAAGACCATCACTTAAATTTGTACCAATTGCTTTGCAAATCTTCAATTCTAAAATAGTGATGTCACACATCTTGTGCCGAGCAATTCATCAGAGAGGAAGGCATTAAAGGTTGTGCTGCAGATGTACAATTTTCCATTTTTGTGCCATATGGATCCGTTATGAAGATGTTAGCAGATGTTTCCATATTACTATGTCATAGCTGATACTATTAAATCATTATAATATAATATGTGTGACTGATCCTCTTGTTGGCTATTGTGGTCAAGCTTTGTTCCTCTTCTCTGTGGTGAATTGTCAGAAATGTTGAAACTACAGATGAAGTAGGTTGAGCTCTTCAGTTGCAGGAGCTCCTTCCAGTGATGCTGCACTTACGGTCCCTACTTTTTGCACCATGAACGAATCTCAGTCTACAGTTTACAAACTGACAATTTAAAATGGTTTAAAACAAACAAATGTCTGATTGTAACTAGATTAAGATTGGATAGCTGTGTATTCATATTCGCTGTTGTAAATGACATGACATGCACAATACACTTGCAACTTCATGGCCTGAAAGTTATAGAGTAATCACAGCCTTGAAATACAGAATCTGTTACAAGGCTTCAACTTAATGTGTTTGTTACTGTTCATGACCCTCGCATGTTTTATGGTTGATATTTTAAAGTTATATGTTTACAAAAAAGGTAAAAGATTTTGACACAAATTGGAAAATTAAAATGATTTGACATAAGTATTCATAATATTTTAATGTGTGTACATTTCAAATGAGTTAATTTACTTGCAAGTGTGTGTGTATATATAATATATATATTTTTTTATATAAAAGTTAAATCAGTGAATTTAGATTATGATTTTATTTGCATATTGACATTTTGAAGTTGTAATGCAATTGTCAATCAGTCTTATGGATTCTGGACTGCATGAATAAATTCAATTTAAAAAAAAAAAAGGTTATGACCTGGATTTTGCGTTAAGAATAACAGTGAGGCTAACAGCGCTCACTGTTATTATGGAGTAAATCGGACAGCAACTTCTGGAGTACGCACATGTGCAGTTAAACACAGAAATCCAGAATATGCAGTCCGAGTTGCCCTGCTCCTCCACAGGCTGCGTTATGACAGTACCTCGCCGATAGACTCCGCATTGAAATCCATGTAAGGGCGTGAAGTTGTGGTACTTGTCGACTAGTTACCCACTAAACACGGCAGAAAAAGTTAGGGCTGGTGTATTCAGGTACAAGTGAATTTTTAACGTCGTGATCAGTCATAAATACTGCCAAACAACCTCTCGGGTCTTGAAAATTTAATTTTACAAGTGTGGACTCTCATTCCTTCAGATTTTAATTAGTGTTGGAGATTTAAAAAAAAAAAAAAATTTTTTTTTCTTTTTCTGTCCGTCTCTTTTAATCTCTCTCTCTCTCTCTCCATGCCATATTTCTTTCCCACTCTTTATTTCGCTTTCTGTAAGTGATTGAAATCTAATTTATAATTCCTGGTTTACACTTCTGGTTTAGACACCGCGTGTCTCAATGAGGATTCTTCAACTTTGGTGAGGTTGAAGAGCCTCGCTGTTTCTTGACCTGCTCTCACACGCCACAGATCCCCTGTAGAGGGCGCTGCACCGGATCAGACACCGGATGACAGCAAGTCTACGCTCAAAAGGCAGCGAAAATTCTGTGGGCAGCTGTCAGCATAGTGAACGGCGAGCGCAGTTTCTTACCGCTGCCCGCAAAATCCGTGCCTTTTATTTTCCAGGGTTTTATCTTTTAGGCTTTGAGTTACAAATGTTTCTTGTCTAGTTTGAAATATAATTTCCGAATTATGTTGGGTTACTTCATGCTATGCTGATAAGAAAGAAAGGAAGAATTTTCATTTATATAGCACTCTATCACATCCTCAGAACACCTCATAGCCTATGCACACTGAATCAGTCATTCAAGAAGAAGCCCCGAGGGCAACTAGGGATGGGCAATAAATGCATTTTTTTTTTTAAATCACAAAATCCTGGAAATACATATCAGCATCTGAAAACAAAGGACAGGTTAATGTTTCAGGTGTAGATCCTTTGTATCAGAATATTAGCCTGTCTCAAGTTTTAAGATACTGATTGATGGATTTGCAGTTTTGTTTTTTTATTTTGCAGATGTTTCTAAAAAGAAAAAGGGATGGTTTATATTTCATTTGTCTCCTAGCATTTAAATGTAAGCCTCTGGTCACATATGGAATGGAGGGAAAAAGTGAGAATCATATGTAATCACTTGGTAATAATCCGTTTATATGCAAATCATTGGTTTCAACAAACTGTTATTTTCAAGTTAAGAATGTAGCTTCAAATGTAACAGTAATAGTGGTATTCCCAACTGAATTCAGTGCTGAGAAGTCAAAATAAGTTATTCTTACACAAAATGGATAACTGTAAAATGACTGTCAAACTTAAATATTTAACAGAGGCAGCTTCTTGGTGAACTTGGAGACCAAGCAGAATTGGGGTGTGTGTGGAGTTGGGGAAACAATATTAAAATATTTTTTACCAAATAGATGACTTGTTACATTTTTGGTGAATGCTTGTACTCATCAAGATGAGGGATGCCCATGAAGTGGAATGGGATATGTTTAGTGTTTGGGCATCCACTGATAGTTTCAAGTACTTCTAGGTTAAGTGTAGCTTGGACAGAATCAATATATAACTCACTCTACACTGTCCAAATAAGGTGTCTTAATACCCATACTAACAAAAAAAAAATGCCATTGTACTAATAGAATTTTTTAATGTTCTTATAGTCTCTCTGGTTTAGTGATACTGGTGCTAATTTGTCTGAATAGTGGTTAGTTGTGTGCTATGGTCCCTTGCCCTCTAAAACTACTCAGAGTCCGTGTGATTCCCAGAAGTGAAAGGCTAATGTCTAACCCACACTATGGCCGGAATTTCCTGGGGGGTCAGTGACGGGTCGGGTGGGAAAGTTTTTTTTTGACAGCAGGTCGGAACCCGCTGCCAACCCGCCACAAAGCGCCTTTGCCAATGTCAGTGCTAAGCAGACCTGACGTGCAGCTGCGGCGACCCAATTAAACTCCTTACCATCTAGTTGACAGATCATTAACCGTTTTTTTTTAAACTTACCTTTCCACTCATTACGCTAGGGGAACACTTGGGGTTTGAGATTGATCAACCTTTCACTGGGAGGAGGGGGAGCCTCAAGAATTCCCATGTACACAGACGTCTTTGGTGTTGAGAGCAAGCTTGATTGCGAAGAATCCTGCTGGAAGATTGATACAGGAATCTGCCAGGACAGGATATTTATTAATATAATGTTTATTAATAAAAGTTAGTCATTGGAAAATTTCATGATACATTCTGGAGCAGAAAGAAAGAACTTGCATTTATATAGCCTACCTTATCACATTCAGGACATGGTAAAGTGCTTTACAACCAAAGCAATACTTTTGAATTCAGCCACTGTTACATAAGCAAAATTGGCAGCCATTTTGTACACAAAAATTCCCATGCACAGCAAATGAATGAATGACCATTTAATCTGGTGTTTGCTGAGGGTGAATTGTTGCCCGGACATCAGAAAAACTCCTTGCTCCTCTTCAGATCTCGTTGGGGGATCTTGTATGTCCACTCCAGCAGGTAGATGGGGCTTTGATTTATTGTCTCTGATCGAAGATGGCAGATTTGGAAATGCAGTAACCTTTCAATACTGCACTAAAGTGTCTGCCTAGATTGTGTGCTGAGGGGCATGGTGAGACTTGAAACCTCAAACCTCTTACTCAACTACTAACTGAACCAAACTGATAAAGATGAAGAGAAAATGTGTGGTACTGTGCTTGTGATACTAGACTAGCAACTCAGTTGGGAGTTCAAATCCCACCATGGGAAGTTGTGAAAAAAATCTGGTAAATTGTTGAGTAGCATCAGAAAAATGAGCATGAAAGCTGCTGTGTTGTAAAAATCCATTGAGATCACAATTGTCTTTTAGGGACAAAAATGAGAAGTCGCACAACACCAGGTTATAGTCCAACAGATTTATTTAAAATTACAAGCTTTCGGAGCTGTCGCCCCTTCGTCAGGCAAAGTTACTGCAGTAACTTTGCCTGACGAAGGGGCGACAGCTCCGAAAGCTTGTAATTTTAAATAAATCTGTTGGACTATAACCTGGTGTTGTGCGACTTCTCATTTTTGTCCACCCCAGTCCAACGCCGGCATCTCCGCATCATGTCTTTTAGGGAAAGGAACCTGCTACCCCCCAAGTTGCAGTGAAATAGTCCCTGTAACTAAAGTGTTGAAGAATTACAAGCACATACAGAAAGTAATAAATACCGCAACTCTAATGGGCATTGTTCGTCAGACGAGGTGCTAGGCAGGTTACCTGTTAGCAAGCCTCAATCGCTGATGCCATTCATGCCCACCACTACAGGAAGATGATTGAGAGTGGCGTGATTATTCTCAGATTGTGTTTTTTCCCTTTGCTCTTTTCCCTGGTGGTCTAGCTGAGATTAGGAACTCATTGAATTGTTGGGAAGCATGGAGACAAACCTGTGGCCAACCCACTCAGTGATGCAGTATGCTTGTCCAGCAGTGCATTATGCTACAAGGCGACCTGAATCATTCTTTTTTCCATGCATTAAAAAAAATATTGCTATATTGTGTTAAAATTAGGCCATTTGCTAGTTTCATGTCACGTCTATGTGTGCTTTCTTTTAACGGTATTTGCATTGTGTTTTGAATGATTTACATAATCTTGCATTAACTCCTTTTTCTGGGGGATTTTTTGAAATGTAGCCCAGGTTTTTAGTTTTAATCTTGTTGGGGACCAGGGCAGAGAGCACTTTAACATTAACATGGTGGTAGGAAAAATAATGGAATCCCTACTAAAGGAGAGAATAGAAGAACATCTAGAAACGAAAAGTATAATAATGAATAGTCAGCATGGATTTCAAAAAGGAAAATCTTGCTTGACCAACCTTATTGAATTTTTTGAAGAGGTAACAGAGAGTAGACAAAGTTGATGTAATTTATCTAGATTTTCAAAAGGCCTTCGATAAGGTACCCCATAATAGACTAATGAATAAGGTCAGAGAATGCGGAGTCAGGGGACAAGTAGCAGAATGGATTGCTAGCTGGCTTCAAGACAGAAAGCAGAGAATGGGAGTAAAGGGTAGTTATTCACAGTGGCAGAAGGTGGGTAGTGGTGTTCCACAAGGATCAGTGCTGGGACCACTGCTGCTCACAATTTACATTAACGATTTAGACTTTGGAATCAAAAACACAATTTCTAAATTTGCGGATGATACCAAATTTGGTGGGGGGGGGTTAGTCAATACTGAGGAGGACTGCAACAAATTACAGGAGGACATTAATAAACTTGCAGAATGGGCAAATAATTGGCAAATGAAGTTCAACACAGATAAATGTGAGGTAGTACATTTTGGTAGGAAGAATAGGGAGGTCACTTATCACTTGGAGGGTGCGAGTCTAGGTGGGGTAGAGGAACAAAGGGATCTAGGAGTACAAATACACAAATCAGTAAAAGTTGCGCCACAGGTTAGCAAGGCCATAAAAAAAGCAAACCAAACACTAGGGTTTATTTCTAGAGGGATAGAATTGAAAAGTAGGGAAGTTATGCTAAACTTGTATCGAACCTTGGTTAGACCACACTTGGAGTACTGCGTGCATTTCTGGTTGCTGTATTATAAAAAGGATAGAGGCACTGGAGAGGGTGCAGAGAAGATTTACAAGGATGATACCAGAAATGCAAGGGTATACATATCAGTAAAGGATGAACAGGCTGGGTCTCTTTTCTCTTGGAAAAAAGAAGGCTGAGGGGTGACCTAATAGAGGTCTTTAAAATTATGAAAGGTTTTGATAGAGTGGATACAGAGAGTATTTTTTATTTATTCGTTTGTGGGATGTGGGCGATGCTGGCAAGGCCAGCATTTATTGTCCATCCTTAATTGCCCTTGAGAAGGTGGTGGCGAGCCGCTGCCTTGAATTGCTGCAGTCTGTGTGGTGAAGGTACTCCCACAGTGCTGTTAGGGAGGGAGTTCCAGGATTTTGACCCAGCGACGATGAAGGAATGGCGATACATTTCCAAGTCAGGATGGTGGGTGACTTGGAGGGGAACTTTGACGTGGCGGTGTTCCCATGCGCCTGCTGCCCATGTCCTTCTAGGTGGAAGAGGTCGTGAGTTTGGGAGGTGCTGCCGAAGAAGCCTTGGCAAGTTGCTGCAGTGCATCTTGTAGATGGTACACATTGCAGCCACGGTACGCCGGTGGTGGAGGGAGTGAATGTTTAAGGTGGTGGATGGGGTGTTAATCAAGCGGGCTGCTTTGTCCTGGATGGTGTCGAGCTTCTTGAGTGTTGTTGGAGCTGCGCTCATCCAGGCAAGTGGAGAGTATTCCATCACACTGCTCACTCGTGCCTTGTAAATGGTGGAAAGACTTTGGGGAGTCAGGAGGTGAGACATTCGCCGCAGAATACCTAGCCTCTGACCTCTTGTTGCCACAGTATTTATGTGGCTGGTCCAGTTAAGTTTCTGGTTAATGGTGACCCCCAGGATGTTGATGGTGGGGGATTCGGCGATGGTAATGCCGTTGAATGTCATGGGGTGGTGGTTAGACTCTCGCTGTTGGAGATAGTCATTGCCTGGCACTTGTGTGGCGCGAATGTTATGGACTGCTTCATTATCTGAGGAGTTGTGAATGGCACTGAACACTGCAGTCATCAGCGAACATCCCCATTTCTGACATGTTGGAGGGAAGGTCATTGATGAAGCAGCTGAAGATGGTTGGGCCTAGGACACTGCCCTGAGGAACTCCTGCAGCGATGTGCTGGGGCTGTGATGATTGATCTCCAACCACCACAACCATCTTCCTTTGTTTCCACTTGTGGGGAAGAGCATAACTAGAGACCATCAATATAAGGGAGTCACCAAGAAATCCAATAGGGAATTCAGAAGCAACTTCTTTACCCAAAGAGTGGTGAGAATGTGGAACTCGCTACTACAGGGATTGGTTGAAGTGAATAGTATAGATGCATTTAAGGTGAGGCTGGACAAGCATATGAGGGAGAAGGGAATAGAGGGTTACACTGATAGATTTAGATGAGGAACGATGGGAGTAACCTTGAATGGAGCATAAATGCCGGCATGGACTGGTTGGGCCAAATGGCCTGTTTCTGTGCCGTATATCCTATCCAACCTAATATAATGTGAGTTTCAGATAGGACTGTCCACCATCTAGATAAGACGACCGAGTGCCTTGGCCTCTGATGTATGAAATTTAAGTAGTAACAGTAGGTTTTTGTGTTAGTACATTGGCCAGTGTTTAATTGACTTAAATCATTTGTATATGGTTTTGAGCTATGAATTAAAGAATGCAGCTCACTTACTTGCTGCACAAGCAAGTGGGTCTGTGATCAGGTTGGGCATATCATTAGGGACCTCGAGAGTGGAGCACTTTTGCAATTGTGGCTGAGGGACTAAGGGAAAATTAACACACAAACCCCATGAGTGCATAATGCCTTACTCGAGTAGAAATGTTACAGTAATTTAATCGCATTCAATTTACTGGGGTTTCAGATCCTTTGTTATGGTTTTGGGTTCTTATGCTTGATATTTCTTTGGCTTCACTGTCACTGACCACTTTCAGAGGTAGACCTTCATAATAAAACCAGAGTGTGCCATTACCTGTCCTTCATCTGGGTAAATATAGTGAGACCCAGTGGTTGAACAGAGACCCTTATTACTGTACTTCCGCTAACTGGAATGTATTGCATGTTGCCACGTGATATCCTTGTATTCAGTAGGCAGAAGAATATACTCTGAGAAGCTGTAAACTACCAGACAAATTTATTGAATATCTATGATGTATTAAAATAGTTGAGTGTGTTGCAATATTTCATTTCAAAATGCATTGAAAACTCTTATCACATCTCTTCCTGACTTCTTTTTTGATTCCACTCTGTAATGGCATAAATGGCTCCCTCAAACCACCCTAGATTTTCTTGCTCCTTCTGCAGCCACCTTGAAAAATTCAGTCCTCTATACATGCTTTCTGCTACTTAGACCTACGTTGAGTTGGCAAGAATGGAACCTAACACAATTGTACTCACTGGCTGGTATCCTGACACAGCAATCCACTCACCCACAAATTGATCTAAAATGTTCTGGAGTAAAGTGAGTATAAAGCTGCCAGTACCCCCAACTCTGGGTTTACCAGCTCCAGGCAACCCCCAGTCTGCAGCTTAGATAATTTACCAGGCAACATAATTACTATGGCAACAAGAGCAGGTCAGAGGTTGGGTATTCTGTGGCAAGTGTCTCACCGCCTGACTTCCCAAAGCCTTTCCACCATCTACAAGGCACCAGTCAGGAGTGTGATGGAATACTCTCCACTTGCCTGGATGAGTGGAGCTCCAACAACACTCCAGAAGCTCGACACCATCCAGGACAAAGCAGCCTGCTTGATTGGCAACCCATCCACTACCTTAAACATTTACTCCCTCCACCACCGGCGTACCGTGGCTGCAGTGTGTACCATCTACAAGATGCACTGCAGCAACTCGCCAAGGCTTTTTCGACAGCACCTCCCAAACCCGCAACCTCTTCCACCTAGAAGGACAAGGGCAGCAAGCGCATGGGAACACCATCACTTGCAAGTTTCCCTCCAAGTTACACACCATCCTGACTTGGAAATATATTGCCGTTCCTTCATCATCGCTGGGTCAAAATCCTGGAACTCCCTCCCTAACAGCACTATAGGAGTACCTTCACCACACGGACTCACCATCACCGTCTCGAGGGCAATTAGGGATGGGCAATAAATGCTGGCCTTGCCAGTGACGCCCACATCCCAGGAACAAATTTAAAAAAATAATTAAAAGGCCCTTTCTCAGTTTGATGCTGCTGAGGTAGTTTCCCTGCCTTTGCTCCCTGTCACCATGCCCCCTCACTCCTATTTCTTTCTCCAAACTTTCTTATTACTGTCCTCCTCCCATCTGTACTCCTCCTCTTCTCTGTCTCCTGCCCCATTTTCCTCTTCCCTCATCCTCCCTTCTCTCCCTCTCCTCTCCGTCCTTTTTTTCCCCCTCTCCATTGTCACTTCCACCACTATGGTCCGGTTATCCCCTCCGCCCTCTAACCCTCTTGACCTGAACACTGCATGCAGTCTTGACTTCTCGTGCAGCATCAAGGGATATTATAGATCTACAGTAAATGCAGACTTCAGTATTTTCCTTGCAATCAAAACAATAAAGTTACTTCTGTGCTAATCCTTTAAATAGAGCCCATGAAATATCGTTACTTACGTCTTGTGTAGCTGTGCAGTACCAAGGAGATCTGGATCTGCTCAGACTGACTGACTGTCTTTGTGCGATACCATCCAAGATAGAGCTCCAAATTCTTTCCAAGTTATCCAAGAAAAAAGGACATCAAAACTCTATTTCTCATAGTTACATTTAGGTAGACATTTGCAGGATTCAAAATGGCATCTGCCCACAGTGGCCAAACAAACGTACGTACTGTAAGCAGCTCCATTGATGCTTGTAAATGAATTTAATGGCTTGACCCATTGATCTGTTCCAAATATTTTGAATTAACTGTTAGATACGTCTCCATCTGCAGACAAATGTCATCTTGTAGTTACAAGAGCAATCCCATCGATGGCAATTGGTCAACAACAAGCAAGTCAACTTCGACCAATCAGTGCCTTTGGAATACCATACCGTAAAGTATATTCTCTGGAACTTGATGAATCAGCTAGTACTCCTTAATTTAACTGTATGTTGTAACCAGCAAGAAAAAATCCACAAAATAACTCATCAATCCTCCCTCCTCTTTCAAAAAAATTATTCATATGCAAATCCAATGTCTAGCTTGTGAGGACTGGGCATGCTGTCCTTGGCATTACACAATAGCCTGTAATCTACTGTTACATAGGAACAGGATTAGGCCATTCAGCCCCTCGAACCTATTCTGCCATTCAATTAGATCATGGCTGATCTGTACCTCAACTCCGTTACCCACCTTTGTACCATATCCCTTGATACGCTTACCTAACAAAATAGTACATCTCTCCTGAGGTTCGGTGCCCAAAATGGTACATAATACACCAGATGGGGTTTGACCATGTGCTGTGAAAACCTCCCTGACTGCAATAGTGACGCCTGAGACCATCTGACCTTAAAACCTGTAATCTTCCTCCCCACCCCTTCCTACCGGTTTCCCTCACAGGCTGTGTTTTCTTTTGAAATTAAACGTGTTACTTTTTTAAAGAAAACAAATTCAAATGAAAAAAGATATTCTGTCTCTATATTAATAGTTATTCGAAGTTAGAATCTCCATCTTGCGTGTAAGTAATTATCAGTTACCCTTTCTAACTGTTAACAAAACACTGGTCAGAAAAAAAATTGAACTTGCATTAGTTTAAAGGCTGTCTGTGTGTGTGTGTGTGTGTGTGTGTGTGTGTGTGTCTATTTTGTACATTATAAATTTCTGTTACTAGGGAAAGAAAATAGCAAAAAAATAAATTCTGATATAAATTTTTAGAAAACTTTTTGAGTGACTTTTATATAGGTGATTGCTGCTATAATAGGGCAACTTTCCTAATATACACTTCCAGTCTGTGTTGAAGGCATTTACATTCCTCACTTTTACTTTAATTTCACTGTAATAATTGCTTCTTCACTTTTTGCCAGAGTAGCTAACACTTTTGAGTCAAACTGGTCACTGGATGAGCATTGCATATAATATCGAATGTGAGCGAGCAGCGTGAGACAGGCTGCTGGGGTCTGAGGATCAGGAGCAATATCATCTAAATTCTCCCTATCCCCAATAATTTCATTCCGGCTTGGATTAGCTTAGAGCTTCGATGGAAGTTCAGGTGATCAAAGCATCATCGACTGCGATATAGTCAAACTGAGGAACATCAGCAGGGATCAGTCCTGCTGGCTGAAATCGCTCCAACTTGCTCTGCAGCTCAGGGTCGGCTTCAATTTCTTCGAGCTCCATTAAATTCTCCTTTACTGATCATACCCATGTGGCAAAAGCAGTTCTCAATGTAGCTCTGAGTCACAAGATCTTAACTTCTAGCAATGTAATTCATGGTATCCAATAAACTAATCGAGAATTCAGTCTTGGCTTTATAAGCAGCTAGTCTTTTTCTAGCCAGAAACTTCCGATAGTGATCCTTCAAAAGCTTGTTGACGCCACTATCCCATTGGTTGAAGCTTAGAAGTGGTATTTTTGGAAGACGGACAAGTTTCACATTTGTTAGGCCAGAAATTTCATGAGGAGTAGGGCAGTTATCTCTAATGATTAACATGCTTCTACCCTGAGCTTGAAATTTTCTGTCCAGAGATCAGATACTCCTCAAAAATCATAGAAGTCATCTAAGATCCCAGATTAAAACAGTGAATGATGCATCCAGGGAAGGGTCAAACATTTTAAAACATCTTGGCTACTTGCTTTTACCAATGAACAGAAGAGGATTTTTCTCAGATTCGCCCATATTGGCGCCAGAAGAAAAGTCACGTGCTTCTTGCTCCATTTCCCACCAGATTTTTTTCCCTCTCTTGATCCATTCCAAGTTGAGTTTAGTGAGATCACTAAACTCTATCTTCTGTAATTTTGATGGCATTTTGCAATAAAATTTGTTCTAAAATTCCTGGTTGATTTTTATCACATGCTGCCATAAACCATTCAAGTTTGGCTGCAATGTCATTGCGTTTAGAAGTGCGTAACCGTTTCATGTCTTTTCTTGCCTATTTCAAGATAGAATCCTGTTGTTTTTGTAGATTTTGATGATGGCTGCCTGGGTGATACCATATTCTTTTGCTAATTCAGTCTGTGACTGACTTTTTGTCCAGAACAGTGATCATTTTGTACTTGGGGCACAAATTCAGAGCTGTGTGCTTTTTTTTATTTGACTCAATTTCCACAAAAATAACAGCCGCTATGGATGCTATAATACTGTACTGTAGCAGCCTCTCCTCAATAATCACTCCTTGTAGCAAGCCACGCCCTTATAAGAATTATGAACAAACAATCCGATCAGGCCAATCTATGGTTGTTAAAATTTGCACACAGTGAAAACGTCAGAGGGTTACACACTGACAGAGAGTGAGAGCTACATACCTATGGGGTGAGAGAGAGAGAGTTACACACCAACTGAGAGCTCTACACAGCGACTGAGAGCTAAACACTGGGTGCCTTTACACAGAAAACAGTCAGGGAATCAGCGCAGACCAGGGATTGGTGCCTTTGTCCACTAAACGCACAAAGGGAGACTCAAAAAAAAAAATTTTTTTTTTTGAAAGGACAACTTGGGTTTTGGGCTTTGCTTTAATGTTTGGCGAGGTTGCTGATCTAGTGAGGGTCTACACACCAGTGGGTTGATAGTTGGTTAATTAGATTTTGTAACAATTGGGTTATAGTGAGTAACAATTTTTTGATATAGCCGGTACAAGGCACTCAGTAAAAGGGAAGGCCCTCTATTTACCACCAGGGCTTATCTCTTCAAATCTTACTCCATTCACGGCCCACCATTTTCTTGGGCTGAACTGTACCGTTTGCAGTCTTGGCATCCTATGTGACCCTGGACTGGGTTTGAGACCCCACATCCTATCCATCACCACACTACTTTTACCTTCACAATAGTACCTGCCTTCTCCTTACCTCTGCCACTGAAACCCTTAAATGTGCCTTTGTTGCCTTGAGACTTGACTAGTGTAATGCTGTCCTTGCTGGTCTCCCATCATCTACCTTCCATAAACTAGGGCTTATGCTAAACTTTGCTGCACATATCCTGTCCTTCACTAAATCTCATTTGCCCATCAGACTCATTCTTGCTGACCTGCACTGGCTCCCTGTCCCCCAACACATTCACTTTAGAATTCATATTGTCGTCTGTGGCCTTGTCCCACCCTATCTCTAAAATCTGGGCCAGCCCTAAAACTTTCCCCAAATGCTCTGTTCTTCTGACTCCGGCCTCTTCCGCCTGGACAGTCAGCTTTTCCAGCTTGTGCTCATACTGTTGGTGCGGGGCTGAGAAAAGCAGTTGGCATGCAACTATATTTTACTTTGAAGCCTGCATTGAGATAAAGGAAGAGCAAAAATTTATCCTTCACAGTTAAAAAAACAGGATTAAGGTACGTGGACTTGGGATTGGGGCAGAAGGGAAATACAAATGTTCTAGAAAAGCAAAGATTTGATCCCGGTCCATGCTGAGTAAGTTGATCTCAGCAGTGAAAGACTCCATGCCCCAACTAGAGAATAAAAAGCTCAACCAGGCTGATTGCTGTTGAGTAACTCCTGCTGGGAAGCATACATGTGGATATTGAGTAAGAAAATCCAACTTGGTTTGCAGTCAAGTTGGTGACTGGCACTCACTGTTCAGGTTCATATACAAAGTATATCTTATTTTTGTGAGATACCAGAGAGCTGCCTGTGGACCTCTCATGAGTTGCCACCTTCAGAAAAGGAGGTTCAGGGATTGAAAATTGGAGAGAATTTTTTTTTAGCAGTTATTATAAAAATCTGATCCATGGAGGTAAGATAGAAATTTACAGTTGGTTTATATAGTTTTTGAGGCTCCTAATACAGATGTTAATTTTTCCACAATGTGAAGCTCATACTTTTAAAGCATTAATGAAGGTCCCACAGTTCAGATGTTGGTTTACTTTAAGATGAACAACGCCACCTTCATGATAGTCTTAACCAGATCTATCCAAACCAATAGTACAAGTGAAAACTTGATTCAACTTGAGGTCTGGTTTCTGGTCAGACTGCATATAATGGAGGATTCCAACATTTTACAAGAACTCTAAATCACAGCTAATTAAGCTGACCAAATTCTAATTTTCCTAGGTTTTTGTTTAGGCTCTCCATTGTGCTCATCCCTAATCTTTTGTTTCATTGCTTTACACCATCAAATAGATATTACCTTCTGTTACAAAAATACAAAGTTCAAATAAAATCTTAGTTTTGACAGCTTTATTTACACAATCATTGCATGATTTTTACTAAAGTACTGAATGAAAGATCCTTTCAAAAATTGCATTGCATTTATTTGATTATGTAATGAAACAAGAGCCTCAAGGATATATTGCAATCACTGCAGAATAACCAGAAACCACTTGCTGCAGAACTACGTACCTCTAAAATAGGGACAGCCAGGGACTGAAAGGAGTGAAAAATCCAAGGAGCTCTTACTTCCTAAGGACTTGACAGTATATCCTACAATCCTAAGTTATTTCACAGATCCCATCCTGCAACTATGATCTCAGCAGATGCACATTTCTTGAAGCATGCTGACATGACCACCAAACAGAGCTGGCTTTTCCTCAGACTCACCCATACCCCATAAACTGAAGCCCTATCTTGGATTTGGTAGAACCAGACGTTCTCTCCAGATAAGGAAGCAGAGAAGTCCGGACTCAGGTCGTCATAGGCTCAAACAACAAAGGGACCAAAATCTGCTCTGCTGGGTAATGGCAGGATCAAAATGTTGGCTTTATTCTGTAGAAAAGGTGTTGTCAGCACCTGTGGATATATTTACAGCTTAAGCAATGGAACAATTCTTTTCAAACATGACCCACCTGCTTACACACACCACTTATTATTTGGTCAGGTCTGCCTGATATGGATAAAGATTGTATCCAACTGATGCTCAGTGTCTATCTCTGAAAATCACATTATAGTACACAAACAAATCTTTGCCTCAGTCACAGTGTTTAGATGGATAAGAATGATTGTTTTGAAATGAACAACCAGTGCTGTTGTACTAATTGGAGGCTCATTAGAAATTGCATTTTTCATTTCTGACTTACAAGGCAAATCAGAGCAGTAAACACACACATCCAACCATTTTATGATGCAAGTTGCATTGTTTGGGCAGTTATTTTGAACTCTGACACTGAGATAGTTGCACACCTACATCTTTGGTCACCCCCCAGTCTTGGTTTAGAAGCATGATTTATCACACTAACAAGTTTAAATGCTTTTTGGATGTTTTCGTAAAGTTTCCTGTCCTCGTAGAGTTTCTCATTTTTCCATGAAACTAATGTGAAATAAATTGATGATTACATATCAGACTGGTATTGACAAATTAGCTAAATTAGTCCTGAAGCGCATTCATCACAGGCTTTCCAAACGGCAAGTGACTCACTTTCATGGTCTGCGGGCTCCCTGACATTGACGTGGAATTGACCACGGCTCATGTCTTCTGGCATGTGCTGAAACGTACATGTGCAAAAGACATGACTCATGATGCAGGCAAATTTTAAGTGCAGATAAATGGTGGATAGGTGCAAACTTCCAGAGTAAGTGGGCATTTGAGTTCCTGCTCAAGCGAAGAAAACAAAAATGCGATATCTCACGTGAAATGTGTGTGGTCGGCAAGTAGGTTGAGCCACAGATTTCATTCGGTGAAAAGGGATTTCTTCTACTGCTGTCTGTCCAGAGCAAGATGTTTCACTCCATTGAGTTTCATCTTGCCTTACATCAAGCAGATCGTGATTCTCCATTGTTGATGCTTATATTTGCAAATTTACAATAGACTCGTCTTGTCTCTGGGCCGATTCTATAACGAAAGGCATTTTTAGGTAGACAGTCATTAGCCCGACTCACTACCCCCTACCAGGAGGACCAGTGGACTACTTTTAGTTTGGCTCCTACATTTCAACCAGGCTGGCTTGGGTGGCTCTACCTGGAGTTATGGTCCTGCCAGCATAGTTCTTGGAGTAATAGGAGAATGAGCAATAAGTTTTATTTCTGAAACAATACAAATCATAATATAGCTCATAATAAACATTGTAAAAGTATTTGGTTAATAGAATGAAAATACTGAATATTTTGTTTTGTATTGTTTAAAATTAATCTACAATTTCATATGAATGAAATTAAAAAGATATACTCATGAGATACTTAAAATGTAACAATCATTGTGCAGTCTTAAAAGCAAGGAATATGCAATATAGTAAAAAGCTGGCTTTAAAGGGCTTTTTTAGGTCTGTTATGATGATGTGCTATGGGTACATTTGTATTTGTTAAAGTAGATATCTTTATTTTTGCCAATACCTAGTAGTTTGGAACATAATTAATTGAAATACCCATTCCACCTTACCATTTCACCTTCTACTACACAAAGAACAAGTTACCCATCAGCAGAAAAATTGCAAAAATGGGCCTCAGGGCTCTGCATGAGTCCTCTCTAACTTTGAAGTATGAAAACTGAAATTTAATGTAAAATAAAAAGCTAAATTTAGGAATAATGTATAATTAAAAAAATTGTAAGTTTTATCATGAAAACTATGGCAAAATATTTAATGAGGCCGGAACTTTGAACTTCAGGGGTCAACATACTGTGAATTTTTCTTTCATAGTTTATTTTCAGTCTGACAACAACTGTTTTCCAGTAAGATGTCATAATATGTTTTTTATTCTACATCCAAATTAGAGTTCTACCTTCAAAGAAACAAGCTTTTGGGCTATATTATACCCATACTTATGCTTTGAAATGATGCAACCTGAAGAAATAGACTTGCACTGGCATATCTCTATGTAGAGGTAGAGTAACCATGTTTCATGTTTAGTATGGATAACTAAACAATCTTCTGCAACTTTTTATTCAAGTATTCTTTTCTAATCCAGATTGAAATGCAAATAATTTTAAGGATTAGCTTTGGAACTAGAAGGCACAACAGTGTTATGAATTAAAAAACAAGATTTTTACAGTGCTGTAAAACTTCCTGGATCTACTGCATTATTGTAATTGGATAGTCTGAAAATAATACTTAATTCATGTACATATTACTTTCAGAGATTGCAGACATTATCTGAGAGTTTAGTCTGGTAATTTGCAGGTGTGCATTTCATACAATGGAAAGAAGTCTGAGTTGTTTACCAGTATGGGAACAGACATTTAGTATTCTTTAAAAGGTGTGAAAGCATCTGGAAACTTTATGCATTGTTGAAATGCATTTTATCAAAGTATTAAAATCACTTTTGCCCCCTCTGACAATTGAGCATTGTTAACCCATTGAGCACCAAATTTCCTAAGCAGTTTTCAACACTTGAATCTTGACCATTCTGCAATGACTACAAGAAAATTTACCTTTAGAGGAGGTAAAAGTATAAATAGTGCTTCTGTAGCAATTAACTGTACGTTAGACTGCTCTATCTGAGTAAATGATTGTCATAATGACAATATTGAAAGAGGATCATTTAGGCTGTCATTAAAACCATTTGATTTACATCTTAAATTCCAGTTAAAGTTTGTTTCCCTCTGTATGTACCTGAAATAGGTAGTATTTTATTGGCAAGTTTTCGAATGCGTACGTAGTTATAACCTTGTGCATTGTCTATTATGTTGTGGTGTCTACATTAACAGCTTACACCTGCACAACACCATATGGCAGCTGAGGTGTCCATTTATTTGGCTACAAATACAGTCTGAGATAGTGCAATGAACTAAATTTGAACTGGTCTTTATTTGAATGTAAGATGACTTGTCTAACTGCTTCACAGTTGCGTTATTGTTCAGCTATAAAATGTTTTAAGACATTGCGGGTTTATTTTTTTTCATTCTTGTAAAATATTACTAAGATAACATTGGGCTAGAAATTATAGTCGGAGGCGTACTCCGGAGGACGCCTCCAACTCGCGAAAGAATTGCGAAAGTACCTGCTGGCGGCCAGGCTGCGAAAATTTGTGGTCTCAAGCCTCGAGGCAGAGGGCAGTGTAATGGCCCATGGATCCCTGATACGCTGGCGGTGAGGAAACGTACCTGGAATCACGTGGGCCTGGTCCTCCAATCAATAAGCAGAATTCATTTTAATCATTTACGAAGGGAATCCCCTAATGAGGTGCAATGGAATCCTGAAATCTAATAATTATACAATTTACAGGAATGGAATGTTATTCGTAATTACCTTCATCCCACCAAGCTTACTAAAAATTTAATTTTTTGATAATTTTATACACCATTAAAACTGTAATCCAGACCAATATTTGCATAAGCTCATTTCATGCAGTGTATATGCATAGTTTAGGGTATGAAGATGTTTAATTAATATCTTAGATATCCCCATACACTGATGCAAACAGGCCCTGTGCCTGCTTGCATCAACCGTTAGACTTCCGTGCGTAATCGCTGACCAGTCGGTGGGCAAATAGCCCAACTCTGTGCCAGCAATTGCTTTTTCGTGGACCCGCGGATGGCCTGTCAATGCGTAAGTTGACAGGCCACAAGTTCCGGATTTCACGCATGCGCAATACGACGGCGTACTCTGAGAGTATGCTGTCATACACACCGCAATTTCAGGGATAGAGTACTTTGTTTTTAAATCCTCAATCTTTTATTTGTGTTGGTGGAATCTCAAAATCTCCTACTCCAGAATGGACTTCAGATTTCAGAAACCTAGACTTAAAATTATTGAGAAAGCTTGTAAAGTAATCTTGGGAGATAAAATAGAATATTTTGAAGATAAAATAGATCTATTTAAAAAAAATACAGCTAGTTTTTGGGAAAAAAAAATCTTATTTTTAATATTGAGTATGAATTTTTAAAATTATGCAACGTTTATGTTGTTTGATAGTTAAGGAAATCTGATGACAGAAGAAAATGTCCTTAACCAACAAATATTGTAGTAACCATAATATGGACAGTGTAGAATATATTGAGGACCGTGACAACAACAACAACAACTTGTATTTATATAGTGTCTTTAATGTAGGAAAACATCCCAAGGCATTTCACAGGAGCGTAATCAGACAAAAATTGACAGCGCCGTAGAAGGAGACTAAAAGCTTGATCAAAGAGGTCAGTTTTAAGAAGGTTCTTAAAGGAGGCGAGAAAAGGGAATAGATGAAGAGGTTTAGGGCAGGAGTTCCGGAGCTTTAGGCCTATTTGGCTGAAGGCACGGCCACCAATGGTGGGTGAAGGAAGTGGGGGATGCACAAGAGTCCAGAGTTGGAGAAATGCAGAGTTCTTGGCAGGTTGTAGGGCTAGATGAGGTTACAGAGATACAATAGAATTACAGAATGCTCCCTAAAACAAATGAATTAGGGGAGAGACATAAACATAATATTCTGGGGTTGATAGGGACTGGTAGAACAAGCATGAATAATAATCGTCACTGCATAGAATTAAAATATTTAATTTGTGATCATTTTGTAAAACTATATAAGAAAGAAAAAAAGAAAGACTTACATTTATATAGCGCCTTTCACGACCACTGGACGTCTCAAAGCACTTTACAGCCAGTGAAGTACTTTTGGAGTGAAGTCACCTGTTGTAATGTGGGAAATGCGTCAGCCAATTTGCGCACATCAAGCTCCCACAAACAGCAATGTGATAATGAGAAACATAGAAAAATAGGAGCAGGAGTAGGCCATTCGGCCCTTCAAGCCTGCTCCGCCATTCAATATGATCATGGCTGATCCTCTATCTCAATACCATATTCCCGCTCTCTCCCCATACCCCTTGATGCCTTTTGTGTCTAGAAATCTATCTAATCTGTTTTTGTTATGGTGATTGAGGGATAAATATTGGCCAGGACACCGGGGATAACTCCCCTGCTCTTCTTCGAAATAGTGCCATTGGGATTTTTTATGTCCACCTGAGAGCAGACGGGGCCTCAGTTTAACGTCTCATCCGAAAGACGGCACCTCCGACAGTGCAGCACTCCCTCAGCACTGCACTGGAGTGTCAGCCTAGATTTATGTGCTCAAGGTCCCTGGAGTGGGACTTGAACCCACAACCTTCTGACTCGGAGGCGAGTGCGCTACCCACTGAGCCACAGCTGACACTATTTTCCTGATGTGTGTCTCAAAATGTTTTCTGTCTGAATTATTAGTCTGAGATACTTTCATATGCACGTGAAGCAATTTTGAGTGTGCGCCAACATGATTTTGGGGATATAACTCCAGTGTCCGACCCAATCTGATGCCTAAGCACACTATACCCAAGCGTGTGAGACTCCTACCAGAAGGCTGTCTTAAATTATGTCAAGTGGATGTCTTAAAAAAAAAATTAATTTATTTTTTATGCTAATTTATTGAAACTAATGCTATTGCAATTGAATGAGGACACAAATGCTCTTTGTCTGAAGTGCAACTAAAGAATATTTTTCATCAGAATTTTAAATACTTATAATTATATCTTTTCATGTTTGTATGCTGGAGTTAAAGTTGCATGCCTAAGATTATTACTGAAGCATTTTACCCAGTTAGCAAATAGAACACTAGAGCATGGGACTCTTAACAAGGAACCCAAAGTGAGAACCCCAATCTCAATAGGAATTCATATGCAAGAAAACTGGCTGGGGAGATATTCCCAATTGCATCGTTGATGCCATGGGTTAAACAGGAAACACTGTAACACTATCTGTGCAGGTGTCTGCTGGCTGGGCTGCACAACTCTCTCAAATCTTGGTCACACAGGATAATCTGGTTACAGGTATTAATTTAGGAGGTGGTGTGTGAATTACAAAATGCTAAATTAATAAATAACGTGGAATAAAAATATGGAAAGTATCAATTTCACAGTGCTCATCTATGACTGATGAAAGGGTGAGATTGATATCAACAGATTGCCTCACCCGCTTGAATGAATAAGCAGTCATAGCAACTATAGGAGAATTTTAAAATACTTCTTTGTGGCAAATATGTATGCACAGGTGTATAGATTTCATGTATACTAACTGTAGCATTGCTCATGGCCAAAAGTTTTAACATTTCTTTCTTTTCCTGTAATTGCCTCTCTGCTTGTCTCCCAGTCACTAATTTCTCCTTTCATTCTCTTCAACTTTTGCATTTTTTTCTCTCAATCTTGCTCTTGCAAACTTTCCTTCATTGTCTGTGGCTTGGGGATCCTGATTAATTCCCCCCCCCCCCCCCCCCCACTTGTTGGCCTATGGGTTTTAAGGCTAGTTTTAACATACTTTATTCAAATAAGTAGAGTAACCTGAACTCTGAAACTGCAGTGGTGAAAGTAAATGCTGTTCTTATTTCTGCATTTCTGACCTGCTTCAATCTGGATTCATTTTGTTTTTGCAATTTTGTTTTTCACCTTCATTAATTTTCTGGGACAGGAGAGGAGGGTGTCACCATCACTGTCATTTTGAACATAGGAGAGGTTAGTGGCGGTCTCTCTCTTAACTTAGGTGGTCCATTTCTTAGCTTGGGTGGTTAGAGGTGGACCTGGGGAGTGGATTGGAGATGGGCTCAGGCCTGGCGAGCAGAGCCGTGAAGTGAACAAGCTGGAGATTGTGGAGCATCTGGAGCTGGTGCCAGAAGACAGAGGGACAAAGGTAGTGCATATAGCTTTCGTCTAATGTTGTGTTCACATGAGGCCCGAGGATGTAAGGTTTGTGTTGTGTGCAGATGTTGTGCTGTCTACAGGGGGAGGTATATCTGGGGTTAAGGTTGTTGATGGTGGGAATACCTAGCTGCAATTAGAAGGTAGGATGGGAAGTTAATAGGTAAGTTTTTTGTGAATGATTCCATTTTGATGTGGTAATTGTATAATGACGTTTATTTTTAGGGGTATATAGTGGGATGGTTGAGGAACATTCATGATGGCTATATGCCACAATTTTATGTTTGGATTTGGATGTAATTGGTTGAATTTTTGCGCTGTGATTATCTGAAGAAACAGTGGCTTCTGATTCTGCAATCTGGTGGAAAGGCTGTGAGGCTGTAATACTCAACATTATAAGATGATATTTACACTTTTTAATATCTCCTAGTAGATCTCCTGTGACGCTGCTGATGGGTCATCCAAGATCTGAAGTAGTGTTTCCAATCTTTATCGTGGTCCTGCTGCAGCTTAAATATGATGGCTATTCACCCATCTCTAATACAGCAAATTAACTGAAGCACTAAATCTCTGACCTAATGTAAAAAATATTACATACCTTACTGATTTTGAAAGATACAGATCTTTCATAATATTTTTATTATTTACCTACCATGTTACAAAACTTAGTTAAAATGCAAATAGCTTTCTTTGTTTTTCTCTCTCCAAAACCTCTTATTTACATTGCAGGTTTTATCCATCTACCTACCAGTTTTTTCAGCTTGGCTGGAATTGGTAGCTTTGAAACAATTGAATGGTTTGATAGCTCAGTGCTCTGATGGTTACTCTTCCCTCTATGAATTGAATCAAACTGCTTTTGTTTTGTTCACGTTTAGTCAGTTGGATATTTGGTAACAACAAATTTCAGATGATTAATTTTTATTTAAGGATATAGGGCACTTTCAGTTCTGATGCTCTCTCCCCATGATACAGGACTCATATAATACAGTAGCAACACAAGTTAACAAAGCCATAAGAAATGCAAACAAAACACTGGGGTTCATATCTAGAGGAATAGAATTCAAAAGCAGAGAAGTTATGTTAAACTTATATAGAACCTTGGTTATACCACACTTAGAGTACTGTGCACAGTTCTGGTCTCCATATTACTAAAAAGGATATAGAAGTAATGGAGAAAGTGCAAAACAGATTTACAAGGATGATACCAGAAATGAGAGTATATCTGAAAGACTGAAATAATTATCAGGAAAGACTCAACCGGGTGGTGCTCTTTTCTCTAGAAAAGAGAAGACTGAGAGGTGACCTGATAGAGGTCTTTAAAATAATGAAGGCGTTTGATAGGATAGACGTAGAGAAGATGCTTCCACTTCTGGGGAGTCCAAAACTAGGGGTCATAAATTTAAAAATAGTTACTAATAAATTCAGTAAGGAATTCAGGAGAATGTGGAACTCACCACCACATGGAGTGGTTGAGGCGAATAGCAGACTTGCATTTAGGAGGAAGCTAGATAATTACAGAAGGGAGAAAGGAATAGAAGGATATGTTGAATGGGTGAGATGTAGTAAGGTGGGAGGAAGCCTGTATGGAGCATAGACCTGTTGGGCCGAATGGCCTGTTTCTGTGTTGTAAAATTCTATGTAATTCTTTGTAATACTGCTTTTACAAAATGTGGGCATACATTTCAATGGCATATCCAAAGTTGGCCAGCATTACACATAACGTACCAGCATTATCAGGTTCGTTGCTACATGGTGATGTTTGCTGCCAGTTGATGCAGAGTAGATGACATTGACATTGGATGTTGAGGCTGTAGTCGGGCCCTAACAGTCCAGGTTTTGGCACCACGCAATGTTGGTTGTGTGACAGAACAAAAGATTCAGAGCTTTGTGTGCAGGCTAACTGTTTCCCTACGTCACAGGTGCTATTGACGGCTGAAGAAGATGTTTGTAACTAGATCAATGCTTTTGGTTTGCTTCTACAGTAATGTTGTCATAGTGGACATTGCTGACAACATAGAAGAATTGTTTAGTGTATTTGATGTCATTACACCTGAATTTACAGACAAGTAGCTGACAGAGACTATAAACAGAAACCGATTGGTTTTGTCTTAGGCCAATTGATTCTCATTCCAGACTTGGCAGTCTTTTTGGATAGACAGTTGAGGTCTCTGAACGTTGTGGTCATTTCTCCTGAAAATGAATAGCATCGTCAGCATAGCGCAAATCTGTATCAGAGCTTGCACTGTTGTGAATTCCATCTGGTGACACAGCCATAATTGCTGTCATTTTTACCATAACTGTGTTGGAAGAGTTCTGGGGAATCAATAGCCTCCTTCTGTGTTGTAAAATTCTATGGGGGAAAAATTGGGTATCGCCCATTTTGGGGCGCAAATATCGGCCGGGCGCAAAGTTTAGCGCCCGGCGCTAATTATCGCCTCCGACTGCAAAATTCACCTCTATCGCCCCTGGAGGTGATTTGAGAGCTAAATCAGGCGCTACACACCTTAAGGCGCAAACGTTGGGGAGCGAGGCGCTACCTCAGAACGCTACCGAAGCTCAGGCGATGTCAGTAACCATGGAAGCCAGACAGACTGGCGCCGTCCAGTTCTTAAAGGGGAGGGGCCATCTTGCTGGCCAGCCACACCCTACTCATTGCAGCCTTGAATCTCGGCCTAAAGCAATTGTGTTGGAAACACTAATGGATAGGCCCAGGGAAAGAGCTCGGCATTTAGGAACCTCAAAAGTGGTGCTGAGGGCCAAAACTCCTTAGGACTGCGTTAAACCTCTCCAGACGTCTCTCTCCCTCTCGATCTGCGTGTACCAAAAATTTTGCCGACAAGAAAAGGCAGGAAGCGCCCGCCTTTAAATAGCGCTTCCCCAGCCCCTTCCCGACTTGAAAATGTTCCCCTCTACCTGTCGTTCCTAGCGGCAGGCGCTAAGGCAGGGGGCGCAACTCAATATCTGGTCCGGGGCGTTGCATGCTCGACTGACGTCACAATCTGTGGGCGCAGGAGATCATGGCGGTAGTGTTTAGCGCTGCTGCAAAATGACTGGTCAATTTCGCGAGTAGTGCTAAAATCGGCATGCTTGGGCGCTAAGTTCCTAGCGCCCCGTTAGCGCCTCCTGGAGGTGCTAACGGGAGGCGCTAACCAACTGAATTTTTCCCGCTATGTTTCTGTTTTATGATTCACAGATCCTTTGCTGATGCATTCCGGTTGGCCAGCAGCAGGTGTTCTGGTTGACCGAGTCAAAGTCCTTTTCAGGATCATCAAAGGCTATGTAAAGTGGCTTGCTTTTCTGCCAGTGGTTGTATTACAAAACTTGGGTCGATGGTGTAATGGCCCAGTGTGGAGCCGAACTGTTGTTAACACCATTCTGACATGAAGTATTGTATGGTTCTGCTCATCAGGGCGATGCAAAGTCTGTGCTGGGGATTGACAGCGAGATCCCATGGTCTTTTTTCTGCTTCCAAAAGTTGCCACTTGGGGAACCTGCTTTGCTGTGTAATGGGTCCGTCTTTAGCTGACCACTAAATTTTGGACCTATCTGAGGTGATACTACAACAACTTGGGCCCTCCCCAATTTCAGCCAACTACATGCTTGCGTACTTTGGCCTGACTTATGTGTGCTTAGTTGAGCGAAAGGAATATAAGCACCATTGTTGGCGCTGAGCAACTTATTCCCTATAGCTGATCAGAACTGAATTAATATTTTTTTCACCAGCATCTCGGCTTTAGAATGTTCAGTTCCCAATTTATTGGGAGTATATCATTTTTGAAGCTTTTATGTGTATTAAGTTCCTGGGTAATAGACTGGCACAATGGGATGGGAGAAAGCAATGGAATTAACTGAATGTTAGTGTTCAAATTGTGTGGGTTTTCTTCAGGAAGTGGTTCTTCAAATTCACAGAAAAAAAGTATGCCACTGACACATTGTCACTTTACTTTTTTTTACACCTACATAGGAAAAAATGTAGCACTAATTTTAGCTATTTTTGGAAAAAAGAAACAGCTCTGACGCAGACATGGTTCTTGATGTTTTGAATCCTGGTGCAAAGTTTAATTTTTTTTGTTACACTGGAACTACGCCACTGAATTCATTAGAGCTGAATTGATCTTAATCTATACTCTGGTACTGTGGTTGCAGACAATTTAGTTTTCACTTACAGTCAAGAGCACAGAATAATTCCCCTTTAAGATAGGATCTGTTAAAAGTTATATATAAAAACCTCAAGAATATTTTCACTTAAAATAACACGCAACCTTTATATGAGTTAGATTGTGCGGCACAGTAAAACAGTGACAATTGAAGCAAGTCTTAATGTTAGTCGTTTCTGTAAATTGTTGACTGCAGAGAGGCACAAGTTGGTAAATTATGAACTTGCACAGCACTAAGGCAATCTGTATTTTGTTTAAATTAGTTTCCTAATAAGTGCAGAGTTGGCTCACACTGTAAATTCACTTTTTTTTGCATTATGATCAATTGATGATCTAATGTTAAGCATTAAATTAAGCCATTTTTCTCCCCTGGTTTTTGAGCCAGCGTAATTTTTTCACTTGCTGTCTCTGACACTGGGGGTGCACTGAACCCCAGATTGAATACATTTTCTATATTATTTAAGCAGATTGCGTTCTCTTCCAGTATCATGCCTGCCCTGAAGGTGGTGACTAATGCTGGGCTACAGTCCTATGGTCACCAGTGGTAGCCCTTCAGTACCTAACCTATGTGGTAGTTCTTCATATGTGAACCTGGACAGTGAGTGTTAGCTGACTATTCAACTATTGAGCCAATGTCGTCAAGCACAAAACATTCTTCAGCTCTGCATTTTAGGATGGGGTGTTGAATAATAACCAGGAACAGGAAGATTAGTCGTTCTGTACCTTCTCTACCCCCTTCCAGTTGAGAGGCACTGAAGCCAATTTTAATCGTTTCCTCAGCCCTATTGTTGCCTCAACTACAATTGGCTAACTACATATAGGCTAGGAATCAAAACTAGAGCCTTTATGGTCTGAAACAAAAACAGACAATTCTGGAAACACTCAGAAGATCAATCAGTATCTGTGGTGAGAAAAGATGAAGAAATGTTTCAGATGTGGATTCTGCTATTCCCATTTACACCACTTCTAGACACACCTTTTGTTTCTTTACTTGGCCCATTACCACCCCCTTTTTTCTTGCACCACCATCTCTTTTGTTATTCAATCTCTCCTGCCTTCCACCCTATCATAGACCTTCCCTTTTGTTCTTTTCCTCCCCTCCCCCTTTCCCTGCCTCTGTACTTGTTTAAAACTTGTTACATCTGTAACATTTTCCAGTTCTGATGAAAGGTCATCAACCTGAAACGTTAACTCTGTTTCTCTCTCCATAGATGCTGCCTGACCTGCTGAGTATTTCCAGCATTTTTTGTTTTTATTTCAGATGTAGACCCTTTTTTTGAACTGCCTCCCTGTTCTGCTTGGCTCAATGCCACATCATGCAGCACATTTACACCCTAAAGCATTATTGGGGAAGGGGGCTTATTTGAACACAGTTAAAATATGTAGGGTGGTTACAGAAGTGGACAGCATACTTTTAACGTATCAATATTGAAATTAAACTTATAGGTGAATCTTTTCATATTTTTTTATAAATGGTGTTGAATGGCTTATAGATATAGTCCTGACCACATTTTACAGATTGTGAGCTCCCTCAATTGATAGAAATGTCTTAATTTATATGTAGAATTACTTTGGAAGTAGAAAACCTTGTGATTATTTAAAACCCCATTAAGATAGCTTGAGGTTCTGTGTTAGGGGGTGAGTAGTTTGCTAGACACGTTTCCTCTGTGTCACTAACAGGTAACCTGGCTCTTGTGTTTGGTTGTCCATTTGTTGTAGTTACCTATTCATTGATTAAATAGTAGTTTGTTTGTAACTTGTTATAAAAATTGTAGTTTGTCCTAAATGTGAGAGATCTATCAAGTACTACAGGAGTAGGACACTAATGCTATAGTCTAAACCTGAACTTACAGTATGAAAATATTCTGTTGTTCCTGTATTTCTGATAAATTGTGCAGGCAGAGCATTTTGGTCTGTTATAGGATGTTCCTGTGTATAATCAGTGATGTGCATTTCACATAGATTTTAATGTTAACCAGCATACCTTCAAAGCTGAGGGCTGTGTAAATCATAGAAATTTACGGCACAGAAGGAGGCCATTTGGCCCATCGTGTCTGTTACTGCCGAAAAAGAGCTATCCAGCCTAATTCCACTAATGGTCCGTAGCCTTGTAGGTTACTGCACTTCAAGTGCATATCCAAGTACAGGAAACTCTTTATTAACCGGCACCGACGGGACCGGCGTGGTGCCGGTTAATGCAAAAGTCCGGATAACGGAGAGTTATATCTCCCAACATACGAGAGCCCCTGTTTATCCCTCCCTGTTAATCATCGATCACAAAAAACTACTGCCAGAGTAGAACTGACGAATACCTCCGTGCTGCCAAAGACTGCAACCAGTTCCAGTTCCCACTTTCACAGCCACCTCATCCTCCCTCCGAACCGATGGAAATCACCCCTGCCGCACTCCACACACTGACATGCGCCTGCATTTGGAGCTCCGTCTCCCCGGGGACCGCCAGCTGACCATCTGTCGTGTCCGCTGCCTACCTGGGCTGCACATTCCCCTCCCAATCTACACGCTCCGATACAAGGCAAACGCCTTGGGGTTTTTTTTTAAAGTTAATTTTAAAGGAGAGATGAAGGAAAACCCCGGTTACCTACTCAAGAATTTTGCCGGTTAAGCGAGATTTCCGGATATTTGGGTGCCGGTTAATAAAGAGTTTACTGTACTTTTTAAATGTGATGAGGGTTTCTGCCTCTACCACCCTTTCAGGCAGTGAGTTCCAGACCCCCACTGCCCTCTGGGTGAAAAAAGTTCTCCTCAATCCCCTCTAAGCCTTCTGCCAATTACTTTAAATCTATGCCCCCTGGTTATTGACCGCTCTGCTAAGGGAAATAGGTCCTTCCTATCCACTCTATCTAGGCCCCTCATAATTTTATGCACCTCAATCAAGTCTCCCCTCAGCCTCCTCTGTTCCAAAGAAAACAACCCTGGCATATCCAATCTTTCCTCATAGCTAAAATTCTCCAGTGCTGGCAACATCCTCGTAAATTGCCTCTGTACCCTCTCTCGTGCAATCACATCTTTCCTGTAATGTGATGACCAGAACTGTATGCAGTACTCTAGCTGTGGCCTAGCTAGTGTTTTATACAGTTCAAGCATAACCTCCCTGCCCTTATATTCTGTGCATCAGCTAATAAAGGAAAGTATCCCGTATGCCTTCTTAACCATCTTATCTACCTGTCCTGTTACCTTCAGGGATCTGTGGACATGCACTCCAAGATTCCTCTGCACTTCTCAGTATCCTACCATTTAATGTGTATTCCCTTGCCTTGTTAGCCCTCCCCAAATGTATTACCTCACACTTCTCTGCATTGAATTCCATTTGCCACTTTTCTGCCCACCTGACCAGTCCATTAACATCTTCCTGCAGTCTACAGCTTTCTTCCTCACTTTCAACCATACGGCCAATTTTTGTATCATCTGCAAATTTCTTAATCATTCTGCAAACTTCTTAATCATGCAAAGTGATGACACTGCAAGCCAGTATCTTGTCTCGACATCTCAATCTTTCCAAACACAAAAGAAATGGCAAATGATTTTTTTTCTGCTATCATAGTGATGCAAATAATTCAGGATACCAGTCCAGTTAAGAGTGTGACTTCACTTCCTGTGGAACTTTTTATAGCATCTCCATTTTCATTTAGATTTTTCTTAAATTCACTGCATTTTCCACATTTGTACTAAATGTGTCTAAACTGAGAGAAATCTTATGCTCCTGAAAAATACTTTTGATACAGGGAGATTGAGTTTGAATCAGTTTAAACTAAAACTAGGTATTTAATATATATACTTCAGATAAAAGATCAATTAAATAATAATCCAAAACTAGTGTATTTTATTTCTAGGTTGTTCCTCTCCCTGAAGAACACCAAATCTTGATAGCAGACATTTTATGAAAGATCGGATCCCATTTCCCTGTATCCTTCAGAGGCTGACAACAATTTGCTTTCTGAAAGACAAACGTTCCTTGACATCACTACATGTCTGCTTGCAAGCTTGAAGCAAATTTAAATTTTTTTCCACATTGTAATGATATATTCATTTACCATACCACTGGCTTTTTGCATAACAGTTAACAGTTGCCCCTTTGATGACAACCATGGAAAATCCATCTAATTCTGTATTTCTATGAGGCAGTGCATTGGAGTGGGAGACCCCAACTCTCATTTCAACACTGAATTAATAACTAAAGCTAGCAGATTTATTTTGGGATACAAATAATGCAATACAATTTTAAACTTGTTATCGCTAATTAGTGTTTGATTTTGTAACATTAAACTTTTTTGTGTCAACAATGGAAGTCGGATTTTCCTCTTTTCCTTCCCTAAAAGACACTAATGACTTGGCTTTTACAACAATCTGACAGCTTCATGGCCACTTTTTACTGATACCAACTCTTTATTTCCAGATTTAAAAAAAAACTGAATTCAAATTCTCAAACTGCCATGGTGGGAATTGAACTCATGTTCTGTAGATTATTACTCCAGGCTTCTGGATTACTCTCGACCCCTCTACTGTCTCTGATTTGTCACGCTGCTTGTACGACATCTAGTCCTGGATAAACAGGAATTTCCTCCAATTAAATATTGGAAGACTGAAGCCATTCTTTTTGGTCTCCGCCACAAACTTAGTTCCCTGGCCACTGACCCCATCCCTCTCCCTGGTTACTGTCTATGAGGCTGAACCAGACCGTTCGCAAGCTTGGGGTCCTATTTGGCCCTGAGATGAGCTTCCAACCACATATCCGCTCCATCACCAAGACCGCCTACTTCCACCTTCATAACATCGCTTGTCTCCGTCCCTGCCTCAACTCATCTGCTGCTGAAACCCTCATCCATGCCATTGTTACCTCTAGACTTGACTATTCTAATGCTCGCCTGGCTGGCCTCCCATCTTCCACCCTCCATAAACTTGATCTCATCCAAAACTCTATGCTGCCCGTATTCTAACTTGCGCCGAGTCTTGTTCACCCATCAGTACATTGTCATACCCTACCACTGATTTAATGACTAACTCCCGTGTCAAACCCAATACTCATGAAGGTTTTCAGTACAGATAACAATAGAGTACCAACTTCGTATTTTAAACAGTATGTGGATGGAGGCCGTAGTGTTTTCAGCCACGATGTCTACTAACTAACCATTGGATTCAATGCCAGTTTCCATGATTGAGGAGACTTGCGCACAACAGTGGAATGGCTAGATCAATATGCTACGATTTGTTAAACTAAAATATCCCTACCTTGCATAGAAATGTTTCAACACCGGAAAAAATTATTATGGTCCACCTGGACAGGCCAAAGTTCAAAAAATGTCTTGTTCCTTCAGTTATTTTTTACTCTCAAGGAAGTTACCCAGCTGTCTTGAAGTTGCTGGTGCTCTCTGCCTCCCTGTACAGTCTGCACATTCTTTTGTCACCGTAAACTGTGTTCACTGTGTCGTAACTGCAGCATGTGGGAGTTGGTGGAGACCAACGAGATCCCAAGCAATCACATCTGCAGCTCTGCAGTAAGTGCCTGCAGCTCGAGAACATCGGCTCAGAGTTGTTGAGCTGGAGTCCGAGCTGCAGACATTGCGATACATTAGGGAAGGGGAGAGTTACCATTTTGTTACAGGAGGCAATCACACCCCTTAGGTTAAGTAGTACTTTAGAGTTATTCAATGGACAGGGACAGGAGGGTGTGACTGCGTGTCAGGAAGGTATGGGGACCCAGGATATAGTGATGGAGGAGCCCCAGCCCTTGACCTTGTCCAACAGGTACAAGGTACTTGCTGCCTGTATGGATGAGCAAAAATGAGAAGTCGCACAACACCAGGTTATAGTCCAACAGATTTATTTAATTTTACAAGCTTTCGGAACAGTTCGCTCCTTCGTCAGGTAGGAGGAAGTAGGAGGACGAAGGAGCGAACTGTTCCGAAAGCTTGTAAAATTAAATAAATCTGTTGGACTATAACCTGGTGTTGTGCGACTTCTCATTTTTGTCCACCCCAGTCCAACGCCGGCATCTCCACTGTATGGATGAGAACAAGGACTGCAGGGAGGATGGGCAAACTGACCACAGCACCGTGGTACAGGAGGCCATTCTAGTGGGGGAGTAAAAAGGAATGTGGTAGTGGTAGATGACAGTATAGTCGGGGGATAGATACTGTTCTCTGCAGCCGCGACGGGGAGTACTGAAGGCTGTATTGCCTGCCCAGTGCCAGGGTTAAAGACATCTCCTCGCGGCTGGAGAAGAACTTGGAGTGGGAAGGGGAGGATTCAGTTGTCGTGGTCCACGTAGGAACCAACGACATAGGTAGAACTAGGAATGAGGTTCTGCTGAGAGAGTTTGAGGAGTTGGGGTCCAAATTAAAAAGCAGAAGCTCAAAGGTAATAATCTCTGGATTGTTACCTGAGCCATGTGCCAATTTGCATAGGAATAAACAGATTAGAAGGTTAAATGCGTGGCTGAAAGAGTGGTGTGGGAGGCAGGGATTTTGCTTCATGGGCCACTGGCACCAGAACTGGGGAAAGAGGGAACTGTTCCGTTGGGACGGGCTCCATTTAAACCAGGCTGGAACCAGTGTCCTGGCGAATCGAATAACTAGGGCAGTAGACAGGGCTTTAAACTAATGAAGGGGGGATGAGATGGTTCAGGAAAGAGTAAATTTAAAAGCAGCAAGGGAAATGTCAAGGCTCTAGAGCATAGCAGAGTTTTGGGTAAAAATAAGCAGAGTGGGTCAGGAAGGGACAGAGAGAGTAACAAAGGTAATAGTGCAACAGCGACTAAGGTGACATCAGGGAAAAATAGAAAAAAGTCAAAGCTAAAGGCACTATATCTGAATGTGTGAAGCATTCGCAACAAAATAGATGAATTAATAGGGAACGGTAGCATAGTGGTTATGTTACTGGACTAGTAATCCAGAGGCCTGGACTAATGATCCAGAGACATGAGTTCAAATCCCACCACAGCAGCTGGGGAATTTAAATGCAGTTAATTAAATAAATCTGGAATTTAAAAAAAGGTAGTATCAGTAATGGTGACCATGAAAGTATAAGATTGTGGTTAAAAAACCCACCTGGTTCACTAGTGTCCTTCAGGGAAGGAAATCTGCCATCCTTACCTGGTCTGGCCTGTAGACCCACAGCAATGTGGTTGACTCTTAACTGCCCTCTGAAATTGCCTAGCAAGCTACTCAGTTGTAAAAAAACGCTACGAAAAACAATCAGAATAAAACCGAACGGACCACCCGGCATCGACCTTGGCACCGGCTATGGACGTGACAACGGCATTCCCAGCTCAGTCGACCTGCAAAGTCCTCCTCACCAACATCTGAGGACTTGTGCCAAAGTTGGGAGAGCTGCCCCACAGACGAGTCAAGCAACAGCCTGACATAGTCATACTCACAGAATCATACCTTTCAGCCAATGTCCCAAACTCCTCCATCACCATCCCTGGGTATGTCCTGTCCCACCGGCAGGACAGACCCACCAGGGGTGGCGGTACAGTGGTATACAGTCGGGAAGGAGTGGCCCTGGGAGTCCTCAGCGTTGACTCTGGACCCCATGAAGTCTCATGGCTTCAGGTCAAGCATGGGCAAGGAAACCTCCTGCTGATTACCACCTACCGCCCTCCCTCAGCTGATGAATCAGTACTCCTCCATGTTGAAAAGCACTGAGAGTAGCAAGGGCACAGAATGTACTCTGGGTGGGGGACTTCAATGTCCATCACCAAGAGTGGCTCAGTAGCACCACTACTGACCGAGCCCTGAAGGACATAGCTGCCAGTCTGGGCCTGCGACAGGTGATGAGGGAGAAACCTACTTGACCCTGTCCTCACCAATCTACCTGTCGCAGATGCATCTGTCCATGACAGCATTGGTAGCAGTGACCACGGAACAGTCATTGCGGAGACGAAGTCCCTTCTTCACAATGAGGACACCCTCCATCGTGTTGTGTAGCACTACCACTGTGCTAAATGGGATAAAAATGAGAAGTCGCACAACACCAGGTTATAGTCCAACAGATTTATTTCAAATTACAAGCTTTCGGAGCTGTCGCTCCTTCTTCAGAAGAAGGAGCGACAGCTCCGAAAGCTTGTAATTTTAAATAAATCTGTTGGACTATAACCTGGTGTTGTGCGACTTCTCATTTTTGTCCACCCCAGTCCAACGCCGGCATCTCCACATCATGACCTCTAAATGGGATAGATTCAGAACAGATCTAGCAGCTCAAAACTGGGCATCCATGAGGTGCTGTGGGCCATCAGCAGCAGCAGAATTGTATTCCACCACAATCTGTAACCTCATGGCCCGGCATATCCCTCACTCTACCATTACCATCAAGCTAGGGGAACAACCCTGGTTCAATAAGGAGTGTGGAAGAGCATGCTAGGAGCAGCACTAGGCATACCTAAAAATGCAGTGCCAACCTGGGGAAGCTGCAATACAGAACTACATGCATGCTAAAAAGCGGAAGCAGCATGCTATAGACAGAGCTAAGTGATCCCACAATCAATGAATCAGATCAAAGCTCTGCAGTCCTGCCATATCCAGTCGTGAATGGTGGTGGACCATTAAACAACTAACGGGAGGAGGAGGCTCCATGAATATCCTCATCCTCAAGGATGGTGGAGCCCAGCAAGGGAGTGCAAAAGACAAAGCTGAAGCGTTTGCAACCATCTTCAGCCAGAAATGCCGAGTGGATGATCCTCCTGAGGTCCCCACCATCACAGAAGCCAGTCTTCAGCCAATTCGATTCACTCCACGTGATATCAAGAAACGGCTGAGCGCACTGGATACAGCAAAGGCTGTGGGCCCCGACAACATCCCGGCTGTCGTGCTGAAGACGTGCTCCAGTACTAGCTGTACCTCTAGCCAAGCTGTTCCAGTACAGCTACAACACTGGCATCTACCCGACAATGTCCACAAAAAACAGGACAAATCCAATCCGGCCAATTACTGCCCCATCAGCCTACTCTCAATCATCAGCAAAGTGATGGAAGGTGTCGTCGACAGTGCTATCAAGCAGCACTTACTCACCAATAACCTGCTCACTGATGCCCTGTTTGGGTACCGCCAAGACCACTCAGCTCCCGACCTCATTGCAGCCTTGGTCCAAACATAGACAAAAGAGCTGAATTCCAGAGGTGAGGTGAGAGTGACTGCCCTTGGCATCAAGGAGCACTAATAAAACTGAAGCCTGTGTCCAGTGGTGTACCGCAGGGATCGGTGCTGTGTCCTTTGCTGTTTGTAGTGTACATTAATGATTTAGATATGAATGTAGGAGGTATGATCAGTAAGTTCGCAGATGACACGAAAATTGATGGAGTGGTAAATAGCGAGGAGGGAAGCCTCAGGCTACAGGACGATATAGACGGGTTGGTCAGATGGGCAGAACAGTGGCAAATGGAATTTAACCCTTAAAAGTGTGAGGTGATGCATTTTGGGAGGACTAACAAGGCAAGGGAATACACAATGAACGGTAGGATCCTAGGGAGGACAGAGGATCAGAGGGACCTTGGTGTGCATGTACATAGATCCCTGAAGGCAGCAGGACAGGTAGACAAAGTGGTTAAAAAGGCATATGGGATACTTGCCTTCATTAGCCGAGGCATAGAATATAAGAGCAGGGAGGTTATGATGGAGCTGTACAAAACGCTAGTTAGGCCACAGCTGGAATACTGTGTGCAGTTCTGGTCGCCACACTATAGGAAGGATGTGATTGCATTGGAGAGGGTGCAGAGGAGATTCACCAGGATGTTACCTGGGCTGGAGCGCTTCAGCTATGAAGAGAGACTGGACAGGCTGGGGTTGTTTTCCTTAGAGCAGAGAAGGCTGAGGGGGGACCTGATTGAGGTGTACAAAATTATGAGGGGCATAGATAAGGTAGATAGAAAGGAACTTTTTTCCTTAGTAGAGGGGTCAATAACCAGGGGGCATAGTTTCAAGGTAAGGGGCAGGAGGTTTAGAGGGGATTTGAGGAAAAACTTTTTCACCCAGAGGGTGGTTGGAATCTGGAACTCACTGCCTGAAAGGGTGGTAGAGGCAGGAACCCTCACAACATTCAAGAAGCATTTAGATGAGCACTTGAAACGCCATAGCATACAAGGCTACGGACCAAGTGCTGGAAAATGGGATTAGAATAGACAGGGCTTGATGGCCGGCGTGGACACGATGGGCCGAAGGGCCTCTTTCTGTGCTGTATAAATCTATGACTCTATGACTCTAAGTTAATGGGAATCGGGGGGGAAAACTCTTCACTGGCTGGAGCCATACCTAGCACAAAGGAAGATGGTTGTGGTGGTTGGAGGTCAATCATCACAGCTCCTGGACACCGCTGCAGGATTTCCTCAGGGCAGTGTCCTCAGCCCAATCATCTTCAGCTGCTTCATCAATGACCTTCCCTCCATCATAAGGTCAGAAGTGGGGATGTTCGCTGATGACTGCACAGTGTTCAGTGCCATTTGCAACTCCTCAGATAATGAAGCCGTCCATGCCCGCATGCAACAAGACCTGGACGACATTCAGGCTTGGGCTGATAAATGGCAGGTAATATTTGCGCCACACAAGTGCCAGACAATGACTGTCTCCAAAAAGTGAGCATCTAATCACCGTCCCTTGACATTCAACGGCATTACCATTGCTGAATCCCCCACCATCAATATCCTGGGGGTCACCATTGACCAGAAACTTAACTGGACCAGCCACATAAATATTGTGGCAACAAGAGCAGGTCAGAGGCTGGGTATTCTGCGGCGAGTGTCTCACCTCCTGACTCTTTAAAGCCTTTCCACCATCTACAAGGCACAAGTCAAGAGTGTGATGGAATACTCTCCACTTGCCTGGATGAGTGCAGCTCCAACAACACTCGAACTCAACACCATCCAAGACAAAGCAGCCCGCTTGATTGGCACCCCATCCACCACCATAAACATTAATTCCCTCTACCACCGGCATACCGTGGCTGCAGTGTGTACCACCTACAAGAAGCACTGCAGCAACTCGCCAAGGCTTCTTCGGCAGCATCTCCCAAACCCGCGACCTCTACCACCTAGAAGGACAAGGGCAGCAGACGCATGGGAACACCACCACCTGTAAATTCCCCTCCAAGTCACACACGATCGTGACTTGGAAGTATATCACCATTCCTTCATCGTCGCGGGTTAAAAATCCTGGCACTCCCTCCCTAACAGCACTGTCGGAGTACCTTCATCACACGGACTGCAGCGGTTCAAGAAGGCGGCTCACCACCACCTTCTCGAGGGCAACTAGGGATGGGCAATAAATGCTGGCCTTGTCAGCGACGCCCATATCCCATGAACGAATAAAAAAAAAAATAGCGCTGATAGAATTTAATAGGTTTGATCTAATGGCCATTACGGAGACGTGGTTGCAAAATGACCAAGGTTGGGAACTAAATATTCAGGATACTTAACTTTTAGAAGACACAGGCAAAATGGAAAAGGAGGGGGGGTAGCCCTGATAATAAAAGATGGGATAAAGACAGTAGAGAGAAAGAATCTTAGTTCGGATAATCAAGAAGTAGAATCAGTTTGGGTAGAGCTAAGAAACAGCAACGGGCAGAAAACATTGGTGGGAGTTGTTTATAGGCCCCCAAACAATAGTTATAATATAGGGCAGAGTATAAATCAGGAAATTAGAGGGGCATCTAACGAGGGTAATACAGTAATCATGGGGGACTTTAATCTACATATAGACTGGGCAAACCAAATTTGCAGTAATAGTGTGGAGGATGTGTTCATGGAATGTGTACAAGATAGTTTTCTAGATCAGTATGTTGAGGAACCAACTAGGGAACAGGCTATTTTAGATCTAGTATTGTACAATGAGAAAGGGTTAATTAATAACCTTGTAGTAAAGGGGCCTTTAGGGAAGAGTGACCATAATATGATAGAATTTTATATTGATTTTGAAATTTAGTTAAGTCCGAAACTACGGCCTTAAATCTAAACAAAGCAAACTACGTAGGTATGAGGGGTGAGTTTGCTAAGGTAGATTGGGAAACTACATTAAACGGTAGACAAGCAATGGCTTGCATTTAAAGAATTAATACATAATTTACAACAAATATACATTCCTTTAAGGCACGAAAATCCCACAGGAGAAGTGGTCCGTGGCTAACAAGAGAAGTTAAAAATAGTGTTAGATCAAAGGAAGAGGCTTATATTGTTGACAAAAAGAGGAGTAAGCCTGAGGAGTGGGAGGATTTTAGAATTCAGCAAAGGACGACCAAGAAATTGATAAAGAAAGAGAAAAAAAGAGAGTAAATTAGCAAGAGACATAAAAACAGATTGTAAACGTTTGTATAGGTATGTAAATAGGAAGAGATTAGTGAAAGTAAACATGGGCCCATTAGAGGCAGAGACAGGAGAAATTATAATTGGCAATAAGGAAATGGCAGAGACATTAAACAAATACTTTGGGCTGGATTTTCATTGACCCGTGGAGGTGGGTTTGGAGGCGTGTGGGGGGTTAAAATTGCGAAAACTGGCGGGCGGGCACAAGCTTGCCTCCATCCCGCCTCCACGCAATTTTCATTAAATCGTGCCTGCTGGTCCCGACTCCGTCCCGCCTCTAAGAGGCGGGATAGGCTGTTAAGGCCCTTAACAAGCACTAAATTGCTCTATAATGCCATTTTGAAAGGCTTTTGTGATTTTAACCCTTTTTCTACGTGAAGAACACCTGTTCTGAACCACGAATGTGAAACCTGGCGGGAGCACATTTGGCTGGCTGGCTGGCTGGCATATCTGGATGGATGAGGAGGAGACATATCTGGATGGATGGATGGATGAGGAGGAGACATATCTGGATGGATGGATGAGGAGGAGACATATCTGGGAGTGGTGGTGCAAAAATATCTGGGAGCAGACTTAGGGCTGCTGCTGCTCATTTTGCATCCAGGTCCTCTCACAGCAAAGGCCAGGCAGTCTTTGCAGACCTTCAATGCAGCAGCAATGATGACATCATCAGAGGCGACTTTTAGACTGAAAACACTAATTGGTTCATGGGTTCCCACATGCTGGAACTCAATTGCCCAATTAGGTGAAAATCGCATCAATCTCCCACATCCAATTGCAGTCGGGTGGATAACACGAAAAGTAGATGACACGACCCCAACCCGCCCCCAGTATCAAAATCCAGCCCTTTGTATCTGTCTTCACGGTAGAAGACGCAAAAAACATTCCGGAAATAATGGGGAACCAAAGGTCTAGAGAGAATGAGGAACTTAAAGAAATCAGTATAAGTAAAAACATAGTACTGGAGAAATTAATGGGACTATGTGGCGACAAATCCCCTGGACCTGACGACCTGCATCCTAGGGTTTGAGAAGAGGTAGCTGCAGAGATCGTGGATACACTGGTATTAATCTTCCAGAATTCCCTTGATTCTAGAACAGTCCCCAAGGATTGGAAGGTAGCAAACATAACTCCGCTATTTAAGAAAGGAGGAAGAGGAAAAATGGGGGACTATAGGCCAGTTAGCCTGACCTCAGTAGTAGGCAAAATGCTAGAATCTATTATTAGGGACGTGGTAAGAGGGTACTTAGAAAATCGTAATATGATTAGGCAGAGTCAACATGGTTTTATGAAAGGGAAATCGTGTTTGACAAATCTGTTAGAGTTTTTTGAAGATGCAACTAGTAGGATGGATAAGGGGGAACCAGTGGATGTAGTGTGCTTGGATTTTCAAAAAGCATTCGATAAGGTACCACACAAGAGGTTATTACACAAAATTAGGACTCATGGAATTGCGGGTAATATATTAGCATGGATTGAGGATTGGTTAATGGACAGAAAACAGAGAGTAGGAATAAACAGGACTTTTTCGGGTTGGCAGGCTGTAACTAGTGGGGTATTGCAAGGCCTCAGCTATTTACAATCTATATTAATTACTTAGATGAAAGGACTGAGCGTAACATATCCAAGTTTGCTGATGATACAAAGTTAGGTGGGAAAATAAGATGTGAGGAGAACGCAAAGAGGCTGCAGAGAGATACAGACAGGTTGACTGAGTGGGCAAGAACATGGCAAATGGAACACAGTGTGGGGAAGTGTGAAGTTATCCACTTTGGTAGGAAAAACAAAAAAGCAGAATATTTTTTGAAAGGTGAGAGCCTGGGAAATGTTTGCATTCAGAGGGACCTGGGTGTCCATGTACATGAATCACAGAAAGTTAACATGCAGGTATAGCAAGCAATTAGGAAAGCAAACAGTATGTTAGTTTTTGTTACAAAGGGATTAGAGTATAAGAGTAAAGAAGTCTTACTACAATTATACAGGGCATTGGTGAGGCCACACCTGGAGTACTGTGTTCAGTTCTGGTCTCCTTACCTAAGGAAAGACATACTTGCCTTGGAGGGAGTGCAACGAAGGTTCACTAGACTGGTTCCTGGGATGAGGGGATTGCCCTCTGAGGAGAGATTGAGTAGACTAGGCCTATATTCGCTAGAGTTTAGAAGAATGAGAGGTGATCTAATTGAAAAATAGAAAATTCTTAAGGGGATTGACAGGGTTAATGCTGAGAAAATGTTCCCCTGGCTGAGGAATCTAGAACATGGGGTCACAGGTTCAGAATAAGGGGCGGCCATTTAGGACTGAGATGAGGAGAAATTTCTTATCTCAGAGGGTCGTGAATCTTTGGAATTCTCTACCCCAGAGAGCTGTGGATGCTCAGTCGTTAAGTATATTCAAGACAGAGGTCGATAAATTTTGGGGAATTAAGGGATATGGGGATAGTGCGGAGTTGAGGTAGAAGATCAGCTGTGATTTGCTACATTACAACAGCTACAACACTTCTAAAGTATTTCATTGGTTGTAAAGTGCTTTGGGACGTCCTGAGGTCATGAAAGACACTATATAAATGCAAGTCTTTCTTTTTTTACCTTCTCAAAGGCCTTTTGAAAGTCCATGTATATTATAGCCACTGCATTACCCTTGTCTACTTTTTCTGTTACATCTTCAAAGAATTCAATAAGGTTGGTCAAGCATGACCTTCCCTTTTGAAATTCGTGCTTACTATTCTTTATTATATTTTCGGTTGCTAGATGTTTTTACATAGGATTACATAGGATATACGGCATAGAAACAGGCTATTCGGCCCAACCAGTCCATTCCGGTGTTTATGCTCCACGAGCCTCCTCTCGTCTTTCCTCATCTAACTCTATCAGCATAATCCTCTAGTCCCTTCTCCTTCATATGCTTATCTAGTCTCCCCTTAAATGCATCTATACTATTTTCCTCAACTACTCCCTGTGGTAGCGAGTTCCACATTCTCACCACTCTCTGGGTAAAGAAGTTTCTTCTGAATTCCCTATTTGATTTCTTGGTGACTATCTTGTATTGATGGCCTTTAGTTTTGCTCTTCCCCACAAGTGGAAACACTCTCTGTATCTACTCTATCAAAACCTTTCATAATTTTAAAGACCTCAATTAGGTCAGCCCTCAGCCTTTTTTCAAACGAAGAGAGACCCAGCCTGTTCGTCCTTTCCAACATGGACTGGGTGGACCAAATGGCCTGTTGACATGCTGTAATTTCTATGTAATTCTATATACAGTCCCCACCGCTTATAGCGGGCATGTTGGTGTTAACGCGATTTTCCCGCTATTCACGGTGGATGGTAAAACCAACAAGGTAAGTAGCCAACATATTTTTTGAAAAACGGGAAGTCTCAGTGAGCAACTGCCTCTTCTACAGATGTTTTCAGAATCTCATCACTAACAAGGCGTGAACAGCTGATTGAAACTGATTGACAAACCCGACTTTGGCTGAAATCAGCACCGTCTTTTAAATTGGTACATGGGGTAAGTACTTATTGAACTGCTCGAAATAGTCAGCTGGCTTAATACATTTTCAGCGGTGCCTTTGTAATTGACTGCTATGGTAATGGGAAACGGTTAGCGCCATTTGCCTGATATAGGCAGCTGCCCGTGCTAAGCGTGGACAGTGTAAGTGGTGGGAAGTCTCCACTAGGGGAAGCAGCTACTGCAGGAGACAAATTCTACCATTTCCAGAATGTAATTTGCCATGTGAATATGCTTCTGCAATATATTACTACATGTTGGTGATGATAAAAATTGCTTAGTACAGCTATTAAATTGTCTAGAAAAGCTTGTGGGTTCTATGTATATAGCGTGAATGCATCTTTATAGGAACTGAAATTCTTTTTGGGGAACTAATTAAACAGGTGTAGTGATCAAACAGAAACCCTCTGTGTGTTATGCGGTTTTTCCCACTCCAGCCTTTGCTCCCGCTATTGCGTAAGGTCTGTAATGCTATCACATAGAGAGCAGGTGTTTAATCTGCATAGACATTCATAGGCAGAGTTGAGTAGCTTGTGAAGGTTTCTGCAAGTTTTCTTGATTTCTCCAAAGGCTATTTTCATCCTATAGTCTTCACTGATTGCTTTGTCCTACATAACTTTATACAAAATTTTTTCCCAAGCTTTTTTGAATTTGCTATAAGTTTAGATTGGATATCTAATTGTACTCGCAGCCTTGGCTCAGTGGTAGCACTCCTGTCTCTGAGTCATGGGTTCAAGCCCCATTCCAGAGACTTGGGTGCATAATCTAGGCTGACACTTCAGTGCGGTACTGAGGGAGTACTGTACTGTCGGAGGTGCCAATTTTTGGATGAGACAAATCGAAACCCTGTCCCGTCTGCTCACGTGGACATAGAAGATCCCATGGCATTTTTTGAAACCAACATTTTATCCATCAGAAAACACCACTAAAACATTTGTGGTAATTTATCATATTGCTGTTTGTAGGACCTTGCTGTGAGTAAATTGACTGCAGCATTTGCCTACATTACAACAGTGACTACACTTCAAAAAGTACTTAATTGGCCATGAAGCGCTTTGGGACATTCTGAGAATGTGCAAGTAGTTATATAAATGCAAGTTTGTTCTTTCTTTCAAATTTATTCTCTGTTCCTCCTCTTTGAAAAAGGCTTCTTGCACCTTTTGCTGTGAGGGTGGTAAATCAGTGGGGATTTTCTCTGATTTGGATATCAGCTACACTTTGTACATAGTTGAATGAGAGGCACATGCTGATGGGGTGAGAATGCGAATGTTAATTTCCCCCCGTCTTAATTTGCTGTATTTTCTTGCCCTTTACCTGTCTGAGAACAGGTTAAACGCCATGCAACTGTGGCTTTTAAGTTCCAGTAACAAGTAATCCTGGGAGTGAAACACCCAACCATGTCCTGTATCAGTTTAACCTTGCATTAGAATGTGGTTACATCAGTCGTTAGACTAAATTTGCATCCTCCATCAAGCAGACTCAAAAGTGCAATTATCTGATAGGAAAATTTGTATTTAAACATTGTTCTCTGTTGGCAGATTAATCTGTTAACAAGCTACAAAGTTCTTGCTTGACTATACCAAAAAAGTCAAATCTCAGAAATAATGAGGGAAGTATCTCCCTTTTTATCAAAATATTAAGTTCCACTTACAAGGTGAGCTGTTTTTGGAAATTTTTTAGAAGTATTTCTTCATAATAAAAATCTAGGGGTAGAAATTGGACCTCATTGCACCCATAATACTTCTAAAACAATTCAAAAGCAGCTCACCTTGAAAAAGTACTTATTAAAAATTTTAGACGCAATTTTGAGGACATAAGAACATAAGACGCAGGAGTAGGCTATTTGGCCCCTCAAGCCTGCTCTGTCATTCAATAAGATCATGGCTGATCTGATCTTGGCCTCAACTCCACTTCCCTGCCCGCTCCCCGTAACCCTTGACTCCCTTATCATTCAAAAATCTGTCTATCTCCACCTTAAATATATTCAATGACCCAGCCTCCATAGCTCTCTGGGGAAGAGAATTCCAAAGATTCACGACCCTCTGAGAGAAGAAATTCCTCCTCATTTCTGATTTAAATGTGTGCCCCCTTATTCTGAAATTATGCCCCCTAGTTCTAGATTCCCCCATGAGGGGAAACATCCTCTCTGCATCTACCCTGTCAAGCCCCTTCAGAATCTTATATGTTTCAATAAGATCCCCTCTTATTCTTCTAAACTCCAATGAGTATAGGCCCAACCTGCTCAACTTTTCTTCATAAGCCAACCCCTTCATCTCTGGAATCAACCTCGTGAACCTTCTCTGAACTGCCTCCAATGCAAGTATATCCTTCCTTAAATAAGGAGACCAAAACTGTATGCAGTACTCAGGTGTGGTCTCACCAACGCCCTGTACAGTTGTAACAGGACTTCCCTACTTTTATACTCCATTCCCTTTGCAATAAAGGCCAGTACTCCATTTGCCTTCCTAATTACTTGCTGTACCTGCATGCTAACTTTTTGTGATTCATGTAAGAGACCAACTGCCTGCTTCCCAAGGCCGCTTGAAAGACATCCGACCAGAAATTGGGTTGGGTCATTTTTCTGGCGGCTGCCTAAAGCAGGCAGTGGGTCCCTTACATATGTAAATGAGGGGCCTAACACCTGCTTTAGTCCCCCTTAACAGAAATTGGTCTGCAATGATTGGGGAAGGCATCGGCCCTGTGTCTTTCAGGATTCTTCAATGGCCGCTGCGGCATAAGTAGCGACCACCAACAAAAGGTTATATTTAAAAAAACAAACATTTTTTCCAAAATATTACTGTGGAGCCAGGAGGAGCAGGAGTGCTTCCTCGACTCCACAGTATTGGGAATTGGCTGCCCTGTTCCCGTAACCACAAGCTGCTCCCCCTGTTTGCAGGACTTGCCTTTGGGCCACCGCAGGCGAAGCAAGCGGCCCGATATTCGTGCAGGCAAAATGAGTGAGTTGCATGTGAAGGCGCAGCAGCAGCCAGCAGCTTGCCCAAATGAAGGAAACAAGGCCCTGAGCCTCAGACCTCTCGTTTGGTGCGGTGTTCTGAGTGTGCCATTGGTTATGCACTTGAAAATGGGCCACAACCAGTTTTTACCCCCTAGTATCTGTGGGTGTTGTACATTTCAATGTTACTTTTCTCCTGCTCCATAATTAGTGATCCCAAATTGTAAAGCCTTTCTTAAACATAAGTGTGAGGTGTTGTGCTTTAAGTAATTTCTTGTACTTAAGATTGTTACTGCTAACCCTGCCTTTGACTTGAAGGTTGTGAAGTGAGCAACATCATCACTGCAATATCAGAATAGTTAAAATTACAAATTGACTTCTTAGCGGCCATAATGTCATTTTTTCCCCCTCAAAACAGCTTTTGTTTAATTTTAAATTTACAAAACGTTTGACTGATATGTGCTCCAATCTGTAATGTTGACAGTAAACAGTTCCCCTGTTTTGTTCATTGAGTGGGCCAGCAGTTTTGTACTCTCAGTGGAAATGGTTATGTTTTCTTGTTGAAAAACCAAGGTGAAGGACCATATTGCAGGACACCACCAAGGTTGAGAATGAAAGATGATGAGGTAAATTAGGAATCAGTGATTAGTAATGCCAAGCTTGGGTTTTAAAAGCCTGAACTTTGTCGGAGTGAAAGACTGTGGGAGGTAAGGAGCTTGCACAGTTCCTGGGAAAAAATGAGTTAGAGAAAGAAACTTGACAGTGAGCTTTGATTTCATTGTGGTGAGGCTTTACAGAGGAAAAAAAGAGCCTGTTGAATAGTGTATCCAGAAGAAAGAGAAGTAAAGTTCAAAGGAGCACGACCATATCAATAAAATAGAGAAATGCAAGAAAAGTTGGAGAAGACACGGAGAGGTTGGAGATGAGATGAGAGAGGAATCATCTATCTGACCATAAACTGTGTCCTATATTCTGTGTATTCGTAAGAACGGGATATGACGCTAGACTCATCGATTGACAGTTCCGACGGGCCACAGCGGAAAATCACATAGACCTCCTCAGAAGGCGAACACGGGACACAACCAACAGGGTACCCTACGTCGTCCAGTACTTCCCCGGAGCGGAGAAACTACGCCATGTTCTTTGCAGCCTTCAACATGTCATCGATGACGACGAACACCTCGCTAAGGCCATCCCCACGCCTCCACTACTCGCCTTCAAACAGCCGCCTAACCTCAGAAGTACCATCGTTCGCAGAAAATTACCCAGCTTTCAGGATAACCGACCACGACACCACACAACCCTGCCACGGCAACCTCTGCAAGACATGCCAGATCATCAACACAGATACCATCATCACACGTGAGGACACTACCCACCAGGTACATGGTACATACTCATGTGACTCGGCCAACGTTGTCTACCTCATACGTTGCAGGAAAGGATGCACCAGAGCATGGTACATCGGCGAGACCATGCAGACACTGAGACAACGTATGAACGGACACCGCGCAACAATCGCCAGGCAGGATTGTTACCTCCCAGTCGGGGAACACTTCAGCAGTCAAGGACATTCAGCCTCGGATCTGCGGGTAAGCATTCTCCAAGGCGGCCTTCGAGACACACGACAACGCAAAATCATCGAGCAGAAACTGATAGCCAAGTTCCGCACTCATGAGGACGGCCTCAACCGGGATCTTGGGTTCATGTCACGCTACATGACGTAGAGTCATCCAGACTCGAGTCGTCGTTGGCTTGTTCACAGATGTGATTTCCAGTAAAAAAAAAGTTAACATTTTAAAGTTTATGGTTTTCCATACAGACTGCAGCATTTGACACATTAGACCCCCTGTGACCCCACTTCATTGTCTCAGTTGTATCTTGCTATGTCTTTGATGTGGTGCCTTCCTGGCTGACCTGATTGTTTCTCTGCCGAGATGTGACGAAAGGCAGTCAGAAGGATTAAATGTAGTCGTCTGACATTGTACGCTACACATGCATTGTTCTCTGTCTATATATGCTTTGCCGATTCGTATTCCTTCACTTCACCTGACGAAGGGGCAGCTGCTCCGAAAGCTTGTGATTTCAAATAAAACTGTTGGACTATAACCTGGTGTTGTGCGACTTCTCACTTATATTCTGTGTGGGAGAGGTGCTAGAAGAGCCTCTATGGATATGGGAGTCTTTCTGGAGAGTTGAGTTGTTGAGATAAGAAGTGTTTAGCATGATAAGGGTAACCAAGTTTATTAGAAGCAGCTTTACAACAACTACTTACCTTTATGGTAGTGCCTTTCATGTAACAATATTAGCAATGGAGGAGATGTGGAAGAATGACCATTTGAGGTCAGAGGACATAGTGAACAGATGAAGGACTAAGAATGGAACCATCAAAAGTTAAAATGGAAGCTGTTGGTTAGACTTGGCAAACATGAAGAAACTGACTTTGGAAAAAGTAAAAGAAACAAGATTTTTATTGCTTTATTTAGGGGCAAGGAGATTCTGAAGATATAGGTCCAGATGTTGCGGTAAAATAACGACGAGGCTATCAGCACTCACCGTTGTAAAAGATTGAATCAAACAGCAACTTCCGGCGTCTGCACATATGCAGTTAAACGCAAAAATCAGGACGTTGCTGTGTGAGATGCCCTGCTGCTCCAGAAGCTTCACTATAATGGTGCCTCACCGAGAGATTTGGCATTCAAATACATGTAAGGGCATGAATTTACAGTACTTGCATGATAGATACCCACTAAACACGCCAGGAAAAGTTAGGGCTTGCCCAATCAAGTGTAAGTGAATTTTTAACGGCGTGACAAGTCTGAGTTACTGCCAAACACCCTCTCTGGCACTGAAAATTTAAAAAAATTCTATTTTTTTAACTTTTTCTTTCTGTCTCTTTTAACTCTCTTAATCCCATCTTCCTCTCCCTCTCTTTATTTCGGTTTCTGTACATGATTTGGCATTGAATTAACTATTCTAACTTACACTTCCTGGTTAAGCGTGTCGAAGTAAGGATTCTTTAATCTGATTGGTTAAGGAGACACATAGTTGCTTTCCCTGTTCACACAAGCCCCAGATCCCTTGTAGAGGGCGTCGCACTGTTTTGGATTTCTAATTACTGTTAGTTGCAGTGTAAAAGCCCACAGAAAGTCTGTGGGTAAGTGTAATGAACGGCTAGTGCTGTTCATTCGCCGTTGACTGCAAAATACGCGCCATAGTGATTCAACCATTGCACAGTGAAAACTGAAGGTTGTGAGCACTTAGGGTATGTGAACGGAAGAAGGTTGCTGAATATACAGTGGAATAATCAACAAAAGAATGGATAGGGTTTGATGATGAGTGGAGAGGTTTATTGAAATGAGGAAGAAAGGTAGTGGGAGAGGGCATTGGGGAAACCCTGACTTGGGGGGAAATAAAGGTCATGAGCCCATCAACTGCAGTACAGATAGAGGGACTTGAAACTAGATAGTCATGAGCATCACTTTAGTGTTCAGCTATAAGATTGTAATTAGCTTAGACATGCAGTGTCAGATCCTTTCAGAGGTTTTGGAGATGTTCAGGGCAATGACATATTAATAGCAGAAGTGTTAAAAAGCAGAATTCCGGAGGCGCATAAAACAGGCAACAAGATCGCTAGAAGAAATAAAAATGAAAAACAACAGAAAATTCTGGAAATCTGAAGCAAAAATACAAAAATGTTAGAAAAACACATCAGGTCAGTTAGCATCTGTAGAGAAAAGACAGGTTTTGATGTTGCAGATGTGAACCCTTTATCAAGACTAAAGACAAAAAGATAAGCATAGTCTTGAACATCTCCAAACCCTCTGACAGGATCTGTCACTGTGCACTTTTAAGCAAGATCACTAGTAGAATAGGCATGCCAAAACTATGTTGCTGATCATGGATTAAGCCAGAGCTTTCAAGGTGATGGATAATTAGAGAGTTGGTAGCAGCTTCTATAATTTTAGAAAGTAGTAAGGGCAGTAGGATATTTGAACGGCAAGAGCGATGACATTTCATAGGGATTGGGATTGGGTAACTCTAAGCAAATTTCCAAATTTCCATTGGGAGTAAGGGAGATTAAAGAGATGGCATAAGAGAAGGGTACACATCTTGAGGATGATTGTTCAGGTAGTTTCATTGGAGTCCAGAGAGTGGAGGATCTAATAGACTTTAGTGGCAATAAAACTTAATGGCCATAATGATTGAACAAAATGGGGCTATGGGAGGAAGTTCTTTATTAAGATCATTAAAATCAGAATTTGAAGAGAAAAGTGAGTGAAAAAGGTTAGCTTTTATTAAAGGAGAGCTTGCCATTAAAACACAAAGATGGGAGAGGGGGGAAGAGGAAGATCTATAAAGGTTATGAGACAGCTTGGGTACAGGACTAACTACTGGTGGAGTAGGAAGATAGCAGTTGACCCGTCAATTCAATTCAGTTGCATTTGGCAGCTCTAATAGTGGATTTACAGAAGTTACAAGCAGAGATAAACTTGCCTCTGGATTGATCAAGATGCAAGATGTGATGGACAGAATTTTTGGGACAACAGAACAGCAGACACAATTAAACCAAGATGCAATGCCGGATCTGACAGAAGGGAACTTTTCCATGCAGCTAGAATAACATTGGTTAATTCACTGGCATAGATAGAAGGGTCAGAAGGGTGAATGTGTCAGTTTGACTGGAGAAAGGCAGCAATGAATTCTTGAAGCATGGAGCATCACAATTTTAGCTCTATAGTGCGAAAGATGGGATGGTTTACAGATTTGTAATTGTTGCAGATCTTTCTGCAAGAGGGAGATATGAGACAGTGGTCAATAGAGCCCAGCAGTGAGGAGACAGATACAGTGTTGATAGTTACAACTGATGATGCAGTAAATATCTAGGACATTGGCAGAATTACTGAACCAATGAAGGATATCAGTGATTGATGAGTTGTTAAAGGGCATTGAGTGTAGCAAAGGCATTACTGCTAGCCTGGTCACCAGAGGAGCTGTGCAGCTATTGTAGATGATGAATCTCCAAGAATGGTAATTTCTGAAGCGTAATTAATTGATCAATCCAATTTTGCTTGGGAAATGTTGCAGAGAGCTGGCACGGGCTCGATGGGCCGAATGGCCTCCTTCTGTGCTGTAACCATTCTATGATTCTAATTCCAGGGGTATATTTTTCCTTGTTTCCTAATGCAACCAAAAAAGTGTGTGGAAATGCATAACGATAAACCACTAGAAGGAAATATAGCCCCATGGGTATTATCAATGTAGGAGAGCAATATTGACAGCAGGTGAATTTAGTAAAGTGGGGAACAACTTATTTAGCTATTCAAGGTCAAAGTCAGGCAATTAAAAGGAGCTAAGATGAGCAGCAGGAATGTCAGAGCAAACATAAGCACTTACACCTTCTTTGGATTGAAAATCCAAATAGAAAGTGTAGAAACATGGAAACCAGAAAATGGTGATACTTCGGTTTCAGTGAGAAACAAAAGATGCAGTGGGATGATTCGCGAGATGAAAATAGACAAGAGTCAAGATTTAAAGAGCTGGTACAAATATTGAAGTGAAGGTTAAAATGAGAAACAGCAGCAGCAGATGCTGTGGGTTTTGTGTGTCTGGGACCACGCTAAGTTGTAGGACATTTAAAAAATTCGTTTATGGGATGTGGGCGTCGCTGGCAAGGCCAGTATTTATTGCCCATCCCTAATTGTCCTTGAGAAGGTGGTGGAGAGCCGCCTTCTTGAACCGCTGCAGTCCGTGTGGTGAAGGTACTCCCACAGTGCTTTTAGGGAGGGAGTTCCAGGCTTTTGACCCAGCGACGATGAAAGATCGGCGATATACTTCCAAGTCGGGATGGTGTGTGACTTGTAGGGGAACTTGGAGGTGGTGGTGTTCCCATGTGCCTGCTGCCCTTGTCCTTATAGATGGAAGAGATCGTGGGTTTGGGAGATGCTGCCGAAGAAGCCTTGGCGAGTTGCTGCAGTGCATCTTGTAGATGGTACACTGCAGCCATGGTGCGCCGGTGGTGGAGGGAGTGAACGTTTAAGGTGGTGGATGGGGTGCCAATCAAGCGGGCTGCTTTGTCCTGGATGGTGTCGAGCTTCTTGAGTGTTGTTGGAGCTGCACTCATCCAGGCAAATACTTGCATATTTGTCATAATTTTAACGGAAGATAAATGGAAGGGCCTGTCATTGTTGTAACATATGATGAACTATGTGGCCGATCAGTGGTCTTGATGGTGTACTCGAGCATAATTGCACAGTAGAAATTCCCACCCAGTCATGGACTGCAGTGCAGCTATGCTGGGATTTTCACTCGCTGAAGGGGCAGGTTCCTAAAGTGCTACCAATCAGATCTGGCCCCAGATGTTCAGTTTGCTGCACTGCGAAGCCACGTGTGACCACATTACTCCCCAAAAGGAGCAGCCATCGTATCACCTTAGCTAGTGATGGAACTGAGTAGGAACAAGAGAAGAGGGGGAAAAAATGACCAAAGAACCAAGGAACTGAGAGGGTGTGGGAGGGGACAAGTACCAACAGTCTTGTTACAAAAAAGGGACAGAATTTAAAGAAAAGTGTCTGGCAACCACCCAGATTATTAGAACATCCTAATGTGACTTGATCATGTATATGTGGATGTGGTATCACCTCAGGCGATTGCAAGAGGATCTTCCATGTTTGCTGTTGTCAAGGCTACAGAGCAAAAACATTGTCTAAACATTCAAATTTCTATGACTCAATTTAAATTTAGGAGTTTATATTTTTGTTTTACCAGATACAGATATGAAATTTTGAGGAAATGGTATTCCATTTCAAAATGGTAATGGAAATTGCTTGTACTGTATGGAAATGTAAAACTTATTTGTGAATTCTGCACGATGATGATTTTATTATGTTTTGTTTTATGCCACCTGTTGTCACCAAAACAGTCTCTCTTCAACTCTGTTGGTTTTGCAAAACCTGCTCTGGATTTTTTGTTTTTATTTTATGCCACCTGTTGTCACCAAAACAGTCTCCACCAAATTGTACTATTTTTTCACCATATAAACCCTGTGGTGATGATTCATGCTGTATCTTGTCATATTAAGTGACAAAGTGAGAACAAGCAGACAAAGGACAACTCATTTTTCCCCACCGACACCAATTGACAAGAAAAAAAACTTATAAAAAAAACGACTCCCATTTGTAGTTTGTCGAATGAAAGACTCTCCTGATCTTAAACCAGTTGTATAGTTTGCTTATCAGTAAGCTAATGTGATTTGACATTAGTATGTCTCATAGTTTAGTACTGCATTATTCAGTTTCAGCTGGCATTGTGAGGAGTAATAGGCTAAGATGTAGCTAGGTGGAAATCCCCTTAGTTATATTTTTCTATGCAGGAAATAACCTTGTTTATGATCAACTAATGTTCCCAGTGTTTTCTTTGAGGTGGGAGGGTCATAGGGGTCAGATTAAAGACAAGGTTAAACTATTGTACCAAGCCTAGCATGAAGAATGGAACAATGCACTTTAATGTAGTTTTGTACAGTATTGTTTCAGGGAAAGCATTGTGCTTTTATGAACGACCAATTACAAATTACTGTAAACCATACACATCAAAGCAAATAATAAACCCATTTTCCTTCATTGCCCTCTTTGCATCTTGCTGGATAGTAACTATTACCAGTACTTAATATGTGGAGATAGTCTCTGTTACAGCAGCGCAGAATGACTTGAAATTACTACTTTTTCTAGAGATCATTGTCAATTGAGATGGCGTCTTTACATTACAACTTATTTCTAATTTTCATTTTCAAAGATTTTGTGTTCAATTTCAGAGACTGTTGTCTGGCTAAAATTATGTAGCTTTGAAGTCTCAGTCATTTATTGCTAATTATGTCTATTTGTTGTATAGCTATCATAAATTTCTATCTGATTTACATTTAATGCAAAAGAACTAGGAGAAAATCTCTCAACTTTACTCTGGAGCATTATTTTCATATTAGCAACATACTTAAGAATACACAGATAATGGTAATGGCAAGTGATTATTGGACCAATTTTAGAAATATTCTTGTTTAAGAACAGGTGCTTCAGTCTTCCAAACACTATTGAGAAGTGGTTGTTTTAAATTTGTAATGATTTTCTGTAATATATTTGTGTTCTGCTTTAATAATGTTGAACTAAGTGTCGAGATTGCTGAATATATAGAAAGTGATATTGATGTGTTGTGTGGTTTTGTGCAGTTTTAATGAAATAGCACCTCCATGTGAGCACTAGCAGAATTGCATAGATTTTAAAAGCTCATAGTAAGTGATGAAGCACTCAAGTTGCCTTTTAAATTTGACAACAATTGGCACATTTTCCCCAAAGCATGTAGATATTTTTACAAACGTTTGAAGGCAACTTGTACTTTATTTGAGTTAAAATTTTAAATGTGTTCTAAAAATAGGTTCGTACGGAACTTGAATGTTATCATGTATTTTTAAATAGGTGATAGACTGATAGCACAGACAATGAAAATAAATAACCACTTGTGCACAAAGCATCTTCAACATGGCACTTTGTGGTTTACAGTGCAGAACTTCATTTGTGTGAAGTATGATAAATGGACAGACATAAACAAAGATTCCAACAGCAACCCTTCATAAATGCTATGGTTAAACCTGACTGCTGAGTTCAAGACTCTAATGACACACATATGTTACCTTTGCTTTGAATATAAACCAAGTCTTGGATGCTGCACAGGCAGTAAGTTTTCAGTGTAAATTTTGCACAGCAAGGGACTCTGTGGTATTTAATTTCCCCCACCTGAAGCATATCTTTAACAACTTTGACCACAACCCGAACCTGTGCAGTGGTTGCTGTTGTGGTTTGCAAGGTGTATGGTAGATTTTTGTGAACCTCATCACCATTTGGGTTTAGTTCAGACAGCAGATCCTTCCTGACAAGGTGCATACAAGAGATCTGAGTAATAATTTTGGTTTAATAAAAAAAAGTTAAACTCTTGCTTTTTAAAGGTGATGCTTTTTACAAACAAAACCACATAAGTTCACCTGAACAAGTTGATAGAATGATGTGTTTAGATTCTAGGTTATCAATATTATGAAGTGAGTACTGAGTTCATAAGGGGTGGAGGGAGCGAAAATCCATGATACTTTGTGTTAAAAGTAGAAGTTACACCTGAACTTAGTCAATGGCAGACCTGACACTTTCCCCTTTAGACCTGTCTCTGTATTTTGGTTTCCTTAGTGAAAAAGTCCCAAAACATTTGATATTTCTTTCAATAAAATTGTGCATTTTTTGGTTTTGGAGTCCTAAAGTTGCAGCTGAAGTGTGCCAAATATACTGGTTATTTATAATTGTAATTGCATTCAGATAAACCACTTTAAACCTTTACTTGTGAAACTCTTTCCAGGTCAGTCAATTTTTAGGACAGTAATTGAAAGTTATGTCTCTGTCTCTCATACAATTCCTACTGCTAACAGTACTGAAACTCAATTTTCTTCGATCACAGCACTTTTAAGGTTGTGTTCATTGCGAGAAAATTAAAAACGTAACTATCTAATCTTTAACCTTTTGTCATCATAACCACATGTCTCCTTGTGTGTCTGGGATAAAACATTGACCTTGAGTTCATCACAATCTTAGAGCAACTAGAGATGGGCAATAAATGAGGTCTTGCCAGTGTTGCACACATCCCAATAACAAATAAAATAAAAACACATAATCGGGTAATTAGAGGATCAGCCATGATCATATTGAATGGCGGAGCAGGCTCAAAGGGCCGAATGGCCTACTCCTGCTCCTATTTTTCTATGTTTCTAATCAGCGTCTACTTTTGTCCTGTTATCCAGGTCAGAGAAGCATGGGTATATGTTCACTGGAGAGCAATAGGCATTTCTCAGATGATAGCTACATTTGACAACTATTATAAATGAGAATCTTTCCACCTAACTGTACTAAACATTGAGTTTGTTTTTGCTCATCAAGTTGAGGGATATTATTGGTGGGAGATGGAACACGTTCCAATTTTGGGCAACCAGTGTCAGTATCAGCATTCTCAGGTCAGGTAGATGCAGAGTAAATCTCCTTGCAGATACAGAGTAACAATGCACCTCAGTCCCTACCTCTGAAAGGCATCGCTTACTGCACAGTAACATTTTACCTGTTAGTCTGTCACCTCTCTGAGTGAGGTAGCCAGATTGGTGTCTTTTTTGTACTGTGGGCCCATTCCCACTTGGCAGTGGATTGAGATTGTCAAACTCATTTCATGTAGGATCCTCACAGCCGGCAAACAAGAACCTTGCATCTCATCCGTCTGCGTTGGATCTGAATCCAGCTCCCAGAGGTAAAAAGCCAGTGACTAACCCGTTGTGCCATCCAATCCATCTACACTGCGTGTTAATATTAGACTTTGTACATGAAACATGAGCAAATGCCACTTAAGGCACCACTGGGTTTTAGGTCTTTCACTGCTGAGATGATTAGATATGAGAGGATATGTTAAAAAAAGAATGTACCCCTTGTCTCCAATATTACTGATATTAGCTCAGCTGGAACATCAAGGAAGAGGAATCTTTTTGAGAATTAGCAGCTTAGACCTTTAATATTCTAAATATTTAGCCTGTTGGAGAAGTTCTTCTTTGAGTGAATTATTTTATATTAATGTATGAATACTACAGTACTTGGAAGTTATTTCCTCTGTGTATTTAGTGTAATCTTTCAACACCCTCATAGTTCTATATAGTAGACAAAAGAGACCAAGAATATATGTTCAGGTAATCCAACTGCTCTTAAACAAAAAGAATGCTGACCAGAAGGTTGCAGGTTTGGGCCTAGTTAGTGGAACTTGTATTTCTGCTCCCAGCTGGATCACTAGATGGGGAAGTGTTATGTGAAAGTGAGATGTTCTCTTTTTTTTTCTGTTGGAGGAGAAACCTGCCATCATCCATCATGTCTTATTTGAATTGCACTTCCTACTAGCCTGACAAAGTAGTATAGACGGCGGTTATGGATAAAACGTCTTGCTTTTTTATTAGGAGGAGGATTTATGATTGGTAGTGGCCTGTAAGGGGAAAGGAAGTAATCAGAAATTATATTAAGGATGTGCAGAGGGACAGCATTGCATTACGTGCAGTCATGGTTATTTTTTGGTTTTCCTATGATTAGGGACAAGATTAATGTAAAGGGATACGATATTAGTCACATCAATGCCTGTTAAGTTTTTCAAAAGCATATTACGTTTTCTTGATACTGCTAGAATTGCAGACCTCAATGATTGTGAAGTGAAACTTGAAAGGAGGTTTTGAGAAAGATGATCTAAATCTTCATTTTGTTGCATACGTTTCAACATTACACTAAAATGTTTAGTAAGACATCTCGGTAAGACCTGTTTGCTACAGGGCTGTTAAAAGTAAAGATAATAGTTTTCTAGGAATTCCCTTGCTTGCTATAACTTTTTTTTTAACTTTAAGCGTGGTGTGGGGAGGGGAGGGTGTGAAGGAAAGCTGCCCTGATGGCCTGTTGGGTAAATGCACTGCCTAATGTGGTACTGAGTCATTCAGACAACAACAACTTGCATTTATATAGCGCCTTTAACGTAAACACAGGAGCGTTATCAGACAATATTTGACATCACGCCGCATAAAAAGATATTGGGACAGGTGACCAAAAGCTTGGTCAAAGAGGTAGGTTTTAAGGAGCAACTTAAAGTAGAGAGGTGGAGAGGTTTGGGGGGGGCGGGAATTCCAATGGTTAGGGCCAATCAGCTGAAGGGACGGCCGCCAATGGTGAAGTGAAGGAAATCGGGGATGCGCAAGAGGCCAGAATTGGAGGAGCGCAGAGCTCTCGGAGGGTTGTAGGGATGGAGGAGGTTACAGAGATAGGGAGGGATTTGAACAGAAGGATGAGAATTTTAAAATCGAGGCATTGCTGGACTGGGACCCAATGTAGGTCAGCGAGCACAGGGATGATGGGTGAACCGGACCTGGTGCGAATTAAGATACAGGCAGCAGAGTTTTGGATGAGCTCAAGTTTACGGAGGGTGATGGGAGGGTAACCAGCCAGGAGAGCATTGGCATAGACCGGTATGATGTCTGATTTAATCTGCAGTCTGTGCTGAGTTAGCTGAGCCAAGTCTGGGAAGTAAAATTTGCTACAGTGCCCTAGGTCTAGGGAGAGTTCTTACTCCTAATGACTATCTAGCAACTTCTGCTGAAAAGACAAACGTTTGGTGATTGAGTAAGGACAGGATTGGGATTGGCTGCCAAACTGCCATAACTGAATGCCTGCTGGCAATGGAGGACTGCTAGCACCAGCAGCACCATAACCCAGCACGGGCTGGCCCCTTCAGGAGAAGAGGAGAAAACAAGTGAAAATGCATTGCTCTTATTTTTGTCTGGGGCAGGGCAAGCAATAAGTTCTATTTAGATTGTACTATCAAATTAATAAATATCAACACAGGATGTTTGGGAGGAAAAAACTATTTTTAAAAAATTCAGTTTTTGTCATATTTTCCCCAGAAGAGCTTCTGATCCATAATTCAAAATAATTTTTCCCATTTTTACTCAGTCGTCAATATTGACTGCTAATTCCTGTTCAAAAAGAAAATGTAAATTCCTGAAGCCTGTCTGAGAAGAGGGTTAAAGTGCTGCTGCTTGAAATTTTTGTTTCTTTTCAGGCAGTAGGTGGATAAAGCAAAATTTGTAATTCCTGGCACCACTTGTGGGGTAGAAATGTTCTGAGAGAGGGTTGGTGTTTCTTTCACCTTCTGCTCTGATTCTGATGGGAGTATGTGCTCCAGAAGGGTAACGTTGCTGGGGATATTAACATTATAAGAAAAGACACACACTTCTTACAAATACTATCTTTAGATTTATTAGCTGTTTCTACAATGTAAACCTATTTCGGGTACAAAATTTCCCATTCTTGCTTCTGCACCCTCTCGGAGGGAAGAGAAGTTGTCACCAAACTTTCCACTGCAGATTTTGATGCCTTTGCTGGGCAAAAGTGGTGCTGTACTGATACGTGCCCCTAATATAAATGGAAAAGATACTCTGACCATTTAACCAAATTAATATAGAGCGTCACAAGCTATCTTTCTTAAAGCGTAATCCTGAATCTGAAACACAGCTGTGAAATTGGTCTTTGTTTTGTTATCTGAAAGTCTGCCTTTGAATCTAAACCATTCCCTTAAAATGGCTCATTTTATGGCCTATGTGTCATAGTGTCGTACTGTTTTGGAAGTCTTGGTAAAAGAAAACCAAATTGTTTCCAGTAGTAACAGCATTTAAGTGATGCACCCCTGGTACTTACAGAAGATGATATCATGATAATCAGACATACTTTGCGTGGAAGCAAGATAAAGAACTCATTTGAGATTTGAGTGGAAGGGAAAAACGAATTTGGCCAAGTTACCTGTACAGTGTCCAGTTATCACATGCTGAGCCCTTTTCCCCCTAAAAGAGGAACACCATATTCAGTTACTTCAACATTTGTGTACAATTTTATGCCAATCCAAAGGCAAGTTACATAGGAATGCAGTTTGTACTAGGAAATGTGCCAGAAATTCAGGCTCCTTATGTCACTATGTGCAACTCATTTGATCCATTTTCTGGGTTGCCTGGAAGGTAAGTGTGGTCACTTGCTGCAGTCTGGTTGTACTTTACACTAGGTGTGTTGCAGCCCCCCTCTGAGACCTGTACTTAGAGCACAATGCTGAGCTGGTAGGGTTTGTGTTGCAGGCTGCAGCTCTGCCCAACACATACCGAGATCTGTTCATCGACAGGTAAAATATTATTCTGAGAGCACGGGCAGGAGCATCTACACATTAAAATGACTCTGTTGTACCTTTATAAAGTGCCCATGAATGGACCACCTGAATACTTTTAAACATAGCTTCATACCATACTGGAGTTCTACTACACACAATACCAAGGTCAGATGGTGTGCTACCTTTCCAAGGGGGTGTCACATTGCTTAGTTTTGATGTGTTCAGAAGTCTGACCTGATTCCTGAATTATTTTGCCATTTTTTGTGTCACTTCAACTAATCTGCTTTGCATTGAAGCAAAAATGGTTGTTATAACTGCATCTTTAGTAGTTTAAATTTTACTGCTGTGTATTATTCTACCTTTCTGATCTTACTGCATTTGTACTTTAGGAAAAGCAAGGGAACAACCTGCTGGAGTTGATGTCGACATTGTGCCAAAAGTAGCAAAAATGACAGTATCTGGAAAACAAATAACAGGCTTTAATATACCAAGGTAACTCTCTTTTTCCTCTCTCTTATATTGGTTAAATGTTTTAAATTGCACTTCTTGCCAGTGTCGTCAAAATTTTGATTTTAAAAAAATATTAAATGTTTTTGCCAAAAGTATCGTGGGAAGTACAACACAGAGTAGAGATAGTTTTCAGAGATAAGCTTATCTTGATTAGAGGAAGAGACTGTTTTTAAATCTGAACAGTCTTGCTGAAATAGTTCACATTTCACTTTTGTTTTTGCTAAAATGGTGTGGGAAGGGGTGTATGTGTGGAAACGGACGAACACATGAATATGTTCAGAATGTTGTCTGACCTTTTCTTAAAAAGTAGAGAAAAAGTAGTCTATGTGGATAGTAAAATGTCACAAAAATACTTATAAAAGGGAGAGAGGAACTCATTTAAAGGGTAACGAGGAAAATGTGAAATGAACCAGAGACCAAATTTATGTGTTGCACTAAGTTTAACTGTTTTATATTGTTAATAAAGTTTATTGTAATTCAAAGATGATATGATTCTCAATGCTTTCTCATGTCCGCAAAACCTATTTCAGGGTTTTTTTGGGGTATGGTAACTGATACTATATGTGTTGGCTGCATGGCCAAAAAAGGTACCATTTTTACTAATCAGTTAAGTGCTTTTGAAGCACAATGTAAGGATTCAGAATTGTGAGTAATATTGAGAAACTGTTGCCATTACCATCTTCCTACTTGAAGTGGATTTGGTTCTATAATGACCTAATTTTTTGTATTAAAAGTGTGCAGCTTGGTGCGACATGGGTATTCATGTTGGTGCATAGATTGCCCTGCTTTTATAGCTGTAGTGTAACTGCAGGAAGAGCATAAAACCCAAACTATTTATCCATCTTTATTTAGTCCCTATTTAAAGATTTTTAAATCGCAGTAAATATAGGAAAGCTTATATTTTCAGAACAAATTAAGACATTCTTTCATGAACGTGGAAGATCTGTAATGCACCAGTGGTTTGGGTACATTTGTGTTATCTAAGAAAGCAAGAAAGACTTCATTTATATAGAGCCTTTCGCGACCTCAGGACGTCCCAAAGCGCTTTACAGCCAATGAAGTACTTTTCAAGTGTCATCACTGTTGTAATGTAGGAAACGTGGCAGCCAATTTGCGCACAGCAAGCTCCCACAAACAGCAATGTGATAATGACCAGATAATCTGTTTTTAGGTATTGGTTGAGGGATAAATGTTGGCCAGAACTTCCCTGCTCTTCTTTGAAATAATGCCATGAGATCTTTCATGCCCACCTAAGAGAGCAGACGGGGCCTTGGTTTAATGTCTCATCTGAAAGACGGCACCTCCGACAGCACTCCCTCAGTACTGCACTGGAGTGTCAGCCTAGCTTTTGTGCTTTGCTAAATCTAGCCTTGCTGTACAAATGTTATATTTATTCTGAAGGAATGGCACGTTTATGTTTATTCTCTCTGATTTTCTCCCCTTCTGCCCCTCTGTTGACAGTGGTGACACATGATATATGGTTTCACATGCAGTGGAAACCTCTGAATGTGGCCGAGGTTAACAGACCTAAACAATGACTGTAGGTATTGGTGAAGAATCACCACCATGCCCAATCTAAGGGTTTCTGGAGAATGATCAGGCCAATTTTCTTCCCCCCCCCAACCCACTCTCCAGCATTACCCACATGAAATCAATTAACTTAAAAATGGATGGAAAATTGTGGGCAGCACACCTGCAATTTCACAATATGCATGTCCCATGGGTAAGGCACCTAAGTGCACATTCATAAAATCAGCCCCATAGTTTTTCTATCCTACCCAATCAATTGTTCACTTGGGAGTCTTGTAGATTTTACTGAGTACAAAATTTGCTGTCTCTGGTTAATGAAAATGTTGTTTACAACCGGAGGACAATTCCGACAGTGGCTTATTTTTCTTCTATACAGTAGGCATGAATGTGTTCTTACATTAGAAATATGAGTGTGCTTGGAAGTGTGCTGCACTAATGTTTATTTCATTGGTTATAGTGCAAATGTTGATGAGAATGACCACCTGCGAAAGGGTGCAGTGCCTGAAGAGGCTTTTCCATCCGCGGTGCTGGAGGCTCCACTCAAGCCAAATTCTACAGCTCGTGTTGCCCCTTTAACTGAAGAAGCAACAGTGGTTCAGACTCCAAGTAAAGGCTCTGCCAAAGCAAGACAGCAGATTGATGTGAAAGCTGAGCTTGAAAAGAGACAAGGAGGCAAACAGCTGCTCAATCTTGTTGTTATTGGTAAGGGATAATTGGTCTTGCAGTTAAAAGTGTATACAGTTATCGTTTTCTTATTAGAACTGTTATTGCAGGTTGTCCAGCAGGAGAGCACAGTGGTTTTCCAACCAGATGCACCACAGACGAGTAGGATACAGGTGTGTGCCTATATGCTATTCGGAGCACTGCAAAATTCTGGCTGTGGGAAGGCCTCAAGTGAAGGCATGGAGCTTCTTAACATTGCAGGGAAGGTGTATCACCTTATGCAATTCAGTATGTCTCCCAATAACCACTTCCAGCAGCAGCAGCAGATGGACAAAGTTACTTGTCGTTCGTTTTGGCAAGAGGATCGTGTGTCCTGTGACAGCAGCTAAATAGGGAAGCAAATTAATAATGTTTAGAAAAACTTTACTGGAAAATGAACCATGACATTAATCAGTAGAATAACAGTGATTGTTAACAACAACAACTTGTATTTATATAGCACCTTTAACGGAGTAAAATGCCCCAAGGCGCTTCACGGGAGGGTTTTCAAACAAAATTTGACACCGAGCCACATGAGATATTAGGACAGATGACCAAAAGCTTGGTCAAAGAGGTAGGTTTTAAAGAACGTCTTAAAGGAGGAGAGAGAGGCGGAGAGGTTCAGGGAGGAAATTCCAGAGCTTTGGGCCTGGGCAGCTGAAGGCACGGCCACCAATGGTGGAGCAATTAAAATCAGGGATGTGCAAGAAGCCAGAATTGGAGAAGCACAGAGATCTCGGAGGGTTGTAAGGCTAGAGGAGTTTACAGTGATAGGGAGGAATGAAGCCATGGAGGGATTTAAAAACAAGGATGTGAATTAAAAAATTATATGTGTAGGCCAGTAAAGTTTCTCTGTGATAGTAGAGCTATGAACCCATACAGGTTGCCCTTCCCATAACAAATATGGTCACCCACAGTTTTTGGTATTTTACACACAACATATATGGATATTTCAATAAAGTTGCTTTTATAATTTTTATCTTTGCTGACATGTATTACATTTTTGTTTTTTTAACTAATATTTTCCTCATGCTCGGCAGCCAAGACCTCTCCCATATGTGAACCCTCACTCACTACAAACCAGAGCGTACCTTTATACACAGCAGTGCCAGCTGTGGCTCAGTTGGTAAAACACTCGCCTCTGAGTCAGAAGGTTGTGGGTTCAAGTCCCACTCCAGGGACTTCAGCACATAAAGCTAGGCTGACACTCCTGTGCAGTGCTGAGGGAGTGCTGTACTGTCAGAGGTGCTGTCTTTCGGATGAGATGTTAAACCGAGGCCCCGTCTGCTCCCTCAGGTGGACGTAAAAGATCCTGTGACACTATTTTGAAGAAGAGCAGGGGAGTTATTCCCAGTGTCCTGGCCAATATTTATCCCTCAACCAACATAACAAAAACAGATTATCTGGTCATTATCACATTGCTGTTTGTGGGAGCTTGCTGAGCGCAAATTGGCTGCCGCGTTTCCCACATTACAACAGTGACTATACTTCAAAAAGTACTTCATTGGCTGTAAAGCGCGCTATATAAATGCAAGTCTTTCTTTCTTTACCAGTATCTTTTAATGTAATGAGTTGAACAGAAACCCTTGTTACTGTGTTTAGCTTAGTGGATATGTCAGGAACCCTCATGTGATTTCCTTGACTTCAGAAAGCAAAGTAGAATAAATACTATTCGAGCATGGCTTAGATCTATAAACAAAGATCAAATTTATTAAAATAATAGATTAGCAATAACACAGTACACCAGATTACAGTATTTTACAGAACATTTCATTCACGCTCCCTTCTTGGATACAAACTGATAAAACAAATGCGACACTTGGCTACCTCTACTGCAGTAACTTGGGCATTGGTATAGCCCAATCTCAGTGTGCCACCTCTACATGTCCCGTCATACAGCAGTATACAAATAACTAGTGAGCTGAGAGTGAGGTCCCCAAGTAATTCTTCTGCCCTGTCAGGATCTGTCAGTTACGTGTGGGATTTCCCATTAGGATAACGGGTTTGCTTGAGTTCAAGTCTCTCATTTATTCCCAAGACAATGGAAATCAAAAGTGAGAAGTCGCACAACACCAGGTTATAGTCCAACAGTTTTATTTGAAATCACAAGCTTTCGGAGCGCTGCTCCTTCGTCACCTGACGAAGGAGCAGCGCTCCGAAAGCTTGTGATTTCAAATAAAACTGTTGGACTATAACCTGGTGTTGTGCGACTTCTCACTTTTGTCCACCCCAGTCCAACACCGGCATCTCCGCACAATGGAAATCAAAACAGTGTCTATCTGAACAAATGCAGCTGTCACTCACAGTATGGTTCGGACATCTAACTGTCTGCCTTCAGCCAACCAAGGTGTCAAGTTGCCAAACAGTCAGATTGAAAATACTGACACCTATGTAGATAGGTATCAGGAAGTACTTTGGCTCAGATCAACACTAATGCAATTAACCATTATTAACAAGTGAAAGCCAACTAGGGTCATGGCAGCCATATCTTGTTACATCGCCTGTGGACCTGGTTTTCCTCATGTTCCACAGATTCTAGCCACAGCTATAGGATATGGATTCTAACTCAACTCACTTCTCCTTTGTTTCATTGATAGCTGTCATAATATTAATAGGAATATTTATATAAAAAAGATGTTGGATTTTTTTGTAAGTACACACTAGCATAGGAAAGGAGTAAGAAAATAAAAAACAATTTTCCACAGCTGAAATGTTCAGTGTATACAAAGTATTGGAAAATGCTTCTGTTCAGTCGATTTTGCAGACGTGTGTCTGCAGAAAGTTACATCTGCTGATTACTTAAATAGTAGTTTGCTTTTGCTAGTAATGGAAACTCTGATTCAAATGAAACTTATGGTTTCAGGTACTATTTTTGTATCCTTTTCCTTTCACATCTTACATTTAAGAAAAAAAATCCCAGAGTACAGCACATCACATTGTTTGTAGTAGTAGTGTTTCTAGTAATTGTGTAATGCTCACTGGTTGAATCTATTGTTATTGAAGCACAGATTTTTATTTACTAATTTTGAAGGGAGTTTCAAGGATAACCTGCTTTTAAGTAATCCAATTTGATACTGAAATGGTTTATATTTGTATAACCTTTTCTAATATACTCTACAACAGGATAGGCAGGATTCCCTATGTTTCACCCTTTCCTGAGTGACTGAATGTTACTGAGAAAAATGGAGACAAGATGGCCTCCCTCAAAAATTGGGATTGCGAGTTAGTCATCTCCGTCTCCTAGTGACTGAATACAGAGGAATATTAGCAAATACACCACAAGGTGTGTTTTAAGCCATACAGACAAGGAAGAATGCAGGTTCGGTCCCTGATTTATGGTGCATTAGCAGGTCTCAGCTGGAGCAATGATGAGTGCACGACAACTGGTGTCAGGCTGGATGAGAGGGAAGAAGTCTTTGGAACAAGAAATGGATGACCATCCACTGCTGATTCTCAGCTTCCAAATTTTACACCTACAAATTGCTCCCTATTTATATCTTTAGTTATTTAGCAAAATGTGGGTAGAGTGGGTCCCTTTCACAAGTACCAAATATTTGATTTATTAAATAAGCAGAATGTGGTTTATTAATATAAGCATAATTGTTCTAATGTTTGTGATTCTAGGTCATGTAGATGCTGGCAAAAGTACTTTAATGGGCCATGTACTTTACCTTCTGGGAAATGTAAACAAACGTATTATGCACAAATATGAACAAGAATCAAAAAAAGCAGGAAAAACTTCATTTGCCTTTGCTTGGGTTCTGGATGAGACAGGTGAAGAAAGGGAAAGGTAAATGATTTTCCAAGTTTGTGTGTATGTGTGTGAAAATGTATAATTATGTGTGTGTTATAAAATATGCTTGTAAATTTTTTCTAGCCACTGTGTGATACCATGTACTGTCGCTAAGCGGGCAATGTAGCATCAGAATTTGGGAGATTTAAAAAATATTCCTCACCCCGCTGGTTCAAGTAGCAGTAGTGGAAGCATGAGCGCAGGTCAGTTGTATTAGATGGAAGACCAATAAAGTGAGTTGTGGGAGAAACAGAGAGAGCTTGCCCTTAAATTAAAAGAACAGTTGATTAATACTTCGATTTTTATGATTTTATTTTGGGACTCAACTAGACTTTTGATGTTATCTGTAGATTATCTGGTGTTGAGGGTTTTTTGCCGAAACTTATAATGAAAAGTTTTTGTCAAATGTAGCTACGAATACACACAGTACGATATTTAAACTCATTCTCACAGAGAAAAGCACCATGGGTACTATGGACGTGTATGTCTTGACTGAAAAAATCATGTATTGTGACTTCATATTTTCAGAATTTCTGATGTGATCTTGGTTTTATTAATATATTTAAACACAGCATCCTCAGATCACCATTTGAATCAGAGAAGCAATACCTGGTTCTCCTCGTTGGGGTCTGTGTAGCTTTATAAATGTTGTTCAACCTAATTTCTTCCAGGTTCTGTTGATTGGTACTCCTGAAACAGTTATAACAAGGTAAAAGTCAAACTGAACCAGTACAATGTTGTGGCACTGAGCATTGTCACAGAGAGGGGAATGCAGACTCTATCCCCCTGTTCCACTCAATTCCAATTCCAGCCATGCTACAAGAGCAGGTTCAGCCGGACACTATGGGGGGAATTTTGCCAACCCTGGGGAGGCGGATATGGAGGCGGGACTGCGGGGAAAATGGCAGAAACTGGGAGCGGGTACTGAACCCGCTCCTAACCCGCCTCCGTGCCATCTTCCCGGGAGGCGGGAAGGGGATTACAGCCAATTAACTGCCTGTTAACAGGTAGTTCAGGCAGTTTTGAGGCTTAATCCCCATTTTACCCCTGCAAGTGCGGGCTTCCTGACGTCGGGAAACCCCGCCAGGGTCAGCGAGGCGAGCAGTGGGTCTGCGGGGGTGAGAGGGATCGAAAAGTCCACTGTGGAGGTGAGTGATTGGTGCAAGTGTGGAGAGGTAAGTATGAGAGGTGAGTGTAAAGTGTTGGAAAAAGTTTACTTACCTTTGCTTCTTCCTACAGACTTCAACCCTTGGGGATCCGGAGGTGCCTCATCTCAACGGCAGAGATGACAGAATGGCTGTTGCATTCTCAGATGCAGCAGCCATCTGATTTCTGCTGAGGAAAGAAGTTTGGTGAGCCTTCAGTACAAGGGCTCACCATAGAACAGAGATTGTCAGTGTTTGACAGCTTCTCTAAGCTGTCAAATGCTGACAATTCATCTGCCAAAAATTTTTCAACAGATGAAACGTCATATGCTGACATCCTCTGTCACCAGCTTTCCCTTAATTGGCCGATAAGCCCGCAGGGCAGGCTTAACAAGGTCAATCAAGGGAAAATAGCGTGGGTTGGCCGGACGTCATTGGGGGTGGGACTGAAACCCGACAACCAGCAGTCCCGCCCCCAACGCGCCCCCATTGACAAAATCCAGCCCTATAGTTTCTCCCTATAGGAGGCAAAGTAAACCAGACCAAGATATGATGTCTGACAGATGTTGGTAGAAGTCTGGAAGCAAGCCACCAGCCACTCTAGGACAACAGAGGGATGGGTTTATAAATATTGGAGAAAAATTAGATGTGTTCTATTCATTGGTATTTCAATATTGTCAGCATACAAAAAACATTTGTGAATGGAGCAGAAGGTTAGATATCAGTATTCCCCTCTGGAACCTGGTTCACATCTAGTTCAGCTTGACAAAATGAAAATCTCCACTCTCTGCTAAATGTAAGGATCCAATGCTAAGTGAATTGCAGTGTTCTCAGTCCAGTTCCCAGCGGCATGAACCCACAACACAAAACTGCTGCAATTGGCACTAACTTCACAATCTCACTCAGTGTGACTAGTGTGGGAAATAAAAACTGGTGCAGTAGTGGCTTGTATTCTGAGGTTGGGGTTGAGACCAGAGTAGCGGCACCTGCGAGTTCTTGGTGTTGATCTTGGGTGCTCGAAATGGAATTCCATTCTCCCCATATGTCTTGCATAAAAGGACTAAACAAAACTCGTACCTCAAGTGGTGCAATGTAAGCATGTAGTCATTGTGTTCAGACAAAAGATAAAAATGACTATTCTGATATTTTCAGAGGTGTAACAATGGATGTAGGAATGACAAAATTTGAAACTAAGACCAAAGTGATCACGTTAATGGATGCACCAGGTCACAAAGACTTCATTCCAAACATGATTACAGGTGCTGCACAGGTAAGGGAAAACATCTTTCTGATCACATTTTTCACAAGCTGCCATCCACCAAGTTTATATTAAAAATTTAGACAGGATTTTGATAGTTGAACTCAGATTTAACACTTCAAAAATCACATCCCTCAACTAATTTGTCAACTAATGTATTTTCATGGTATTTAAAACCATTAACCTCAAAAGTATTTTAAAGCGTTCGACCATGACTGTAACTAGAATGGGTGGTTATGCACTCCAGTTTACCCCACTTTTGATCTAATAATTCCTTATGCTAGTGTTTTTCTTCAATTTATTTCCATGGGAACCTAGATTTCTGTGTCTCTACTGCAGGTGAGCACTGTTCAGACCCGTGATCAGAAGTGGACTTATTTCTCTCTCCAAGCTTAAACTGTCTGGCTCTAAGCCTTTCTTCTCTGAGCTCATTCCCTGTCATATTCAGAATTTCTCCTCTACACGCCACAATTATGTTACGACTTAATTTGGTGCATGTTTGTGCTTCTGGCACATTTAATTACCTGCTCTACTTTCCATTTATTTTCCTCAATCAATACATTAAATTAAGTTAGAATTGAGCCGGAGCTGAGATGCACTCCTCGCGTCAGGTCAGTGAGTGGTTAACTAAAACGGATAAATTTAAGGTCAGCACCAAAAGAATGGTTAGGAGAATTTTTTTTTACGCAGCGGGTTTTTAGGACATGGAAGAGTGGTGGAAGCAGAATCCATAATAATAGCTTTTAACTGAAAAGTGGATAAATTAAAAGGGTATGGGTAAAGTGGATAGCTAAAAGTGGAACTAAGTGGATAGCTCTTACAGAGAGTGGACTGGATGACCTCCTTCTGTGCTGTACAATACTATGATTCTGTAATTATTTTTCTTCAGCAAGAAGCTGCCTTTACTATTTTACTGAATAAACTGAAGTAGGCGTAAAATTCAATGTGGCTGCTTGCGTGTTTTTGTGGGGATTTGGTTGATTTGTGGTCCATTCTAATCATAAATCAACAATTCTACAGGCTTGCTATAGTATTACAGACACAAGCCTTTTCATTATATATGTGTATATATATATATATATATATATATATAGATAGATTATAAATAAATTGAATAATAATAAAGGCCCAATTTAAACCCTGCCCACTTAATGGAAATGTGGCGGGCGGGTGCCTAAAATAGTGGTGGAATACTTATACCTGCTGCCATTTTAACCGTGCAGTTTTCAGAGTCTCGTCGTGCTTACCAGAGGCAGGCAGGGGCCTCATGAATACATGTACATCACGGTCCTATGATGCAAACAAGATCCCAACACCATCTAAACTCCAAATCACGGAAGTCCTGCCCAATGCCCAATCCACCAGCATTTAAAGGGGCACTCTGCTGTAGTTAATTGAATCACGGGATCTTTGTGCTATTTGGATTGCCAGGAGAGTTTCTAGCTTCCAGATAGCTTCTTTCTAACTTTTATTGTCCTATTAGCCTCAGTAAGCTTGATCTGCTTATCATGGGTGCTCTGACTATTCGTTTCATTTGGTTGGAGGAAGAAGATCAGCAGCCTCAGCAACCAGCAGCAGCTGGCTCTAATAGAAGAGATCCGGTGAGGGAGTTTCTCGTAGCAGGCCACACCTAGCACACAGGGTGTACAAGTCCAGAGTCACTTTCTTGGATCTATCTGAAGAGCAGTGCATCAGAAGGCTGCCCTTCTCTAGACAGGCTGTTGTAGACCTCTGCAGCCTCCTGCAACAGGGCCTGCTGCCTGCTGGACCAGGGGGCCATGCTTTGCCAGAGTCTGTCAAACTCACCACAGCCCTTAACTTCTTTGCCACTGGCTCCTTCTAGACTGCTACAGGGGACGTCAACCACAGATCCCAGTCTATCATTACTAATAACTCTTCTTAGTATTGATAGAGTTTTGCACTGATCTATGAAGAAAAGCAGCAACAGAATTGAATTGGAAAATTTTCTGAAGCTGTTTGTTTTGTGACACAACTAATACAAATAACCAACTATAAATGGAAAATTCTCAGAATCTTGTTTTTAGATTGTATAACACATTTACTGAGTTTTAAAAAAGGTTAATAAAAATTGGAAAAGGATTTCTTCACTTTCTGTACCATCTAATAGTAGTGGCTTACCTCCTTTCCATCTTACAAACTACATACCTGAGCTTGGTGTTGCCACTTCTTAACGCGGCTCACCTGCTCTCCTGTTTCTTTTGATCTTCATTGTATTTTGCCCGATGGGCCTTTCGCACTTCAGCTGTTTCTCAGTAATTTAAAAAATATATAAGTTACTTTTCAGTTTAATGCCAATTATAAATAGGATAAATGCTTCCTGTTAAGATCTTATATTTCACCACTTTAGGTGATAAAAAGATAGTCAATTCTTTTGTGATGCTCATTGTTCATTACTCTGTATATCCTGTGTGGAGCCAGTCACACCTGTTTCCTCAATTGTTTTGTGTCTCATTGTGTGACTATATGAATTTCACATCTTATAAATTGCTGCTTCTCCAGCAGCTGCTTCCTAAATTTTCAGAGACATGTTGAAGTTTAAAGTCACTAGCAATGCCAGGAACATGGTTAATAAATTAAAACAAACATTACTGTATAGTTTATCTCTACTACTGAGTTCAAATTTACTTTTATCTAACTTAATTAATTTAAAAAAAGTGAAGTGAAATTTAAAAGAGCATGAGGAAAGGGCAAGGAAATGGGACGAAGTGGATCGCACTTTCAGAGAGTCAGCACAAGTACACTGGGCTGAAGGGCCTCCAGTGCTATAAAATTTTATTATGTAAATGTCTGTGCAAATTTGACCTTTGGTTTTGCTTACTAAGCTAGTATATTTGTCACTTTCCCCTGTTATTGGCAGGCAAAGCCCTAAGCATCAAAATGTTGAAAGAATACTTGGATCTAGCAATCCAAAAACATGTAGAGCCATATAAGTTTACAGCACTGAGGTAGGCTATTCAGCCCATTATGTCTCTACCAGCTCTTTGGTAGAGCAATCCGAAACTCTGCCCGTGCTTTTCCTATAGCCCTGTATCATCTTCTGCTTCAAATTTTTATCCATTTTCCCTTAAAAGTTGAAATAATCTCTGCCTCCCTGTGGCAAAGCGTTCCATGCTTCACCAACCCTCTGCATAAAGAAATGTCTTATATTTGGTAGGATCTTTTACATCCACTGTATCCTACATAAATTCTAATGTTTTAACACACACAAAACGGCCCTAGAATAAAGAAATAGTATCAAGAAGGTAAATGTGTACGCACACACCTTATACAACTCCCAATCGCAATGAAGAATGGAGAAGAAAAATGATCTGCAGTTACAATAGTTCAACAAATAAAACATATTACATGTACCTTGGAGCATTTAACGATCAATATACAAAAGCAAGACATTTAAAATTATTGCTTGCTGAAAATGTACTTAGGAGTAATTTTTTCTTCATGACTCACAGGGCTGGTGCAATCCTGCTTTGATTGCATCCTTCTCTTCTAAAGATCTAAGGTAAAATCCCGTTTGTTGAAAATCTTCACAATATCACTGTCGGACTCAACTGACGCCATTTTCTAAGTAACATCCCAACTCAAATCCCGCAAATTCCCGTCTCTACAGAGACGGTTGCACACTTCCTCCTTAGGCAATCTATGAATTTGCCTAAGCAAGCTGTCTTGTTACCATGGCGATGGACCCTTTTAGAATTACCGGGAACTGTATCATAGTGGTTATGTTACTGGACTAGTAATCCAGAGACCTGGATTAATGATCCGGACACGTGAGTTCAAACCCCACCATGGTAGCTGGGGAATTTAAATTCAGTTAATTAAATAAATCTGGAATAAAAAGCTCGAATCAGTAATGGTGACCATGAAACTATCGGATTGTCATAAAAGCCTGTCTGATTCACTAATGTCCTTTAGGGAAGGAAATCTGCTGTCCTTACCTGGGCAGGCCTACAGACCCACAGCAATGTGGTTGACTCTTAACTGCCCTCTGAAATGGCCAAGCAAGCCACTCAGTTGTAACAAACCGCTACGAAAAACAATAATAAGAATAAAACCGGACGGACCACCCAGCATGGACCTCGGCACCGGCTTCGGACACGAAAACGGCACACCCAGCCCATTCGACCCTGCAAAGTCCTCCTCACTAACATCTGGGGACTTGTGCCAAAATTTGGAGAACTGGCCCACAGACTAGTCAAGCAACAGCCTGACATAGTCATACTCACAGAATTATACCTTTCAGCCAATGTCCCAGACTCCTCCATCACCATCCCTGGGTATATCCTGTCCCACCGGCAGGACAGACCCATCAGAAGTGGCGGCACAGTGGTATACAGTCTAGAGGGAGTGGCCCTGGGAGTCTTCAACATTGACTCTGGAACTCAATAAGTCTCATGGCTTCAGGTCAAGTATGGGAAAGGAAACCTCCTGCTGATTACCACCTACCGCCCTCCCTCAGCTGATGAATCAGTATTCCTCCATGTTGAACACCACTTGACAGAAGCACTGAGGGTAGCAAGGGCACAGAATGTACTCTGGGTGGGGGACGTCAATGCCCATCACCAAGATTGGCTCAGTAGCACCACTACTGGCCGAGTCCTGAAGGACATAGCTGCCAGTCTGCAGGTGGTGAGAGAACCAACACTTGACCTCATCCTCACCAATCTACCTGTCGCAGATGCATCTGTTCATGACAGCATTGGTAGCAGTGACCACGGCACAGTCCTTGTGGAGACGAAGTCCCGTCTTCACACTGAGGACACCCTCCTTTGACTCTCGACTGTTATGTGGCACTACCACCGTGCTAAATGGGATAGATTCAGAACAGATCTAGCAGCTCAAAACTGGGCATCCATGAGGCGCTGTGGGCCATCAGCAGCAGCAGAATTGTATTCCACCACAATGGCCCTGCATATCCTTCACTCTACCATTACCATCAAGCCAGGGGACAAACCCTGCTTCAATGAGGAGTGCAGAGGAGAATGTCAGGAGCAGCACCAGGTGTACCTAAAAATGAGGTGTCAACCTGGGGAAGCTGCAACACAGGACTACATGCAAGCTAAACAGCGGAAGCAGCATGCTATAGACAGCTAAGCGATCCCACAATCAACGGATCAGATCAAAGCTCTGCAGTCCTGCCACATCCAATCGTGAATGGTAGTGGACAATTAAACAACTAACGGGAGGAGGAGGCTCCATGAATATCCCCATCCTCAATGGTGACGGAGCCCAGCACGCGAGTGCAAAAGACAAAGCTGAAGCGTTGGCAACCATCTTCAGCCAGAAGTGCCAAGTGGATGTTCCCTATTGGCCTCCTCCTGTGGTCCCCACCATCACAGAAGCCAGTCTTCAGCCAATTCGATTCACTCCACGTGATATCAAGAAATGGCTGAGCACACTGGATACAGCAAAGGCTGTGGCCCCAACAACATCCCGGCTGTCGTGCTGAAGACTTGTGCTCCAGAACTAGCTGCACCTCTAGCCAAGCTGTTCCAGTACAGCTACAACACTGGCATCTACCCGACAATGTGGAAAACTGCCCAGGTATGTCCTGTCTACAAAAAGCAGAACAAACCAATCCGGCCAATTACCGCCCCATCAGTCTACTCTCAATCATCAGCAAAGTGATGGAAGGTGTTGTCAACAGTGCTATTGAATGGCACTTACTCACCAACAACCGTCTCACCGATGCTCAGTTTGGGTTTCGCCAGGACCACTCGGCTCCAGACCTCATTACAGCCTTGGTCCAAACATGGACAAAAGAGCTGAATTCCAGAGGTGAAGTGAGAGTGACTGCCCTTGACATCAAGGCAGAATTTGACCAAGTGTGGCATCAAGGAGCCCTAGTAAAATTGAAGTCAATGGGAATCGGGGAAACTCTCCACTTGCCGGAGTCATACCTAACACAAAGGAAGATGGTTGTGTTTGTTGGAGGTCAATCATCTCCGCCCCAGGACATCGCTGCAGGAGTTCCTCAGGGCAGTGTCCTAGCCCCAACCATCTTCAGCTGCCTCATCAATGCCCTTCCCTCCATCATAAGGTCAGAAGTGGGGATGTTCGCTGATGATTGCACAGTGTTCAGTTCCATTCGCAACTCCCCAGATAATGATGCAGTCCATGCCTGCATGCAGCAAAGACCTGGACGACATTCAGGCTTGGGCTGATGTGTGGTGCAAATGATACTTGCAACTTAAGTGCCAGGCAATGACTATCTCCAACAAGCAAGAGTCTAACCACCGCCACTTGACATTCAACGGCATTACCATCGCTGAATCCCCCACCATCATAAGAACATAAGAAATAGGAGCAGGAGTAGGCCATTTGGCCCCTTGAGCCTGCTCCACTATTCAATAAGATCATGACTGATCTTCTACCTCAACTCCACTTTCCTGCACTATCCCCATATCCCTTGATTCCCTTAATATCCAAAAATCTATCGATCTCTGTCTTGAATATACTCAACGACTGAGCCTCCACAGCCCTCTGGGGTAGAGAATTCCAAAGATTCACCACCCTCTGCGTGAAGAAATTTCTCCTCATCTCAGTCCTAAATGGCCGACCCATTACTCTGAGACTGTGACCCCTGCTTCTAGACTCCCCAGCCAGGGGAAACATCCTCCCTGCATCTACCCCGTCGAGTCCTGTAAGAATTTTGTATGTTTCAATGAGATCACCCCTCATTCTTCTAAACTCTAGAGAATATAGGCCTAGTCTACTCAGTCTCTCTTCATAGGACAATCCCCCCATCCCAGGAGTGAGTCTGGTGAACCTTCGTTGCACTCCCTCTATGGCAAGTATATCCTTCCTTAGGTAAGGAGACCAAAACTGTACACAATACTCCAGGTGTGGTCTCACTGATATAATTGCAGTAAGACGTCTTTACTCTTATACTCAAATCCTCCTGTAATAACGTCCAACATACCATTTGTTTTCCTAATTGTTTGCTGTACCTACATGTTAACTTTCAGTGATTCGTGTACAAGGACACCCAAGTCCCTCTGAGTACCAACATTTCTCAATCTCTCACCATTTAAAAAAATACTCTGGCAGATGCAGTATAACGTGGATAAATGTGAAGTTATCCACTTCGGTAGGAAAAACAGAAAGGCAGTGTATTATTTAAATGGTGATAGATTGGGAAATGTTGATGTACAGAAGGACTTGGGTGTCCTTGTACACCAGTCACTGAAAGCAAACATGCAGGTGCAGCAAGCAGTTAGGAAGGCAAATGGTATGTTGGCCTTCATTACAAGAGGATTTGAGAACAGGAGCAAGGATATCTTACTACAATTATACAGGGCCTTGGTGAGACCACACCTGGAGTACTGTGTGCAGTTTTGGTCTCCTTACCTAAGAAAGGATATACTTGCCATAGAGGGAGTGCAGCGAAGGTTCACCAGACTGATTCCTGGGATGGCAGGACTGTCGTATGAGGAGAGATTGGGTCGACTAGGCCTGTATTCACTAGAGTTTAGAAGAATGAGAGGGGATCTCATTGAAATGTATAAAATTCTGACAGGGCTAGACAGACTGGTTGCAGGGAGGATGTTTTCCCTGGCTGGGGTGTCTAGAACGAGGGGTCACAGTCTCAGGATAAGGGGTAGTACATTTAGGACTGAGATGAGGAGAAATTTCTTCACTCAGAGGGTGGTGAACCTGTGGAATTCTCTACCACAGAAGGCTGTGGAGGCCAAGTCACTGAATATATTTAAGAAGGAGATAGATAGATTTCTAGACACAAAAGGCATTAAGGGGTATGGGGAGAGAGCGGGAATATGGTATTGAGCCATGATCATATTGAATGGCGGAGCAGGCTCGAAGGGCCGAATGGCCTACTCCTGCTCCTATTTTTCTATGTTTCTATGTTTTCTATTTTTCCTACCAAAGTGGATAACTTCACATTTCTCCACATTATATTCCATTTGCCATGTTCTTGCCCACACACTTAGCCTGTCTATATCCCCTTGAAGCCTCTTTGCATCCTCCTCGCAACTTGCATTTCCGGGGGTAACCAGTGACCAGAAACTTAACTGGACCAGCCACATAAATACTGTGGCGACGAGAGCAAGTCAGAGGCTGGGTATTCTGCGGCGAGTGTCTCACCTTCTTACTCCCCAAAGCCTTTCCACCATCTACAAGGCACAAGTCAGGAGTGTGATGGAATATTCTCCACTTGCCTGGATGAGCGCAGCTCTAATAACAGTCAAGAAGCTCGACACCATCCAGGACAAAGCAACCCGCTTGATTGGCACCTCATCCACCACCTTAAACATTCACTCCCTCCACCACTGGCGCACCATGGCTGCAGTTTGTACCATCTACAAGATGCAATGCAGCAACTCGCCAAGGCTTCTTCGGCAGCACCTTCCAAACCCGTGACCTCTACCACCTAGAAGGACAAGGGCAGCAGGCGCATGGGAACACCATCACTTGCAAGTTCACCTCTAAGTTACACACCATCTTGACTTGGAAATATATCACCGTTCCTTCATCGTCGCTGGGTCAAAATCCTGGAACTCCCTCCCTAACAGCACTGTGGGAGTACCTTCACCACAAGGACTGCAGCGGTTCAAGGCGGCGGCTCACCACCACCTTCTCAAGGGCAATTAGGGATGGGCAATAAATGCTGGCCTTGCCAGCAACCCACACATCCCAGGAACGAATAAAAAAAAAATGCGCAATGTCATTAGTTTGAATGCACTGCTTGCTTCCTTACATAGAAATGTTAACTCGTGATTTAACATTTAGTAGCAATTAATTAATATTTTATTACATTCTCATAGTTTGTTATTAATAAAACTTAACGTAAAAAAAAAGTTGGTTAAAGTGTTCAGATTAGAGAAGTGTGTGACAATTCTCGGTGAGGCAGTGCCTCACTTGTCTTACCTGACAAGTTGCCACTGAATCCAAGCTTCCTTATGTTTTAAAAAAATATTTCAGTATGTTTGGAGCTGGCCAATATCACTAGGTTTTAACCCTTTAAATTTTCTCCCTCGTTCAGCATCATCAACATACCAAAGGATTAAGCCCAGTTTTGAGCCTGGAGTTACTCCTACATTATGTCGAAGATGCTTTCATTTAAACACAGTATTAGGAAGACTTTACATGATGTGTAATTTTCCCTAAAGTATAAATCTTATTTATGATCAATCTGTGGTACCAGGCTCTGGTAACCTTCCTATAATCCCATAATGGGAACTGCATACAATACTTCAACTGTAGCCTAACTAATGCCTTGTACAAATTCAACATCACTTAATTGATTTTATATTCGATGCCTCTATAAAACCCAGAATGCCATTTCAACCTTTTCTCCCATCTTTATAACTCCATATATCGGGACCTCTGGACCTCTCTATTCCTCTGTTCTGATAAGGATCTTATCATTTAGAACATACTTGCTTTCACTGTTCTTTTTCTACATTACAACAGTGACTACCCTTCAAAAGTATTTTATTGGCTGTAAAGCGTTGTTGCATGTCCTGAGGATGTGAAAGGCATTATATAAATGCAAGTCTTTTTTTCTTTTTCACAAAGTGTGCTACTTAACATTTCTCTGCCTTGAGCTGCCTCTGCCACCTATCTGCCCATCCCGCTAACCTATGTCTTTTGCATCCTCTCTCGCAGTTTGCCACACCTTCTAATATGGTATCGTCAGTAAACTTCAATATTGTTCATCTTGTGTCTTTGTCCAAATCATTTGTATAAAAGGAAAACAAAGGAGATCCCCTCACAGATCTCTGGAGCACAGCACTACATGCATCCTGCCATTCAAAAATTATTCCCCTATGCTCTGCTTTCTGTTCCCTAGACATTTTCTACTTGTGTGGCTGCACCTTGAATTCAACTAAATTGGTGAAGCATGACTTGCCCTTTACAACTAATTTCATCCCATCTAATGGGTGCTAGAAGTTTACCTGGACCTGAAGTAACACGGGCCTATAATTTCCAGACTTAACTCTTTCCCCTTTCTTGAACATGGTGTAACATTAGTTAGGCTGAGGTTGGACTATTGTATACAATTTTGGGCACACCAATATAGGAAGTAAGAGCAATAGAAAAGGTGCAGCATAGATTCACGAGAATATTACCAGAGATGAGGAGTTAGAGTTATGAATAGCTTCTTTAGAAGGCTTTTTTCACCAGAACTGAGAAGTTTAAGGGGTGACCTGATAGCGGTCTGAAGGTTTATGATTGGGTAAATACTGATAGATTGGCCAGAATTTTCACATTGCAGAGAGTGTGGGTTTGCGAGCAGGTTGGCCGTTAAAAGCACTGAAATTGACCGCCTTCATACCGCTGTATATTTAACTTGGGTGCGTTTCCTCAGCATGCCACGGAGCTGCTTGGGAGAGGTGGGCGACCTCATTGAAGTATTTAACAGGGCGTTGAGAGACCCTTAAGAGGCTTTTTAACCTGAAATTTCAGCTTTTAAACCTGAGGTTTCAGCTTTTACTGCTTGTGCATGGGATTCACAGACTTCCTGAACCTCACCTGTGAAGGCAAGGCAAGAGCTCAGTGGCCATTGTGCGAGTTCATTAAGTGACAGCTGGAAAAAGCACATAAATACTCACACCTTACACCTGCTTCCATGCGTAAGGGAAAGGCTCTTGCTGACACTATTTTGTACAGAGAATTTGCTTTCAGGAGTTTGCAGGCGATTTCTGCAACCTCTGAAGCCACTCTTACTACATTGCAAGTCACTCTCACTACATTGCCTCTGATCTCCACTTTACCTGTCAGATCAGCATGGGTGCCACTTATGCTGTTTCACCTTGGACCTCAGATTCGGACCAAGATGAGGACCAGCAGCCTTCTCCTCAACGACCTGATGCTCCACAGGAGAGGGGGGTCAGCACAGGGGTGCACCTCGCCGGAGGTGATACTGCCAACACGGTATACAGGCAGAGGATGAGCTTCCTGGACATGACTGAACAGCAGTGCTTCAGGAGGCTCAGGCTATTACATCAAGTCATGGCAGACATTTGTAGCTTGCTGGAAGAAGACCTGCTACCCAGAGGACCTGGTGAACATGCCTTACCAGTGGCTGTCAAAGTCACCACCGCCCTCAACTTCTTCACCTCAAGCTCCTGCCAGAGATCTGCAGCAGACATTTGCAGGATCTCACAGTCAGCTGCCCACAAACCCAGGTGATCGATGCCATGTTTCACAAGTCAGGCCCATATGTGCACTTTGCCACTGATAAAGCCAGTATGATTGAGCAGGCACTCGGCTTTGCAGTTCTGACTGGCCTCCCACAGGTGCAGGGCATCATTGACTGCACACGTGGCCATCAAGGCACCCCCAGATCACCCAGGAGTGTTCGTGAACCACAAGGACATCCACTCCCTCAATATGCAGCTCGTCCACAACCATAAAAAGATCGTCATGCATGTGTGTGCCAGATTCCCAGGGAGCTGTCATGACTCTTTCGTCCTGCACAGTCTACCCTCCCTCAGCTCTTCGCACCTCTGAACAGACTTACCGGCTGGCTGCTTGGAGACGAGGGCTATCCACTGAAGACATGGCTGGTGATACCCTTGAGGAGGCCAAGCAATGAGGCCGAGGAGCACTATAATGAAAGCCACATGACGACCAGAACTGTCATAGAGCAAGCAATGCGCTTCAGATGCCTTGACAGATCTGGAGGAGCCCTTCAGTACGCACCAGCCAGGATCTCCAGAATGATCGTCGTTTGCTGCGCGCTGCACAACATAGCGCAGCAGCGAGGATTGGAGTTGCAGGAGGAGCAAAGTGTAGAGCCTCTTTGGAGAAGGAGGAGGAGCAGGTGGAACACGAGGAGGAGGAGGAACCTGAGGTGGGCATGGTACTAGCAGCGGCGCACATTGCTGCCTGGGAGGCCCGGGATGATCTCATAATGGCCAGATTTAGTTAACTTGCACCAGTGCACCCATTTGGCTCCCAAATGCTGTACCAACTCCCCCAGCAAGCATGTTCTCGTTTGACTGGCGCGTTTGCTCCTCCATGCAGGTGGCCATCCTTTCGATGGAAGAGCATATCGTCGCCATCGCCTGTGCCCTCCGGCAAGGACTCTCCACTGCTGTCCCTGTCTCCACCATCTGCTCTTGCTCACTTGTGATGTGTGAGACACCAGGTGACAACACTACTCTATGTCTCGCAGGACCCACAGAGGTGTACGTATCTGCGCTGGTGCTAGGTACGCATGGCACTGCTCACGGTGCACCCTCAGAGACTGGAGCTTCCTCCGAGGAGTCATCATCCTCCTCCGGTTGGACAGTCGGGGGGGCACTTGATGCACCTGTGGGAGAGTAAAGACATGAATTAGAACTCTTATAAGAATGTTTAACGTCACCATTAGGCACATGATATTTCACTGGTTGCTGACATCAAGTCACCATGAGTGACTGTTGTATGCCATGTGGCTGTATGATATTTAATTCTGTCACCAGGTTGCTAGGAGGTCCCCCTCTCTCCATCTCCCACCACCAGCAGCTCTGCCACTCCGCTTAGTTCCAGTGCCGCCTCCTTTGCTGGCGTCAATGCGCTGTAAATTGGAGGGCCACCTCTGGTTCTCCGTCACTCCCTGTTGTTCTGCTTCTTTTCTCCTGCAAGGAGAGAAAGAATTGAACTTTGAGTGAGAATGATGGAATGAGTGTAGGGGATGGATGGGCTACTTCTGTAGAGGGTGACTATAAGGGAGTGGCGTGACAATGCCAAATGGCCTCCTTCTGAGGTGTTCCTTGCTATGATTGCATTAGGATGAGGGTGATTGTCAGTGGTGGATAGTCAGATGGGGATGTGAGTAGGTGCATAGACAGTGGAGGCACCTGCAAGGTAGGTTGGTGTGAGGAGTGACGTGCAGGAGTAGGCCTGGGAAGGCAGAATGATGGGGTTGGGGTGACACGCACATCAGGATGTAGTTGAGTGTGGCATTGTACGCACCTTTCCTGACCTCATGAGGTCATTAAATCTCTTCCTACACTGCATCCAGAAGTGGCTCACAGCTGCTCACTTCGTGGGCGATCTCCAGCCAAGCCCTCTTTGTTTCACTGGCTGTCCTCTTCCTGCCGTCACCAGGGAAGAGGACCTCCTTCCATGCTCTCACTACCTGGAACAGGATGTCCAGAGATGAATCAGAAAACCTGGACGTAGCCTTCTGGCGCTGAGACTGCATCCTTGGCTATAAATGCTACATGCTACAGTCAAAGTATTGGATGTAACAGCGACAGGCACCTCTCTCAACCACCTCAAACCCTCCTACAACAACCTTCAACTCTGATGTGTGCAAGGCTCCTTTAAATAGGTGAGCTGAAGGCGAGACATCCGTGACGTCATCAGACCCGCTCCAGTTAATTGGCTGGAAAACCCGCATGACTCCGTCAAGTGATGTAGTTAAGTTAAACACATAGTGGAGAGCGTACTGATGGAAAGTTCGTGATGGCGACCCGCTACACGGCCCCCCTGCATCCGAACCCACTCACAGCTAATAATTCAGCCCATTGTTTCCACTAGGAGGCGAGGCAGTAACTCGAGGGCAAAATTTTAAGATAATCACAAAAAGAATTAGAGAGGGTAGGAAAAGAATTATTTACACACAGGGTGATTAGAATGTGAAATTCTCTGCCAAAAACCATTGTTGAAGCAGAGTCCATATTTTTTATAATGAATTTAAGAAAGCATATTCACATATATATTTTATATAGGCATTGTACGTTTGCATACACAGTCAGTGGAGGGCTACATTGATACATCCCCAAAAATGTATCTAGAAGAGAGTTCGATAATTGCTTAGAAGAGGATAGGGTATTTTTGAGAGAGCAGGAGAGTGGGATTAGACTAGGTGGCTCCTGGGGAGAAAAGTACTGGAGCAGACTGAACGGGCTGAAGGTTAATCTTGAGTAATCCTGCAACCTTGCAGTCTATATGACTTGTATTTTATTGTTTAGCACCCATTGACCTAAACCAACTGCTGTTTTTTTAATAGAGGCAACAGCAGTATATGCGAAAGTGTACTTTATTTAGAAACTATTTTGTTACCTAAATTACAAGTTTATTAGTATGTTTCTTGTCCTTCCCTCCTATTTATAGGCTGCCCTCTATTTTCACTATAGAATTGTTTGGCCGATGCCTTGCAGTCCGATATTAGAATGGAAATATAGAGATAAAACTATTTGAGTAGCATTAAGAGTATTGAAAGTACCAGTTAACAAATATTAATACCATGAATACTGAGCATAGCAGAAGTGAAAAGTGAAAGAAGCGAACTGACATGTTCATCTCTTATAAAGCCCTTGTCTTGGCCTGATTTATTGCTGCTTGTTAGTAACAAAGTGGTGTGGTAAACGTGGAACCATGTAAACTGATGTCAGCGTTAGGCAGCTAATGTAATTGTCAGCACAACAGCATAGCAGCAGTTCACAACAGTCATATATCTCCTGTAAAACTTACTTCTCTTGTGATTCAAACAAACCACCAGTTTCAAAAACTGTTACATTACGTGGCTCTTCTAATCCACATCACTGATTAACAATCCATGATATAAAAACATCAATGATTAGGAACGTAAGTAATGCGTATACTATAAAATATATTTTATTCACCTAAACTATTTTATACACTATGAAGTTCAGGTATTAATTGCCTAATATTTTTTGGAAATATCACAACACAACACGGTATTGATCCAGGGAATTACTCAGCAAGTTGACAACTGCCGATTACTCAGTCACTTAATACCTTGTTGCTGGTTCCTACTATTGTATCAACCTCATGATCACCTGGTAAGATCAGTGTTCACAAAAGCAGCTGGTGGAAGAGTCAGTCCATCAGTTGGTAGTGCTGTGCTCACCTTTCAGTGCTCTCAAAACCAGAAAATTGAACAACTGATCAGCCAGCTAAAATAGTGGAGTTGAGTGTGCATAGGCTGGTCTATTTGCTATTTTTTGTGCATATATTATTTACAAATGTTTTGTGTTCAGCGATTATATTGCAGTCCATGGAGCTCTGATAGCTACATTAACTACACCCTCATGATGTTTGATGCCATCATTAGCCCATGATTTTTATATACCCTTCTAACATGCTCAAAACCATCAATGTTTAATGGATTTCATCCATGCATTTTAAAAGAATATAGGGAAATGATAGCAGAGGCATTACTACACATATTTAATAATACGTTAGAAAAAGGTGTGGTGCCAGAGGACTGGTGGATAGCTAACGTAATACCTATATTTAAGAAGGGGGATAGAACATGTCCAGGGAATTATAGACCAATCAACTTCAACATCGGTGGTAGGAAAAATAATGGAATCCCTACTAAAGGAGAGAATAGAAGAACATCTAGAAACAAAAAGTATAATAATGAATAGTCAGCATGGATTTCAAAAGGAAAAATCTTGCTTGACCAACCTTATTGAATTTTTTGAAGAGGTAACAGAGAGAGTAGACAATGGTAATGTAGTAGATGTAATCTATCTAGATTTTCAAAAGGCCTTCGATAAGGTACCCCATAATAGACTGATGAACAAGGTCAGAGAATGCGGAGTCAGGGGACAAGTAGCAGAATGGATTGCTAGCTGGCTTCAAGACAGAAAGCAGAGAATGGGAGTAAAGGGTAGCTATTCACAGTGGCAGAAGGTGGGTAGTGGTGTTCCACAAGGATCAGTGCTGGGACCATTGCTGTTCACAATTTACATTAACAATTTAGACTTTGGAATCAAAAACACAATTTCTAAATTTGTGGATGATACCAAATGGGGGTGGGGGTTAGTCAATACTGAGGAGGACTGCAACAAATTACAGGAGGACATTAATAAACTTGCAAAATGGGCAAATAATTGGCAAATTAAGTTCAACAGATAAATGTGAGGTACTGTATTACATTTTGGTAGGAAGAATAGGGAGGTCACTTATCACTTGGAGGGTGCAAGTCTAGGTGGGGTAGAGAAACACAGGGATCTTGGAGTACAAATACACAAATCACTAAAAGTTGCGTCACAGGTTAGCAAGGCCATAAAAAAATCAAACCAAACTATTGTTTATTTCTAGAGGGATAGAATTGAAAAGTAAGGAAGTTATGCTAAACCTGTATCGAACCTTGGTTAGACCACACTTGGAGTACTGCGTGCAGTTCTGGTCACCATATTATAAAAAGAATATAGAGGCACTGGAGAGGGTGCAGAGAAGATTTGCAAGGATGATACCAGAAATGCGAGAGTATACATATCAGGAAAGGCTGGGTCTCTTTTCTCTTGAAAAACGAAGGCTGAGGGGTGACCTAATAGAGGTCTTTAAAATTATGAAACGTTTTGATAGAGTGGATATAGAGAGAATGTTTCCACTTGTGGGGAAGAGCATAACTAGAGGCCATCAATATAAGATAGTCACCAAGAAATACAATAGGGAGTTCAGAAGAAACTTCTTTACCCAAAGAGTGGTGAGAATGTGGAACTCGCTACCACAGGGAGTGGTTGAAGCATATGAGGGAGAAGGGAATAGAGGGTTACGCTGATAGATTTACATGAGGAAAGACGGGAGGAGGCTCGAGTGGAGCATAAACGCCAGCATGGACTGGTTGGGCCGAATGGCCTGTTTCTGTGCCGTATATCCTATGTAATCCTATTTTCTTAAAAGATTCCAGGTTTTTGCTTTTGCTTCTCTTTCTGAAAGTCCATTCCATCCATTGATCACTCTGTATGAAGAACAATTTTCTGCTATCAATTCTAAATTTACCTTTTACTTGTTTGAACTTATATGCCACTCATATAGTTTAATTTAAAGTAATATTCTAGATTAACTTTTTTTATTCCCTTAAATACTTTAATTACTCTGTAAGATTACCTCTCAAATACCTCCTTTCCAGGCTACTTGTGTTTCACTGTGAAGATCTATTGGCTTTACTTGCAAATGTAAATGGTCAATGCTAGCTCCCACCCCCAAACTAAGTTGGGCAGTTTGGGTGAGGATCCTGCATCTATACCACAAGGGTGCCTTGGCCAGTGATGCAACATCTTTGGGGGCCCATCCCATCCCGCTGCTCTCCTTAAGGCTCCCTAACTCTCCCTGCGCAAATTGGCCACCGCGGTTCCTACATTATAACAGTGACTACACCCCAGAAGTACTTCATTGGCTGTAAAGCACTTTGAGATGTCCGGTGGTCGTGAATGGCGCTATAGAAATGCAAGTCTTTCTTTTATAAGATGATCCACGATAGCCGGGGATGACATGCGGGCATCCCTTTTTCCTCTGTCCATCTCGAACCTTAGCCAGAGCAACACTGAATCTACCAGATGTCCACATCTTTCCTCTGCCTTACAGAACAAATATTGAAGCGCTTATTGCCTCCTGTTCTACTCCTTTCACCCCATCTAATTGACATTGCAAAAGTAAAACAACATTGAAAATACCATAAAAACAAAAATGACAAAAAAAAATAAAGTTGATATTTTAATAGAATCTTCAAAAAAGTTTATTTTTTATATCTTCCGTAAGATATTAAAAAAATTGTGTATGCATTTGCTAAACCTGGAAATTAAACTAACTTGTGAATTTTGCAGTGACTTTGTATTTTCCATTTGCCTCCTCATCTCCAGGCTGATGTAGCGATCCTAGTTGTAGATGCAAGCCGAGGAGAATTTGAGGCTGGATTTGAGGCTGGTGGACAGACAAGAGAGCATGCATTGCTAGTTCGCTCTCTTGGTGTAACACAGTTGGCTGTTGCTGTTAATAAAATGGATCAGGTAACTCTAATGAGTCAATGTCTAGCACATTCTCTCAGTTCAGTTTATACCACAGTTTCCTGTATCTCATGAGAAATGGTACGTTTGTCTAACGGTGACAGTTTTTGGTTGGTTTTGCAGGTGAATTGGCAACCTGAAAGATTTAAAGAGATTTCTAATAAACTTGGGCACTTCTTGAAGCAAGCAGGTTTCAAGGTAAGACATCCGTAAATAATGAGGCTGCCATATTCCATTTTCCTCTATCGTAATACAGAGTCATTTGTCAGACATAGTACTGAACAGATGCATAACTTATACACTGTAAAATTAAATGCCTCACTTTCCATTTTAAAACCACTCCTGACTAGTGCTTTCATTAAAAAACCTAATCTAATGTCACATTATAAAATGCTCCCTCTTTGAGTCATGTGACAGAGCTAAATGGCAAAATTTAGCTTCTATGGCAGCAGTGAACACAGAAGATATAAATGATTGTAAAAATCCAAAACAAAGCACGAAAAAAGGTTTTGTGTTTTCCTTGCACACGAATGTTTGGGAGTGTATCTCGATGACTTGCCTGCTCCTGAAGTGCTTCCGCTGTTGCTGCTCTACTTTTAAGATAAATAACATCATACAAAAACCCATCAGATGCACTACTGCTTTGCAACATATTCCCAGGCATCGTTTATTTTCTGCCCTTACTTCCCAAAAAAAGGGAAATCGACACTACATTCTGCCCTTGGGTAGAATTTAGCAATTGGCCTGTAGAAACTTTTGAAAGTTGTAATATTTTCATTGTACAAAGAAATGAAAGGATTCGTGTTTTATAAGATTTTTTGTTAATTTTTTAGGTATGTCAATTTTCCTCATTTTAAAGAAATAGAGAAAGATTTTTCTCATGAATTAGGCCAAACAAATAATTGAATAAAAAATATTCTTCTTCATCACAAAGGTTGCAAGGAAGAACTAGCGCTCTAAAAATGTAAATGTAAAACCTGCAGTATATAATCTCTGTACTTCTGTATTTATTAGGACTCTGATGTTGCTTACATCCCTACAACTGGACTGAATGGCGAGAATCTAACCACCAGAAGTCAAGTACCTGAACTCAAAGTCTGGTACAATGGACCTTGCCTGTTAGAGCAGATTGGTTAGCATGATGTGATACTTTATTTCTTCCTCTACCCTATTTTTAATTATATTAAAATTTATTTGATAAATATAATCATTCATTTCAACGGGGTACACTCATGACTGTATTTACTTCAATATTTCTTTTTCTTTTAGATTCTTTCAAGTCACCACAAAGACCAGTGGAAAAACCATTTAGATTGTGCGTGTCTGATGTTTTTAAAGGTTTGTGTTTAAAAATGTAATGCTTGACTTGTCCTGTTGACCTTGTACTTTTGAACACACCCTCTGCATGATATGGCATATGATGTGTTGAAGTATAAATGCAGGTTCTTCCCTTCTTTATTATCTTCCCAAGGTCTCTCCGGTATCCATAGGTCAGTCCTGCTGAAGTTAGTCCAAACAACAGAAGCCATGCACCTATCCTTTTAAGTTATTTTCTAATGTTCGATGATGTTACATGTGAATCCTCTACCTCACTTTATGGAGTATTCAGCTAACATTTTCAGCTTTTTTTTTCTGTCGTCTGCAGCAAATTGTGGTCCAGAAACATTGTTAACTTAACGTCAGTGCGGTTTTCTGATAAAAAGGTTTTTTAAATGTGTAATTTTTCATGTACAATACACACCATATTATTTTAAAAAATGTCTCCAAATCCAAATATGTGTTGTACCTAAAGATTTTACAGAAACAGGACAGGTGCATGTAATGTGTAAGAAGTAGTGTTCTTTTTAACATATGTTAGTTTATTCAGCTTAATTAGGACACAATTTAAAATCATGACCTCAGTAGGTAACTTGGATAACATTTTGGATTATCTGCACCACTGATGGGAAGATAATAAAGAAGGAAAGAACTTGCATTTATACTTCAACACATCATATGCCATATAATGGCAGTTAAATTGAACAGGTATTTTGCATCGGTCTTCACTATAGAGGATACAAGTAACATCCCAGAAATAGCTGTAAATCAGGAAATGGAAGGGAGGGAGGAACTCAAGAAAATTATAATCACCAGGGAAGTAGTACTGAGCAAATTGTTGGAGCTGCAGGCTGACAAGTCCCCGGGTCCTGATGGACTTCATCCTAGGGTCTTAAAAGAAGTGGCTAGTGAGATAGTTGATGCGTTGGTTTTAATTTTCCAAAATTCCCTAGATTCGGGGAAGGTTCCATTAGATTGGAAAATAGCGAATGTAACTCCTTTATTCAAAAAGGGAGGGAGACAGAAAGCAGGAAACTACAGGCCAGTTAGCTTAACATCTGTCCTAGGGAAGATGTTAGAAGCTATTATTAAAGACATTATAGCAGGGCACTTGGAAAAGTTCAAAGTAATCAGGCAGAGTCAACATGGTTTTGTGAAAGGAAAATCATGTTTAACCAATTTATTGGAGTTCTTTGAGGAAGTAACATGTGCTGTGGATAAAGGAGAACTGGTGAATGTACTGTACTTAGATTTCCAGAAGGCATTTGATAAGGTGCCACATCAAAGGTTATTGCGGAAAATAAAAGCTCATGGTGTAGGGGGTAACATATTGGCATGGATAGAAGATTGGCTAGCTAACAGGAAACAGAGAGTAGGCATAAATGGGTCATTTTCTGATTGGCAAGATGTAACGAGTGGTGTGCCACAGGGATCAGTGCTGGGGCCTCAACTTTTTACAATTTATATAAATGACTTGGATGAAGGGACCGAAGGTATGGTTGCTAAATTTGCTGATGACACAAAGATAGGTAGGAAAGTAAATTGTGAAGAGGACATGAGGCTACAAAGGGATATAGATAAGTTAAGTGAGTGGGCAAAGATCTGGCAAATGGAGTATAATGTGGGAAAATGTGAAGTTGTCCATTTTGGCAGGAAGAATAAAAAAGAAGCATATTATCTAAATGGTGAGAGATTGCAGAGCTCTGAGATGCAGAGGGATCTGGGTGTCCTAGTGCATGAATCGCAAAAGGTTACTATGCAGGTACAGCAAGTAATTAGGAAAGCTAATAGAATTTTATCGTTCATTGCGAGGGGAATTGAAGACAAAAGTAGGGAGGTTATGCTTCAGTTATACAGGGCATTGGTGAGACCACATCTGGAGTACTGTGTACAGTATTGGTCTCCTTATTTAAGGAAGGATGTAAATGCGCTAGAAGCAGTTCAGAGAAGGTTTACTAGACTAATACCTGGAATGGGCGGGTTGTCTTATGAGGAAAGGTTGGACAGGCTAGGCTTGTATCCGCTGGAGTTTAGAAGAGTAAGAGGTGACTTGATTGAAACATATAAGATCCTGAGAGGTCTGGACAGGGTGGATGTGGAGAGGATGTTCCCTCTTGTGGGAGAATCTAGAACTAGGGGTCACTGTTTAAAAATAAGGGGTCGCCCATTTAAGACAGAGATGAGGAGACATTTTTTCTCACAGAAGGTCATGAGTCTTTGGAACTCTCTTCCTCAGAGGGCGGTGGAAGCAGAGTCTTTGAATATTTTTAAGGCAGAGGTAGATAGATTCTTGGTAAGCAAGGGGGTGAAAAGTTATCGGGGGTAGGCGGGAATGTGGAGTAATCAGATCAGCCATGATCTTATTGAATGGCGGAGCAGGCTCGAAGGGCCGAGTGGCCTACTCCTGCTCCTAATTCGTATGTTCGAGCAGGACTTTCTTTAGTAGTTCGTCAACAGCTATTTTTATTTCTCTCATTGAAGAGCTGATGAAATTGACTTGCAATCTGTGTAAGAAAGCTGAGTTCAATAATTGCGACCCTCTTCCCTAAGTTTCTTAGCAACTGCAAAAATGTTAATGTGCTAGAACAGCAGAAAGCATAAGAAATAGGAGCAGGAGTAGGCCATACGGCCCCTCGAGCCTGCAATATTCAATAAGATCATGGCTGATCTCCTACTTCAACTCCACTTTCCCGCCCTATCCCCATATCCCTTGATGCCTTTAGTGTCCAAAAATCTATCTATCTCAGCCTTGAATATACTCGACGACTGAGCATTCACAGCTTTCTGCGGTAAAGAATTCGAAAGATTCACAACCCTCTGAGTGAAGAAATTTCTCCTCATCTCAGTCCTAAATGGCCGACCCCTTATCCTGAGACTATGACCCCTAGTTCTAAACTCTCCAGCCAGGGGAAACAGCCTGTCGGCATCTACCCTGTCAAGCCCTCTAAGAATTTTATACGTTTCAATGAGATCACCTCTCGTTCTTCTAAACTCCAGAGAATATAGGCCCATTCTACTCAGTGCTGCACTGTCGGAGGTGCCGTCTTTCGGATGAGATGTTAAACCGAGGCCCCGTCTGCTCTCCCAGGTGGATGCAAAAGATCCCATGGCACTACTTCGAAGAAGAGCAGGGGAGTTATCCCCGGTGTCCTGGCCAATATTTATCCCTCAACCAACATAACAAAAAAACTGATGATCTGGTCATTATCACATTGCTGTTTGTAGGAGCTTGCTGTGCACAAATTGGCTGCTGCATTTCCCACATTACAACAGTGACTCCACTTCAAAAAGTACTTCATTGGCTGTAAAGCGTTTTGAGACATCCGGTGGTTGTGAAAGGCGCTATAGAAATGCAAGTCTTTCTCTTTCAATCTCTCCTCATACGACAACCCCCTCATCTCAGAAATAAATCTAGTGAACCTTTGTTTTACCCCTTCTAAGGCAAGTATATCCTTCCTTAGGTAAGGAGACCAAGGGGGAAAAATTCAGTATCGCCCCATTTGGGGCGCAATTATCGGCCGGGTGCAAAGATTAGCGCCTGCCGCTAATTATCGCCTCCGACTGCAATCTTGACTTTTATCGCCCCTGGAGGTGATTGCAGCGCTAAATCAGGCGCTTCACACCTGTCTTAAGGCGCAAAGGCCGAGGAGCGAGGCGCTACCTCAGAGCGCTGGCGAAGCTCATGTGATGTCAGTCAGCAATGGAACACAGACACAATGGCCCCTGGCCAGTTCTTAAAGGGGAGGGTTGATCTTGCTCTCCATCCACATCCTGCTCATTGCAGCCTTGAATCTCGGCCTGGAGAGACCTGTACATCAAATCTGCTGGAAAGAACAATGGAGAGAACCAGGGAAAGAGCTCAGAGTGCAGCCCCCACAGTCTCTTCTAAATAGATGCAAGGAAGGGCAAATCAAAATGAACCTGCAAAGTGCTGCTCAGTACCCAAAACTCCTTCACACAGTGTTGAATCTCTCCAGAATCTCTCTCTCTCTCTCAGAATGCGTGGTGCAAAAATGTCACCAACGAAAAAAGGCAGGAAGCGTTCGCCTTTAAATAGCGCTCCCCCAGTCCCTACCTGACTGCAAAACACTCCCCTCAACCTGTTGTTGCTAGCGGCAGGCGGTAAGGCAGGGGGCGCCACTCAATATCCGCTCCGGGGCGCTACCGGGGCGTTGCGCACTCGACTGACGTCACGATCTGCCGGCGCAGGAGATCGTGGCGGTAGTGTTTAGCGCTGCCGCAAAATGTCTAGTTAATTTCGCGAGCGGCACAAACATCGCCGCGCCCGGGTGCTAGTTGCTTTGCACCCCATTAGCGCCCTCTTAAGGCGCTAACGGGAGGCGCAACCAACTGAATTTTTCCCCCCAAAACTCTACACAGTACTCCAGGTGTGGTCTCACCAATGCCCTATATAATAGCAGCAAGACTTCCATACTCTTATACTCCAACTCCCTTGCAATAAAGGCTCCAACCCCCTTGCAATAAAAACTAACATACCATTTGCTTTCGTAATTGCTTGCTGTACCTGCATGTTAACTTTATGTGATTCGTGTACAAGGACTCCTAAATCCCTTTGAATACCAACATTTACTAGTCTCTCACCTATTAAAAAAAATTCTGCTTTTCTATTCTCCCTACCAAAGTGGATAATTTCACATTTCCCCACATTACGCTCCATCTGCTACCTTCTTGTCCACTCACTTAACCAGTCTATATCCCTTTGCAGCCTCTTTGCATCTTCCTCGCAACTTACTTTCCCACCTAGCTATTTATCATCAGAAAACTTGGATACATTACACTCGGTCCCCTCATCTAAATCTTTGATATTGATTGTAACTAGCTGAGCAGAGGGAAGACAAATTCAGAATTTTAGCTCCCAAGTAGAGTTTTACACAGGTAGAACAGAACACTGGTGCCATAGGATTTCTTCAGGACCTTGACAGTCAGCAGATCTGAAGTGAGATGAATCAGTTCAAATGTGGCAGAGCGCACCTTTTAAGGTCCTAGTTAGTCACCAGATCTATGAGATAATCGAGCTGCATCACCTCAGATATTGGCATCTGAGAATTAATTTGGGGCTTTGCTCGTAGATCTTCAGGTAAGCTGAATACCTTGGCATTGATATAAAAAGACTTTGTTGGGAAATTGATTATACAGTCTATCACCCACGGGGCAGATCAAGGACTGACCAATATACTAAGCACATTTCTTGTCATGTAGTCATTAAGACAATGCTCATGGTATTATTGATAGAGAAGTACTGAACACTATTAAACAAGTGGTTCTGTTCCAGGCAGGCCAGACATTTGACCTTCAGGTTGCCTGGAAAACTGACATCCTCCTATGTGAGATATAGATCAATTTGACTTGGGTCAAAGCGTATAGGTTTGATATATACAGGTTATAGGAGCTGAGCCAGTTACCACAGGAATGAACTGTGCTGTGTTTCTGTGACTGCAAACATGCATTATAATCAATATTTGCTAGACACTTCGAATCTTGTCCTCTTTAAGAGGGCAGGGGATGGGATTCTCTCATTGTATTTACGCAGAATAATTGAACTTCGGAAATATATGCAGCACATTAAAAGTTAGATATTTTGGAAGATTTTATGGTCTGAACACGATTTGCCTCTTGGTAACATGGCGTGAGAAGGGAACCTGCTCCCAGGCTATACAGCTGAATAGCAGGCCCTCAGAAGCTGCTTCTGCGTAAATACAATCAGAGAATCCCATCTCCTGCCCTCTTAAAGTGGGCAAGATTCCAAGTGTCTAGCAGATATTGATTAGAATGCATGTTTACAGTCACAGAAACACAGCACAGTTCATTCCTGTGGTAACTGGCTCATCTCCTATAACTTGTTTATATCAAACCTATATGCTTTGACCCAAGTCAAAATGAGAGTGGAGAGTGACATTCCTTCTGATTTTCCTTCCTTGCTGCAGAGGAATCAACTGGCCTGTTTCTGCCCAGCATTTCTTTTTGCAGCAAGCTTGAATTTGGCAGTTGTGTGCCATGCCACAGATATATGCCAGTTTGTAGTAATCCAAGATGCAGCATATTAGAGCTCCGTCTTGGTGTGCCTCACTGGAGTTTTAACATGACGCACTTCGGAATGTAGTGGCCTGGTTTTATGTCTGTGACTCTCCTATACTTGAAACTGGAAACTTACACAATAAGTTTGGTATATTGAAACTCCATGTTTGGACAGGGAATACATTATCTAGATTAACTATATTGAATAATACTATATAAAAAGCTCCAGTTGCTATAGAAACTTTTTGTTAGAATGACGGGTGCAAAACTGCTTTCAGTGCTGAGACAAACCTACGCTAAATTCTTAATCACTACAGTTACTTGTTCAACAATAACTTGTTCAATCACTCACATTTTGCAGATCAAGGATCGGGATTCAGCGTTACTGGTAAAATTGAAGCAGGATATGTTCAAATTGGAGAGCGAGTGCTGGTTATGCCTCCAAATGAAACTTGCACTGTTAAGGGTAAGTGTTACTGTGATCGCTCGTTAGGCAACAGCACAGGCCCTTTCCCCAGTAGGCAACAACAGTGTGCAGTCGGTATAAATACTAAATAGAACAAAATTACAGTTTTTAGTTTAATGGGAGAAAGAAATTGTGAATTAAATGATGTATGATTACATAGAAACCCTTAATTTTACATTATAATATAAACGCACATATTTTGACAGCTGTAAGATAACTCCACACTCAAAGGATTAATGGTGACCTGAGGCATTGACCTGTGTATTTTGTTTGTTCAAATTGAGCAGCTGGTTGAATCCCAAAAATTATATACATCTAAGGTTTATAGTTTAGCATTTTTAGAGGCTTGATAAGAATAACAAATGCCCACATACTAAGTGAAAAAATAATAGCACAGCTGCTTTCCTCATGCAACAAAATATTCATTGGCAGATATAAAGTGCTTAAAATAAATTAAAGGTGAAAGGCAAATTGTTAAAGCTGACACAAAGGCACAGATTTATGTATTTAATCTGTGATAACTGATATAATTTAGAACTTGAATCATGTTGAGGAATACTATCGGTTTTGTTATTATGCACTATATCTTTTTTTAGACAAAAACAGAAATAATTCCCATTTAATTTGCTTTACTCTAAGTTGCAACAACTGCTGATGCACTGTTTCAGCCATGTCTCACTCAGGAGAACAGTATATAGGGCAGTTCTCCAAATCGTCTGTTGATGGCTTTTAACACTGTTACTATCTAATCTGTAGCTAACTTACTTGTAGTAGCCAGCTATGTTGTGGTGCCAGCATTGTTAATGTTGTAGAGGTATATCTATCCTCGTAGGAGGCCTATTTTCCCTCCCGTTTTCTTCCCCTAAAAACAAACATTTGAATTTTTGCATAGGTTCTCCCGTTTGTCAGCTGTACCTTTGATGGAAGAGATGCGGAAATGCTCTTTACGCCGTTTTACTGGGTTTCCACGACTCTTCCATCGAAGTTACGGCAGACAAGTAGGAGAACCCCACGGAAATTCATCCCGAGGGACTCATGGGTGCAGCTGTGCAGGCACTGGCAGTGCTCTGGTAGGTGGTCCAAATAGCTATTCATGTATGAACCTTGACAATCAGTGTTAACAGTCTATTCAATCATGGAGGAGGTGGCACTATAGCCAAACCTTTATTAGACATCCACACATACGAACTTTCCGGCATGGATCACTGATAAGTGGCAGTAATTCTGGTGGATTCCCTCCAGCCCCTTCCTGGCTGTATTGTTGAGTACACTTTCACACAGTTCACTGAATCCTGAACACTTCAAGGAGCCTTATCTTTGGAGTTTGTGTTTTTAATTTTGATGCTGATGTGGTGTATGCACTGAATTCATTGTTTTCTGCAAAACATAAGGACATCTCCTCTCAACCACTTATAAAGGAGGTTGCAAAATGTCAGGATGCTTTGTAATTGGGAGTGGGAAATATCGGGTAAGAATGCCAATAATAGGTTTTTTTGTATCAGTCGTGAAATAAGTGTGAGGCAATGGTAGGGTTTGTCATTTTGCATCAGTATCTTATTAACACCTTAAAGACTACAACTTTCAGTGGAATAAATGCACATTGTGTACATAGGTCTGTCATTACAGTTCCTGATGTATTTTATTGCTAATTCAATATGACCGCTATTTGATCAGGGAAGTGTGGCGATAGATGAGCCAAAGTGCGTGATACTTTTTTGATGTATTATTTCAGTGTTGTTGGTCCTCAACGCTTTCTGTCCTCACTGTTATGGCACAAGCAGCTCATTGATTCAAAATGATGACTTTGATAATATGACAGGAGTGTTAGAAACGTCTGGACTTGTGTACAGTTTTAGGGCTTAAAATTAATGAAGTTTTATTAAATAAAGTGCTTTATATATTTTAATAGCTTTTTTAGATGCAGGTAATCATGTTTTGGAGTGTGTGTTCCTTTGTGGTGAGAGTTGGCTTTAGTTGTTGCTGGTTCTTTACCCATTCTGGGAAGTGATGACTGGGGAAACTGCTGAGCCAGTTGGGGTTAAATCACACTCTTGTGTTATCACAATGCTTCATCAGTTTTCATTATTACATTATTTGATGCATCTGTGTGTCAGTTATATCACATTGTTGATTCCAATCATAGATATCAGGCATTAGTTGAGCTGTCTCACAAACTTAGTACACGTACATGAGAATTTTTTTTGAAAAGAGTATGCCGCCAACTGCTATGGTGTGCAAAGTTTGCACTTTTGCTTAGGGTACGTCACCCTCAGTTTATTTTCTTCCAACTTTCTCTGGTCTTCCCTCACTACTGTGCCCTGTCGTCATATACCTCTTGCGGCCAACCTGCTCCCATGTTTTCACCTGTGCTGCTTTTTAGCCAGGTCCCAGGAGTATGAGAGACTGTAGGAGTATGTGAGACTGTCCACTGATGTTCCTCCCTCCCTGTGCAGAAGTGGCTAGTCTTTGCTTGGACTTCCAGACAGTAGCACTGCTGACATCAATAGCTCAGGAAATTTTGGGGGATCAAAGCTGTGTTCTACTATTCTGTGGTTCCTAGCACTGCTACTTCCTTTGCACTACTATTACAGAGTACGTGAATAATGACAGATATAAGGTACAAGATAACAGCAATGCTAACAGTTAATCCGCAGCATTATTGCAACAGCCAGCGTGGTGGCTCTGGCCGCGATTTTATCAGCGGTGTCGAGATGGTGGCGGGAGAACTGGTTTCCGGGTTCCAGTCACGATCCTGGCTGCAGCCGCTCTGTCAAAGGGATTTTCCCTTGATTGGCCTTGTTAAGCCCGCCCTGTGGGCTTCCCAGCCAATTAACAGGAAGCGGGTCTGATGACATCATTTGATGATGCGTCCTCAGCTGGTTTCCTTAAAGGGACCACGGCCACATTGAGTTTGACAGGTGTTCTGTCAGTGTTTGACAGCATTGAGGTACTGCAAACACTGACAAGCACTGCACAAAGGTGGACGCTTGCACCCAGGCTCTCCAATGAGCATATGGAGGGAGTCACAGCACGCAGGGAGTTTCTCTTCCCTTCCAAGGGTGGAAGAGACCTCCCCAGGACACCAATGCAACCTGGTTGCATATTGCACAAGCAGGGATGTTGTCAGGAGTACCTGGCTACAGTGGCGCCAACCTTTCAATGATCTCAGTGGATCACGAAACGTTACTGCAAAACCACACTCAAACTCACCCTGCTGTGCCACTTAACACATCCCTATCACTCTACCTTCCATACCCTTCTCCTGCACATCCTTACTCAAACCAACTTGCCTTGCAACTCCACCCAACCCTCTCTATCTACTTTATCACTTCCACATCTCACTAGCCACCCCTCACACTCACCCTCATCCTACTGCAAGCATACCAACTAACAACACACAAGGGGTAGGCACTTGAGAGGTTTAGCCAATGTCCATGTGAAGTTTCTGGTAATGTGTTGTCATACAGTGAAATCTATATTTCCAACACTGCCCCTTATTGGACAGATATGTGCGCACCTTGAGAAGTGTCTTACTGAGTTCCAGTGAATGTTGAGACATAACTTCTCCTCCACCCCCCCCCCCCCCCCCCAGGCTATAGTGATGAGTGTGCATAGAATGGCTTGGACATTAAAGGGATGCTTCACGGTGCTGGTGTGGGATGGTGTCAATCTGGCGCATCATGTGGCAGCCAGGGTTTACAGCGTCAAGTGAAGTAAATCTGGCCATGGTGATGCCATTGCTGGCCACCTGGGCAGCAATGTTGTCAGGGGCTGATGTCCTGCGTCCTGTGCAGCATCAGGTGATGGCGGAGAAGGTTGGTGATGTTGTTGGTGTGCCTGGTGATGTTGGTGTTAGGGCTAATCGTGGAAGGATCCAGAGGACCAAGGTCTGATTTTTTTCAAGCTGCAATAGATGGCAGCTGCAGGCGAGATGACAGAAGCGATCTGTCAATGGTGAGAGAGGTTGTTCCAACGAGGTGGCACTGGACATACAGTTGCCTCTAAACACTTGCAAGCTAAAGAAATCTCTATGTATTATAAATGAAGTAACCAACAGTTTCTGCGCTCTGAAACTGACCATCTGCAACATGGCATCCTTTACACCACTTCTGCAGCTGTCAGCTTATCAGATACGTCAGAGCAGACTCAACTCACGCCAGGGTGAGCTGGTGTGTTCCCAGAGCAGCGGAAGTGCTGGGACATTTTTGTCTGTGCATGAATGTTATCACCCAGGCCTACTCCAGAACAAAGTTTTAGAAAAGAATATTAAGTTACAGTAGCACAGCAAGCAGCTCGATATTCTTAATCAGGACCAGAAAATGGAACTGTCTGCATTACATGGAAAAATTAGCTTTTTTTAAAGAAAAAAATCATGTTTGTAAAATTGGATTACTCAGTGAATACGTTTGAAAAGGTTACAAGTTACAAATGTTTGCCCCACTGCATAGAAGTGGTTGAGCATTTCAAAAATATGCAATAACAGAATATAGATGTGGACTGATCTATCAGTCAGATGGATAAATGGGGCGAACAACTGAAAGAAGACTTAAATTCTTCTAGCCTATCATTAGTTTGGCAAGATCCTTGGAGTCAGGTTACTGCTACTTGATTCTATCAGAAAAATGCTTACATTTCAGTTTTGGTTATGTTATGTTAGTTTAATTTTAACTTCTGTATTGAATTGTTTATACATCACTGTGCTTGATGCCATTGTGTCGTCATCAGAGTATCCTTCATCAAGCTCAACTGTTTAACTGAAGGTGCTTTGTGGCCGCATGGATTTCAGGTGAGATGGTCCAGTACCAGTAGAGAAATCGCAACTGTCCAAAAGCAAAATCATCTCGGGTTCAGAAATGTCTCAAAAAAAATTATATCCAAGATTTGTCCAGTTTCTTAATTATGTAGGTTTAAAACGTTCGGATTGCAGAGATGCTAATTTTAAAGAGGTTTGACACTGGTCTCGTGATGGTTAGTGATAAACGGTGTGAGGTTTGTGGTATCAGGTGTGGTAACGTGCACATTCACTTCGTATTAAAAGTGGTAAGCTTTCTTTTGGTTTACTCATTTATGCCATAACTCCATAAACGGGCATTATCTATTAAAACGTTCAGTGGTATTTTTTTTACCACCCTGCTTGTAAGCAGTTACTTGCGACCAAACAGTGTGACATGATGAAAAACATAACAGAAAATTCTTCTTAAATATCAATCAGGAAATGCTGCGTAAGAACTAGTGAAATGTGAAAAACAGAGTAACGAACAAAAAGTGGTTTCACGAACTGTTTAAACTTTGTTAATGAATTTGACCACTTCAAATCCAAATTGGAGGCATTATGCAACATTTGCAAATCTGGTGCGCTTTTCTCACGTTATATCAGCACAAGCAGGATGCTGTGTAATGGTCGTTGCATACCTCAATACTGCTCATTCATGTTGAGAAATTATGACTCAGATTAGTGTCAACCAAAGTTAAAAACATTTTAAATGCACATTTCACTGATATTACATTCTGTGTCATAACCCGGAAAGCTGACTCTGGGGTTACAAATTTACTCATTTCCAGGAATCGCCTTACACGATGAGCCACTCGATTGGGCAGCAGCAGGGGATCACGTCATTCTCACTGTGACTGGTGTGGATATTATAAAAATAAAGTAAGTTTTTGTTTTTTTGGTATCTTCGTTTAGGGGTGTCATCGTTTTTTGTGGCTCAACATCCTTATATAGCCACAAACATACCAGCTCTTTCCAGCTTAAAATAAATGTACATATATTTAAAAAGTTTGCTTACGAAATATATTCCGCTAAGAAACAAGAACAAACAAGCCAATAATGAGACATGGGTGAATAAAGAGATAAGGGTAGAATTGAATCTAAAGAAAAAAGCATACACTAAGTACATAGACAATAAAGGAGAGGATGACAAAAAGGAATACAAAGAACTCAGGAAAGAAGTTTTTAAAAATCAATTAGGAAGGCAAGGAGGAATTACAAAATGAAATTATCAAAGAATATAAAAAGAGGTAGTAAAATATTCTATAGATACATTGACACATAAATAACAAAAAGAAAATTAAGATAGGGATAGGGCCACTAAGTCATAAAGATAAACTCACAGGTAATGACCGTGAAATGGTAGAAATATTGAAGTTACTTTGCCTCAGTTTTTAGCAGAGAGACCAACAAGGTGGACATGACATTAGAAAAAGCTCACAAAGGATATCAAGACATTTAACATAGAAAGGAGGGAAATAATTGCTAAACTAATTAAACTTAGGGAGGATAATTTGCATCCGTGTGTACTCAAAGAAACTAGGGAAGAAATAGCAGAAGTAATAGCAAATTCAGTAGAAAAGGGAATCGTGCCAGAGGGCTGGCAGACAACAAATGTTATTCCTATATTCAAAAAGGGAGATGGAACAAATCCAGGGAACTATAGACCAGTTAGCTTAATGTCGGTGGTAGGAACAATATTGGAATCTTTACTCAAAGCTGGAATAGAAAACATCTAGAAACCAAAAATATAATAAAGAATAGTCAGCATGGATTTCAAAAGGGAAGGCCTTGCTTGACCAACCCTGTTGAATTCTTAAAGAAGTAACAGACAGCGTAGACAATGGTAATGCAGTGGATGTGATATACATGGACTTTCAAAAGGCCTTTCATAAGGTACCACATAGTAGACTTGTGACTAAGGTCAGAGTATTTGGAGTCAGGGGACAAGTAGAAGAATGGATAGCATGCTGGCTACAAAACCGAAAACAGAGTAGGGGTTAAAGGTAGTTATTCAGACTGGCGGAAGGTGGGAAGTGGAGTTCTACAGGGATTGGTGCTGGGACCACTGTTGTTCACCATTTGCATAAATAAATTGGAAGCGGAAGTACAATATCAAAATTTGTGGATAACACCAAATTGAGGGTATAGTTAATACTGAGGAGGACTGTGACAAGATACAAGAAGACGTTTACAAACTTGCAGACTGGGTGTGTAAATGGCAAATTAATTTCAATATAGATACGTGTGAGGTGCTGCATTTTGGTAGGAGGAAAATAAGAGTCTAAATGGGTTAGAGGCGCAAAGGGATCTCTGGGTACAGATACACAAATCATTAAAAGTAGCAACACAGGTTAACAAAGCCATAAAAAGTGCAAACAAAGCACTGGGGTTCATATCTAGAGGAATAGAATTCAAAAGCAGACAAGTTATGTTAAACTTGTACAGAACTTTGGTTCAGACCATACTTAGAGTACTGTGAACAGTTCTGGTCTCCATCTTACAAAAAGGATATAGAAGCACTGGCGAAAGTGCAAAAAAGATTTACAAGGATGATACCAGAACTGAGAGGGTGCACCTATCGGGAAAGACTGAACAGGCTGGGGCTTTTTTCTCTAGAAAAGAGGTGACCTGATAGAGGTCTTTAAAATTATGAAGGGGTTCGATAAAGTAAACGTGAAGATGTTTCCACTTGTGGGGGAGTCCAAAACTAGGGATCATAAATATAAGATAGTCACTAATAAATTCAGTGAGGAATTCAGGAGAAACTTATTTACTCAGAGAGTAGTGAGAAGGTGGAACTCGCTATCAAATGGAGTGGTTGAGGTGAATAACATAGATACATTTAAGGGGAAGCTAGATAAGTGCATGAGGGAGAAAGAAATAGAAGGATATGCTGATGAGATGAGGGTGATATGAAATAAATAGAGTGGGAGGAGGCTCATGTGGAACATCAATACCAGCCGAATGGTCTTTTTCTGTGCTGTAAATTCTATGTAATTTAAAAACCTTGGGTATATAAAATTCAAATCATTAATAAGCAGAACTTAACGATCACATTACTTGCACTACACAGCATGCACTGATTTTTTTCATACCCCAAACCTTTCACAATACAACATCCCAACCGGTGCATAATACGAGGTTTACCACTAATGTTGCCTCTTCTTGTCCAAAATAGCCTACACATTTCCGTAAATATTATTATATATCCAGTTTCCAATTTGGTCAGAAGTGCACAATTTGTTTAAAGGAGACAGTAACTGTTTGAGTAAGTGCTGTTAATGGTAAGTACCTACCCATAGATCACTCTAATACGTTCAGTCTTTTTGCTTAAATGAATTAATTTATATGCATATAGAGGTGAGGGATGACATTTGTGAATGAAGCACTGTTTCTGCTTTTGGTAACCAATATCACAGAATTACATAGAATCTATAGAGCAGAAGCAGGCCATTCAGACCAATTGGCCTGTGCCAATGTTTATATTCCACACAAGCCTCCTCCCACTCTAATTACCTCTTCCCATCCTGCTCCTGTATCAGTCTATAGAATTACATCAGGCACTCTGATATTGTGCAGACAGATGCAGGGTAACGCTTCCTCTATTCAGCTCCAATAACGTGCCTTAGCCCTAATTACAGAGGTTTATACCCTACTGAACCAGTTTTAATTTTCCAACTTCCCACAACTGTAATCCTTGTGGTCTATCTGAGTCAGATAGCCAGTTATGGGGTAATTTTGTCTTTGGGGCTGCATCCTCCTAGGAACTGGATTGCCCCACACTCATTTTCCATAGAACCTTTACACCGAGCAAAGTGCAGAGACTTTTAGCCCATCAATCTTGGCTGGATTTGAACTCAGATCCTAGAGTTATAGTGACCGTGTGCTGTCACTGTGCCATCCACAATCTTACCTTTGATTTTCTCAAGAGTATTAATTAAAACTAATCTCTTTTGTGCATTAAGTGTCACAAAGCTATGAATATAATATTTTGCTATAGAATCACTGTGGCTTTTGATTACTGAAAGTTGCATGGTCCGTTCATAACGTAGAATACAAAACTAGTCCTACGTTTTCTATTTAAATTCATCAATAGCAACATGAACTTGTATTTACATAGCATCCTTATCATAAAGAAATGTCCCAAGTTGCCACACAAATAAGTGTAACTAACAGACATTTCCAGTTGCTCAAAATGAAGGCCACAGTTCAGCTAGGCACCACAACCAATAGTTGATGTAAATTACTGGCCTGTACCTTTTAAGGGGAAATGAGAAACTGAGCTGCCAAAGGAATAGAATTTTAAACATGGACTTGCTGTACTATAGGCGCACAGGTGTCTTTTGGGGCTGCTTTGTAAAATTTGCGTGCAAGAAATCTTGTGCTCTTGGAATTGCAGTGCATTGTTCATGTGTTGGTTTTGGAATGCAGCTGCACTGCCGCAATTGCTGGTCTATTGCTAAAGGCTTTTAAAATGGAAGTGAATAAATAATTGAAAGAGAATCATTTAAAAGACTGTGGAGAAAGGGCGGGGGAATGAAAGCTGGCACAGGCACAATGGGTGGAATGACCTGCTTCTGTGCTGTAAAATTCCATGATTTTATGTAATAATCTCTGATTTACTAATCGTCACAATTTTTTGTAACATGTCTTGATTTTTTCCAAAGGGAGTAGCTCCCTATTTTAAAACACAGTGCTTCATTTAGCTGGAGGTCGCCTCCTTCATCTTAAAACACACCAGAACGTTCATTCTGACTGTTAAGTATATAGCTGTGGAACTATTAAGCTGTGGCAGTTGAGGTCATTATAAGTATTCAGGTTTTGCTATGCGTTCATGTCTGATTCCTCACCAATAGAATCACAATTTAACATAATATATAAAATAAACATTTTTGAAACCATATTGCAGTAACATATACAGAAGTTGTTTAACCTGTAAGTCTGTTTTTTGACGAGTTCTGCTGACTTTTGTCTTTTATTTTCTCTTCCTATAGTGTGGGATGTATTTTTTGTGATCAAAAAGCACCTATAAAAACATGCACCAGGTTTCGAGCTCGAGTTCTTATTTTCAACATTGATATTCCAATCACACAAGGTTTACCAGTAAGTGCACTTTCTTTTTTCTTACCGCATTAATTTAGAATTCAGTAAATAACAGTAGGGATTAAAAGCAAAATTGCACTTGGAAGCACAAATTTTCTATAGCAGTCCAGCATACATTTTCTTGTCTTAATTGAATATTAGATCGTGTTATAAGTTTCTCGCATATACTTCTGAGCATGTAAAAATAGACATCAATTGCACATTTTCTATGGTGAACCAAATCTTATGCTCTTTCGAGCAGAAATATTGGGTTAATGTATTAACTCACTCACCGAACACTGATACTGTGATGCCACTTGTTACACTGCTTGTACAGTTGACCCTGCAATGTGGAAGTTAAAATCAGATTTCCACACTCGGGATATTACAGTGAAGCAATAACATAGCCAGAAAACTCTCATGTCCCCAAAAACATTCTAGCTCATTTTGTAAATGCAGAGTATGTATTACAAGCAAAATGCTAGACAGAGGCCTACGTTAAATGATCTTTATTTTCACTCATTTAATAATTTGTGCCACCTTTCAGCCCTTGGGAGCTATACAGCCAAACCTCACTTGTACAAACAATTTAAGTCATTGGAGTTTTGAACTTTTTAACAAAGGCATATTGGGATCTCCTGAACCTATTTTATTGAGAATTTGTTTGATTTGGGAAAATAAGCTTGAAGAGCTTATTTTAAAAAATTGTTTAAAGGTATCAGCAACTAAAATTAATAGTGCCATTTTTAAGTAGCATGGCTAAGCCTTTTAGTGATCCACGGAACCTCATGCTAATCCATAACCAGAATTTAAAGTGGTTTCTTTCTCTCTCATCCCCCTTCACCACACTAAATGAACCTTTGCTACATTCATCATGCTCCTACCTCACACTTCTCAAATCTAGTTATGGGAGCATTTGTGTTATTTTGTACTCTCCACCTTGTAATGTTTGAATTTGAAATTGTGAATATTCTTATATATTTTTTCAAACTCTGGAAAAATGTTGAGTAAACTTAGAAGCTATGATGTTGACTAAAAGGGAACTTGTTCAAATACAACGAATAGGACATGCTGTTATAAAAGAGTGCTTTGAGTACTGTGGAGAGTTGTATTTGAGGTTTAAAATATGCACTGTACCTTTATTAACAGGTTTTATTACACTACCAAACTTTAAGTGAACCATGCACAATCAGAAGGCTAGTGAGCATTCTGCACAAGAGCACAGGAGAGGTTCTCAAGAAAAAACCCAAGTAAGCAATGCTTAAAAAGTCTATATATTTATTTGACTATTCCTTCATAGTTATACTTGCATGGAGAACTCAAAAGTTGATTTTGGTCAGGTCAGGTTGAACCAGGTAAATTGTTAAAATATTGATGACTTAAAATTGTTTTTTTTCCTATGTTTTAAAAAAAAAAAATGTTGATAACTCCTGTAACATGCACCATTTCACTGACCAGAAAGGTAACTTCCTCCCAGTATCACTCAGGATCTGATTCAAGTCTGAGAGTCACCTTTTGAGCATTAAATCGTCACTGTTTTGCATTCCTTGCCCACCAGGACACAAACTATTGAAAAAAAATGAATTCTGTACTTGGAATGGCCATCCAAAACTGCGAACTTCTGTATTATTTTCCACTTTTAACTGCAAAGAATGTGCATGAATTAATGAATAGGACATTGATGGAGTTGTGTAACCCCACCATATCTACCACAAGAAATAGTTGCAACAGGATCTTGCACAGTTGCATCATTCCCTTTGAGTAAGAAAGTGCAAATATGAAAGCTATATTTTTTTTAAAACATCTTGTTTGGCTTCCCCATGTAGTTTCTAGTCCTGGCACCATTACTCAGCTGAATGAATACAGTAAGCAATTGTAATACAGGAAACTTTTGTTTATCCGGCACCCAAATATCCGGAATTCTCGCTTAACCGGCAAAAATCATCCTCCGAAAACTCCTCTCAAATAACCGGCAATGTTGCCGAGTCGCAGTCGAGTCTCCGCGAACGCCGAGTACTCCGAAAACTCCTCTCAAATAACCGGCAATGTTGCCGATCCCGAGTCCGAGTCCGCGAACGCCGATTTAGTCAGTAGGGGTAGTTTTCAAAAGTGCCACTACTCGGCCTCCTGGCGCTGTCGGAAGTATACTGCACATTTCTTGATTTATTTATTTTTCTTTGTTAAAAATAGCCTCGGTAGATATAACTCTCCGTTATCCGGTACTTTCGATAAACCGGCACCACGCCGGTCCCGTCGGTGCCGGTTAATAAAGAGTTTCCTGTAGTAAGTGACCTTTCGGTTTAGAAGTAAAGTGGATTTCCAGTCAAAATAGTGACCATGAGGGTGATTTGACAACTTAACTTAATTTGTCTCCAAAAGGATTCAGTGCTCCTCAAATAAATTTTCATAATGACACATTGCAAGACAGTCACTGTAAATTAATTTTGTTTTTTTCGCAGTGACGTGGTGCTGCCATTTTTGTGAAGGAAGTAATTACAACAGCCATTTAGAACAATGCTGTCCAAACTGTCTAGATCACAAAGCATGTCCAGTCTAAGATTGTGTTTTAACTGAATAACATTTAGTTGGAACTGTTAAGCCAGGTTATGAACTGTAATTATTTAGGGATTCACTGTATCCATCTTGTTTCATACCTAATTCACATCTATTAATGACTAAAATGCTTATTTAGAAAGTTTTAAATACCTTATCTTAACTTTGGATACATGTTGACAGAGCCAGAGTAAAAATATCCCTTTAAATGATTCATGAAAGGTACAATAAATATGATATGCACATAAGGTACGTCTATTGTACTAAATTTAGCAAAAATATATAAAATGTTCTGAAAGATGTGAGCAAGCAGTTTTGGAATGCCTAAATTTAGACTTTGATCAATTGCTTAGGTGGGTCATAGACTCTGAAATCAAACCACAATACTGTAGTATGCTGCTTTAGCTGTGGCTAAATCTAAAGCAGAATGAATACTGTGTGTTTAATCAACTCATGCATTGGCGGGGGGTTTCATTATGCAGCAAACAGAGAAATTCCCCATCTACTCCTGTACATATCACAAGTACTCAAGGCTCAGTTTTCATAAAATCAGCTTGAGATTTCAGGGAGATGCACCATTTCTAATCCTCACATAGCATTTTCATATCCTTCTGCTTTTAAGCCTAATGAAGTCTTCATCTAAATAAGTGTATAAAATGCTAATAAACATGCGGATGACACAAAGCTGGGTGGGTGTGTGTGCTGTGAGGAGGATGCAGAGAAACTCCAGTACGATTTGGACAGGTTGGGTGATTGGGCAGATGCATGGCAGATGCAGTATAATGTGGATAAATGCGAGGTTATCCACTTTGGTGGCAAAAACAGGAAGACAGATTATTATCTGAACGGCAATAGATTGGGAAAAGGGGAAGTGCAACGAGACCTGGGTGTCCTTGTGCACCAGTCGCTGAAGGTAAGTATGCAGGTGCAGCAGGCGGTTAAGAAGGCAAATGGTATGTTGGCCTTCATAGCGAGAGGATTCGAGTACAGGAGCAAGGATGTCTTGCTGCAGTTGTACAGGGCCTTGGTGAGACCACACCTTGAGTATTGTGTTCAGTTTTGATCACCTTATCTGAGAAAGGATGTTCTTGCCATGGAGGGAGTGCAGCGAAGATTCACCAGACTGATACCTGGGATGGCAGGAATGACGTATGAAGAGAGATTGGGTCGATTAGGCTTATATTCGCTAGAGTTTAGAAGAATGAGAGGGGATCTCATTGAAACTTATAAAATTCTAACAGGACTAGACAGACTAGATGCAGGAAGGATGTTCCCGATGGCAGGGGGAGTCCAGAACCAGGGGTCACAGTCTAAGGATAAGGGGTAAGCCATTTAGGACTGAGATGAGGAGGAATTTCTTCACCCAGAGAGTGGTGAACCTGTGGAATTCTCTACTATAGAAGGCAGTTGAGGCCAATTCATTAAATATATTCAAGAAGGAGTTAGATATATTTCTTAAGGCTAAAGGGACCAAGGGATATGGGGAGAAAGCAGGGACAGGGTACTGAATTTGGATGATCAGCCATGATCGCATTGAATGGCGGAGCAGGCTCGAGGGGCCGAATGGCCTACTCCTGCTCCTATCTTCTATGTTTCTATGTAACACAATGGAAATTGCTGTTGCTTGTGCAGGCTAAAGATCTCTTGGTTCATAAGGTGTTACTTCAGTCTTTTACTAGTTAGTTGGAGGACTGTGGTTGCCAGAATGCCATGGTTCCATTGAGTAACTCACTGAAACGAGACAGACATTGGGGCAAGCATGCAAAAGATAGAGAAGATTAAAGGCAAACTATCAAAGGAAACAACATTCAGCTTTGATAGGATTGAAAAAAGATTGTTTCCAAGATCTTAAAGCTCTTGAAATTATTATGCCACCCAGCTATTAATTGTCAAAGCTCTGAATGATATGGTGGAGATGTTTCTAAAACATTTTGGCTCTTGTGCTCTCTTGACTTATGAGCCAGGAGCTCTTGTATCTGACTTCTTACTGTTTTCATATTTTGATTATGATCTTCTTCAGATGTTTGACTAAAGGGCAGAATGCCTTGATAGAGCTTCAGGCCCAGAGACCCGTTTCTCTGGAACTCTACAAAGACTTCAAAGAGCTGGGTCGTTTTATGTTACGTTACAGTGGATCCACTGTAGCAGCAGGAGTAGTCACAGAGGTAACTATTACTTGAAAATTAAGACCCGTTTGATTTTCCACTGTATGAAACTGTAATGCATATAAGGTTTAGCAAAAGAAACCACATCCTTAAGTTATAAGCTTCTTTTTTAACTCTAGTTGATTCAGTTCTTCATAGCTGTGGGACTTTCCCTCTTTATTAAAAAAAATAATGCCTGACGGCTGAGTTAGCATTCCGTCCTGTCTCCCCTGACATCCATACTTGAATCTAGCCCAGATTGATAGATGACAATCTTGCCTCTCTTTACTGTGAAGTTATACATGATATGAGCTTGGGCAGCCTCAGATCAGTGCTCAGTAGGTGTTAGCCCACAGAGTGAAAGTATCTCTGGCTTGGTCTTAGTTGGTCAGGCTCGCTCGGGCATTATGGCTGACATGGAATGTAATGAGAACTTTACCCCCTATTTGGCAGTTAACTTGAGACTGTGTGATGGTAATACTGGGATTCAAAATTGAAGATGTTCATTCTGTCATTTTGGCATACATCAATCTTGATCAACATTAAAAAAACACTCAGGTTGGATAGCTGTAAGTCTCCACTGATTGACACGGAAGATAGATTTGCTAGTCTCAGCAGGATCGCAGTTTTTTCTTAAAAGTTTCTTAAAATGTTTTCATTTTTTTTTACTTGCTTCTGAAATGTGTTGAATGACTGTCAAATATAAAACACAGTACAGCACGTTTTAGGATAAATTTGTGTTAATATTTTCATTCAATTTTCTCCCCCCTGAAGAAGGCAGTGACTCAAGCTGAGCTACTGTTCCATGGGCTTTAACAGCCTTGTGGCACATTACCTAAGTGGTTGTTCTTCGTGTTTGCCTCCAGGCAGTGGGTGCCAGAAGCCAAGATCTAATCCCATTGTGGGCAGCCATTTATTTATTTGTTTAGAAACTCAAAGTATGTATAATATATAAATATTTTCTCCTGATGACTTCAAACATTTTTATTTGATTCAGTTTTGTAAACTGAGGAGGAGTAATTATTCTGTGCTAGTTCTTTTGAGTGCATTTAAAAATCAAAGTGGAAATGTCTTCTCAACTTCATTACCAGCTTGTTATCAGTGTGATTTAACAGTTCACCAATCTGAAAATGTAGTTATTCCGCCAAAAAGAATGCACTGTTCCTGTTATTATGAGAAATTTAAAGTGAAGTGCTTTGACTTCACAACTTCTTTAGTTTAGTTAATTACCATGAAATAGGTTTTCATTCACTGTGTACTTCAGCAACCTAATAATAATTCTCTTTTCTCTTTTATTACAGATCAAAGAATGATTGTAGAGAGGGATTTCCTAATTTTTGACCTTTCTTCGATCCTAATTAAGAAACACAGGCCAACTTGGCAATGTCTCACAACTTTGAAGGATGTAGGAACTGTGGTCGGCAAAACAAAGTGCAATTTATAATAACCCAAAATGGAACTTCAGCGAAAGTGAATTTGTCCTTTCCACTATTGTGTTCAAGAAAGCAACTGACAGAATGGTCTTCTCAATTTATTGACTCATACTGCCAGTAATACCTCCATAAGCAAAGTTGCACTGTGCCTGAGAAGAATCTCTGCAGCTCTGCACAATTAGTTCTATAGTGATTTTTATCAGCGCCCTGCACACTGATGCATAACACACATCAAAAAAAGAACATCATGTTGGGTGCATGATGAGTGACCCAGCTGAACTACACATTTAGTGGCCAACAGTTGATAAATACTTCTTTAGTTTGCCTGCCTACTGTTTGTTCTTCCATTAGTGTGCCATGATTTACTAATGTATTTACGGGTTGATCTGCTAACACAGACAGATTGACGATAACAAGTAACAAAAATACTTGGAACCTTCTTTCCAAAAAAAATGATTTGCAGTACATCAGGAGATCAGATATAATACTCCAACTATCCACTGTCACATCAGTGGAAAGTGTTCCAAAAATATTTATCAAGGTGCAAGTAATTAAAGCTGGTACTGAATAAAATATGGTTAAAGCAAAGCGTTACTTCAAATGTTTGTCATTTATTGTTTCAGTTATGTTTTCAACTGGGTTGTGCAATTGCCTCATTTTTCAACTGCCCAAAGTATTAATTTTAGCTGCAAGAGGTTTAGGATTCCTTTACATTGTACAGTAGTTTCATTTTGATACACATGCCCCTTTTCGATAACAGTGCTGATTCTAACTACCTGAATAGTCATTCTTGTAGTATGTTGTTCTAGTCTGGTACTATAGCTCTTGAATTGACCAACCAAGAGCTCTCAAACTTCTAAGTAGCCATGTAAGGTGTCACTTTGCATACTGTTTAGGCACTTCTCAATTTTCTGTATGATGCAGGGTTTAAAACCAGAATGTTTAAAAAATATTTTGGTTCTCCCCAACCCCCACAGATGGCTCATCGAGTTTATCTAGCAGGTGACTCACACAGACCAGGAAGGTCCCAGATTTGATCCTCAGTCTGTGTTGTTGTGATAGAAGGGGAGCTACAATTGACCTTGGGGATCCTTTGTAAGGGAGGGGAAAATTGGCCACAGTTTCCACTTCTGATTGCAGTCCAGTAACCACTGCTTGAAGTTGTGCATATGTAGATGTTGGATGAAGATAGGACTGGGCTTGGCTGTAATGTCCTGCCAACACTCACTGTCAAAGCTCACACATGAACTTGGAACCATTCCCCAGCAAGGAGTCAGCACCTTCAGGAGGGGAGAAAACTGACAAGAAAACAATAGGGAGTGATGTGGCTGATTTTTGGAAATAATGTCGATGGACAATAGAACAGTTTTGAGAGCAAAGTTTTCTGAGAGAAGTATCTTGCTTAGTAATTACTTAACTTTTCATTCTATTAGTAAATCTGTATAAAATGAGCAAAGAATCCCAGAAAAGAGATCCCTCTTTGTGAAGTTTTCTCTTGTACCAGTAAATTTCCTGTGGCATTGCCCATAGTCAGTTAATGAATGTAAGTTTTTTTTATGTTCAAGATGGTGACAAAGTTGGGAAAGAGGCTTCAGAAGCTCACTGCACAGAACCAGTCAGAGACTGCAACAGTTGTAGCAAAATTGAATGGGAAATGTTGACAGAGCAAATTACAGTGCTAAATGTTAACACAAAACGGACCAAAAATCATGACAACGGGAAGTAAGGTTTGTGGATTTTCAATAAATACACAATTATATATTTTTTTCATTCTCGGAATATGGGTGCCATTGGCAAGGCCAGCATTTATTGCCCATCCCCAGTTGCCCTCAAGAAGGTGGTGGTGGACCTTGTTCTTGAAGTGATGTAGTTTGTGTGGTGAAGGTGCTCCCGCAATACTATTGGGTAGAGAGCTCCAAGATTTTGACCCAGTAATGATGAAGGAACAGAGATGTATGTCCAAGTCAGGATGGTGTGTGACTTGGAGGGGAACTTGATGGTGCAAGATGCACTGCTTCATTGTCTGATGAATTATAAATGGATCTGAACTTTGTGCAATCATCAGCAAACAGTCCCACTTCTGACCTTATGATGGAGAGAAGGCCATTGATGAAGCAGCTGAATGTAGTTGGGCCTAGGACGCTGACATGAGGAACTCATGCAGTGATGTCCTGGGGTTGAGACGATTGACCTCCAACAACCACAACCATCTTTATTTGTGCCAAGTATGACTCCAGCCACTGGAGTGTTTTCTCCCTGAACCCCATTGACTTCAGTTTTACTATGGCTCCTTAGTGCCACACTCAGTCGAATGCTGCCTTAATGTCAAGGGCAGTCACTTTCGCTTCACCTCTGGAATTCAGCTCTTGTGTCCATATTTGAAGCAAGGTTGTAATAATGTCTGGAGCCATGTGGTCCTGGCGAAACCCAAACAGCATCGGTGAGCAGATTATTGGTGAGTAAGTGTCCCTTGATAGCACTGTCGATGACACCTTCCATCACTTTGCTGATGATTGAGAGTAGGCTGATGGGGCAGTAATTGGCCAAATTGGACTTGTCCTGCTTTTTGTGGACATGACATATCTGGGCAGTTTTCCACATCGTCGGGTAGATGCCAGTGTTGTAGCTGTACTGGAACAGATTGGCTAGAGGAGTGGCTAGTTCTGGAGCACAGATCTTCACTACAGCCGGGATGTTGTTGGGGCCAGTGTACTCAGCCATTTCTTGATGTTACGTGAAGTGAATCAAATTGGCTGAAGACTGGCATCAGTGATGGTGGGGACCTCAGGAGGAGGCCAAGAAGGATCATCTACTCGCTACTTCTGGCTGAAGATGGTTGCAAACATTTCAGCCATGGCTTTTGCATTCACGTGCTGGGCTCCACCATCATTGAGGGTGGGTATGTTCATGGAGCCGCCTCCTCCCCAGTTGTTACTTAATTGTCCACCTTTGTTTGCGACTGGATGTGGCAGGACTGCCCAGCTTTGGCCTGATCCGTTGGTTGTGGGATCACTTAGCTCTGTCTATAGCATGCTGCTTTTGCATGCATGTAGTCCTGTGTTGTAACTTCTCCAGGTTGACACCTCATTTTCAGGTACACCTGGCGCTATTCCCAGCATGCTCATCTACACTCCTCATTGAACCAGAGTTGGCCATCTAGGTTGATGGTGATGGAGGAGTGAGAGATATGCCAGACCATGAGGTTACAGATTGTACTGTAATACAATTCTGCTGCTGCTGATGGCCCACAGAGCCTCATGGATGCCCCGTTTTGAGCTGCTAGATCTTTTCTTAATCTATCCCATTTAGCACGGTGGTAGTGCCACACAACACGATGGAGGTTGTCCTCAGTGTGAAGACAGGACTTGGTCTCCACGAGTACTGTACGGTGGTCACTCCTACCAATGCTGTTACGGACAGATGCATTACTGAGAACGATGTCAAGTAGGTTATTCTCATGTGTTGTTTCTGTCACAACCTGCTGCAAGCCCAGTCTGGCAGCTATGTCCTTCAGGACTCTCCCAGTTTGGTCAGTGGTGATACTACCGAGCCTCTTGGTGATGAACATTGAAGTCCCCCACCCAGAGTACATTCTGTGCCCTTGCTACCCTCAGTGATTCTTCCAAGTGGTTTTCAACATGGAGTACTGATTCATCAGCTAAGGAAGGGAAGGTCGGTGATAATCAGCAGGAGGAGACCTTGCCTATGTTTGACCTGAAGCCATGAGACTTTCAGTTTAAGTAGCAATCTTTCATGAGAAACTTTATTCAAAGCTTTTTGGAATTTAATTATACCTTTCCACTGTCTACTTGGGGTGTCACATCCACAAACAGTCAAGGATGTTCGAGACAGGATCTTCTCTTCTAAAAGTCCTTGTTCGAGACTGAGCTTTCCCTTTCGTGTACTGCGATAGGTTAGAATTGAGCACAAACACGAGAGTGCCGTCCATCAATAGGAGGTTCTCTTGTTTGGAAATGTAAGGCCACCATACGAGGCTTTATTTGTATTTGGCATGTAGTTAAAATGGTGACCGTGAATGAAGCCTGTTGCTCATTTACTTAAACTATACTACTAATGTTTCCCAAGTTTTAAATGAGTTAGTGGATCAGCTCTAGTATTGGTAACTTTAGAATGACTTACTGGTTCTTCATTACATAGCTACAGCTAAATTCAATCCGGAATGAACGCACCTCAATTTGGTTTCTGTTAAACTGTAGAAAATAATCTACAGAATACGGACTACAAGTTTACTTATCAATAAAAGACCACTTGAATCAATCCTCCAATCGTGGTGCTGGTGGGAGACAATATTGGTTTATGTAGTTATTTAATATCTACTGCAATTCGATTTTTTTTTTCAAAACTTGTAATATCCACATTCTTAGCATATAAAAAGGTGCCACTTCACAGTATTGTCATATAGGTTTCAAGTGAAGATAAGTTACACCACTGAAAATTTAAATACTCTTTTTAGCTTTAAAAAAAATCTATTCAAAGTGGTAAAATGTCACCATTCTAGTTCTTGACTTGCTGCGTAACTGAGTGGAATGACACTCCTGCTATTGTGAAAATCCTACCAGTGTGTAGTAAAAATTTGAACACCATTGTTCATTATTTAGCCTACAAGAAGCAGAGCTATATGTCTGATATGTGGGCACAGTGTACAAGCTGAGACAAGTACTTTCAGTCCCAGCACAGGCAAATTAGGTGTTTTGACTGGCTTCTCTTAAATGTACATTTTCAAAGCAAATATATATATTTCAGTTCAGCCACAGGAAACAGCCTCAGAATGGAGTCCTTTACAAATATGCAGTCAGTTTCAGGTCAACACCACAATCCATAAAGCAGAAATTTCAGCACCTTTTTTGGATTAGAGAGTATTTGAATCAAAATTTGAACTGACTGTTTGCCATAACTGAATTTCAATGTACTCCAGCTAAAGAGGCATTGTCTTCATGAAAAATTATTCGGCATGCCTTTATTAATTTGCTTATAAACATACGGCGCATTGCTGTAAATTGCATTGTAAATCATCACATCACGTGACCGTAAAATCGTGGCAAAAATAATGGACAGCTCTTCTTCGCCAAACAAATAAATTTCTTGCCAAACGCTTTCATGAAAAGAGTGTCTGTCTAAGCAGTCAGTGGACCCTATCAGGCCAGTTCATGATGCAGTATGATTTTATTGTGGCAAATAAAACTTTGACGTGAAAGGATTCCAGCTGTATAGAGAAGCTGGCATTGATGCTGGCATTATTTCAGAGTCTACTTCTCAAAATTAGTGTCAAAGACGAGTGTTGTCATGATAAAAAAAAAACAAGAGACTGTTAAGAGCAATGGGCTTTGAATACAGATTATTATACCCTGCCCACCTTAAGGTACCATGGTACAATCACACTGAATCATGAGGATCCCCACAGTGGAAAATCTGGTAGAACAATGAGTGAGTTCATTCCCCTTATACCTCTGCGACTTGGGTCTGATTCCAGCCCAGACTGATGTAATGAAAGTTTGCTGGCCGTTTAAAAACTGTATGTGAAGTTTGCTTGGGCAAAGTCCATCGGTATCACCGATTACAACACCAACTTACATTTATATAGCGCCTTTAATGTAGCAAAGCGTTCCCAAGGCGTTTCGCAGGAGCGTTATCAGACAAAATTTGATACCAAGACACACAAAGAGATATTAGCACAGGTAACCAAAAGCTTGGTCAAAGAGGTAGGTTTAAACGAGCGACATGAAGGAGGGGAGAGGCAGAGAGGTTTAAGGGCGGGAATTCCAGAGCTTAGGGCCTAGGCAGCTGAACCGTGGCTGCCAATGGTGGAGCAGATGAAATTGAGGATGTACAAGAGACCAGAATTGGAGGAGCGCAGAGATCTCAGAGGTTGTAGGACTGGAGGACGTCACAGAGATAGGGAGGGGCAAGGCCATGGAGGGATTTGAACACAAAGGAGCCAATGTAGGTCAGCGAGCACAGAGGTGATGGGTGAAAGGGACTTGGTGCGAGATAATATACAAGCAGCATAGTTTTGGATGTGCTTAAGTTTACGGAGGGTGCAAGGTGGGGGTGGGGGGCGGCCAAGAGAGCATTGGAATAGTCAAGTCTAGAGGTAACAAAGGCATGGATGAGGGTTTCAGCAGCAGATGAGCTGAGGTAGGGGCGGAGGTGAGCGATGTTACGGAGATGGAAGTAGGCGGTCTTGGTGATGGAGAGGATTTGGGATCGGAAGCTCAGCTCGGTCAAATAGGATGCCAAGGTTGCGAACAGTCTGGTTCAGCTTTGGTCAGTGGCCAGGGAGACGGATGGAGTAGATAGTTAAGGAACAGTTTTTGTGGCGGGTACCGAAGACAATGACTTTAGTCTTCCCAATATTTAATTGGAGGAAATTTCTGCTCATCCAGTACTGGATGTCGGACAAGCAGCGTGACAAATCAGAGGCAGTGAAGGGGTCGAGAGAAGTGGTAATGGGATAGAGCTGGGTGTCGTCGAGTTGCCGAGGGGAGCATGTAGATGAGAAATAGGAGGGGACCAAGGATAGATCCTTGGGGGACTCCAGAGGTAACGGTGCAGGAGCAGGAAGAGAAGCCATTGCAGGAGATTCTCTGGCTATGACTGGAAAGATAGGATTGGAACCAGGTGAGGGCAGTTCAACCCAGCTGGACGACACAGGAGGATGATGTGGTCAAACGTGTCAAAGGCTGCAAACAGGTCGAGAAAGATGAGGAGGAATAGTTTACCACAGTCAGATAGGATGCAATTTATGACTTTGTTAAGGGCCGTTTCAGTGCTGAGGGGCGGAAACCTGATTGGAGGGATTTAAACATGGAGTTGCGAGAAAGATGGGCATGGATTTGGGAGGCGACAACACGTTGAAAGACTTTGGAGAGGAAAAGGAGGTTGGAGATGGGGCGGTAGTTTGCAAGGATAGAGGGGTTAAAGGCAGATTTGAAGGGGAGGGTGACAGTTTCTGAGAAAAAGTGGAGAATGAGACATATTGGTCCTGATTTTGGTCTCAGCCACTCCATTTTCCACCGGGAATGGGGAAGCAGCGAGACCAAAATAACACTTATAGCTGTCTTCCCACCTGAGGTCTGCCCACTGCAGTTTTCAAGTCGGCCTCCATATAGGCGGCCAGCGTTCCTACTGGGAGCTTCATTACCCAATGCAAATCAGAGTCCTAAGACGTAGATAGTACCCTAATTCGATTTTAGTCTAGGAATGCACACCGCCCTGCAGTGCTGAGCCCTCCCACTGCCTCCAGATAGACAGAGAACACATCCTCTGAAGGGATTGCTGGGTGACTTCCAAAATAGGTTTGGTGAGGATTGTTTGGCAGCCGGTTGAGCATCATTGCTCTTCCTATGCCTTTCTAAAATATTTCTCAAACGTTAATTTTCTCAACCGATCCCCTCCCCTTTAATCAATTTCTGCTGGCTTGGATTGGGCTGCTGGATCTCCATTCGCGCCACCCCACAAAGAACGGTGAGCTGTTAATCAGTGCTCAGATTATGCTCGCCGCTTCCATGTAAATGCGGCCCAACCTTCAAAAAGGTTTTGGGCCTCTCGCTCGGTACAGTGGGCGGGCATCGCGATCACTGACCCACCGTCTGCCTGATGTACACTCCACTTCAAAATCACCCCCCCCCCCCCCCCGTTGTATCTGGGGGTCATGTATGGTACTCTAGAGGTGTGTGGCATGATGTAAGGCAGAAATGAATAAATGTGTGAAGGAATACCCATGTAAATAGAACAGAAGATTCAGCTTGTTGCTGAAGAGGCAGGAAAGCTGATAAAGAACTGGACGGGTGAAGCAGTGATTGCTGATATTCACAAAGCAGAGGGGAAGTTATCCCAGTTTGGAAGTCCCTACCTACCACAATATTGTTCACAAGGACCCAGAGATTACATACTCAATAAAAGAAACTAGATATAAAAGACACCACCACCGTGTTGAATATACTCCCAATAATGACGTCATAAACTTTTAATGAAGTGACCTTGGTATTGTTGGCTTTTATGAAGGATCCATGGCTGATCACTGCAGGTTTTAATAGCCATTGTTTATGATCAGATCTGCTGAAGGGATAAATATAAAGATGTGCTGATGATGTCACCTGAAGAACATACTTTTTAATTTTAAACAGCTCCAAGTGTTTGCCTCGTTGTGGAGTGACAAATGAGTAGGTGCAATTTTCACTAGTCAAATGATTATTTCTAGGCTGATCTCAGCTACAGCGAATCATCCATGATGTATCTGCTGCACAGAACTCAGACTTCACTTTACTGTTTTCGTACAGACCAGTGGCATGGTGGTGTTGCTATTTGGACCTGCCTAGTTGCGGTCATTAGCTTAATGGAGGCTTTGAAAAAATCAGCAAAATTCACCAACAGATATTCTTGATTTGTGAAACTGATGTCCTGAAGGGATAATGTCCCCAAACAGACTTTGTAAAATGGGTGTTTCCAGGCGTCCACAAATGGATCAGGATCATCAAACAAAAAAATTACAGGTTATGGAGGTCTTTGGGTGATTATTAGTGACAGCATTTTCCCATAGGATTCCCCTTGAGTATTTTACAAATGGGAGTAATTACACAGAGGGTAAACTAATGAAGGGATTCATGGTATTTGAAACCACACGGGATAATTAGGTTATGAATGCTAGCTGAGCCCTGAAATTATTAGAACATAAGAATTTCCAACAAGCCTTCCACTTTATTGAGTGCAATGCCTTCTCACCATATCCTTTAATCCCTTCTTTCTCTAATTGTTCAATTTGTTTATTCTGTCCATACTGTTCAATGCCATGCCTGGAAAATTATTCTACAATTCTGCTACCCTGTAGGTGAAAAGGTTCTGTCTGACTTCACTTTTTATTCCTAATTATTAACTTGTGCCTGTCAGTATCCGAATCCTTCATTGTATAGAAACATAGAAACATAGAATCTAGGAGCAGGAGTAGGCCATTCGGCCCATCGAGCCTGCTCCACCATTCAATACGATCATGGCTGATCATTCAAATCCAGTACCCTGTCCCTGCTTTAATCCCCACAGTACACATATCCCACCCTACCCCCGTAACCCCACGTATTTAATTCCCCCTAAGATATCCCATCCTATCCCCATAACCCCACATCTTTAATCCCCCCCCCCCCCACTAACACTAAGGGTCAATTTATCATAGCCAAATCAACCTAACCCGCACATTTTTAGACTGTGGGAGGAAACCGGAGCACCCGGAGGAAACCCACGCAGACACGGGGAGAATGTGCAAACTCCACACAGACAGTCACCCGAGGTCAGATTCGAACCCGGGTCTCTGGCGCTGTGAGGCACCAGTGCTAACCACTATGCCACCGTGTTGCCCACTGCATTTAATTGTAGTGAACAATTTGCTTGAATCAACGTTGTCAATTTCCCTCAATGATCTTGAAAGTTGCAATTAGGCCATCTGAAAATCTGTGTTTCAAACGGAACAAGCTCTCCTTAGCTTTTCCTCATAACTTAAAATCCCGATACCTGGAATTTATAGTGGTTGTTCATTTTTTATAACTTCTTTAGAGCAATAATATTAGGTGACTAGAACTGCACACCACTCCACAAAGGGTCTGACTTTTTGTAAGGCTTTTTATAACACATTTTCTTGATTTGCCCTCCATTCCTTTGCTAATGCAGCCCAATAACATTTGCTTTTATTTTACACTGGAAGCCAAGCGTTTCTTCCAGTTATTTTTTGACATAGGCTGGACAATATTCCCCATCATTTACTATTTTTGCCGATGTCTGGAAATGTATATTTAATATCAATGAGCATTTTTATTTTTGGTAGTGGATCCCCCAGCTGGTGGTCAGAAAATGTGAATTGGTATCATGCATGTTGACGAAAGCAGTAGTAACTAAAAGTAGTCTAGCCATGTAGGAGGTGATTTTATTTTTATAAAGTTTTACTTCTTGAATTTGAGAATTTTTAGTCTCTTCCCTGTTTCTGGGTTAAAGTGAATGGTGCCAGTCGGGCGTTCACATTAAAGATTTTTGTGATCCACGTGCGGAAGATTCAAATAAAAAAAGAAAGACTTGCATTTCTATAGCGCCTTTCATGACCACTGGATTTCCCAAAGCGCCTTACTGCCAATGAAGTACTCTTTGATGTGTAGTCACTGTTGTAATGTAGGAAACGTGGTAGCCAATTTGCGCACAGCAAGCTCCCACAAACAGCAATGTGATAATGACCAGATAACCTGTTTTAGTGATGTTGGTTGAGGGATAAATATTGGCCAGGGCACCGGGGATAACCCCCCTGCTCTTCTTCGAAACAGCGCCATGGGATCTTTTACGTCCACCTGAGAGAGCAGACGGGTTTAACGTCTCATCCGAAAGACGGCACCTCTGTCACTGCAGCACTCCCTCAGTACTGCACTGGAGTGCCAGCCTAGATTTTTGTGTTCAACCTTCTGACTCAGGGGCGAGGGTGCTACCAACTGAGCCACAGCTGACACTGGAAACATAAATGGAAACAACCTGCTCCTTACCGAGCTGGACCAGACTATCATTTATTCCTCGACACCCCTTCATTCCATCATTAACCACTGGCTTTTGTCCAATTTTGCACTGCATCAATCTAAATGACAACTTATTTTTCATCATGTTTCCGTTGACCAGAACCTTCCGTTTTAATTGCCCACCTATGCTATCCTGTGTAAAACCAGTCAACGATACCGAGAATCATCAGGCACAGCTGTTTACTGTAGACATAGGCACTTGAAATAGTGAATCTGCAAATATATCTCAATTTATGCTTTAGTATAAATTTAGTACTAAATCTTCGTCACAGAAATTTCTGTTTCCCTCCTTCTGAGGGAAAATCTCGTAGAGGTCCAAGGATAGATAGGACGATACATCAGTTAATGTTGCTGGTAGGGTGTAATTTTGTAACTGTTACTAATCTTCTGCTGTCCTTCAACATGTATCTTTAGAAAAAAATATAGATCAGAGATTAACAGGGCCTAATAGGTGCCAGTATTTCGCTCATCTAAAGTATGGTTCTGAGTTTTTTAGGTAGTGACAGTGTGTTGTTCAGTCCTGCTGCACCCCCCAGAGGATGGAAAATGAAATGTTTGATCATATTTGACTTCGCCCTCTGCTGGCCATGACGGGCACAACAGGTTCAGAAAACGGTCCCACTAAAACACTGGGGGGGCAAAGTTGGGCTCTGCAGCGGCTGTTTTTTGGGCACTACAAGACCTCAAACTACCAAAATAGCGTCCGCGATGTATGCGCACACTTCCGATGGGAAGTGCGCCAGACGCGATCTTAGTAAAGGGGTCAGCGCACGCACCTAACGACCGCTGGCAACGTGCAAAGCAGGCAGATCATGACGTCAATCAGTGTACAATGCTGATTTGATGCCAGCACTGCCATTTTGGAGCTCCATGCTCCAGCCTATGTCCTCTCTTAACCTTGCACAGCTGAACACGACGTTTAACAGCATGAAAGCCCCCCCCCCCCCACCAGCACTATTTAAAGGGATCATCAACTCTTACAGGTTAGTTGCTGGATTATTTCTTCTGGCCATTGCTTTAATTCTACACGGTTTGTGTGCTTTTCCATACTTGTTTAAAGTTTCAATAGTCTACAGGAGTGGTCTGGCTGGTGCTGAAAAAGAAAAGAAAGACTTGCATTTATATAGCGCCTTTCACGGCCACCGGACGTCTCAAAGCGCTGTACAGCCAATGAAGTATTTTTGAAGTGTAGTCACTGTTGTAATGTGGGAAATTTGCACACAGCAAGCTCCCACAAATATCAATGTGATAATGACCAGATAATCTGTTTTTGTTATGTTGATTGAGGGATAAATATTGGCCAGGACATAGAAACATAGAAGATAGGAGCAGGAGTAGGCCATTCGGCCCCTTGAGCCTGCTCCGCCATTTAATTAGATCATGGCTGATCATCCAAATTCAGTACCCTGTCCCTGCTTTCTCCCCATATCCCTTGATCCCTTTAGCCTTAAGATATATATCTAACTCCTTCTTGAATATATTTAATGAATTGGCCTCAACTGCCTTCTGTGGTAGAGAATTCCACAGGTTCACCACTCTCTGGGTGAAGAAATTCCTCCTCATCTAGGTCCTAAATGGCTTACCCCTTATCCTTAGATTGTGACCCCTGGTTCTAGACTCCCCCACCATCGGGAACATCCTTCCTGCATCTAGTCTGTCTAGTCCTGTTAGAATTTTATAAGTTTCAATGAGATCCCCTCTCATTCTTCTAAACTCTAGCGAATATAAGCCTAATCGACCCAATCTCTCTCATACGTCATTCCTGCCAACCCAGGTATCAGTCTGATGAATCTTCGCTGCACTCCCTCCATGGCAAGAACATCCTTCCTCAGATAAGGCGACCAAAACTGCACACAATACTCAAGGTGTGGTCTCACCAAGGCCCTGTACAACTGCAGCAAGACATCCTTGCTCCTGTACTCGAATCCTCTCGCTATGAAGGCCAACATACCATTTGCCTTCTTAACCGCCTGCTGCACCTGCATACTTACCTTCAGCGACTGTGCACAAGGACACCCAGGTCTCGTTGCACTTCCCCATCTCCCAATCTATTGCCGTTCAGATAATAATCTGCCTTCCTGTTTTTGCCACCAAAGTGGATAACCTCGCATTTATCCACATTGGGCAGATGCATGGCAGATGCAGTATAATCACCCAGCCTGTCCAAATCATACTGGAGTTTCTCTGCATCCTCCTCACAGCACACACGCCCACCCAGCTTTGTGTCGTCTGCAAACTTGGAGATATTACATCTAGTTCCCTCGTCTAGATCATTAATACATATTGTGAATAGCTGGGGTCCTAGCACCGATCCCTGCGGTACCCCACTAGTCACTGCCTGCCACCCGGACAAAGACCCATTTATTCCAACTCTTTGCTTCCTGTCTGCCAACCAGTTCTCTATCCAAGTCAGTACCTTACCCCCAATCCCATGTGCTTTAACTTTGCACGCTAATCTCTTATGTGGGACCTTATCAAAAGCCTTCTGAAAGTCCAAATACACCACATCCACTGGTTCTCCCTTATCTATTCTACCAGTTACATCCTCAAAAAATTCCAGTAGATTAGTCAAGCATGATTTACCTTTTGTAAATCCATGTTGAATTTGTCCGATCCTGTCACTGTTTTCCAAGTGCTCTGCTATTACATCTTTTATAATGGACTCTAGCATTTTCCCCACTACCGATGTCAGGCTTTCCGGTCTATAATTCCCCGTTTTCTCTCTACCACCTTTTTTAAATAGTGGGGTTACATTAGCTACCCTCCAATCCATGGGAACTGTGCCAGAGTCTATAGAATTTTGGAAGATGACCAGCAATGCATCTACTATTTCTAGGGCCACTTCCTTAAGTACCCTAGGATGTAGATTATCAGGCCCTGGGGATTTATCGGCCTTCAATCCCGTCAATTTCCCTAACACCATTTCCCTACAAATACTGATTTCATTCAGTTCCTCCCTCGCATTACCTATGCTCCCCGACATCTCTGGGAGGTTATTTGTGTCCTCCTTTGTGAAGACAGAACCAAAGTATGTATTTAATTGGTCAGCCATTTCTTTGTTCCCCATTATAAATTCCCCTGATTCTGACTGCAAGGGACCTACGCTTGACTTCACCAATCTTTTTCTCTTCACATATCTATAGAAGCTTTTACAGTCAGTTTTCATGTTCCCTGCAAGCTTACTCTCATACTCTATTTCCCCCCTCTTAATTAATCCTTTTGTCCTCCTTTGCTGAATCCTAAACTGCTCCCAATCCTCAGGTTTGCTGCTTTTTCTGGCCAATTTATATGTCCTCTCCTTGGATCTTATGCTATCCCTAATTTCCCTTGTTAGCCACGGTTGCGCCACCTTTTTTGTTTTATTTTTATGCCAGACAGGGATGAACAAATTCTGTAGTTCATCATGCGATCTTTAAATGTTTGTCATTGCCTATCCACCGTCAACCCTTTAAGTAATGTTCCCCAATCCATCCTAGCCAACTCGTGCCTCATACCATCGTAGTTTCCTTTATTTAAATTCAGGACCCAAGTCTCTGAGTCAACTACTTCACTCTCCATCTTAATGAAGAATTCTATAATATTATGATCGCTCCTCCCCAAGGGGCCTCGCACAATAAGATTGCAAATTAATCCTTTCTCATTACATAATACCCAGTCTAAGATGGCCTGATCTCTAGTTGGTTCCTCGACATATTGGTCCAGGAAGCCATCCCGTATACACTCTAGGAATTCCTCCTCCACAGTATTGTTACTAATTTGGTTAGCCCAATCTATATGTAGATTAAAGTCACCCATGATAACTGCTGTGCCCTTATTGCACGCGTTTCTAATTTCCCGTTTAATGCTATCCCCTACCTCAGCATTACTGTTTGGGGGTCTGTATACAACTCCCACTAACGTTTTCTGCCCCTTAGTATTCCTCAGCTCTACCCATACAATTCCACATCATCAGAGCTAATATCCTTCCTTACTATTGTGTTAATCTCTTTAACCAGCAATGCTACCCCACCTCCTTTTCCTTTTTGCCTGTCCTTCCTGAATATTGAATACCCCTGGATGTTGAATTCCCAGCCTTGTTCACCCTGGAGACATGTCTCCAAAATCCCAATTATATCATATCCGTTTACATCTATTTGCGCAGCTAATTCATCCACCTTATTACGAATGCTCCTTGCATTAAGACACAAAGCCTTCAGGCTTGTTTTTTTAACACTCTTAGTCCTTTTAGAATTATTATTTACTGTGGCCCTGTTTGATTTACTCCCTTGATTTCTCTGCCTTCCACTTTTGCTTTTCTCCTTCCTGTCTTTTGCTTCTATCCTTGCTTCCCTTTCCTCTGTCTCCCTGCACAGGTTCCCAACCCCCTGCCATTTTAGTTTAAACCCTCCCCAACAGCACTAGCAAACACTCCCCCTAGGACATCGGTCCCGGTCCTGCCCAAGTGCAAACCGTCCAGTTTGTACTGGTCCCACCTCCCCAGAACCGGTTCCAATGTCCCAGGAATTTGAATCCCTCCCCCTTGCACCATTCCTCTAGACACGTATTCCTCTGAAATATCCTTCTATTTCTACTCTGACTAGCACGTGGCACTGGTAGCAATCCTGAGATTACTACCTTTGAGGTCCTATTTTTTAATTTACCTCCTAACTCCCTATATTCTGCTTTTAGGACCTCATCCCGTTTTTTACCTATATCGTTGGTACCTATATGCACCACGACAACTGGCTATTCACCCTCCCCCTCCAGAATGCCCTGCAACCGCTCCGAGACATCCTTGACCCTTGCACCAGGGAGGCAACATACCATCCTGGAGTCTCGTTTGCGGCCGCAGAAACACCTATCAAAGGTAGTAATCTCAGGATTGCTACCAGTGCCATGCTCCGACAGTGAAGTACTTTTTTGGTGACTTAAAGGCTTGTGCACAGACCAGTTGCTCCCAGACATGGGTGACCTAGTAGGGCTTCCTCTTGGCATTGAGCATGACTGGGAGAATGAGCAGAGACCACTCAGAGCAGGACAAGCTGCTAAAAGAGGGAGGAGGAGGAGGGGGAGAAGACTAGCTTTAATTAATGCTAGGCACTAACAATATTAGGCCCCCTGCTGATGCGTGCAGCCAATGAACAATGCAGGGAGTGCTGGCTGTATGCAGAAATCATGGTAATAAACAGGCAGCACGAAGTTGGCTTCCTGCCTGCAGTGCAATCAATGGGCACGGGTTAATCGCGCATCGCGATTCCTGCGCCTGTTTTCGGGGTTATCCAATTTAACCCCCTAGATTCTCACAGATGCAGTTATGCAAAATATGATTTCATGTCTGTTTAATTTACTTTGCACCCAATTTATGAGTACATTTTCTCACTTCAAGTGCCATGCCATGCACCATTCCCTGACTGAGAGGGCAGGCTTCCAACCTGTATTCAGGCCTCTACCAGTGCTAAGAGTGAGAAGTCGCACAACACCAGGTTATAGTCCAACAGTTTTATTTGAAATCACAAGCTTTCGGAGCTGCTGCCCCTTCGTCAGGTGAAGTGAAGGAATATAAAAAGAAATAGTAAAGTATTCTACAGACACATAAATAACAAAAGGAAAATCAGGCTAGGGACAGGGCCACTTCACCTGACGAAGGGGCAGCAGCTCTGAAAGCTTGTGATTTCAAATAAAACTGTTGGACTATAACCTGGTGTTGTGCGACTTCTCACTTTTGTCCACCCCAGTCCAACACCGGCATCTCCGCATCAGTGCTAAGAGTAATTAAGATCTTGCTGCAATGGGTGCTCATGTAGTTCATTCTCTATCGTCAGTCTGTATTTCTAACTAACGATATAATTATCTTTTTTTTAAACTTGAAGTTAAGATTCCCTTTATTCTCCCCTGGGCCAATTATACTCAAGCGGGTGAATGGCCAACTTGCTTTGAGGGCTCAACCTATGTAGAAGCCATTCACTAGAAGTTAAATCAGAGCAGGTCAAGAATGACTGTCACTATTTAGCGATCAATAGAGTTCAGGAGAAATAAGTTCCGCTAAAAAAACAAGAACAAACCAGCCAATAATGAGACACCATGCGTGAATAAAGAGATAAGGGCAAAATTGAAACATAAGAAAAGGCATACACTAAGTACATAGACAATAAAAGAAAGGATGAGAAAAGGGAATACCAAGAGGTTAGGAAGGAAGTTAAAACAATTAGGAAAGCTACAAAATTAAGTTATCAAGGAATATAAAAAGAAATAGTAAAGTATTCTACAGACACATAAATAACAAAAGGAAAATCAGGCTAGGGACAGGGCCACTAAGGGATGCACAAGATAAACGCAGAGGAATGGCAGAAATATTGAATAATTACTTTGCCTCAGTATCTACCAGGGAGTCTAAGGAGTGGACGTGACATTAGAAGAGATCAAAAAAGGTATCAAGCATTTTAGGATAGAAAGGGGGAGAAAATTGATAAACTAGTTAAACTTAGAGAGAAAAAAACCCTGATCCGGATAGATTACATCTGCACATACTAAAATAAACTGGGGAAGAGGTAGTAGAGGTACTATTATATATTTATAAAAAATAATTCGAGAACAGTATAGTGCCAGAGGACTGGAGGACAGCTAATGTTATCCTATATTTGAAAAGGGAGATAGAACAAGTCCAGTTAGTTTAACATCGGTGGTAGGTAAGATAATGGAATCTGGACTCAAAGATGTAATAGAAAAACACCTAGAAACTGAAAATATAATAAAGAGTAGTCAACGTGGATTTCAAAAGGGAAGGTCATGCTTGACCAACCTTATTGAATTCTTTGAAGAAGTAACAGAAAGAGTAGACAAGATAATGCAGTAGATGTAATATATTTGGATTTTCAAAAGGCCTTTGATAAGATACCACATAGTAGATTCATGACCACTGTCAGAACATGTGGAGTCAGGGAACAAGTAGCAGAATGATAGCAAGCTGGCTACAAAACAGAAAAGAGAAAGTAGGGGTTATAGGTAGTTAGTCAGACTGGCGGAAGGTGAGAAGTGGTGTTCCACAGGGGGCGGTGCTGGGACCACTGCTGTTCACCATTTACATAAACGACTGGAACTTGGGAATCGGAAGTACAATTTCAAAATTTGCGCATGACACCAAATAGTTAACACTGAGGAAGACTGCAACAAAATACAAGGAGACATTAATAAACTTGCAGCATGGGTGTGTAAATGACAACTTAATTTCAATCTAGATAAGTGTGAGGTGGTGCATTTTGGTAGGAGGAATAATGAGGCCACGTACTCCTTGGAAAATAAGAGTCTATATGGGGTAGGGTAGAGGAGCAAAGGGATCTAGGCGCATGGATACACAAATCATTAAAAGTAGCGACACAGGTTAATAAGGCCGTAAAAAAAGCAAACAAAGCACTGGGGTTCATTTCTAGAGGGATAGAATTGAAAAGCAAGGAAATTATGTTAAACTTGTATAGAGCGTTGGTTAGACCACACTAAGAGTACTGTGTACAGTTCCGGTCTCCATATTACAAAATGGATATAGAGGCACTGGAGAAGGTGCAAAAAAGATTTATAAGGATGATACCAGAACTGAGAGGTTATAACTATCAGGAAAGACTGAATAGGTTGGGACTCTTCTCTAGAAAAGAGAAGGCTGAGGTGTGACTTAATGGAAGGCTTTAAGATTATGAAGGGGTTTGATAGGGTAGACGTAGAGAAGATGTGGGGGAGTCCAAAACTAGGGGCCATAAATATAAGATAGTCACTAATAAATCCAATAGGGAATGCAGGAGAAACCTCTTTACTCATAGTGTGGTTAGAATGTGGAACTCTCCATCACATGGAGTGGTTGAGGCGAATAGCAGAGATGCCTTTAAGGGGAAGTTAGATAAGTACTTGGGGGAGAAAGGAATCGAAGGATATGCTGATAGAGTGAGATGAAGTAAGGTGGGAGAAGGCTCGTGTGGAGCATAAACACCAGCACAGACCAGTTACGGCGAATGGCCTGTTGCTGTGCTGTAACTTCAATGTAATGTAATTCTATGAGATTTCACTTTCTCCCTGTGGAGAAGTGTGGCCTTCACTCACTGCTTTCTGTAAAGATGTGGCTGAGATTATAAACTCAACAGTATGTCAATTACAGGCTCACACCCAGATCTAACCACGCTATCCAGCGATCTACTGTACTGTCACCATTGTCTTTATAATAGTTGTAACCACTCCATCACAGAGAACGCTGCCTCTCTCTCATGCTCGCTAGCTGTACTGATTCTCTTCCATTACTTAGGTACAAACCTGCGAGGTCATCAGAAAATGTTGTGCCTCTTATTTTTCGTCTGCAAACCCAGCAACATTGCTTTTGTGTGTGACATTAGTGTTATATAAATATGTCTACTCTGCACTATTGAGGAGCTGTGTTAGACTGTCCCTTTTGAAGCATATTGAGCTCAAGGCCAGTGAAAGAACAGAAGAATATTAAAATCTTTATCTCAGAAATATTGAAAATACCAGCAAATTAAACAGGACATTATATTAACATTATGGTTCCTCCTGGATAAGGGCATTAGAGAATCTTATCCTACAGTTAAGTTGAGCAATAATCAAAAGCTGGTAGTTATGTGAGGTGTTAACTTCCATCTCTAAACTGTCTGCTTTGTAGCTCGATCGTCTCCAGCTTGTAACATACTTTTCAGATGCAAATACTGCTGTTCATTTGTCACCATGGATTCTGCTCTTACACTCTTCTTTCTCCTCCTTTGCCCTGTGTAGTATATTTATGGTGTTTTGAGAGCGCATACAATTATGTTTGAATGAAAATGTTGAAGTAAACAGAAAAGTTATTAAGAGCCACAGGCCAATTTCTCCAAGCCGCGAAGACCTTTGAACAGAACCGTGGACAAATGTAAAAAGCCATTTGGATGATGGCTGTAAGCAAGTCAGACGCTAATGCTGAGTCCTTGGCCGAAATTTTCCGTGCCGAACATGCGGGTTTGGGGGCGGGACGACAGTTAAAATCGCGGAAATTGACCGCGTCGGGAACCCTCCGTCATCCCACGGACTTCCGCATTTAACTCGGGCACGTTTCGAGGCGCACCATGGACCCGCTCGGGCGAAGCAGGCGACCTCATTGAGGTACTTAACTGCTCGTTTACAGACTTTTTAACCTTAGGTTTTGGCTTTAACTTGTAGCGCACGGGATTCACGCACCTCGGGAACCTCGCCTGTGAAGGGGAGGCGGGAGCTCAGTGGCCATTGTGCGAGTCCATTAAGTGACAGCTGGAAAAAACACATAAGTACTCACACCTTACACCTGCTTCCTTGCCTTAGGGAAAGGCTCTTCCTGACTCCATTTTGTGCAGAGATTTAGCTGTCAGCAATTTGTAAGTAATTTCTGCAACCTCGGAAGCCACTCTCACCACATTGCTAGTCACTACCAAAACATTGAGGGATTGGGCCTCTGATCTCCACTTTACCTGCCATCTATTGGATCAGCATGGGTGCCGCTTATGCTGTCTCACCTTGGAGCTCAGATTCGGACCAAGATGAGCCCCAGCACACAACAACACCAGCCAGACCAGCAGCAGCAGCAGCCACAACACCAGCAGCCTTCTCCTCAACGACCTGATGCTCCACACGAGAGAGGGGGTCAGCACAAGGCTGCACTGTGCCGGAGGCAATGCCCTGAACACGGGGTATACAGGCAGAGGATGAGCTTCCTGGACATGACCGAGCAGCAGTGCTTCAGGAGGCTCAGGCTATCGCGCCAGGTCATCGCAGACATTTGTAGCTTGCTGGAACAAGACCTGCTGCCAAGTGGACCTGGTGGACACTCCTTACCAGTGGCTGTCAAAGTCACCACCGGCCTCAACTTCTTCGCCTCAGGCTCCTTCCAGGGATCTGCAGCAGACATTTCCAGGATATCGCAGTCGGCCGCCCACAGATGCATCACTCAGGTAACCGACTCCATGTCTCAGAAGTCAGGCACTTAAGTAAACTTTGCCACTGATGAAGCCAGTGTGACTGAGGGGGCGCTCGGCTTTGCGGCTCTGGCTGGCTTCCCACAGGTGCAGGGTGTCATCAACTGCACACATGCGGCCATCAAGGCACCCCCAGATCACCCAGGAGTGTTTGTGAACTGTAACGGCTTCCACTCCCTCAATGTGCAGCTCGTCTGCAACCGTAAAAAGGTCATCATGCATGTGTGCGCCAGATTCCCTGGCAGCTGTCATGACTTTCGTGCTGTGCCAGTCCACCCTCCCTCAGCTCTTCACACCTCCAAACAGACTTACCGGCTGGCTGCTTGGAGACAAGGGCTATCCACTGAAGACATGGCTGATGACACCCTTGAGGAGGCCAAGCAATGAGGCCGAGGAGCGCTATAATGACAGCCACATGTCCACCAGATGCGTCATAGAGCAAGCAATCGGCATGATAAAGATGCACTTCAGATGCCTTGACAGATCTGGAGGAGCCCTTCAATATGCACCAGCCAGGGTCTCCAGAATCATTGTCGTATGCTGCGTGCTGCACAACATAGCGCGGCAGTGAGGATTGGAACTGCAGAAGGAGCAAGGCACAGAGCGCAGAGCCTCTTCAGAGAAGGAGGAGGAGGAACCTGAGGTGGAGATGGCCCCAGCAGCGGTCCACATTGCTGCCTGCGAGGCCCGGGATGGCCTCATAACGGCCAGATTTAGATAACTTGCATCAGTGCACCCATTTGGCTGCCAGATGCTGTACTAACTTCACCCACCCCGCCCACAACAAAACCACAAAGCAGTCCTACAATGACCAAGCCATTCCTGTCACACAACCCCCATTGCTCGAGGTTAAGTAATGTCTCACCATTCACTCCAAGTTCCAAATCCACTTCCCGGGTAGCAGAATAAAATGGACAAGACGGGGAAGTTGTGCAAAGAAATAAATTAAAGTGCGTCATAAATAGAACTGAAACTTAACATAACATTTTGTCATGCACCCACGTGCATACCCTTGTGCATCTAGGATTGTGTCTTTTTTTGTTTACGTGTGTTTCTACGAGGTGCAACCCCTGTGGCTACAGCAGAGGTAGAGTCAGGCTGCTCACTTCCCTGCTGCGACTGCTTTGACACTTTTGGCAGCCGTCCTCTGGGCTTTGGAGCCTGTGAGGGCCCCGCCAAAGACTGCTTCTCCTGCAACTGTGCAGGGGCAGACTCAGCCATCGGGATCCGAGGCAGCATGTGGGGCTCTGACCAAGGGGAGGCAAAGGGGGAGAAGTGGGGAGCACTTTGAGAAGAGCCCCCACTTCCATGTCCCCTCTCACCATCATCCCTCTCATGGACCACCCGCATTTCCCTGCTAGCAAGGAGCTGGAGAGCACCTTGCTGCACACCAGTAGGGTGATGAACGCCCAAGTCTAGGTTAGTATCCCAGCAAGCATGTTCTCGTTGGACTGGCGCATTTGATGCTCCATGCAGATGGCCGTCCTTTCCATGGAACAGCACATCGTCGCCATCGCCTGCGAGATGGTGGTGCTCATGTTGGAGATCGACTCCTCCATTCTCTGTACATTCGCACACATCACGGCTGCAAAACCTGCCAGAGCCTCGCGCAATTGTTTCTGCCCCTCCAAGGTCACCCTCTTTCTTGATGGCCCCCGGGTTCAGTGTCTGCATACAACTCAGCAGAGCTTGGAGCGTCCTGTGCCCTCCGGCGAGGACTCTCCACTGCTATCCCTGTCTCCACCATCTGCTCTTGCTCACTTGTGATGTGTGAGACACCAGGTGACAACACTACTCTATCTGGCGTGGCACCCACCGAGGTGTGCGTATCTGCGCTGGTGCTGGGCGCGCATGGGTCTAGTGACGGTGCACCCTCAGAGGCTGGAGCTTCCTCTGAGGAGTCGTCTTCCTCCTTCAGCTGGACAGTAGGTGAGTGGGGGTGGGGTGCTTGATGGACCTGTGGGAGAGTAAAGAGATGAATTAGAAGTCTTATGATAAGAATGGGTAATATTACCATTATGCACATGATGACATTTCACTGGCTGCTGACATCAGTCCCCATATGAGTGACTGTTGCATGCCATGTGGTTTTATGATATTTAATTCTGTCACTAGGTTGCTGGGAGGTCCCCCACTCTCCATCGCCCACCACCAGCAGCTCTGCAACTCCAGAGATTTCTCGGGCCTCCTCCTCTGCTGGAGTCAAATTTGTGAAGACTGGAGGGTCACCTCCGGTTCTCTGCCTCTCCCTGTTGTTCTGGTCTCTCTTCTCCTGCAAGGAGGGAAAGAAGTGAACTTTGAGTGAGAGTGATGGAATGGATGGGCTACATCAGTAGAGGGTGACTATGAGGGAGTGGCGTGACATTGCCAAATGGCCTCCGTCTGTGGTGTTACTTGCTATGATTGCATTAGGATGAGGGTGAGGGTCAGTGGTGGTTAGTCAGATGGGGATGTGAGTAGGTGCACAGACAGAGAGGGATGGGTGCATCGGGACGGTAGGTTGGTGCGAGGAGTGATGTGCAGGAGTAGGCTTGAGAAGGCAGAGTGATGAGGTTGGGGTGACAGGCACATCAGGATGTCGGTGAGTGTGGCATTGCACTCACCTTTCCTGACCTCATGAGAGCATTGAATCTTTTGCGGCACATTCTCCTCACCACATCCCTGACCTCCTCTGGGATGTCAAGCCATGCCCTCTTAGTGTCTTTTGCTGGTCTTTTTCAGCCATCCGCAGGGAAGAGGACCTCCCTGCCTGCTCTTACTCCCTGGACCCGCACTTCCAGGGAGGCATCTGGGAATCTTGGCGCTGCCCTCTGCTTTGTGTCTCCATGACCCACAGAACTGTCAATGATATTTAGCAATTTTTAGCTCTTGAAAGCACCTTGAACACTCCTACAGCAACCTTCAAATGAGATGTGTGCAAGGCTGCTTTAAATATCCGCACTGAAAACGAGTCATCGGTGATCTCATCAGACCCATTTAATTGGGTCGGGAAATGCGCATGACTCTTTCAATTGCTGCCATTGAGTTAAACGCGTAGTGCAGAACGCGCTGTTGAAATTTTCAGGATCGCGAGATCTCTGTGGGAAGCTTACTTCAGGGCCAGTGGCGAACACCTTTGCTTCGCTGCTGACCGCAAATTACGGACCAATATTTTTTTAATTCACTGCTTTTGATTGCCCTCCACTACCCACCACAGCAGAATAAATAAATAACTCCATACACATGCAAAGGCATAAAATGGTCATGCTCTAAATAAAAGCACTCTTGTGTCGAGTTTCCACTTGTTTCCACTAGTTATATCAGCGCAATTCTGGCAGAATAGGCCAACTCAAAGTAAAAGATCAGAGAATTTAAAACGCGAGTTACACCCAAAACCACTTACTCTCGTGTTTTACAATTCGCCCGAGTTAGGCCCCACCCACAAATCTGGTCATGCCCTCAGGTTGAAACAGCGAGATTCTTTTTCTTAGGTGCACATGCACTTGAGTAACGTTTTAAAAGTTTTTAAATATCAAAAAATATTTTATTTACGAAGAAACTGACTACTGTACGCCAATATAACTAGTAAATGGTTCAGTATAGGTTTTTTTTAAGTCATTTTCATTGATCTTAAAACAAGTTACTCACAGATGGAGGACTGGACACCAACGTTCCCGCTCAGCTGTGCGGCCGCGTGGTCACGCAGCGGTCTGGAGGTCCCGCGCAGGCCGCTCGCCGGCTTTTAAACGGGAGAAAGCGCGCATGCGTGAAAATTTGAATGGGCTGAGCTGCCACTTAAATAACCGTGCACCCAAAAAAATGAGAGGGATCATTGCTGGACACTCTTACTAAAAATGCTTATTATTGCTGATAAACCTATTTTCAACTGTACTAATAAAACTGCACCAGGTTACCACTCTTAAATACATCAAGGTATACATTTTAATGGCAAGAAAAAAAAGAAACAATTACATTCTATTCTGCTCCCTGAATGCGCTGGTTCATGGAAGATTTTACATTTATAATTATGAAAATGAATTTCAGCCAAATCTTGAAGTGTAACCTAACCAGTGCAATTCAAGCACATTTTGGGTGCAATTTCCTGATTGCGCCCAAAATGGAGACTCCACTGTCTCTATGCGTGCACATGGCTTTTTTTCCAAATAAAAAGAAACCAATTCTAATGGGTAACTTGTTAATTAAAGAAAAACATCCCATGTAGGGAGAGTGCTTTTACTGTCAAATGCTTTCCCCTATATAGTTGGGAGAAATTTTGTTCAAGATCTCTCTTATATGTTGCGACACATTAGGTAACATAGCAACAGCAATATTTTGGGCAGGTCCATTTGTATTAATGGGAATTCATCCAGTCCGTTTTTAAAACCTGCCATGACTTTCTGTTCCACCACCCCAGTGCTAAATCATCAATAATTATATCACTCTCTTACTAAAGAACTTCTCTGAATCCAAATTCCCCCTACATGTGAAATTCTCTATTAAGCAGCCTCTCATTCTCTTTTCTCATGTGGACAATCCTGCCTCACATTTCAGCCCTCTAAGTTCAGGAAGCGCCCTATGAACTCCATCCTTTAATTCAATTTCTTTCCTGTACTATGGAGAGCAAATCTGAACACAGGACTCCAGATGTGGCATTGCGAAAACCAGACACAACTTCGACATCACCTCCTTAGACTTATAAGTTACAACCCTGGCTACATATCTCAACTTTTATTTGATTCATTCATTGCTTGCCAAAACTAATCCAATGGTAATAATGATGCATTCATCAAAGTCCCTAGTTCGTTTTCCTGCTTGATGACCTTGAGCATGTTGCCATTTGATATTTAATCAATATTCTTGCTTCTTCTAACTATTATTATGACTTTATACTTATTCCCTTTGAATTCCTTCTTTCACTTCTCTGCCCAATGACCTAGAGTGTCCAAATCTCTTGATTATCACACATCGGTTAGCATCATTTACTCTGACACTCCAGTGCAGTGCTGAGGGAGTGCTGCACTGTCAGAGGTGCCGTCTTTCGGATGAGACGTTAAACTGAGGCCCCGTCTGCTCTCTCAGGTGGATGTAAAAGATCCCATGGCACTATTTCGAAGAAGAGCAGGGGAGTTATCCCTGGTGTCCCGGCCAAAATTTCTCCCTCAACCAACATAACAAAAACAGATTATCTGGTCATTTTCACATTGCTGTTTGTGGGAGCTTGCTGTGCGCAAATTGGCTGCCGCTTTTCCCACATTACAACAGTGACTCCACTTCAATAGTACTTCATTGGCTGTAAAGCGCTTTGATACGTCCGGTAGTCGTGAAAGGCACAATAAAAATGCAAGTCTTTCTTCCTTTCTTTCTCTGCACCCAGTTTGGTGTCATCCTTAAACTTAGGCACCTTGGACAATATTCCATCCTCTAAGTCATTTATAAAAATTATTTAAAAAAGTGGCCCCAACTTCAACCTCTACAGAATGCCACTGGCAGTTGGTTTCTATTATGCCTCCCACCCCAACGCCCTTCGTTGTCTTTCTTTCAGTCATGCCTCAATCCAGCCTAATACTTTGCCATATATCCCCTGGACAGACACCTTGTGTAGCAGTCTGTTTCGTGGGACAGTGCTAAATGCCTTCCTGGAAATCAGGCAGATAACATCCCACTGCCTCATCTTTTTCCAGTTGGTTTGTAACCTCCTCAAAGAAATCCAGTAAATTAGTCAGCCTTATTGTGTCATTGGCAGCTTATTGAAAGTCTCTCCTCTGACTCACTATGAGCAATGCAGTGGACGATCTGCCAATATATTGCAATTAACTGTGAGCCGAGGAAATTTATTTTCTGTGGGTTTTTGGAGCAACAGGTATTCAGTTAATCACTTTAATTACAAAACACTCTGCCTTATTCCAGATGGAGTTATGACATTCCAAGGGGTAGCCCATGAATTCAATGATTTACGTGAGCTAATAAGTGAATTGTGTGGGAATAACTGTAATTGTGACTAAATAATTAAAAATCTCTTGAGTGGCAGGGATATAAAACGTCTACTGTATTCAGGCCAGTAAAGTGGCAGGGGAAGTTGCTCGAAGTTCTGAGGCTGCAGTTATTGGGGCTCTGAATCAACAGTTCTACTGTAAACTAATTCTCATTTGAAAGCCCCAAACTAACAGCCTAGTTTTTCTTTGGCGGAATCTCCTCATTTGAATCCACAACGTGACATTATTGGCCATATAAAAAAACTTTGAAAACAAAGGGGGGAATTTTATCCCCCAGGGATGGGTAGGATGGGGGTGGGGTGGAAGGTAAAATATGTAAAATTCTAAAACCCGACCCCAACTTCCGTGTTTAATGGAGGCGTGTTTGGATGCATGCGAGTAATCTGCTCACCAGAGGCGGGTCGATCATTAGCACATGCTAATGGGACGATTAGCAAATGATTTCAACAGCGATTTTAATCTAACGCCTCCAGCACGGGTCTCCCGGAGTTCGGGAAACTTGCCAATGAAACGTAGGCGAGATTGAGCGGCACTTCATGGGGATCTTTAAAGTTCAGATTGTCCGATCTCAATAAAACCTCAGTGCTTACATCTGCTTTGTCAGTTCCCTCGGGCAAACGTTTTGCAGAGAGTTCTTGTGATCATAAACGTTTTTCAGAAGTTTGGAGGCTTTCAAATGGACAACATCAGGATGGGGGGGGGCGCCATGGATATTTGCGAGAGAACATCGGACGAGGAAGACAATCACCATCCATGGCAGCGATGTCGTGCTGTGGTGGGATCTGCAGGCGCACAAGAAAGAAAGACTTGCAATTATATAGCACCTTTCACGACCTCAGGACGTCCCAAAAGTGCTTTACAGTCAATAAAGTACTTTTGAAGTGTAGTCACTGTTGTAATGTAGGAAATGCAGCAGCCAATTTGCGCACAGCAAGGTCCCATAAACAGCAATGTGACAATGACCAGATCATCTGTTTTTAGTGATGTTGATTGAGGGATAAATATTGGCCAGCACACCGAGGATAACTCCCCTGCTCTTCTTCGAAATAGTGGCATATGTCCACCTGAGAGAGCAGACAGGGCCTCGGTTTAACATCTCATCTGAAAGACGGCATCTCCGACAGTGCAGCACTCCCTCAGCACTGCACTGGAGTGTCAACCTAGATTTTTGTGCTCAAGTCTCTGGAGTGGGACTTGAACCCACAACCTTCTGACTGAGAGGCGTGGGTGCTACCAATTGAGCCACAGCTGAAGAGAGTGGGGCACAAGAGCGAGGTGCACAACGCAGCTCTGGAGAACAGCAGAGAGCAGAACAACGGACGGTCTGAGGTCACAGGAGGCACTACCCACGTTAGACGGGTCTACAGAGGCTCAGCTTCCTTGACCTATCTGAAGAGCAGTGCTTCCGTAGGCTCAGATTATCACAGCAGGTGGTCGCTGACATCTGCAGCCTCCTTCAAGAAGAGCTGCTCCCTGCTGGACCTGGTGGGCACACATTGCCCATCGCTGTCAAAGTCACCACTGCCCTCGGTTTCTTTGCCTCTGGCTCCTTCCAGTGTACCACCGGAGAGAACTCGAGGATCTCTCAGCCGCTGCATATAAATGTATACGGCAGGTCACATCTGAGTTGTTTGCCAGGGTGTCAGTCGACTTGTGTCAACATCCCCTGCAACGGCAATAGCCAGAATGAGCGGGCAGTTGGATTTGTGTCTCTGGCTGGCTTCCAACGGGTACATGGTGCCATCGATTGCACACACGTGGCAATTCAAGGACCACCAAATCAACCAGGAGGTTTTATCAACTGCAAGGGATTTCATTCCATCAATGTACAGTTGGTGTGCAACCACAAGAGGTTCATGAAGAGGTTCATGCAGGTGTAAGCCAGATTCCATGGAAGCTGTCATGATGCTTTCATACTGCGGCAGTCCAACATTCCAAACCACTTTGTACCAGGAAACAAATTAAGGGCTGGCTGGTAGGAGACAAGGGATACCCCCTTCAAACTTGGCTCATGATACCTGTGAGGAACCCACAAGTGAGGCGCAGTTGCGCTACAACGAGAGCCACATGACTACCAGGTGCTTCATAGAACAAGCCATCGGTATGTTGAAGATGCGCTTCAGGTACCTACATAGGTCTGGAGGCGCCCTTATGTACTCACCAACAAGGATGTCCAGAATCATAGTGGTGCGCTGAGTCCTGCACAACATTGCGCAACAGATAGGATTACAGGTGGAGGATGATCAACGCACTCATCAGGCATCTTCTGATGACAAGAACATTGAAGAAGAGTAGGAGGAGGAGGAAGAATATGAAGATGGGGGACCCATCACCAGATTTGCCGTGTATATTGCTGCCCGGGGTGCCATGATAGCTCAAAGGTTCAGTTAGTGACTCACACAGGAAAAACAATGAACGGGGGAGCACCTTGAGTGGAGTTCCCACTTCCATGTCCCCTTTCGCCATCATCCCTCTCCTGGGCCAGAGCCACATCACTCCTACCACTCTGCTGGTGAGCAACTTGCTGAAGATCAGTGACACATTGTAAAGCAATGTATAAGGTATCTGTCATCCTGCTTAAGGCGGCAGAGATCTCCTACACGGCCGTGGTCATGGCCTGCATAGACTCATTTGAGAGCCGTGTTTGAAGCTCCATGTAGGCAGCCACGCTATCCATGGCAGACATTCTCACAATTCCCTGCGACACCATGCCTGTATGCAGCAAGACCTGGACGACATTCAGGATTGAGCTGACAAGTGGCAAGTAACATTCGTGCCAGGCAATGACTATTTTCAACAAGAGAGAGTCTAATCACCGTCCCTTGATATTCAATGGCATTACCACTGCCGAGTCCCCCACCATTAACATCCTGAGGGTCACCATTGACCAAAAACTTAACTGGACCAGCCACACAAATACTGTGATGACATGAGCAGGTCAGAGGCTGGGTATTCTGTGGCGAGTATCTCACCTCCTGACTCCCCAAAGCTTTCCACCATCTACAAGGCACAAGTCAGGAGTGTGATGGAATACTCTCCACTTGCCTGGATGAGTGCAGCTCCAACAACATTCAAGAAGCTCAACACCATCCAGGACAAAGCAGCCCACTTGATTGGCACCCCATCCACCACCTTAAACATTCACTCCGTCCACCACTGGCGTACCGTGGCTGCAGTGTGTACCATCTACAAGATGCACTGCAGCAACTTGCCAAGGCTTCTTCGACAGCACCTCCCAAACCCGTGACCTCTACCACTTAGAAGGACAAGGGCAGCAGGCGCATGTGAACACCATCACCTGCAAGTTCCCCTCCAAGTCACACAGTATCCTGACTTGGAAATATATCGCCGTTCCATCATTGTCGCTGGGTCAAAATCCTGGAACTCCCTCCCTAACAGCACTATGGGAGTACCTTCACCACACGGACTGCAGCGGTTGAAGAAGGCGGCTCACCACCACCTTCTCAAGGGCAACTAGGGATGGGCAATAAATGTTGGCCTTGCCAGCGACGTCCACATCCCAGGAACGAATAAAATAAAACAATCCACTACTCCTCTCCGCTATTGTGGCGAGTGTGCGCGGTACGTATGTCAGTACCTTGCAAAGTTGCTGATGCAGCTTAATCATTTTCTTTCTCAATGATGGCCCCCGGGGTTCAGCATCTGTGTCCAGCTGAGCAGAGCTTGGAGATGCTTGTGCCCCCGATGCGGACTCTCCACAGCTGTCCCTGCCACCAGTGTCTGCTCGTGCACACTTGTGAATCACCAGATGAAAGTCCAACTAACTCTCTAACTGGACCCACTGAAGTGTGAGTATTTGCGCTGGTGCATGCCTGTATGTCATGTGATGGTGCACCCTCGGAAGGAATGAGGTCCTCTGAGGAATCGTCGTCATACGTGTCCACAGACTCTTGCTTTAGAGTGCAGCATTTAAACGACCACTTCTGGCTGAAGGCTGCAGTAGCAGTCTGGAGAAGCAGCAGGTAAATAAGGAACAGTGATTGGCTCAGTGAGTTGACTGTCAGTGAGCTTGACTGGATGTGTCATGACTGTTGTTGTGCCACTTTACAATGATGTCCAACACAGAACCTGGCAGGGGTAGACAATAAAGGCAGCAGGGTGGGACACAGAGGTCATGAAGAAATTGCCACAGTTTAAATAAGTCCAACCTGTAATAAGGTGCCTCCACGCCCAGGAAATCACAGATGCAGTTCTGGTGGCAGTGGGGTCAGCAACATGTGTGTTAGCTTCCAGATCCTGACCCTGATTTTGAGGTGGGAATGATTTCCACTTCAATTTGCTGACCAAGAAAAAATGTGCACTGATTTTACACTGAAAAAAATGCAAAACAAAAGTCATGGAATTCCTTAAGTCTTTTAAAATACACCTGCTTTGATACACCTGTCTCACTGTTTCTGACCATGAACCTCACTCCTAACATTCCACTAACGTTCACAGCTTTGGATCTAGTTGCGTATAATAATCTCAGACACTACCGAGAAAAATACATTTCCTGAAAATACGTATTCTCCTCAATTAAATTGCATTCCCTTGTCTGATTTTCTCGCATCAGTTTCCCTGGGGCTTCAGGCTTTGAACATTGAACTCTTCCAGAGCCCAGTCCTCGCCCCCTGGAAGGGCCAATGAAAGGAGCGAGAAGAATGGACCGACACTTGTGAGTCAAGCGGAGTGGGCCGCCCGGAGCCCGCCCCTCTCGCCGCCCATTGGTGCGCCGAGAGGTTGATTGACGGCCGTGATTGAGGTCTTGGGGCCGGTGAGTGGATGCCGCAGACATCGCTCACCGAGTCTGCTGGACTCAGCAGCGCCGAGCCCTTGAAAGGGGGCGGCTGTTGTTCTGGTGGTGGTTGCATCGCGCGTTGTGTCTGAGCTGGTGTGGAAGCAGCGAGGAACCATGCCCAAAATGGCTCACCAGAGAACACACTTAATGCTGGAGAATTACATTGGAGGGAAATTTGTGCCGTGCTCTAGACACCTAGATTCCTATGATCCTTCCTCCGGAGATGTGTACTGCAGAGTGCCAGACAGTGGTAAGGAGGAGGTGAGACTGGTCCAGTTGTCTGTCAGCTCATGTAAAATTGTAATAACATTATTTCATTATATTTGCAAATAGAATAACCCCCCCCCCCCCGAAGTTGGTGACAAAATGATTTCAATCTGTCCCCGTACAGGGTATATTGTAGTTCAGATATTAACCTGATTATTGATTTTTGTAGCATACACGCTATTATATTTATTGTATCGTCCCAGGAGGTGTTCAGTCTATTCTAATGCAAAGTATTTAATCTTACAGCATTAAACATTGAATATTAACTTAAATAAAACACTAGGCTTCAATTGGTATTGAGGAGGTGGCCTAAGTCTATCCAGTAGGAGTATGTAGCTATTTTTAAATAGTAACCTGGTTATTACAGTAATGGTGTATCCAAATGGTGTATGCAAAAACAATGACTAAGACTAAGAGTCTGGTCGAATATTAAGTTTGTATTAAAGAGCTTCTAAAGCATGTTACAATTGAGGGAGCATAAATTACAAATTAAATATTACATCAAAAATTGGTAAGATATCAGCCTGGTTCCGAGGGCATGATAAGGGGTCTGAAATCTTGTTCCAGATAAGCATCTGTTGGCATTGTACTTGAGACTTGTCAGTCTCATTGCTGTCATCTGAGATGGGAAAGAAAGCAAAACTAGCTGGCAGGGGAGATCCTTTCGGTAACACTTTCTGATGTGTTGATCAAGGAATGGCATTGACGACAATTGTGGCACTGTCTATCAGCTGCATTGTGACCAAGGATAATGTAGATGGAGACCATTAATATGAATCCCGAGCCCAGAGCCATAAATCTGAATCTCAGCTTTGACAGCTTCCAGCATTCCTCAGTCAGATTGCTGGATGAGGTACTGAGTGACAGACAAAAGGCCCACTGGACTAGACCCAACCTGCTATCAGACAAAGGCAAAGTAACATTGATGCTAGCCATGGAGAAAGGGGTGACTGTGGCCAAGAGAAGGCAGTGGTAGGGATATTATTGAAAATAACATTTATTGTAATGTAGGAATGAAGGACTGGATCCAAACAGTTTAAAACAGGAATTTCTACAAGTGGCGAGTTCTGACATTGGGGAAGTATGAACTCTTCTGATTCTGCTTCATATCTGCGGTCAGGAAATGCTGAAACACTTACCACATTTACCAATTCTAAAGAAATACTTCAACTTACTATGGGATATCATGTGATATCATGGGTTGGGCCATGATTTCAAAAAATTATAGTTTTGACAAATAATGTGTGAAATGGTACATAATTTAAACCATATGCTGCATTGATATGTAAATGAAAGCAGGACATTCAGGATAAAATATTCCAGAAACTCACCAGAAACCACACCTCAGCTTCCACTGCCAATTTGGAACTGATGTGCAGCTTTTATATAAATTGGGAAAAGGAAACATCATGGCCACGAGAAAGAAAGATAGGAACAAGAGTGATTGACACAAAACTTTGATTCCAAGCAACACAAAAGCTGTTCCGGTAAGTGGAACAACATTCAGATTGTAAACGTCATTAAAGTTAAATTAAGTTATATTCACTGCATAACTTAAAGTACACATGAATATCTGCAAGAAATAATGGAATGCAGTAGCCTTATTGCCAAGTGTTTAAGTAGTACTCTGTAAGTTAGTGCCAGATAAAAGCTTAAAATATGAGCTATGTTTATGTAGCTATAGCATTAATTGTGAGGGAGATAAATGCTAATATTTGAATGGCAGATTGCAGTCACACTGAGTACATGTATTTATTTACAGATTTCACATGTCATTGGCAGAAGAACTTTGGGAGAAATTCTCAGTGAAGATGGTGTTCACAGGGTCAGGATGGCCCTGTGCATTGGCACCGGATGATGCTCCAGTATCCCTCTCAAGGTGTCCCAACGCTGACTGTATGGAGGTCAGAGTGGTGACATCCTGGTGGGGTAAAGAAGATTAATAGAGAATTATAGGTTGAGTGGATTACATAGGCCAGAGAAATGCATGGTGTAACAAGCAGACTGCATAATATTGCTGGACAGTTTGTAAAGTACTTGTGCCCCCACACCTATGCTGCACAGTGTCTACTATGTGTATCCAGCCTCCAACATTTCTAAATGCTCCCTCCTACTTGTGGTGGAGTTGAGTCAGCACCTGTAAACACTGGCCTATGTATCACGTGTAGGCCCTGGGGAGGACGCCATCAAAGAAGAGATTGCTTCCCTCCACACGACTATAGACTCCTAGGTTTGTTCAGCCTCTATGGCCTCCTCAGCCAAAGAAGCTGTCCTTGCATTTATCAGACTCCTCCTTCTCTCCGATCTTGTCCTGACCTAAGGACATCAATGTGGAAGAATCATCTGCTGAGATGTAGGGGCAAAATTTTGCTTAGTGGGACTATACATAAATGAGGACTATATCATAAGAAGATTTTAAGAGTGTTAAACTTGAGAAAGCTGACTGTAAATTATGCAGATCTTAAAAATTAATTATGGACAAGAACATTTATGTGTAGTTTGAAGGTGTTGTATATGGATGATACTATAGTCCCAAACTAATAGAACATAGGATTTGAGCAAACAGTATAACACTGACTGGAATCACTGGAATCAGAAATTTGAGGTTCACATTTCACAAGGTACAATATTGCAGACACCTTTTGCTTTGGCCTTGTTCTGATCTGTTTTTGCATATCACTATGTTGGATTGTAGGGGGTTTTTTGTTTAAAAGTGACATTTTTTGTCCAGTGCTACATGATAGATCTAAATGCTTTTTTTTTTACAGTTTGTAATCTTCCAGCTGGTTTGGAAACGTTTTGATTTTTTGGCAATGATTTAGAAACCAGAATGACTACACTCAACGATGGCCACAGTTGTTTGTGTCCGGGAATGTACTTTGTCATTCTGTAAATTATTCTACAAGGATACATAAAGCCATCAAAGAGAATTCAGGTTTCTACAGTGTGTCTGTCATGGGAGTCATTTTTCTCTGTTTACTAACTGTGTGAAGTGGAGAAAATTTGTCATTTATCTAAGTTAAGTCTCTTCATTCTGGTAGTCAAGGTGACCATTGTGAGTTATTGCAGCTAAATACAGATTGATTGTCTTTTTTTGCCTGATGGTAAATTTTATGCCGCCATGGTTGATGATTTGTTGAAGAATACGGACAGATTTTTTTCCCTTTAAAACCAGTAGGTACATTTCTGCCAGAATCCTAGATGATAACGTCAGTGCTGACCAGGGGTTGCAAGCCCTAACCGTCCAATTATACTACACATCTTGCAATCTTTGCAAAGTGATTTCTGCTTCAGAGCAATGAGAGATCATAGTGTAGCAGCAGCCAAACCACTATCAGATCAGCATTTAGACACTGAGTTTGGGAGCACCAAGAGAAGATAGGTTTGAACTGCTTGAGCTTTGCACCAGTGGCCGTTAAACGGCAATTGATGACAACCAATTTAAACTTTAAAATTGAAACATAAAAGAATCCCAGGAGTCCATTGATCAACATTTAAATTTTCAATGCCAAAAAAGAGCTGACTGTCCCATCACTGTCTTCTAAGATTCGAAAGATAACAGGCATTTAGAGGCTGTGAACGCAGTTATGTATACATATGCAGGGCCCTGTTCCATTGACTGAAGAGTGGTGTAAGCTGGCAGTATAACTCTGATGTCCCTCACACACTCTAAAAGCAGGTAATAGTGTCAAAAGGTACCTGCAGCATAACGGCAGTATAATTTACAAGAACAACGAATTGCATTTATATAGCGCCTTTAAAATAGAAAAATATTTCAAAATACTTTATATAGGCATAATCAGACAAAAATGGATATTGAGCCAAAGAAGGAGATATTTGGAGGAGTGACCAAAGGTTTGGTCAAAGTGTTGGATTTTAAGGAGGCTCTTAAAAGAGGAGATGGAGGTGGAGGGGTTTATAGTTGAGCATGATGTTGGGCCTAGAGGGCTGAAGGCAAGGCCACTAGTGGTGGAGTGGAAGGAGTAGGGATGCACAAGAGACTAGAGTTGTAGGAACAGAGAGTGCAATAAGAGGGGAGGGGGGGGGGTTGTGGTGAGGGCTGGGAGGTGGTGGGGCCTATAAGGCAGGAGGTGGTTGCAGAGATTGGGAGGGGATGAAGGGATGTAAGCAGGAGGATGTGAATTTGAAATTGGAGGTGTTGGACTGAGAGCCAATGCAGGTTAGCAAGGATAAGAATATTAGGACACCAGGAGTTGGTGTGGGTTAGGATGTGGGCAGCAGAGCTTTGGATGAGCTAAAGTTTGCGGAAGATGGGAGTCAAGCAGCAGAGCTTTGGAATAGTTGAGTGTGGAGGTGGCGAAACCATGGATGAGTGTTTCAAGAGCAGATAGGTGAGGCAGAGGCTGATATGGGCCCTCTCCCTGCCAACTGTCTGAGGCTGAACCAGGCTGTTCACAACCTTGGTGTCATATTTGACCCCGAGATAAGCTTCTGACCACATATCCGCGCCATTGCTAAGACCGCCTATTTCCACCTCCGTAACATTGCCCGTCTCCGCCCTTGCATCAGCTCATCTGCTGCTGAAACCCTCATCCATGCCTTTGTTACCTCTAGACTTGACTATTCCAACGCACACCTGGCCGGCCTCCCATATTCTACCCTCCGTAAACTTGAGGTCATCTAAAACTCTGCTGCCCATGTCCTAACTTGAACTCAGTCCCATTCACCCATCACCCCTGTGCTCGCTGACTTACATTGTTTCCCGGTTAAGCAGCACCTCATTTTTAAAATTCTCATCCTTGTTTTCAAATTCCTCCATGGCCTCGCCCCTCCCTATCTCTGTAATCTCCTCCAGCCCTACAACCCTCCGAGATATCTGCGCTCCTCCAATTCTGGCCTCTTGAGCATCCCTGATTATAATCACTCCACCATTTGCCGCCATGCCTTCAGCTGCCATGGCCCTACGCTCTGGAACTCCCTCCCTAAATCTCTGTGCCTCTTTACCTCTCTTTCCTCCTTTAAGATGCTCCTTAAAACCTACCTCTTTGACCAAGCTTTTGGTCATCTGCCCTAACATCTCCTTATAAGAACATAAAAATTAGGAGCAAGAGTAGGTCGTATGGCCCCTTGAGCCTACTCCCCCATTCAGTAAGATCATGGCTGATCTTCCACCTGATCCCCATATCCCTTGATTCCCCAGAGTCCAAAAAGCTATCTATCTCCGTCTTGAATATACTCAATGACTCAGCATCCACAGCCCTTTGGGGCAGAGAATTCCAAGATTCACAACCCTCTGAGTGAAGAAATTCCTCCTCTGCTCAGTCTTAAATGGCCGACCCCTTATTCTGAGACTAAGCCCCCTAGTTCCAGACTCTCCAGCCAGGGGAAACAACCTCTCAACATCTACCCTGTCAATTCCCCTCAGAATCTTATATGTTTCAAGGAGATCACCTCTCATTCTTCTAAGCTCCAGAGAGTGTAGGCCCAATCTACTCAATCACTACTCATAGGACAACCTCTCATCCCAGGGATCAATCTATTGAATCTTCACTGAAACGCCTGTAAGGCAAGTATGTCCTTCCTCAGATAAGGAGACCAAAACTGTGCACTGTACTCCAGGTGTGGTCTCACCAAAGCCCTGTACAATTGTAATAAGACTTCCTTACTCTTGTACCCCCCGAGATATCTGCGCTCCTCTAATTCTGTCCTCTTGAATATCCCTGATTATAATCGCTCAACCTTTGGTGGCCATGCCTTCTGTTGCCTAGGCCCTAAGCTCTGGAATTCCCTGCCTAAACCTGTCCGCCTCTCTACCTCTCTTTCCTCCTTTAAGATGCTCCTTAATACCTACCTCTTTGACCAATCTTTTGGTCACCTGCCCTAATTTATCCTTATGTGGATCGGTGTCAAATTTTTGTCTTAAAATACTCCTGTGCAGTGCCTTGGGACGTTTTACTACGTTAAAGGTGCTATATAAATACAAGTTGTTGTTGTTGTTGTACTCCAACCTCCATGCAATAAAAGCCAACATGCCATTTGCCTTCCTAATTGCTTGCTGTACCTTCATGCTGTCTTCCTGTGTAGGACACCTAAATCTCTCTGAACACCAACATTTAATAGTTTCTCACAATTTAAAAAATATTCTGTTTCAGGAACCCGCTGTCAAAACACGCACACTGGACTTTCCCGATGTCGGGTCTGCCAGTGCTGAGCAGACCTGACAGACAGTGGCGGTGGACCCAATTCAAATCATTAGTGGCTTGTTTACAGCCACTTAACAATGCTTTTTTCCCAGCTTTTTGAATTTGACAGGTCGCCCACCGGTTTCCCGCTGTGCCTAGACCTCGTCTGTGAAGCTGAGGCGGGAGGTCACTTGCCATTGAATCAGCTGATGAGTTGACAGCTTCAAATGTCAAGTCAAAGCTCCCAGCTGATTGAGACCTGTTCCCTTAATCACTATCTTCTCTAAACTGCATTTCCACTACAGATTCAGAATGTTGCAAGTCTTTACACAAGTCTCCATCCAGCCTGACCTCATTACCTCTCCCACCATTGACAGATTGCCTCTGTCATCTCTACTTCACCTGCCATCTATTCCATCAGCATCAGTGCACTTTATACTCTCTCACCTTGGTCCTCAGAACCCGAGACTTCTTCCACCTAGAAGGACAAGGGCAGCAGGCTCATGGGAACACCACCACCTCCAAGTTCCCCTCCAAGTTACACACCATCCTGACTTAGAAGTATATCGCTGATCCTTCATTGTCGCTAGATCAAAATCCTGGAACTCCCTACCTAACAGCACTGTGGGAGTACCTTCACCACACGGACTACAGTGGTTCAAGAAGGTGGCTCATCACCATCTTCTCAAGGGCAATTAGGGATGGGCAATAAATGCTGGCCTTGCCAGCGACACCCACATCCGATAAACTAATAAAATCCCACTATGATCAGCCCCAACACCAGCATCACCGGGCACACCAGAAGCAACAGGCACACCAGCAGCACCAACAACAAGACTAACCTTCTCCGCAATCAACTGATGCTGTACAGGACAGAGGGCATCAGCACCCGACCACATTGCTGCCCGGGAGGCCAGGGATGGCTTCACCATAGCCAGATTTACTTCACTTGATGCTGTACGCTCTGGCTGCCACATGATGCGCCACGTTGGCACCACCCCACACCAACACCATAAAGCATCCCTACAATGCCCAAGCCATTCCCTTCACACTCATCACCATTGCGGGGGGACCGTTAAGTCTCACCATTCACTGCAACTCACAAAGCCACTTCCAAAGGTGCACACAAATCTGTCCAAGAATGCAAAGTGTTGAAAATAAAGATTTCAATGTTTGACACCACATTAACAGAAACTTCACATGAACATTGGCTAAAACACACAAGTGCCTACCCTTGTGTTAGTTGGTATGATTGGACTAGGATGAGAGTGAGTGTGAGGGGTGGCTCGTGAGATGGGGAAGTGATAATGTAGATAGAGAGGGATGGGTGGAGGTGCAAGGTAAGTTGGTGTGAATAAGGATGTGTAGGAGTAGGGTAGGGAAGGCAGAGTTATGGGAATGTGATGAGAGGCACAGCAGGACAGTGGCAAATTAAATTCAATCCGGAGAAGTGTGAGGTAATGCATTTGGGGCGGGCTAACAAGGCAAGGGAATACACAATAAATGGTAGGACACTGAGAAGTGCAGAAGATCAGAGGGACCTTGGAGTGCATGTCCACAGATCCCTGAAAGTAGCAGGACAGGTAGATAAGGTGGTTAAGAAGGCATACGGGATACTTGCCTTTATTAGCCGAGGCATAGAATATAAGAGCAGGGAGGTTATGCTTGAACTGTATAAAACACTAGTTAGGCCGCAGCTAGAATACTGCGTGCAGTTCTGGTCACCACATTACAGGAAGGATGTGATTGCATGAGAGAGGGTGCAGAGGAGATTTACAAGGATGTTGCCTGGGCTGGGGAATTTTAGCTATGAGGAAAGATTGGATAGGCAGGGGTTGTTTTCTTTGGAACAGAGGAGGCTGAGGGGAGACCTAATTGAGGTGTATAAAATTATGAGGGGCCTAGATAGATTGGATAGGAAGGACTTATTTCTCTTAGCAGAAGGATCAATAACCAGGGGGCATAGATTTAAAGTAATTGGTAGGAGGTTTAGAGGGGATTTGAGGAGAAATATTTTCACCCAGAGGGTGGTGGGGGTCTGGAACTCACTGCCTGAAAGGGTGGTAGAGGCAGAAACCCTCATCACATGTAAAAAGTACTTGGATATGCACTTGAAGTACTGTAACCTTACAAGGCTACGGACCAAGTGCTGGAAAGTGGGATTAGGGTGGATAGCTCTTTGTCGGCTGGCATGGACAAGATGGGCTGAATGGCCTCCTTCTGTGCTGTAAATTTCTATGATTCTATGAGGTTGAGTGTAGCTTTGCAGTAACATTTTGTGATCTACTGAGATCATTGAAAGGTTTGTGCCACTGCAGCCTGGTCCTCCTGACGACATCTCTGCTTGTGCCCTCCTGTGCAATGTGCAACCAGGCTGCGTTAGTGTCCTGGGGAGGTCTCTTCCGCCCATTGGAAGGGAAGAGAACTTCCCTGTGTGCTGTGACTCCCTCCATAAGCATGGGAGAGCTTGGGTGCAGTCCTGCACCTTTGTGCAGTGCTTGTGAGTGTTTGCAGCACCTAAATGCTGTAGAACAGCACAACTGTCAAAATAAATTTGCGCATGGTCCCTTTAAGGAAACCGGCTGATGACACATCATCAAATGACGTCATCAGACCCGCTTCCTTCAATTAGCCGGGAAACTCGCTGGGCGGGCTTAACAAGCCCAATCAGGGGAAAGTCATGTCGGAGGCCGAGGTAGGGAAAATCGCAGTGTTAACTCTGTTTCTCTCTCCACAGAGGTTGCCTGAGCTGCTGAGTATTTCCAGCATTTTCTGTTTCTATATAAATATAAATTGTTGTTGTTGTTGTTGTTATGGAGGTGGAAGTAGGTTAATGATGGAGAGGATATGGTGTTGGAAGCTCAGCTCAGGGTTGAACAGGACGCCGAGGTTGCGAACAATCCCTGACAACTATGTGTGCAGGAAGTGCGTCCAGCTGCAGCTCCTGACGGACCGCATGGCCGCACTGGAGCTGCGGATGGACTCACTCTGGAGCATCCACGATGCCGAAAACTTTGTGGATTACTCATTTAGTGAGTTGAACACACCGCGGGTAAAGGCTAGGTCAGACAGTAAATGGGTGACCAAGAGGCAGGGCAATATCAGGAAGGTAGTGCAGGAGTCCCCTGCGGTCGTCTCCAAAACAGATATACCGTTTTGGATACTGTTGGGGGAAATGACCTACCAGGGGAAGGCACCAGCAGCCAGGTTCATGGCACCATGGCTGGCTCTGCTGCACAGCAGGGCGGGAAAAAGAGTGGTAGAGCTATAGTGATAGGGGACTCAATTGTAAGGGGAATAGACAGGAGTTTCTGTGGCCGCAACCGAGATTCCAGGATGGTATGTTGCCTCCCTGGTGCAAGGGTCAAGGATGTCTCGGAGCGGCTGCAGAACATTCTGGAAAGGGAGGGTGAAGAGCCAGCTGTCGTGGTGCATGTAGGTACCAACGATATAGGTAAAAAGCGGGAAGAGGTCCTACAAGCAGAATTTAGGGAGCTAGGAGCTAAATTGAAAAGTAGGACCTCAAAGGTAGTAATCTCTGGGTTGCTACCAGTGCCACGTGCTAATCAGAGTAGCATGAACAGGATAGCGAGATTAAATACGTGGCTTGAGCAGTGGTGCAGGAGGGAGGGATTCAAATACCTGAGGCATTGGAACCAGTTCTGGGGGAAGTGGGACCTGTACAAAAGGGACGGTCTGCACTTGGGCAGGACTGGAACCGATGTCCTCGGGATAATATTTGCTAAGGCAGTTCGGGAGGATTTAAACTAATATGGCAGGGGAATGGGAACCTATGTAGCGAAACAGGGGGAAGTAATATGCAGTCAGAAACAAATGTTAGAAGGGTGAGAAACAATAAGGGAAATCCAAGTAAACAAAGGCAAGAAACACAAAGGGCCATACTAAATCATAAGTCTAAAAGGACAAAGGGTGTTAATAAAACAAGCCTAAAGGCTCTGTGTCTTAATGCAAGGAGTATCCGTAATAAGGTGGATGAATTGACTGTGCAAATTGATGTTAACGGATATGATGTGATTGGGATTACAGAGACGTGGCTCCAGAACAATCAAGGCTGGGAACTGAATATCCAGGGGTATTCAACATTCAGGAAGGATAGAATAAAAGGAAAATGAGGGTGGGGTAGCATTGCTGGTTAAAAAGGAGATTAATGCAATAGCTAGGAAGGACATTAGCTTGGAGGATGTGGAATCAATATGGGTTGAGCTGCAGAACACCAAAGGGCAGAAAACGTTAGTGGGGGTTGTGTACAGACCTCCAAACAGTAGTAGTGAGGTGGGGGAGGGTATGAAACAGGAAATCAGAGGTGCATGCAAAAAAGGCGCAGCAGTTATCATGGGTGACTTTAATATGCATATAGATTGGGCTACTCAAACTGGAAGCAATACGGTGGAGGAGGATTTCCTGGAGTGTTTAAGGGATGGTTTCCTAAACCAATATGTTGAGGAACCAACTAGAGGGGAGGCCATCCTGAACTGGGTGTTGTGTAATGAGGAAGGACTAATCAGCAATCTTGTGGTGCGAGGCCCCTTGGGGAAGAGTGACCATAGTATGGTGGAGTTCTACATTAGGATGGAGAAGGAAACAGTTAATTCAGAGACCATGGTCCAGAACTTAAATAAGGGCAACTTTGAGGGTATGAGGCGTGAATTGGCGAGGTTAGATTGGCAAGCGATATTTAAGGGGTTATCAGTGGAAGGGCAATGGCAGACATTTAGAGATCGCATGGATGAACTACAGCAATTGTACATCCCTGTCTGGCGTAAAAATAAAAAAGGGAAGGTGGCTCAACCATGGCTAACAAGGGAAATCAGGGATAGTATTAAAAGCAAGGAAGTGGCATACAAATTGGCCAGAAGTAGCAGCAAACCCGGGGACTGGGAGAACTTTAAAACTCAGCAGAGGAAGACGAAGGGTTTGATTAGGGCAGGGAAAATAAAATATGAAAGGAAGCTTGCGGAGAACATTAAAACGGACTGCAAAAGCTTCTATAAATATGTAAAAAGAAAGAGGTTAGTAAAAACAAACGTAGGTCCCCTGCAGTCAGAAACAGGGGAAGTCATAATGGGGAACAAAGAAATGGCAGATCAATTGAACAAGTACTTTGGTTCGGTGTTTACTGTGGAGGACACAAACAACCTTCCGGAAATAAAAGAGATCAAAGGATCTGGTAAGAGGGAGGAGCTGAGGGAAATCCTTATCAGTCGGGAAAAGGTGTTGGGGAAATTGATGGGACTGAAGGCTGATAAATCCCCAGGGCCTGATGGTCTGCATCCCAGAGTACTTAAGGAGGTGGCCTTGGAAATAGTGGATGCATTGACGATCATTTTCCAACATTCCTTAGACTCTGGATCAGTTCCGAAGGAGTGGAGGGTGGCTAATGTAACCCCTCTTTTTAAAAAAGGAGGGAGAGGGTAAAATGATGGAATCAATTATTAAAGATGTCATAACAGACCATTTGGAAAGTGGCGACATGATAGGTCCAAGTCAGCATGGATTTGTGAAAGGGAAATCATGCTTGACAAATCTTCTGGAATTTTTTGAGGATGTTTCCAATAGGGTGGACGGGGGGGAACCAGTAGATGTGGTGTATTTGGACTTTCAGAAGGCCTTCGACAAGGTCCCACACAAGAGATTGGTGTGCAAAGTTAAAGCACATGGGATTGGGGGTAATGTGTTGACGTGGATTGAGAACTGGTTGGCACACAGGAAACAAAGAGTAGGAGTAAATGGGTACTTTTCAGAATGGCAGGCAGTGACCAGCGGGGTACCGCAGGGTTCGGTGCTGGGGCCCCAGCTGTTTACATTATATATTAATGATTTGGACGAAGGGATTAATTGTAATATCTCCAAATTTGCGGATGACACTAAATTGGGAGGCAGTGTGAACAATGAGGAGGATGCTAGGAGGCTACAGAGTGACTTGGACAGGTTGGGTGAATGGGCAAATGTATGGCAGATGAAGTACAATGTGGATAAATGTGAGGTTATCCACTTTGGTGGTAAAAATAGGGAGGCAGACTATTACCTGAATGGTGGCAGATTAGGGAAAGGGGAGGTGCAACGAGACCTGGGCGTCATGGTACATCAGTCACTGAACGTGGGAAGGCAAGTGCAGCAGGCAGTCAAGAAAGCAAATGGCATGATGGCCTTCATAGCAAGGGGATTTGAGTACAGGAGTAGGGAGGTGATGCTACAGTTGTACAGGGCCTTGGTGAGGCCACACCTGGAGTATTGTGTGCAGTTTTGGTCTCCTAACTTGAGGAAGGACATTCTTGCTATTGAGGGAGTGCAACGAAGGTTCACTAGATTGATTCCTGGGATGGCCAGACTGACATATCAAGAAAGACTGGATCAACTGAACTTGTATCCTCTGGAGTTCAGAAGAATGAGGGGGGATCTTATAGAGACGTTTAAAATCCTGACTGGTTTAGACAAATTAGATGCGGGCAGAATGTTTCCAATGTTAGGGAAAACTAAAACCAGGGGTCACAGTCTAAGGATAAAGGGGAAGCCATTTAAGACTGAGATGAGGAGGAACTTCTTCACCCAGAGAGTGGTGAATCTGTGGAATTCTCTACCACAGAAGGTTGTTGAGGCCAGTTCGCTAAATATATTCAAAAGGGAGTTAGATATAATACTCACAACTAGGGGGATCAAGGGGTATGGCGAGAAAGCAGGAATGGGGTACTGAGGTAGCATGTTCAGCCATGAACGCATTAAATGGCGGTGCAGGCTCGAAGGACCGAATGGTCTACTCCTGCACCTATTTTCTATGTTTCTATGTTTCTATGAACCCAAAACAGTGGCTGGGGATGGCAATAGAATCAGTGGTAAGACTAAAGAGTATGTTGTGGGGGCCAAAGATGATGGCTTAATTGAAGAAAATTGTGGCTTATCCAAGACTAGGTCGGACAAGCAGTGTGACAGCAGAGAGGCAGTGAAGGGGTTGAGACAGGTGGTGGAAAGATAGAGTTTGGTCTCATCAGCGTACATATGGAAGCTAACCCCACATCTTCAAATGATTTCGCAAAGAGGCAGCATGTAGATGAGAAAGAGGGGGTCGGGGTAGATTCTTGGGGGACTCCACTGGTAATGGTCAAGGAGTGGGAAAAGTCGCTCTGTCTAAAATTAGAGAGGTTAAAAGTGGAACCAAGTGAGGGCAGTCTCTCTGAGCTGGACAGTGAAGGAGAAGCATTGGAGAAGGATGGTGTGGTTGAATGTGTCAAAGCCTGCAGAGAGAATAAAGAGGGAAAATACATCACAGTCACAAACAGTGCCATTTGTGACTTTGATTCGGGTCATTTCAGTGCTATGGCAGGGGTGGAAACCTAATTGGAGAGCTGCGGGGAAGATAGGTGCAGATTTGGGAGGCAACAATATGTTCAAGGACTAAGGAGCGGAAAGGGAGATTGAATATGCAGCAGTAGTTTGCAAGGATAGAGAGTCGAGGTTGAGTTTTTTGAGGAGGGAATTGATGATGGTGGTTTTGAAATGGAGATGGGCAGTGCCTGAGGAGAGGGAACTATTTACAATGTCAGCTAGCATGGAGGCCAGGAAGGAAAGATCGGTGTTCAGTGGTTTAGTGGGAATGGGTTCAAGGGAGCAGGAGGTGCATCTCAGCCGATGAACATACCTTTTCAGTGTCAGTGGCTTTTGGACGTTATCGGAATCCCTCAATTAAATTAACTGCCTTGTAATTCCCTACCAACTACCCATATCATGGATTCTGAGCCATGTTATAACAAAAGACTGGTATAATTCTCTCCCTCCCCTACCCCTTGCTAACTTGTTAAAATAAAGTCTGAAACTAAATCTGAAGACTGAGTTAGCAGTAACTTCAAATGTACTTTGTAAACATATTATACTGTTCAATATGGTTGAGTGAAAAATAAAATAAAGTAATGGGTTTTCATTATATACTCAATAATCCTGTCAGAATATAGTTCTCTGAAACTTGTGTCATAAAAAATAAATCGCTCAATCAGTTAGATGCGTTATGCAATCTATCTCAACATCTTTTTACTACATTATCAATAACCTTTTGTCCTCTGAACTGACCCTATATATTTAACTGTGCACCCAGAGGTAATGATTAATTACAAAGTATTGTCATGGTACAAAGAGCTTCTCTTTTGCTGATTTCAGTAACAGTGATCGTGCAAGAAACACAGAAAGCTAGCATGCAGGTACAGCAAGCAATAAGGAAGGCAAATGGCATGTTGGTCTTTATTGCAAGGGGGTTGGAGTACAAGAGTAAGGAAGTCTTGTTACAATTGTACAGGGCCTTGGTGAGACCACACCTGGAGTACTGTGCACAGTTTTGGTCTCCTTATCTATGGAAGGATATACTTGCCTTGGAGGCGGTGCAACGTAGGTTCACTAGATTGATTCCTGGGATGTGAGGGCTGTCCTATGATGAGAGATTGTGTAGAATGGGCCTATACTCTCTGGAGTTTAGAAGAATGAGAGGTGATCTCATTGAAACATAAGAACATAAGAACATAAGAAATAGGAGCAGGAGTAGGCCAATTGGCCCCTCGAGCCTGCTCCGCCACTCAATAAGATCATGGCTGATCTGATCCTAACCGCCAATCTACTATCACAGAACCATCTCCTGCATCTAACAGAATTGCACACACGAAATAGGAGCAGAATCAGGCTACACGGTCCCTGGGCCCGCTCCACTACCCACAGGGCCATGACCGATCCGAACCTAGACTCATGTCCAAATTCCTGCCCGCTCCCCGTAACCCTTTATGCCCTTTACTTCTAGGAAACTGTCTATTTCTGTTTTAAATTTATTTAATGATGTAGCTTCTACAGCTTTTTGTGGCAGCATATTCCATGGACCTACCACCCTCTGAGTGAAGTAGTTCCTCCTCATCTCAGTTTTGAAAGAGCAGCCCCTTATTCTAAGACTATGTCCCCTAGTTCTAGTCTCACCCGTCATCGGGAACATCCTCCCCGCATCCACCCGATCCAACCCCTTCACAATCTTATATGTTTCAATAAGATCGCCTCTCATTCTTCTGAACTCCAATGAGTAGAGTCCCAATCTACCCAACCTCTCCTCATATGACCACCCCCTCATCCCCGGGATTAACCGAGTGAACCTTTTTTGCACTGCCTCGAGAGCAAGGATGTCTTTCCTTAAGTAAGGACACCAAAACTGTATGCAGTATTCCAGGTGCGGTCCCACCAATACCTTGTACAACTGAAGCAATACCTCCCTATTTTTATATTCTATCCCCCTAGCAATGAAAGCCAACATTCCATTTGCTTTCTTAATCACTTGCTGCAGCTGCATACTAACCTTTTGAGTTTCGTGCACCAGGACCCCCAGATCCCTTTGCACTTCAGTACTCTCCAGTTTCTTGCCATTAAGATAATAAATTGCTCTAGGATTTTTGCTGCCAAAGTGCATCACCTCACACTTTCCAGTGTTGTATTCCATCTGCCAAATCTCTGCCCACTTACTTAGCCTGTCTATGTCCCCTTGCAGGTTTTTTATGTCCTCCTCACTCACTACTTTCCCTCCCATCTTTGTATCATCTGCAAATTTTGATATGTTACACTTGGTCCCTTCCTCCAAATCGTTAATATAGATTGTAAAGAGTTGGGGACCCAGCACTGACCCCTGTGGAACACCACTAGTTACTGATTGCCAGTCTGAGAATGAACCATTTATCCCAACTCTTTGCTTTCTGTTAGATAGCCAATCCTCTATCCATGCCAGAATATTACCCCCAATCCCGTGATTTTTTACCTTAAGCAATAATCTTTTATGTGGCACCTTGTCAAATGCCTTTTGGAAGTCTAAATACACTACGTCCACTGGTTCCCCTTTATCCACTCTATATGTTACTTCCTCAAAGAACTCCAGCAAATTTGTCAAACATGACTTCCCCTTCGTAAAACCATGCTGACTTTGTCCTATTAAATTATGATTATCCAAATGTCCTGTTACTGTTTCCTTAATAATGGACTCCAAAATTTTACCTACCACAGATGTTAGGCTAACCGGTCTATAGTTACCAGCCTTCTGTCTACTGCCCTTTTTAAATAAGGGTGTTACATTAGCAGTTTTCCAGTCTGCCGGGACCTTAGCGGAATCCAGGGAGTTTTGAAAAATTATTACCAATGCATCTACAATCCCTACCGCCACTTCCTTCAAGACTCTAGGATGTAAGCCATCAGGTCCAGGTGATTTATCCGCCTTGAGTCCCATTATTTTACCGAGTACCACTTCCTTAGTGATTTTGATCGTGTTTAGCTCCTCTCCCCCTATAGCCCCCTGTTTGTCCAGTGTTGGGATATTCTTAGTGTCCTCTACTGTAAAGACTGATACAAAATATTCATTCAGTGTTTTTGCCATCTCCATATTTCCCACCATTAATTTCCTGGTCTCATCCTCTAAGGGACCAACATTTACTTTAGCCACCCTTTTTCTTTTTATATAACTATAAAAACTCTTACTATCTGTTTTTATATTTTTTGCTAATTTACTTTCATAATCTATCTTCCCTTTCTTAATCAATCTTTTTGTTATTTTTTGCTGCCTTTTAAAGTTTCCCCAATCCTCTGTCCTCCCACTAGATTTCGCTACCTTATATGCCCTTGTTTTTAGTCGAATACTATCCTTAATTTCTTTACTTAGCCACGGATGACTGTCCTTTCTTTTACACCCTTTTCTTTTCAGTGGAATATATTTTTTTTGGAAGTTGTAAAATAACTCCTTGAATGTACACCACTGATCATGTGTCGTCTTACCCTTTAATCTATTTTCCCAATCCACTCTACTCAATTCCGCTCGCATACCTTCATAGTCTCCTTTATTCAAGCTTAGCACGCTTGTTTGAGATCCAACCTTCTCACCCTCTAATTGAATATGGAACTCAACCATGTTATGGTCACTCATTCCAAGGGGATCCTTTACTAGGACATTTTTAATTAATCCTGTCTCGTTACACAGGACCAGATCTAAGGTTGCTTGCCCCCTGGTCGGTTCAGTTACATACTGCTCAAGAAACCCATCCCTAATACATACAAGATTCTGAAGGGGATTGGCAGGGTAGATGCTGAGAGGTTGTTTCCCCTGGCTGGAGTGTCTAGAACTAGGGGGCATAGTCTCAGGATAAATTGTAGGCCATTTAAGACTGAGATGAGGAGGAATTTCTTCACTCAGAGGGTTGTGAATCTTTGGAATTCTCTGCCCCAAAGGGCTGTGGATGCTGAGTCTTTGAGTATATTCAAGGCTGAGATAGATAGAGTTTTGGACTCTAGGGGAATCAAGGGATATCGAGATCAGGCGGGAAAATGGAGTTGAGGTTGATGATCAGCCATGATCTTATTAAATGGCGGAGTAGGCTCGAGGGGCCGTATAGCCGACTCCTGCTCTTATTTCTTATGTTCTTAAAGTAACTGAAATGTTTCAATTTGTAGTCAGCTTCACTCCTTATTCACCTTTTAACAACTTGTCTAGAATTCCAAACAGTTACAAGCAATTCGGATTTGCATGTCTCGACAGTAATACAAAAATACCTATTCAAATCGAAACCACCTCCATAACAGACACTAGCTCTTTTGAAATGAGCGTGCTTAGAACTGTTCCTGTGCCATGTTTGTATGACCAGATAGACATGTGTCACATTAGTAGGTATTAAGAACTAATTTTTCGTTTCTGTAAAACGTGACATTGAATTTATTCCTGCTCATAATGTTTGTTCCTATTGCAAAGTGACTTGGCAGGAAGTGACAGTGCATCGAGTGCACACATGCCTCCCTAGAAAATGAATAAAAGCTGACCAACCAGTTCAGAAGAGCTGACACACCACCCAGAAAGTGACATCTCAAAAATGGCTCTGATCATTAACCAATGACATGTGAAGACACATGGGGCTGGATTTTCAATGACCCGTGGAGTCGGGTTTGGAGGTGGGGGGGGGTTAAAGTTGCAGATTTGGGGGTCCCGACCCCATCCCGACTCCAACCCGCCTCCATGCCAGTTTCTCTGGCGGCGGGTACCCGACCTGTGCTGAGACCTGACTCCCCGAGGCGGGAAGGGATTAGTGACAATTAACTGCCTGTTAACAGGTAGTTAACAGGCAGTTTTTTGCATAATCCCTATTTTCATTGCTGAAATGTGGGCTTCCCGACAGGTGGCAACCACGCCAAGTTATCGGGGCGGGCCGTGGGTCTGCAGGGGTTGGAGGGGTCGATATGTCCGGTGGGCAGGTGAGTGATGGGTGCATGTGTGCAGAGGTAAGTGTGTAAGGTAAGTGCTAAGTGTTGGAAAAAGTTTTACTTACCTTAACTTCCTCCTGCAGGTGTTAGCCCTTCAGTTCTCGGGAGTTAGAAATCTCACCGGCACAGAAAGCAGAAAAGCCGTGGTTCTGTCAAAAACAGCAGCCTTCTGTTTTCTGTGCTGGAATGATTTCTAACTCAGCCTGAGAGGAAGGACTGAAGTTAGAAATCATATTGTGAGTGTTTGACAGCTTCACAGAGCTGTCAAACGCTGATATTTCATCTGTCAAAAGCTCTTGACAGATGAAATGTCAATCTGTGACGTCACCTGTTGCCGGGTGGCCCTTAATTGGCCTGCTGAGCCCACTGGGCGGGCTCAACAAGGTCAATCAAGGGAAAATACAGTGGGTTGGCCACAAGTCGATGGAGGCGGGTTCACAAGCCAAAATGTGTGATTCCCGACACCAACCCGACCCCAGATTCAAAATCCAGCCCATGGGCTTTGTAACTTAACCCTGATTTTACCTGGGGAGTAAGTTTGACGTGCTGGGGCTGAAGCGGGCGACAGGTTCACACGATCACGCCCGCGTGCTGCCTCAGCCACTTTAACTCCCGGGCCTCACTTAAATTTCGGAATACTGACTCCCGTTCGAAGCCGGCGTCAATGACATGGAGGCGGGCAGACAGAATGGGTATTCCGGGCAGCTAGAGACCGCAGCCAGGGACTAAAACGAACTGTCCCTGGAACTAAGGTATGTCATCGGGGGTGGAGGGGTCGAGAGGCAACCACACTTGGGCACGGGCTCCTCCTGGCACGCACGGAAACCAGGAAAAAATTATTTTAAAACTGACCTCTTCCGTCTCCGGCTTTCCTGGGCGTGTTCGGCACTCAGCGAGAGTTCGTGGCCTTGGGTTCAATTCGCGTCGGGGTCTGAATGACATCATCGGATCCCGTCTTTTGAATATTTACGAGGCCCTCCTCTGCGTGTGGCGAGGGTCTCGCACACCTCCCGAAAGACTGGAGTTAAAATCTCGGCTGGTGGGAGTGCAGCGCGAACGGGAGGCCAAGTACTCGGCCCCATTCTCAAGGGACACGGTGGGGGGGGGGGGGGGGGTTAAAATCGAAGCTTTAATCTGTAGGTATACACAACATTGCTTCAAATGTATTGGAGAAAAAAAAAAATGAAACCTGAAGGGGGAATTGCCGATTTTGAAGGTACAAAATTGGTGGTGTATATCTGTGGGGGTCGGGGGACAAATCTTCTATTTTTACACTAAATATGGTGCTTTCTGGTTAATTTTAAGCACTTATACTTCACTGTTGATAGATTTATAATGGAAAAACAATGTGACATTTAGATTTTCAACAGACCAGGACTCCCCCAAAAGTTACCTAAACAGTTAGTCTTCCGCATCCATCTCCCTGCCCCAGTTCACAGAGACGCTGTACCCCATTCAACTCTCTAGCTTTTCCCAGAGACACTCTTTCCTCCTTCCACCATCCCCGTTCATACTGGCACTCTTTCCTTTCCCCCTCAATTCAACCTGGTACTCTTCTTCCGCATCCAGCCCCTTCAAGCTGACACTGTCCTCCCTCAATTTGCCATAGCTCTCTTCTCCCCTTCTAATCTATAAGTTTGCAGTGTAGTAGGAGGTTAATTGTCCCATCCTATCTGTGTCAGCACTTTGCTAGAGCAATTGAGAACTAATCCCACTGCCCTGTTCCCATAACCCTGCATCTTCGGCTTCATATGCTTATCTACTCTTCCCTTAAAAATTGCAATGGTCTCTGCCTCAGCTACTCCCTGTGGCAAAGCAATCCATGTTCTAACTATAGAGCTCAATTCGAGCTAGTTTTTTTCCTTCCCTCTCATTCAAGCTGACCCTCTTCGTCTCCCTCACTTTAAACAGGTACTCTTTTACCACTCCAAGCCCTCAATTCAAACCGGAACCATTTCCACCCTCCCCAGTTCATCCTGGCACTATTCTCAGTTAATGGGGCGCTGTCTCTCCCCACTCCCTCTCAATTAATGCTGGCACTCTCCTTCCCACTGTAAAGCTTTGCTCCCATATTCTCCCCCTTCACTATTCTCAAATTCTTCCCCTGCTGTCTCCCCTTCGTTGTCACTCATTTCCCTCCTTCCCTTCATTTCTCCCTTTTTCCTCTTCCCTTTATTCCCCCTACTTTCTCACTTTCATTGCCATCCATTTCCCCCTCCCCGTCCCCTTTATTGCCATCGTTCCTCCCTTCCCTCTACCCTTCAGTCCCCTCTTTTACCTCTACCCTTCATTGCACTTTATTTTCCCCTCAACCTTCACACCTTTGCCATCCGTTTCTCCCTTTCCCCTCATTGCTATCCATTTCCCCCCTTTCCTCTTCCCTTAGTGCTGCCACTACACGGGGCTTGCTGCTACTGAAAGAAAGAAAGACTTAGATTTCTATAGCGCCTTTCACGACCACCGGACGTCTCAAAGCGCTTTACAGCCAATGAAGTACTAGAAAGGATCCTGGCTGCTGCATACTGTAGGCAGGTTCTTGTAATAATTCCCGACCACAGAATGCAGCAGCCAGGCTTCCTTCCATTAGTAGCAGGACTCTCTTAGGAGAGCGGAGTGGGTGGTGGGCAGGGGGAGGTATTTCAGACGGGAAACCTAGAAGTAAGGGTGGTGGGGTGGGGGCAGTCGGAGATTGTGGGGAGGGTGTAGGAGACCGGGGGAGGTAGGGAGAGTCGGAGATCGGTGGGTGGGGGAGTGGGAGATTGCGGGGGGAGTGGGAAATCGCGGGGGCAGTGTCGGAGATTTTTGGGGGGGCCGCGGTCGGGTTTGAGATTTAATTTTTTTTTTACCTCCCACCCGTTTTTTTTTACTGTAGATATTTTTTGGGTTCAGCATCATCACCCACTCCCATTGATCAGTCTTTGCTCTCTGTGTCTCAGACAGCACTTTCACTTGGCCAGATATCTAGTTAAATTTGGCATGTGTGCCCAGGGATAGAACAGAAAACACTTTTCACTTTATTTTGGCTTACTGGTTTATCATGTGCTCTCACGCAATTCCTTAACTCCAGAAGGTGGCAGAATAACACTACAGTCGACAGTGACTTGGCCTTTAACTGACTAAACAAATGATTAAACAGTAAAGGATAAGTGAAGAATAGCAATGACACAGCGTAGTTATTAAACTTAAGTTTCTCATCAAGTAAATAGAAAATAACAAGCGTGGTGAACGGTGTGGGAAATTACGTATTCTTACATGGCAGTTCTTTTCTTTTCCTTTCCTCACTATCCATGGGAAATACTTAACCTTTCTGAAGGACACTCTGAAGGATTTAGAAATACTGTCCAATTTGAACCAGCCAGGCTGAGAAATGCTTTCCAGAAAACAACCAGACCAAACAAATTTAAATGCTGCTGGAAATCCTAAACAAAACCAGAAAACGCTGGAGACCCTTAGCAGGCCAGGCAGCATCCGTCGAGAAAACAGGAGCTCGTTGTCGTTTCAGGTTTAAAGCCTTCCTCAGAACACATAATTAAAAAAGAGCTCTCAATCGAATATATACAGTACTTGAACAAATCCCTCAAGATGTTATATTTGAATTGAATGGTAGGCCCCTTCCTTGAACACTAAGATGAGAGAAAGCAACTCAACAACATATGTATTAAAATAAACTGGGGCATGTTTTGTTCTGTGAGTGAAGCTGCTTTTTAACCCCTTATGCACTGACAGAAATAAAGACTTGCATTTATACAGCGCCTTTCACGACCACCAGATGTCCCAAAGAGCTTTACAGCTAATGAAGCACTTTTTTATTGAAGTGTAGTCACTGTTGGAATGTAGGAAACGCAGCAGCTAATTTGCGCACAGCAAGCTCCCACAAACAGCAATGTGATAATGACCAGATAATTTTTTTTTAGTGAAGTTAATTGAGGGATAAATATTGCCCAGGACAACAGGGATAACTCCCCTTCGAAATAGTGCCATGGGATCTTTTACGTCCACCTGAGAGGGCCTCGGTTTAACGTCTCATCCGAAAAACAGCACCTCTGACAGGGCAGCACTCCCTCAGCACTGCACTGGAGTGTCAGCCTAGATTTTTGTGCTCAAGTCTCTGGAGTGGGATTTGAAGCCATAACCTTTGGACTGAGAGGTGAAGGTGCTACCAGCTGAGCCACTGGCTGACACTACTATACTGACCCTAGGCACTTAGAGAAGCCTATCAGTCTGTGACTTGCACAGCATTCTTGGGCTACTGTCGGTTGTCCATGGGGAAGAGGTAAACTAGGTGGCTCACGCAAGCAATGCATCTATGACTTGCATCACACATCTCTACTTATATTTGACTTACATTTGCAATGACCTCAGTGGCAGCTTGAAACAATTCTGACGCATAAAACCGATTGCGATTGTGACTTTTACAACCACTGGCAGTGCTTGTCTGTATGTGGAGTTTGGCTGTACGTCTGCTTTCAGTATGCGGTGTAACTCTGCCACAGCTTCAAAGCCCCCACAGGCACCACCCCTTGGACAAGTGGAAGTACGTGGGCCTCCACCTGAAAATTGACGGTTAGATGCAGAGTGCTTGTGGTGCAGCCTGACCTGCCTGGCACGTCCTCTTCTTCCTCCAAAAAATAGATACAGTGGAACCCTGTTATGGTACAAAGGAGTAGAAAAAGGCAGCACCACAGCAATTGTCACAAAGGCAATACAGGCTTCAGGGGCAACAGGAAAATAGATTTTTTTAAATCAAGAGATAAACTTCAGCAATGGCCTTGATAAAATGGCTAACTCCTTACTGCTCTCTTTAAACTGATTTCCTATGGAGCTAAGCATCTAGAAAACGTAAACTTGTATGGGTGGACAAACGAAACAGTGTTAAATCGACAGAAGAGATGAAAAATCGTGCCAATGACGTCATGGTGGCATTCATTTATATACATCCACCCGCAAACTGGCGGATGCCTCTTGGAGTCATCGGAGAATTGGACGGGGGCATACATGGGCAGAGAGCCCGAGTCCAATTTCTAATTGCGTTTGTCTGATTCACAGGTGTAAGTTGTGCGAACCCAATCGGAAAATCTAGGTTAAGGAGCAGAACTTTTAAGAGGTCCACATGTCTTAGTGAAATGGGGACACTTACTGAGATTTAGAACTGGCAAAAGAGTGTACTTTCTGTCATCATAAACAATACAATGTTTAGAAATATGGGGTCTCATTGATCCAGGTCCAGTCAAGTAAACTAAAGCAATTGACTAAATGAAGATTGTTAAAACAACTTTAGAAAATGCACTCTGAAGAAGTGGAGTGTGTTTGAATTCTTGTGACTTGGTTTGTTGTTTTAAACTTTCTTTCTTTAAAGGTGGATGCTGCTGTAAATGCCGCCAAAGATGCTTTCCCTGCATGGTCAGCGAAGAGTCCTTTGCAGCGTTCCCAGATACTTCATAAACTGGCAGATCTGATAGAGGCTCACCTGGAGGAATTTGCTCAAGCGGAATCAAAGGATCAAGGTGATGGAAGCGTCCGACTGCTTCTGTGAGCACGTTGAGAGTGGGAGAGATGGGGCTAGGACGCTATCTGGTAGCATCTGTACACCCACAGTTAGGTGAATTGGTGGGAAGCAGGTAGTGTATCTGCTGATGACACAGCTTGGCGGCACAGTGTACTTGCCTCTTAAAATGGAATATTCCTGAACTCATCTAGACTCAGCTAAAAACACTGCTGCTTGCCTTGCAACATTCAAGTACTGTGCAACCTAAGCATTTGTTTGATTGTACAAATCCTTTTATTATTCAAGCCAAGAACATAAGAAAGATAGAACAAGACTGGGGGGGGGGTTAAATCGGGGAGCGCCCATTTTTGGCCACTCCCCCGCACAGTATTAGCACCCCACGCACAAATAGTGGGTTCAAGGAGCCCTGGATTTTGGGCCTCCGACCTCACCATAATGAAGATGGCGCTGCGGTAGGGGGCTGCACAGGTAAGAGCTCCAAGTTATTACTATCACAGCGGCCCACAGGTAAGTGGTTGGGCTGGATCGCGGGGGTCATGGGAAAATAGGAACATAGGAACAGGCCATTCAACCCCTCGAGCCTGTTACTCCATTCAATTGGATCATGGCTGATCTGTATCTTAAATCCATCTACCCGTATCTGTATCTTAAATTCCCTATCCATGCCAATAGGATACCTCCAATTCCATGCGTTGTTCATTTTTGTTGGGGTTGGCGGGTGGGTGGGAGGGTTCGGTTGGGCCATGGACATCGTGATCGGAAGTTGGGGTTGTTGGCATCGGGGCCTCGGAGATGACGTCAGGGGATTGGGGAGGCTGGATTGGGGGTCGAGGTCAGGACCATCGGGGGACCGGTGTGGGGGTGGGGTGGAGGGCGGGAGGATCGGGGTTTCGGAGGAACGATCGGATGGGAGGGCGGGAGGGATCGAGGGCCGGGGGGCCTGGAGGCCGGGAGGGAGATCAGAGGTTGGGACCTGGGCCTGGATGGCAGAAGTCGGGGATCTCGGGACTGGGAGCAGCAGTGATTATGATAAATACGTACCTATTTTCACTTACACGATGTTTAGAGTTGGTGGCTGCCTCCAGGCAAACCAGTGTTGCAGCAGGGACCTGAAGCAGGCATTAGGCCTCTTGTTTGCATATGCAACTGGCCTAATGCCTGCTTCAGGCATGGGTAAATGACGCCTTTTGTTTGACCTTTCCCAATATGGCGGGTGGTGCACCTCTGGCTGAAAATGGTCGCTTGCTTCTTGCCTGCCATTTTGGTGCCTTAGAAGGCCGCGTAGCACCTAAACTCCGCTCAGCTGATAAAATAGACTGAGTAAGATCCATAATAAAGCAGGTTGTAAATGAGGACTGATTTAATTCTGACAAATAACTGATAGATAGAGTCATAGAGTTATACAGCACGGATAGAGGCCCTTCGGCCCATCGTGTCCGCGCCGGCCATCAAGCCCTGTCTAATCTAATCCCATATTCCAGCATTTGGTCCGTAGCCTTGTATGCTATGGCATTTCAAGTGCTCATCCAAATGATGTGAGAGTCGGAAAATAATTTGGAAATAGTAATCACAACATAATGTAGGTTTAATTTAATAATACAAAGACATAATGAACAGCCAAAGATAATGGCGCTTGACTGGAAAAAAGACAAAGTTCATTGAGATAAGAAAGGATTTGGCCCAGATATAATGAGACAGAAAAGTTAGCAATCAGGATGATGGATCAGCAGTGGGAAGTATTCAAATATGAGATGGATAGAAGAGGAAACTGCAATGTGGACAGATGTTTCACAAATGGTAAAATTAGCTCTGTGATGTTTGAAAGAATGGGACTGATGGGCAGGAAGATCTTGACTGTTTCCATATTTCTAATGCTGTTGCCTTTTATCTGTTTCTGGCCAGTATGCAGCAGTCGAGTGTAGAGTTAACCGTCAATAAGGGTTGCAGGACCACGCATCAGGCTATGCAAAATCTGTGACTTGCCTATTGGTGCCATCATACAATGTTTTCAAATCTTTTTGTATTTCCAATATTATCAGAGTTCAATCTGTGAGACATTTGTCCATATCGAAGCCTCCAGCTGCACCCTGTTATGCAAATTTACCCCTGTGCGCAACAGTGAGAATTGAAACGGAGTATTTGCACCCTCCTAGCATTTTACTTTCAACAGAGGAAATGTTGCATATTGGAGTAATGTTGGATATAAATGTAATTTAGGGTCATTTCCAAACTGATGATGAGAAATGGCTATTTAGCCTACTTTGCTCGGCCTATCCATAATCAGGACCCAGAGATTATGTTTTTAAATTTTGCCACTTGCTCGTTTCCTCTCCTGAAAGCAATGACTCCTTACTGAGATATTAGTCATCCCCTGGTACCTCACACAGGTAGCTGTGCTACAGCAAGTCTCAGCAGATTACCCAGCTATAGTGAGCATCACGGCTGAGCCTGGCACTGGCCACAGGTGCACACCTCTGGCAGGGAGGGGGTACATGGGTCACTGGATAGTGAACATGAGGGCAAACTGGATGACGTTTCCCTCCCTAAGCCAGAAGCACTCACACCAATTATAATGCCCCTGCTGCTACTCTGGCTGTGATCAGCATAGCACAGATTGAATGTGGGACTTTCTTGGTCTGTACGGCTCAACCACAGACGATTGTCATCTCCCTCCCGGCCTGGCTATAGACTTGTCTTATTTCCTATCTTTGCCTTTAAATGCTTCAACTAAGCAAGCCTTCATTCACTCCATTTGGTGGCTGTCTGTTTTACTGATGAACAAATGGAAGAGTCGAGTAGCTTTAACATTGAAAGACCTAAAGCCAAGGCCTATTGCGCAGGACACCACTGAGGTTGGAAGAAAAGAAAGATAAGAGATAGAGCAGGAAATAATGAGAGAAATCAGAAGTAATGATTAGGCGATGCACAGCTTACTCTTCAATCGACTTAGGGTCTATGTTTGTTGTGTGATTGGGTGAAGGTTGAATCAGGCGGAGTAACTGGAACCCAAACGTTCTACTTACCCAAAAAGGAACTAGGTAATTGACAAAAATGTTTCAATAACAGTCAAGTTTAGTTTGCTACTCAAACAGGAGCCAAAGATGAATGGAGTGTAAGATTTAAACTGTTAACTAAATAGACTTTCTTCATGACAATCCTACTGAAAATCACAGTTCCAGTTACTCTTCCCGATTCTACCTTCACCCAATCATGTAACAAACATAGGCTCAATGTCAATCGCTCCCATAACTTGAAGAGCAAACTGCATCGCCTAATCATTGCTGGTTTGATTTCACTTGTGCTCGCCACACCCTTGAGTTATGGGTTTTTTGCACATGAAGTAAATCCAACGATGCAGCAGTACTCGATCTAAATTGTAGTTTTTTGGTCTCTAAGGGTGCATTTAGGGGGCTGATTTCCCGCGTGTGCTCAGAAAAGCAGCTGCTGACATTACCGGGCGAAACTCTCGGCCGCTCCAGCAGAATCCCGCTGTAACTCCAGGGAGGAGGTGGGGCTGAGGTCAAGGACTCCCTGCGCTGCGAGTTCTCACTTTTGGTGTGGGGGCTCAGAGTAACACACTCTGGGGGACCACCTGCAAATATTTATAGATTCCTAGGGCCTCTCTGCCTTAACCGATAAAGGCAGTGCCGGCTAGCAAAAAGAAAGCAGTGTTGTCGACGTAGAAAACTTGTTTTATTCACACATAGCAGCAATAACATGCCAGTCATTCAATCAACACAGCAATATTTGGAAATCTGATGTCAGGTGAACAGAAATCTGATGACCTGGCATCCTAGGTCAAAGACCCCAGTTTGAAAACCTTTGTATTAATGACCCAGACTGGCTGGTTAATCATCAACAGTGCCCTGGAGTACTGTAAACTTTCTTGGCTCAGGATCAGATTAGCAAGTCTGCTATGGAAGGTTACTCAATTCCGATCTTCCATTGCCAGGCGTGACATGCTGGAGACAACTAGGCCCCAAAGAGACTCTGCTTTTGCTTGACAAAGAGAATAGCCACGAGTTGGTCATCAAACAGTTGATAAGCATGAGGGTTTGAGCCCTCGCTAAGAGGACAGCGGATACTGGGATCTCCTCACGAGCAGCATGGTGAAATGTGTAAGTACATTGGCACCATCCTCCAGACCTAATTAGCATGGCTACGCACCACACCCCATTGTATAGTGGTTCTCCCAGTTGGAGGTGCAGAGTTTCACCAGCAAATATGTGCAACCCATTCAGGGTAAAGAAACAAAGAACTTGCCTTTAAATAGTGCCTAATCATGTCTCTCAGAAACATTCCAAAACTTCACATGCAATGAATTACTTGGAAATGCACTCATTGTTCTTATGCGGGTGAACACTGCAGCCATTTTGCACACAGCAAGATCTCACAAATGGCAATGAAATGAATAGCCTGTTTTTTTAAAATAAATCAAACTCTGGATTTATATGAGTGTGTTCTCATAGCCAGCCTCCAGGTAATGCTTTTCAACAGCCGTCATGCCAAGCCTTAGTGTTTCTTCATCATTTATATCTGTGTTTAGTGCGGTGAGAGGACCCATGCAGGGCAGCTTGCGATGTGCCATCTTGATGTTCTAGATGTCCAAGTTTAATACCGCATACCAGGTTCACTTGTCCTCAATTGCTTAATCCAGGTGCTCATGTGAGGGGCTTTGGTAAAGAGACTGAGTGAGGCTGACTCCCCTTAATGGTGCTGACGACAGCTGCTGTAAGCTGGAACCCTCCCTCCCTCCCTGCAAGTAATTTTTTTCCTTTTTCAAATCCACCTCAGAACCTAGTCCTGGATCTTGCACATGTCTGTGCAGATCGAGACAAAATGAACAAGTCTCCATCAATGAAACAAACCAGAACGCACTGAAAAACAATCTTGTCGGAGTAGAATATGGAAGTTTTAGACATTATCAATGTGTCATGTTAACAGATGTAGGGGGTGGGCACCAGGATACTCTGAAAGTGCTTCTGTTGGGCAAGACTCCACGCTGGGAGCATGGTTTCATAAAACGGGGCCAATTAAATCATTTCATCAACCTTTTTCCCTTTTCAAATTTCAGGGAAAACAATAACTGCAGCCAGAAGCATGGAAATACCTCGAGCAGTTTATAATTTCCGTTTCTTTGCATCAAGTATCCTCCACAACACAACTGAATGCTCAGAGATGGAGCATATGGGCTGTACACACTTCACCACACGGACTCCAGTGGGAGTAGGTGAGGCAACAAAGAGTGAATACTGAAGGTCTATAATGTTCTCTTTCATTATTATATATAATTTTAAAATATCTTTGTGAAAATATACTTGTGTATTTAATTGAGGTGATAAAGAAATTATAGCACAGAAGGAGACCATTCAGTCCATTGTGCTGGTGCGGGTGAAAGCTCTTCAGCTGAATCTGTATGCTCTAAACCTATTTCCCTGCCCTTTTCCCTATTTCCTTTTCAAATATTTATCCATTTCCTTTTTAAATGATTTTATTGTCTCTGCTTCAATAACCTTCTATGTGAAAACATTTTTATTTAACTTTCCCTTTAGTTCTTCTAGTGATAATCTTGAGTATATGCCCCCTTATTACCGATTGGGTAGTCAGCGGAAACAATCTTTCACTCTCACCCTCCTAAAACCTTTCCTAACCCTGAAATGCTTTATTAAATTCCCCTTTAATATTCACTACTCCAATGAAACAGATCCAGTTTTCCAAGTTCCCTACTTAACGATAACATCTCATTCCTGGTATCATTCTAGCCTTTTCATTGCTCTGATATCCTTCCTATAATGCGCTTCCCAGAACTGCACACAGTGCTCCAACTGTGGGCTAACCAATGCCTTGTAAAAATTTTACATTATCTTCTTGCTTTTATATTCAATTTACCTCTATATGAATCCCTAAATCCCATTTGCCTTTTAATGGCCTTTTCTCTCTGTATTCCCATCTTTAAAAATCAATTTATCTGATCCCTTCAACCCCTCTTTTCTTCCAGTTTGTTAAAATATTAATCATTAAGAGTATACTTCTTTTCCTCAACTACTGGAGGGAGTAGCTTCCCTGAGGGAGTCGAGAGTGGACGCTGCTATCCATGGGGAAGCAGGTGTTTTATGCCCAGGGCCAGAGGATAATCTGGATGGATTCATCATTCTCTGGGAAATCCAGAAGTAAGGGTTTCCCACAGGTCCTGTCGAATTTAACGGTAGGGCCAGTTTAAAATTTTTTTCAACAGGCTGTCAGGCTGTAAAGCAGCCGGGGAGCAGATCGGCGGTAAGTCCGGGGTGGGGGGGATAGGTGGGGGGCGTCGAACATCGGTGCTGGTGGGGAGGTGGGGGGGGGGCGGGGGAGGAGAGGTTGGGGGAGTCGGACATTGCTGGTGGGGTGGTCGGCCGATCGCGGGGGTTAGATAGGGAAGCTTATTGGGCCGGGGGGGAAGCACTCCTGCTTCTCCTGGCCCACAAGCATTGTTATAAAAGCTGATGGATCTGGCCCTTCTCGCCTCCCTTCAGCTGCCGGGTTTCCCGAAGCCCGGGAAATTGGCCTATAGCAGTTAAAAATAAAACTTAAAATGGAGGCACGCAGCCTCCTTAAAATATTTTAGTGACTGACCCGTCTCCTGAGAGCAGATTGGTCGCCCGCCTCCGTTAAAAACAGAAGTGGTCGGCTTGGGGTTAGGTTGCCCATTTTAAACATTTTTAGCCCCCTCCCCCACCCCACCTGCACTGGGGGGTTAAAATTTCCCCCTCTGTCTTCAGAATGCACTACTTAGGATTTCTCTGTATTGGATTACTTCTGCCACCCATCTATTCACTCTGCTAACCTGTCTATATCCGCCTGCATTCGCCCTCACAGTTTGCCATGCCCCTAATTTGGTATCATCGTCAAGCTTCGATATCATTCCTCTGGTGCCTATGGGGGTGATTTTCTCAATGGGAAGCTTTTGGAGGCGGGACTCCCACTTGTCGGGTTTCAGTCCCACCTCCATCAGCTTCTGGCCAACCAGTGGGATTTTCCCCTGATAGACCTTGTTAAGCCTGCCCGGCGGGCTTAGCAGGCCAATTAGGGGGAAGCCGTGTCATCTGTCAAGAATTTTTGAAAGAAGAAATGTCATCGTTTGACAGCTCTGTGAAGCTGTCAAACACTGATATTCTGTGTAGTTTGATGAGTCCTTGTGTTCAGGACTCATCAAACCTTTCTACTTTGCAGATGACTGGAGATGTCGGGGACTCCGGCTCCACAGCGGCTGAAGGCTGCAGGAAGAAACAAAGGTAAGTTAACATTTTCTAACACTTTACACTCACCTCACATACTTACCACTCCACACTTACACCCATCACTCACCTCTACGGCGCACTTTCAGACCCCTCCAACCCCCGCAGACCCACTGCTCGCCTCCTATACCCTGGCGGGGTTCCCCCAGGTCGGGAAGCCCGCACTTCAGGACACAAAAAGGGGATAATCCTATTTTCTGCCTGTTAACTACCTGTTAACAGGCAGTTAAAAGGCTTTAATCCCTTCCCGCCTCCAAGGAGACGGAACCTGGCGCGGGACGGCTTCCCGCCTCCTGGCAAGAGGGCTCGGGGGCGGGTTGGGCACCCGCCCCCAAATTCTGTCATTTTCCAGGCAGACCCGCCTCCATACCCGCCTCCTCGGGGCTGAGAAAATCGCCCCCATAGTCCCAATAATTTATATAAATGTAAAACCAAAGATGTCGCAGCACAGATCATTAGGACGTATCACTATCCACTTTCTGCCAATCTGAAATACATTAATTTACTTCTACTCTTTACTTTATGTCCCCTACCCATCTCTTTATCCACACAGCTATGTATTCTATAATAGCATGTGCCTTAATTTTTGTAATGAATCTTTTACTTGGCACATTACAAATGTTTTCTGAAAATCCATATATACATCTACCACATTTCCTTTATCTATACACTCAGTGATTTCCTCAAAACATTCAGTTAACTTAGTCAAGCATGAGTTTCCTCTTGAGTATTTATTTTCAGTAGTGGCTCGTCCACATCCTTTGCAGGTACTTCTGCCGTGCCACTTTCATCTTCCTTTGTTAAATATTGACAGAGTGGGGGAGAGAAATGAGACGCAAAGCAATAAGAGATTGAGAAGAAAAAACAGTCTTCCCATCTCATCACTGATAAACTAAAAACAGCAAAGAGCAGCAGTCTCTGGATTTCGAAAAGGGCTATGTGCCACAATGGGCAACCATTGAATGGATGTTGTTTAATGTGAGTGTATCGGCACCCTCTGTGGTGTCCACGAGTTTTCGTGGCTGGTACTTGCTTTTACCTTTTCGCAAGTCTTTTCCAGATGAGCTTTAAAAGTCAAGCTTCTGTCTAAGGTTACACCCACATATTTTGGAAAGGGCTCATTTTGGACCCATTGGCCACAAGATGTGATATTAAATGGTTCCTTGGCAGCTTTGTTGTTTAGGCGAAAGGCCTGTAATCAAAGTTTAGGAGGTGTTGGGGCAGAGCTGCCAGTATTGAAAGTATTCTGCTAATAACTGCAGCTCGATAAAAAGGGTCTCGCCTATGGTGGTGAGGTCTTTTACCTTGTGTCGAAGGGCGATGCCATCAGTATAAATGAACTTACATGAAATTCTATCAGGTAAGTCATTAATGTAGATGTTGAATAGTGAGGGAGCGAGCACAGATCCTTGAGATAAACCATCATTGAGGAGCGGGACGACAACTTTCACGTGGTGCCCCTGTTAACGTGTTATTGATTAATACAACGAATGTCCTCAAAGGTCTACCGGACATCAAGTCGTTGAGCTCCTGATATGATTAGCGACGTCAAATCTGTCAAGAGCACAGTTAAGGGAATCATAAACTTCTAAAAATGTTGCACAGATGGCCCAGTAATGTAGCATGTTGGTGTTCTCAGGCGCTGTATGAAGTAGTGGGCAGCACACATTCCCTTTCCAAGCACCAGAAAGCCATTGGGGAAGGCACTGAATGGAAGTGAGGTGATTTCCCAGAGAACAGGAATGAATATCACAAGGAGAGTTATCCGAGGGTGCTCCTGTAGCTCTCCTAGCAACTGGATCCAGAGTATCAGGTGCAGAAACCTGGGAGCTGATTCTGTTCCAGCCTCTCAGCCACCAAATGGCATGAGGCAGAGGTTCCCAAATATTACTTATTGCGTACCCCCTTCCAGATTTACCAGCTGCCCCGCGTACCCCTACCAGCACACGGGTTTAATATTTTAACCCCTTTAATGCCCGAGCATTGTACATTGGTACACCTTGAAGCAAATTAAACTACTTTATATAACAAATTCCTCCAGAGTTTTAAAGGTTTGTCTGAGTAACCTATCATAAAAATGCAATAAATAAATAAAATAAGTAATAAATAAAGCCCACCATTGGACCATTTCTCCCGCATACCCCTGAGAGATGTCGCACGTACCGTGCCACAGTTTGGGAACCCCTGGCGTGAGGCATGGGGAATTTAGGAAAAGATAAAAAGGATCGTAGTAAATATTACCAACTATGTGAGTTGAATGTCCGTGCTGTAGCTGCACGAGGGACTTTTATTTTTTCTTGCCAGCTAGAGTTTCACTTAATGCGGAGTGACTAATGCTAATTCCTTACTCTGCCTCTTCAGCTGGCCTCATCAGTCCCTGGAATTTACCACTGTATCTCTTGACCTGGAAGATAGCCCCAGCCATCGCCACAGGCAACACCGTTGTTGCCAAGCCCAGTGAAATGACGTCAGTTACCGCTTGGATGATGTGCAAGCTCTTGGATGAAGCAGGTAGAGCGATGCTAACTGATAGATGCAGAATGCCTTTGTTGTAACTTTTTTTTGCAACTTTTCTGTGAAGAACAGTTTGAGCGTTTCATGCTCAGGTGATTGCTCATTCCTTGCACAAGGTACATTTTGCTTATTGCGGTGGTCAGAATCACTGATTGTTTTCAGCTCTGCATGGTTGACAAAGGCTCATTGTGCTGTTTTGAATTGTGGCTAAGATGATGTTGTTGGGAAGTGTGACTGCTTCGATGAAGCCTATCTTAATAACATTGCTTTCATGAAAATGTCAGCGATTGTCACTTGGATTTCGTTTCCCTCACACAAATACCAGGCAAACTAAGTTCCTGCTGCATCATATCACTCAACTGTTCCAAAGTAAAAAGGCTTATTCTAAACCTGATTGCTGTTTAGAAATGATGTCCTTCCTTTCTCCTAGGCATTCCACCTGGTGTAGTGAACATAGTGTTTGGGACCGGTCCAAGGGCTGGGGAGGCAATTGTCTCTCACCCCGATGTGCCGCTGATATCCTTCACTGGGAGCACACTCACTGCTCAGCACATTCGAGAGAAGAGTGCTCCATACTGTAAGAAGATCTCGCTGGAGCTGGGAGGGAAGAACCCAGCCATTATCTTTGATGATGCAAACCTTGATGAATGCATTCCAACCACTGTGCGATCCAGCTTTACTAACCAGGTAGAAAGTTTACTGAAATGCAGGCACCGATTCATCCCATATACAACGGCAGTGTTTAAAGGCTAAGCACTTGTGAAAAGCCCTTGCCCTGAATGAATTCGGACCATTTTATGATTGTCCTCCATCGAGGGAAGTTTATCTTTACTATTTATTTATAACATTTTTATTTCATTTGTTCTGAGGATGTGGGTAAGGCCAGATTTATTGCTTATCCACCCCTTTCTAGTTACCCTGACAATTGGGTGGTTTGTTAGGCTAATTCAGAGAGCATTAAAAGGTCAACCACAGATTGTGGGACTGAAATTACTTGTAGGCCAGACTAGGTAAAGGTGTTAGGTTGCTTTCCCTGAAGGACATTAATGAACCAATTCTGTTTTTACAACAATAGTAATTTTTCTATTTATTCCTTTTATGAAAGGGAAATTGTGTTTGACAAATCTGTTAGAGTTTTTGAAGATGTAAGTAGTAGGATGGATAAGGGGGAACCAGTGGATGTAAGAACACAAGAGCATAAGAAATAGGAGCAGGAGTAGGCCATTTGGCCCTTCGAGCCTGCTCCGCCATTCAATAAGATCATGGCTGATCTTCTACCTCATCTCCACTTTCCTTCACTATCCCCATATCCCTTGTTCCCTTAATATTCAAAAATCTATCAATCTCTGTCTTGAATATACTCAACGACTGAGCCTCCACAGCCCTCTGGGGTAGAAAATTCCAAAGATTCACCACCCTCTGAGTGAAGAAATTTCTCCTCATCTCAAACCTAAATGGCCGACTCCTTATTCTGAGACTGTGACCCCTGGTTCTAGACTCCCCAGCCAGGGGAAACATCCTCCCTGCATCTACCCTATCAAGCCCTGGAAGAATTTTGTATGTTTCAAATAATTTTTGTATGTTGTAGTGTATATGGATTTTCAAAAAGCATTCGATAAGGTGCCACACAAGAGGTTATTACACAAAATTAGGCCTCATGGGATTGGGGGTAATATATTAGCATGGATTGAGGATTGGTTAATGGACAGAAAACAGAGAGTAGGAATGAACAGGACTTTTTTGGGTTGGCAGGCTGTAACTAGCGGGCTACCGCGAGGATCAGTGCTTGGGCCTCAGCTATTTACAATCTATTTTAATGACTTAGATGAAGGGACTGAGTGTAACATATTCAAATTTGCTGATGATACAAAGTTAGGTGGGAAAGTAAGCTGTCAGGAGGACGCAAAGAGGCTGCAGAAAGATATAGACAGGTTGACTGAGTGGGCAAGAACATGGCAAATGGAATAAAATGTGGGGAAGTGTGACGTTATCCACTTTGGTAGGAAAAACCAAAAAAGTAGAATATTTTTTGAATGGTGAGAGACTGGGAAATGTTTGCATTCAAAGGGACCTGGGTGTCCTTGTACATGAATCACAGAAAGTTAACATGCAGGTACAGCAAGCAATTAGGAAAGCAAATGGTATGTTAGCTTTTGTTACAAAGGGATTAGAGTATAAGAGTAAAGAAGTCTTACTACAATTATACAGGGCATTGGTGAGGCCACACCTGGAGTACTGTGTACAGTTCTGGTCTCCTTACCTAAAGAAAAACATACTTGCCTTAGCGAGAGTGCAACCAAGGTTCACTAGACTGGTTCCTGGGATGAGGGGATTGCCCTATGAGGAGAGATTGAGTAGACTAGGCCTATATTCCCTCGAGTTTGGAAGAATGAGAGTTGATCTAATTGAAACATACAAAATTCTTAAGGGGCTTGACAGGGTTAATGCTGAGAAAATATTTCCCCTGGCTGGGGAATCTAGAACATGGGGTCACAGTCTCAGAATAAGGGTCTGCCATTTAGGACTGAGATGAGGAGAAATTTCTTCACTCAGAAGGTGGTGAATCTTTGGAATTCTTTACCCCAGAGGGCTGTGGATGCTCAGTCATTGAGTATATTCAAGATGTGGAGATGCCGGCGTTGGACTGGGGTGGACAAAAATGAGAAGTCGCACAACACCAGGTTATAGTCCAACAGATTTATTTAATTTTACAAGCTTTCGGAGCTGTTCGCACCTTCCTCAGGTAGAGTAGCAGTGAGAGAATCTCCCAGAATTCACAATATAAACACAGAAAAAATCTATTCAAATCTTTCCCTACATCAAAGACACACTAAGAGCACAGCCAAGACAATGAGATGTGTCCCAGGGGGTCCAACGTGTCAAAACACCTGCTGGCTGCATATCCTGTCAATTTGTGTTGGTTCTTGTGTTAGTCTTTTTAAAAAAAAAAACACCTGGAAAGACCGGCCATGATGTCAAGTCACGTTCTGTATCGTGACATGAACCCGATATTCAAGACAGAGGTCGATAAATGTTTGGGAACTAAGGGAATTAAGGGATATGGGGATAGTGTAGGAAGGTGGAGTTGAGTTAGAAGATCTGCCATGATCTTGTTGAATGGCGGAGCAGGCTCGAAGGACCAAATGGCCTACTCCTGCTCCTATTTCTTATGTTCTGGTGGTAACCCACAAATGACCAGATTTAGAAAATTCACTTTACTAAGTTGTCACAGTGGGAACTGAATTCACAACTTCTGGGTTGCTAGTCCAGTACCACTACCACTACCCTACCCTACCCAGTACATACAATACAAAGGAAAACCTATTGGGAAGAATGACAGATAATGCTACTCACAGTACAATAACTATAGTATTAAGAAAAACAAACCCCAGAAGCATGGCCAGATATGGTTCAGTGCCTCCTGGATGCTGCTGCTACTGAAGACAGTGCACTATCTGCATCAAGGTCAGGAAAAGCAGCAAGTCTGAAAGCAACTTGATAACATAGGAAGGGATCCATACTAACCGACCACAGACCATCAAACTACTGTTACAAATAGATAAGGACTGGGGATGCAACTTGTGTGAGGTGGTGTTACTTCCCGCTCTCGCTAGGAAGTTAGAAAACCACACACTATTCACAGTCTTATACTCACAGGCATGCAAATATCAAATATGTTCTTGCTTAAAGAAAGATAAAAGATTAATGTTGATATATTCTGATCATAGAGGGCAAGGGAGATCGCCACAAGGCTTGTCCTTAGCCAGCACTGAGATCTTGTAATGTTTTTGTTTTTAAAAGTCATTCAGGAATCCTTGTTTTAAAGTTACTTCTACTGAATTTCTAATCAAAATTAGTATGTTCAGTTGACTTTTAGAAAGGTGATTAAGTGCTGGCTCCACTCTATCAATAGAGAATGTTAGCACTGAAAGTGCTGGGTTAATTGGAGACTTCTGGGGGGTAATTTTGACTCTGGAGGATAGTGTAAAACGTGTGATATCGGCTCGACCACCCGTTAAACACCTCTCCCCATTTTTGTTTCTGTTCTATTCAACAGGTGATAACTGTAAAATGACAGGTTCAAGCTCCCCTAATTGTTCAGTAGGTAAATGTACTATGTAGTGTTACACTGTGCTATACAGATAAGACAGTATTTAGCATTTACCTTTATATAAAAAAGCATAGGAACATAGGAACAGGAGTAGGCCATTGAGCCCCTTTGAGCCTGTTATGCTATTCAATGAGATCATGGCTGATCTGCGATCTAACTTCATGTACCCGCCTTTGGCCCATATCCCTTTATACCTTTGGTTAACAAAAATCTATCAAAAATTAATAATTGATCTAGCATCAATTGCTGTTTGCAGAAGGGAGTTCCAAAATTCTACCACCCTTTGTGTGTAGAAGTGTTTCCTAATTTCACTCCTGAAAGGTCTGGCTCTAATTTTTAGACTATGCCCCCTAGTCCTAGAATCCCCAACCAGCGGAAATAGTTTCTCTCTATCTACCCTATCTGTTCCCCTTAATATCTTGAAAACTTCGATCAGATCACCCCTTAACCTTCTAAATTCTGGTGAATACAACCCTAGTTTGTGTAATCTCTCCTCATAACTTAACCCTCGAAGTCCAGGTATTATTCTGGTAAACCTACGCTGCACTCCCTCCAAGGCCAATATATCTTTCCTAAGGTGTGGTGCCCAGAACTGCTCACTGTACTCCAGGTGTGGTCTAACCAGGGCTTTGTATAGCTGCAGCATAACTTATACCCCTTGTATTCTAGTCCTTTAGATATAAAGGCCAGCATTCCATTAGCCTTTTTGATTATTTTCTGTACCTGTTCATGTCATTTTAATGATCTCTTTGGATATCCACTGTTTTTAGCTTTTCACCATTTAGAAAGTACCCTGTTCCATCCTGTTTAGGTCTAAAGTGGATGACCTCACATTTGCCTACATTGAAATCCATTTGCCACAGTTTTGCCCATTCACTTAATCTATTGATATCCCTTAGTAATTTTATGCCTTCATCTACACTGCCTACAATGCCGCCTATCTTTGTGTCATCAGCAAATTTGGATATATGGCTTTCTATGCCATCATCTAAGTCATTAATAAATACTGTGAATAGTTGAGGCCCTAACACAGATCCCTGCGGGACACCACTAGTCACATCCTACCAATTAGAGTACCTACCCATTATCCCTACTGCCTGTCTCCTGCCGCTCAGCCAATTTCCTAACCAGGTCAATAATTTGCCCTCAATTCCGTTGGCTTCTACCTTAATTAACAGTCTCTTATGTGGGACTTTATCAAATGCCTTCTGGAAGTCCATATAAATTCCCCTGTCCACTACTTTAGTCACCTCCTCAAAATATTCAATCAGGTTTGTCAGGCATGGCCTACCTTTCACAAATCCATGCTGGCTCTCTCTGATCAACTGAAAATTTTCGAGGTGTTCAGTCACCCTATCCTTAATTATAGACGCTAGCAATTTCCGACAACAGAAGTTAGGCTAACTGATCTATAATTCCCTGGTTTCCCTCTCTCGCCGTTCTTCAATAGCGGAGTGATATGCGCAATTTTCCAATCTAAAGGAACGGTTCCTGAATCGAGAGAACTTTGGAAGATTGTAGTTAGGGCATCTGCAATGTGCTCACCTACTTCCTTTAAAACCCTGGGATGGAAACCATCTGGTCCTGGGGATTTGTCACTCTTTAGTACCATTATTTTCTTCATTACTGTTATTTTACCTACGTTAATTTTATTGAGTCCCTGTCCCTGATTCAGTATTAGTTTCCTTGGGATTTCCGGCATGCTATCCTCTTCTTCTATTGTAAATACTGACGCAAAGTAATTATTCAACATGTCCGCCATTTCCTTATTATCATTGACAATATCACCGCTTTCAGTTTTTAAGGGGCCAACGTTGCTCCTGACTACCCTCTTTTTCCTAATATAATTGTAAAAATTCTTAGTGTTGATTTTGATATCCCTCAAGTTTCTTTTCGTGCTTCCTTTTTTTAGCTCTTACTACCTGTTTTATGACCTTTTGCTGTTCTTTGTATCTTTCCCATTCGCCAGAATCTGCTATTTTTTGCATTTTTGTATACTTTTTCTTTTAGTTTTATGCTGTCCCTTACCTCTTTAGTCATCCATGGCTGTTTTTATTGGCAAGTAGAGCTCATGCCCCTCAGGGGTATAAACTGGTTCTGTATCACCTTAAATTCTTTTTTGAACACCTCCCACTGATCTTCTGTCGCAAAAAAATACTTCTCATCTGCGAAGCAATCCCTCTGTCTAGCCTTTAGCCACTCTGTAATACAACCATTCTTTGCTCTCTTTGTTTTATTGATACTATTAAGGTAATTGCTTCTTTGAACTTGTTTGTCATGTTGCTCCTAAGCTTTAAATCCTGCATACACTCCCTGCTCCCACTATTGAAACACACCATCTACTAACCCTTTCCCAGGATCCCCAAAACTGCAGAATTCCTTACAATAGCAAAATACTGCGGATGCTGGAAATCCGAAATAACAACAGAACATGCTGGAAAAACTCAGCAGGCCAGGCAGCATCCGTGGAGAGAGAAACAGAGTTAACGTTTCAGGTCGAAGACCTTTTGTCAGAACTGGAAAAAAGCAGGAAATGAAATAGATTTAAAGCAAGTATAATGCTGGGAAAAGGGGGAGGGGATGAAAGAACAAAAGGCAAGGTCAGTGTTGGGATAGAAAGCAGGAGAGATTAAGAGACATAAAGAGATAATCAAGGCAAGAGGAGGTGGTAATGTGACAGGTTGAGGCTAGATGAAGTGTGAACTGGGCTGGCAGAATGAAGGACAGCTGCCAGCTTCTGGGAGGGAAAAAAAAGGCCAAACAAAAGGGTGGATGAAAAAATAAAATAAAAAAAATATATATGTGATTGGGGCCGAGGTTATGATCTGAAATTGTTGAACTCAATGTTGAGTCCAGAGGGCTGTAGTGTGCCTAAACGAAAGATGAGGTGCTGTTCCTCGAGCTTACGCTGAGCTTCCGTGGAACAATGCAAGAGGCCGAGGACGGTGAGGTCAGAGTGGAGTGGTGAATTAAAGTGACAGTCCACCGGGAGCTCGGGGTCCCCCTTACGGACTGAATGGAGGTGTTCCGCAAAGCGGTCACCCAATCTGCGTTTGGTCTCCCCAATGTAGAGGAGACCACATCGTGAGCAGCGAATACAGTATACTAAATTGCAGGAAGTACAAGTAAATCGCTGTTTCACCTGGAAGGGGTGTTTGGGGCCCTGGACAGTGGGGAGAGGGGAGGTATAAGGGCATGTGTTGCATCTCCTGCGCTTGCACGGGAAGGTGCCGGGCGAAGGGGAAGGGGTGCTGGGGGTGGTAGAGGAGTGGACTAGGGTGTCGCGGAGGGAGTGGTCCCTGCGGAATTCCTTACCTCCCTAAGCCTTCCCTTCCTCCTACAATAATCAGGCTTTTAAATTTTAATCTCTACTTTCTGATTTATCTCATCGTCTCTTTTCATTGATGGTGGTGTCCAGTATTGTGGGTCTTGGCCCTTCATCTGGGCGTCTCAATAAAAAAGAGGATGCCACCCAGGGTGTATGCTGAGTTGGCCAATCCCAGCTGAGGTGGCAATGGGGAAGCTAGATTGCCCATAGCGCCCTGGCCTAGAGAAAGAAAAACAATCTTCTGATCACTACCCAGTGAGCATGTGTGAACATTGGGCGAGGACCAGGTTGGGCTCAGCTATTATTTTGCAGCTCCCACGATGGGGGGAGGGGGAGTGGTCACATAGCCTGCCAGCACTCACCGTCCGGGTGCAAACATAACGAAGGGTCACGTTAGTAAGGCCAGCCGCTGGTGGCATCATCCATGCTTGAATGTGAGTGACTGTCTTCAGGAGAGGAGGGAAGAAAATCAGAGGGACAATTTGAGAGGGAGTGGGGGAAAAACAACAACTGTGGTAAACAAACTGTCAAGTATTTTACACGCAAACACTTTAATCAGAATGAATGGATAACAACAACAACTTACATTTACATAGCGCTTTTAACAAAGTACAAAAAAATCCCAAGGCGTTTCACAGTAGTGTTCTCAGCCAAAATTTGACACCAAACAACATAAAGAGATATTAGGACAGGTGACCAAAAGCTTAGTCAAAGAGGTAGGTTTTAAGGAGCGACTTAAAGGAGGAGAGAGAGGTGGAGATGCGGAGGTGTTTAGGAGGGATTTCCAGAGCTTAGGGCCTTGGCAGCTGAAGGCACGGCCACCAATGGTGGAGCGATTAAAATCAGAGATGCCAAGAGGCCAGAATTGGAGGAGCGCAGAGATCTCGGAGGGTTGTAGGGTTAGAGGAGGTTACAGAGAAAGGGAGGGGCGAGGCCATGGAGGGATTTAAACACATAGGTTGGATAAAGGAGCTTTTTCTCTTGAGATGTGGAGGTGATGGTGTTGTCATGTTTTTGCAGAAATTACAGTTTTGAACAAAAAATAAAAGTACGCTGCTACAATATTTGAAGCTTTTTTTAAACATGCATTGGCACTGTACAAGACTTAGGTTTTAGACTCTTAGCGGGAAAAATTGACTCGCGCCCCCTTTGGAGTGCTAACTTCACCGGGGCGCTACTTTTAGTGCCCCAAAAAGATTAGCGCCCCCGCGGCCGATTTTCCCAGGTAGCGCCCCGAGAGGGAGGAGGGGCGCTACTGGAAGCTGCGAGGCAATATCGCGGCGCTACGTGCCTCAGCGCCACCGCTGCGGCACATTGCGCCGAGGTACTGCAGGCCTTCCTCCCCTTATTAAAGGGGAGGGGCCTGGCGCAGCGCGTCCCGGCGCCCAGCTGGGCCACCAGGGATCGGGAGTGCCGGCAAATGGGCCCGGCACTCAAGAGGAGTGCCGGGCTCACGGAGAGCAGCTGGCACCCCGTGGGGGGACTTCACGGGGGCCGGGGACAGCAATGGGGGCAGGTGCTGGCAGGCGGCCAGCAACAAAAATGGCCGCCCGCCACCTCCCCTTTAACTAGCGCTGCCCCGGCCGCAGGTAGACCCCCTGACCCCGTCGGACATAGCGTCCGGTGGTAAGTCAGGGGGCACTACCGAAGATCGCGAGCGGGGCGCTGTGCATGGCGATGACATCATCGGCAGCGGCGCAGCGCTGCGGGGCGCTAATGGTTACTGCCGCCGCTAACCTCCCACTGAATTTCGCGGGAGGCGTTGGTGGCGCCGTGCCCGGGCGCAAGTTGCTTTGCGCCCTCTTAGGGCGCTAATGGGAGGCGCAAAGCAACCAAATTTTTCCCCCTTAAAGTGGAAAGAATATTTAAAAAACAATATGAGTGCATTATGCAAAGTACTCCCACAGTGTCTAAGTAAAAAAAAAATTTAAATATTCCTTATTGGTTTAAAAAGTCAAATTTCCAACTCCAACAAAGACCTGCCATTTTGGGTCTCCTTCCCACTGTAATATCATTGATGGGGAGAACTGCCTGGGCTGGATTCACCTCTTCGGGCAGAGTTTCAGCAGGAGTGGGACTTCTGCCCACTCCTACGACGGGATTTCCGCTGCCAAGAGGGAGCTGGCCAGTTACTAGCTCCAAAGTACTGGCGGTGCTGCACAGGGCCCACCGCTGCTGTACCAGAAGAAGTGGTCGGGCTTTGAAAAGGTTCATTAGAGCCCAGAAGATGGTAAATTTGGTTGCCCTGTAGGCCCTGGCAGAGGCCTACAAAAGAAAGTAAGCGGAGGTGAAATTTGAGGGAGAGGAAGTCGATACATGGCCCTCTTTGTCTTAGGGTGGGGGTTGAACCTGAGGGCCGTTACCATGGTTTCCTGGAGCCTATTGCCATCTTTAACATGATGGTCCTGAGAAGTGGTGGTAAGTGAGGTGGACACCAGGCCCTGCCCCACACCCACACCACCACTATTTGCATACATCGGGTGGGGAAAGAGTGGTCACTGGTGGGGGTGGGTTATGGAGGCAAATGCAAGTTGGACAGTGTCTGCATTCATTTTAAAAGGGAGCACTTCTTTGAACCAGCTTGTTTGGACCAGCCAATTTGTTTCTCTGGTCAGGCAGCTCGAGATTGCCTTCCAGGCTGGTACAATGTTATAGCCTCTTGGGGTTGGAGACAGCTGCTTTCCATCAGTGATGTCACCAGAGGGTGTCTGGAGGGAAGTAGACCCAAAATGGCAGGTCTCTTTGGAAGTTGAGGTGGAAGATCAGCCATGATCTTATTGAATGGTGGAGCAGGCTCGAGGGGCCGTATGGCCTACTCCTGCTCCTAATTCTTATTCTCTTACGTAATCGGAAGTACAATTTCAAAATTTGTGGACAACACCAAATTAGGAGGTGCAGTTAATACAAAGGAAGGATGCAACAAAATACAGGAAGATGTTAAGCTTACAGAATGGGCGTGTAATTGACAAATTCATTTCAATATAAATAAGTGTGAGGTGGTGAATCTTGGTAGGAAGAATAAAGAGGCCACACACTCCTTGGATAATAAGTCTGAATGGGGTAGAGGAGCAAAGGGTGGTACAGAAACACAAATCATTAAAAGTAGTGATGCAGTTTAGTAAGGCCATAAAAAAATGCAAACCAAGCACTGGGATTCATTTCTAGAGGGATAGATTTGAAAAGCAGAGACGTTTTGTTGAACTTAAATCGAACCTTGATTAGACCACACTGGGAGTACTGTGCACAGTTCTGGTCTCCATATTATAAAAAGGATATAGAGGCATTGGAGAAGGTGTAAGAAAGATTCACAGGGATGATACCAGAACTGAGAGGATATACTTATCAGGAAAGACTGAACAGGCTGGGACTCTTTTCTCTAGAAAAGAGAAGGCTGAGGGGTGACCTGATAGAGGTCTTTAAGAAAATGAAAGGGTTTGATAGGGTAGACATAGAGAAAATGTTCCCATTTGTGGTGGAGATCAAAACTAAGGTTATAACTATAAGACAGTCACTAATAAATCCAATAAGGAATTCAGGAGAAACTTTTTTCCCAAGAGTGGTAAGATTGGAACGTGCTACCACAAGGAGTAGTTGAGGCAAATAGCATAGATGCATATAAGGGGAAGCTAGATAAGCACATGAGGGAGAAAGGAATAGAAGATACACTGATAGGGTGAGATGAAGTAGGGTGAGAGGAGGCTCGTGTGGAGCATAAACGCCGGCATAGACCAGTCGGGCCGAATGGCCTGTTTCTGTGCCGTACATTCGATGTAACTCGATAATATGTTCCTTTGGTGTGGGAAATTCAACATTGTTTTAAACTGGAAAAAAAAATGTTCTGATTGTACTTTCTCTGCATATATAAGTTGTGGAGCTCCCTCTGTACATGTTTTCCCCTTTGATGTGGTTAGACCTTTAATCTATGAATTAATTATTCTTGAGTCCTAGCATTGCCAGTGCTGAACAATATAACTTGATGACTGAATATCCCTGAGTATGTTCTACCGATCCATCTGAGATTCTTTATGAAAATGTTTCTATAGCGACAAGAATATTTAGTGTGAGCCTGACTTTTATCTCCTTCTCCTGAAATTAAAGCAAAGCTGCGTTTTATATACTAAATTTTCAGTTAATTAAAATTATTCACTCTCTCCCTTCCCCCCTATTTATTACTATTAATAGAGTGAAGCTGAAGATTTTTTTTCTCTTTTGACAGGGTGAAGTCTGCCTGTGTACGAGCAGAATTTTTGTGCAAAAGAATATTTACAATGAGTTTTTGGAGAAGTTTGTGGAGTGTGCCAGAAAATGGAAGGTTGGCATTCCTTCTGACCCAGCTGCCAACATGGGGGCTCTTATTAGCAAAGAGCATCTAGAAAAGGTTTGTATGCACCATTGCAGACTGTGGTTTCAATACTTAAATAGAAATGCAATTTTTTTAAAAAATCCTTGAACAATTTAATTTCTTATTTTTGATCATTGATGAATTAATCAAAAAATAAATATTGTTGTTTAGCAAAAACATGTTTAATATGCTTTGTATTTAAGTTGCTTTTTTTAAAAGAAAAGTGCCTCCTAAATTTGCCTGGGCCTTCTGCCGCACTTCCTCTCCAACTGGTTCCCCGCAAGGATCTGTGCTGGGGCCTCAACTATTCACTATATTTATTGAGTGATTAGATAACGCAATAGAGAGCCATATATCCAAGTTTGCCGATGACACAAAGATAGGTGACACAGTAAGGTAGGCGGGAGCATAAATTTTCAAAGAGACATTGATAGATTAAGTGACTGGGCAAAACTGTGGCAGATGGATTTCAACATAGGAAAGTGTGAGGTCATCCATTTTGGACCAAAAAAAGGATAGAGCTGAGTATTTTTAGACATTTTTTGGCACAAGTCAGGAGTGTGATGGAATACTCTCCACTTGCCTGGATGAGTGCAGCTCCAACAACACTCAAGAAGCTCGACACCATCCAGGACAAAGCAGCCTGCTTGATTGGCACCCCATCCACCACCTTAAATATTCACTCCCTCCACCGCCGGCGTACCGTGGCTGCAGTGTGTACCATCTACTCATCAAGGCTTCTTCGGCAGCACCTCCCAAACCCGTGACCTCTTCCACCTAGAAGGACAAGGGCAGCAGGCGCATGGGAACACCACTACCTCCAAATTCCCCTCCAAGTCCCACACCATCCTGACTTAGAAGTATATCGCCGATCCTTCATTGTCGCTGGATCAAAATCCTGGAACTCCCTCCCTAACAGCACTGTGGGAGTACCTTCACCACACGGACTGCAGCGGTTCAAGAAGGCGGCTCACCACCACCTTCTCAAGGGCAATTAGGGATGGGCAATAAATGCTGGCCACATCCCATAAAAACGAATAGAAAAATGGTGAAAAGCTAGGAACAGTGGAGGTCCAAAGACATTTAGGGGTCCATGCACACAGATCATTAAAATGTAATGGTCAGGTACAAAAAATAATTAAAAGGTCTAATGGAATGTTAGCCTTTATAACCAGAGGGCTAGAATATAAAGGAGAGGAAGTTTTGCCATACAAAGCCCTGGTTAGACCACATCTGGAGTACTGTGTACAGTTCTGGGCACCGCACCTTAGAAAGGGCATATTGGCCCCCCGGAAGGAAGCAACTGGATTCCACTGGGGTGGGGGGTGTCCTGGACAGGGAAGCGGCCTAGACCCCTGAAGTGAAATATTTATTTGCCACTTACGAGGCATCTGAAGGGCAGAAGAAAAGGTTTTCCTGGGGGTGTACGGGACTGGGCAGCCTCCCACTTCGATGACAGAAGGCTCCAGAGATTCCGGACTCTGGGCGCAATAACTCAGTTGGCAAAGACTGAGCCGTACAGACCAGAAAGGCCCAGGTTTGAACCTGTTCTGTGCTGAGCCAGCGGATCTAATCCTGTGCGGCAGGAGGCAAGCTGCTGAAATCGACCTCTTTACCCGTGAGCCAGGGAGAGGAACATTTCAGCTGTGGTATCTGCTGCCAAATACAATGTAGCGACTCCTGCCGGAAAGTGTACATGTGTGAAGTTTGGTGAGGGTTGAATCAGGCACAACTCTGATATCATGGATGAACAGGTTGCTGTCGCACTGTTTGGGCTCACACATTAAGAATGACCAGTCGGTGAGGTACCAGAGGGTGAAATTATACCCCAGCTTGAGTCAGCACTCTGCAAAATTGTTCACCTCTTCTCTTACCTCATCCATGCTTTTGTCACCTCAAGGCTTGACGTTTTCAATGCTTTCCTTGCTGGGCCCTTGAGCTTCACTCAACACAGACTCCCAACTCATCCACAGGTTCGCCACGCACATCCTATTCTGCACTAAGTCCCATTACCCTATCATTTCTGTCCTTACTAGCTCCATTGCCTAATATTGAATTCAAAATGTTCAACCCTCTTTACAATTACCTCCACTCTATTGGCCCTCACACCGTTGCAACCTTCTACGGCCCTCCTCTGATGTTCCAGCTCTGGCCTCCTTTGGATTCCTCCCCCCACCTCCACTCCACCTTCAGTGGCAGAGTCTTCAGTCGTTTTGGCCCCACACATGGGATCTCTCTCCCTAAACGCTTCCACCCTCTCCTCGCCTTCAGAAGTCTCCTGAAAACTTACTTCTTTGACCATGGTTTTAGTCCCTTCCACTAAAACTTCTATTGCGACTCAGCATCTGTTCGTGCCCTTGTGAAACACCTGTGGAACATTTTACTGTGACAAAGGCACTACATACTTACAAGTTGTTATTGATTTAGTTTAACAGTAGGCTTCACTGGATGATTTGTATATCAATAATGAAATGAGTTTTTTTTGCCAATAATAATGAATTCACTGTTTTCCTGAACAGGTAAAGGGCTATGTCAATCTAGCCAAGAATGAAGGAGCTAAAATCCTCTGTGGCGAAGGAATTGATTCCTTGGAAATTCCCAATAAAAACAAAACGGGCTATTTTCTATTGCCCACAGTAATCACAGAAGTAACGGACAGCTCACGCTGTATGCAAGAGGAGATCTTTGGTCCAGTGACCTGTGTAGTACCCTTTGAAAATGAAGAAGAGGTTATCCAGCGAGCAAATAATGTGAAGTATGGTTTGGCTGCTACCGTGTGGTCACGCGATGTAGGCCGAATACATCGGGTTGCCAAGAAGCTTCATACCGGAATGGTATGGACCAATTGCTGGCTTATTCGTGACCTGAATTTGCCATTTGGTGGCATGAAAGCCTCTGGAGTTGGCAGGGAAGGGGCCAAAGACTCATTTGAGTTTTTCACAGAGGTCAAAACCATTACTATAAAACACTGACTCTTCACACATAATGAGTGAGTGAAACGTTAACTTTAAATAATTAAAATAAGTAATTGTTTTAAATGCAAAAAAATTTTATAGGAAAAAAATATTTAAATTATATCTATCAGTTGTAATAGTGTGGAATGGACTGCCATCCAGGATGCTTAGTGATGGTAGGCTGCCTCACCATGGGAGATGGGGAGAGAAAGAATAGCCATGCCTCAGTGTGTGGACACTGCTGAGCGCAGAGCAACATTTATTTACATGTGTTACCATCAAAGTCTTCAAGAGGTGCAGGTCTCCAAGAGGATAAGCTGATAGCTTCTTGCCCTCCGAGCTACCTCAAGGGGACAGACAGGGATGGATCAGGAAGAAATGCCGTTTAACAATAATTCATACCTAATAGTAATGTTTTATCAGAGTGATGTTACTGTAATTCTTCAGGAGCAAATACAGCCTTATAATCGTGTTGTACTAGTGAGGTACGGATCTGCAGTATTGTCCATACATTGTGATGAGAGGCAAAGCCTTAACAATACGTCATATAGTTTATCAGCTGAACGCATCAGTCATCTGAATACGTAAAAAAATATAAAATGTAATTTTGAAAAATAAAGTGAATTATGAACTATATTGTCTTGATTTGTTTATTTTAAGTTGCCCAGTAAGCTGTCTGAGAATGGAATCTGATGGGTGGCAAAGTGGGTCAGCACACTGTCCTTTCACTTCCGATATGATAGCTGATGTGATGAAAGACTTGTCTCTCTGCTGACAATGGGACCCGACACAAAGTGAGTGTTCGTTGGGTGTTCTTGACCCTACTCCTTGACACTGCAGGTTTGCTCAATGTCCTGTCAGCAGAAATGAGTCTGTTTCTGCACCCAGGCTATTCCAGCTGGGCAGTGAGACCATTTATTTACATTAGTCATTGGCCAGAAGCTGCCATTTCGCCTTGAAGTTATGGTTCCACCCACTGGCGAAGGAGTGCTCTGACATCTGGTCTAGGACTTTAAAGTCTGGATTTTCTGATTGGTGTTATTTTAACGCAGCTGATTACCCATTTATTTATATGTGTTACCATCATTGTTAAAGTAACACTGATCAGAAAATTCAGGCTTAAATGTGGTTCAAATGCATTTCCTTCCCACACGCCATAAAAAAGCAATTTAAACCCAAGTAGAAGAAAATGCACAATTGGGAACTAATGGAAGTTTGCTTGGGTGTTGGGCCTTGGACCTCAATAACATCAAGCCGGCATGAACAGCCAGCCGGCGAAGAGTAAACAGAGACCGGGCCCCAGCTAGCGTCGCAGCGGCCTCAGGTAAGTGAGGGCCGGGGTCAGGAGATTAGAGGCCAGGAAGGGGGATCGGAGGCCTCGGGTCTGGAGATAGGAAGCCGGCAGTGGAATCAGAAGCTGGGGAGGGGGATCAAAGGGGGTGGGGGGGGGGGGAGGGTTAGGGTGTCGGTGGTGATCGGGAGGAGAGCAGCGGCCTGCGTTCTTTAAATGCTACTCCTGCTCCCGCCCGGCACCACATTCCCACTCCCCACCTACAAGGTGCAAGTAAGGAGTGTGATGGAATACTCTCCACTTGCCTGGATGAGTGCAGCTCCAACAACGCTCAAGAAGCTCGACTCCATCCAGGACAAAGCAGCCCGCTTGATTGGCATCCCATCCACCACCTTAAACATTCACTCCCTCCACCACCGGCGTACCGTGGCTGCAGTGTGTACCATCTACAAGATGCACTGCAGCAACTCGCCAAGGCTTCTTCGACAGCATCTCCCAAACCCACGACCTCTGCCACCTGAAAGGACAAGGGCAGCAGGCACATAGGAACACTATCACTTGCAAGTTCCCCTTCAAGTTACACACCATCCTGACTTGGAAATATATCGCCATTCTTTCATCATCGCTGGGTCAAAATCCTGGAACTCCCTAACAGCACTGTGGGAGTACCTTTATCACACGGACTGCAGCGGTTCAAGAAGGCGGCTCACTACCACCTTCTCAAGGGCAATTAGGGATGGGCAATAAATGCTGGCCTTGCCAGCGACACCCACATCCTGGAACGAATTTTTTAAAATTCGGATAAGTAAATTTCCAAAACATAACTTTTTGGTAGTAGGCGGACCCATGGTCTGTCTTTACTAAGTGCTGGGGCCGGCTGTCACAGGACGAACCATGGGGGCCTCAAACAGCTGATCGGCCCCTCATTTGCATACGCAAAGGGCCTGCTTTACGCTTGGGCACTATGAATTTTTTTTTCCTTTCCCAATATGGCAGGCCACGCACTATTGGCCGTAGATACGTGTGCGTTTTCTGCCCACCATATTGTGGGCTTAGGAGGTCGGTTAGTGCCCGAAAAGCGGGCACTGCGTGGCCGAATTTATAGGACTGGGAGTGGTGATAGTGGCTTTCTTGAGTTACTCTGGAAACCATTCTAAAAGTAAGTGCAGAAAACTAATAGCAAATTATCGATTTAATGATATCTCCTTGATTTACATGAATTACCCGCATTGTGCTAAATGCTCCCGTGGGCACAGAATGAAGGCAAAAGTTGGCACTATAAGCTGTTAATATTGTGGTAAGCTTTCTGCACGTATGTAGATGGATTGTATGCTGATTATAATTATAGTATAAGCTCTTTTCAATTCATAATGCTCCGTAGCTGTTTATATGAGTAATTGTGCATATCTATAGTATACAACCAGATTATTAAAGCTGTTTTTTTGTTGCCAATTTAAAACTTGGTTTTTTTCACCCCTCTCTGTTTTTAAAGTCAAAATGTGGGAGAAAATCTAGGGGGGGGGGAAGTGATCCCCAAAAAACCTAAGTAAATTTGGAGAGAGTCAGTAAAAATATGTATTTATTTGAGACATTGTTAAAACTCAAGAACACAAAGGACTTAAAAAAGGACAGTTAAGCTAAGCGACAACCCACAATCATTTGCACAGTTCATGGACACCATTTTTATGGTGCTCATAAAAGTTATTTTTAGAATACTCAGTTTAATTATTACTTCCTTGTACCTTTACCATAAAATCAGATCTAGTGAGCACTGGCACCCTAAATTGTCTACAATACTTTGCCAAATAACTGGGGTTTTCCATATAGCAGCAATAAAAAATACATGAAGGACTCTGAAAATTCTATATCTGATGGGACACACTTGGCGAACTGTAAATATGTTTTATCTTGCAATAAATTCAACTTTGGCAGCAATCTCACCTCTGAGTCAGAAGGTCGTGGGTTCAAGCCCCACTCCAGAGACTTGAGCACATAATCTAGGCTGACACTTCAGTTGCTGTACCGAGGGAGTGCTGCTGGGGGAGCAAGGCATACCTACTACACATGTGGCTCATGACATCCCTCTTCAACCCAACCACGCCTGAGCAATGCAGGTATAATCAAAGCCAAGGAATTATCAGGATTATTATTGAGCACAACTCAGGGATGCTGAAGCAGAGGTTTCGGCAAGTCTGAGGCTCACTACAAATGCCCCACAAAGAGTCTCCCTCATCATAGTGGTGTGTTTTATCCTGCACAACCTCACCATACAGAGAGGCCTGCATTTGGAGCAGGCAGAGCAACAGCAGCAGTCCTCATCGGATAAGGAAGACCAGGGGGAAGGCAAGGAAACAGCAGAAGGAGGGTCCCCTTTTAACCCCTTTAAGCAAGAGATGTCAGGGATGAGATCATTGCACAGTGATTCCAGTGACCTGCTTATTTCCCGGCTCTGAAAACTTACACAAAGCCCCTCTGCGTTAACAGTCCTTGTTACATCCTTCACCATTCCCTTAATCTTGCATTGAAACCATTCAGACAACTTCCATATCAATGACATACTGACAATGCAGACTCAGAAGCTGCTATAAAACCACAATTTGGACTACAAGTGCCAAATGTGATAAAGGTGATGAATTTAATTCCCAGCACAATAATTGCTTTCCATTCATTTCTCACCCAAGTGTCAACCCAGAGTGCCTTTCTTATAAGAAGATTTACTAACTCTGGTACTCCTACAAGGCTCTCCCCGACTGGCCTCAGCTAAGCTGGTGGAAGGCTGCTGTTGCTCATATGGAGACCCTTGAGATGATCGTGGCCGGTGACCTCTGGGTGCTCGAGCCTCTGAGGGCCTGGCTTCAGACTGCTGCACCTAGGCAGCTGCCAGATCAGTCTGGCCCACGTTACTTGCTGGCACCATGACGGGTGTTGGTTGAGGGGGTGGCGAAGGAGCAGACATGCTGACATCCTGAGAGAGGGCAACACATACGGCTCCCAAAATGTCACTGCCACTTCCGTGGGGCTGGGGCTCAGCACTTCCACTGAGGAAGAGCAGACTGCAGAAGATGGGTGATGCCTTGAAAGCTCCTACCCATTTGCTCCATCAGTCTCTCCAAAGTGTACATCTGCCTTTCCAAAGCAGAGCACAGGTTTGAGCCCAAAGCCTGCATGGCAGCCGTTTGAGCTTCCACCAAAGCTGCAAAAGCTGGTGACACTGACTCCATTTGTGAGGGCCCAACTGCAGCGTCCCTGGAGGTGGCCACACTCTCCAGGGTAGACTCCAGAGTGCTGATGCTATACGAGTTAACAGCACCTTCTCAAGGGCAACTAGGGATGGGCAATAAATGCTGGCCTTGCCAGTGATGCCCACATCCCATGAACGAATAAAAAAAAACATAGGCTGTAAGCAGAGTCCTCCATACTTCCAGCCATAGTACTGAAACTCCTTGGCATGCCTTCCAATACCTGGTATAACTGCTTCTGTGAGGCAAGCAATTTCCTTTTCATGGCTGGTTCCCTGAAGTCATCATCTCTGTCTGGCTTAGCAGAGCTGGGAGAGGACCTTGCCCGCCACCGCCCCCCCCCCCCCCGACACTCTGACGAGCCATCTCCTGAGCTGTCCCTGCCACCAGCACCTGCTGCTGCTCATTCGTGCTGGATATTTCACCATGTGCTGCCCCCTCTGGCTGACTATCTAACCCACAGGAAGTGCCTATGTGTGTGCTGGTACTTGGGAGGGATGTAGCGCATGGCGATGCATCCTCAGGAGCAGTGTCCTCCTGTGAGGTATGTTCTTCTGCAGTGTCTACGCGTTGAGAAGGTACTAGAGGAAAGAGAAAAGGGGCAAGAGTTAGGATGGCACTGAGAGGCTGGACATGAGCAGGTGACAGTCTCAAGAATGCAGCTTGAAGTTGTGAAGCTTGCTGAATATTTCCTGGGGTGGATGAAGGGTCATATGCAGGTACCATGTCAGCTTTAGTTAGCTTTGAGTGTTTTCAGTTAGTATTTTATACAATCATTCCTTAAATCATAATTTTGTATTTATTTGAATCTAGATGTCAGTGTGATGGTGGAGCTACAGACTGAGAGACGTTGACAAGCTGCCTTTCATTTCCTGTGGTCGTATTAACTTTCTGTATGAGTGACACTTTGTGGAATTTATTTACTGCATTTGAGTGTCTTTCAGGATTCATTGTGTGTTTGCAGAGTGTCAGTTCATACTGGAATTGATAGGAACCATCGCTTACCTGTGTCTCTTGTACTGGGAAGATTTCCCTTCCAAGGGAAAAAAATAAAGATTTAGCTCAGATCTTCTGAAGCGTTATTCATTTTATTCGGAAAGTCACTGGTGAGTTTGCCAATTTGAAGGTTTAAGCTGTGGCAATATCCACTGCACCAGTTTGGTCTGATTTCTGAAACTTGTGTCACTTCTGCCATGCTTCATTTTATGAGGATAGTAGAGCTCTGTCGAGTAGTTAATAGTAAGCGGTTTTATAGAGCTGGTGATGGGTGGTAATGTGGAGCTGGGAATATGGAGAGTGCTACAGTCTGTTGTTAACAATTGATTTGAGGGAGGGCAGTTAAAAGTCCTGCTTTCACTGTGTAAAATGTGTATGTCACTCAATTCTGCAGTAAAAAAAAACTTGGGTTAGAAATGTTCCATTGCAAATAATCCCCTTGATATTCAGTGTGCTTGTGTGACAGAATTCTGTTTATTTAGTAATTTGGTGGATTTTAATATTTCTTTCCGATATTTTAGTAGTGTTTGGTTTACGCTGCAGTGAGCAGGCAAATGGTGGGTGTTTATTTTTGGCTGAGTCTAAGGTTTGGCCGTACGTCTGGGCTGTTATGTGGTGCCCTATGTGCAATATGCAATGCTCTGCGGTGCAGCTGTGGGAATCTCACGACGAGACTGTTAGCAAATAGGTCGTACAAGTGCGATTAAATGGTTTTGTGGATTACACATTTCGCATAAATGGCATTCGAGTTCTGCCCAGGAAGAACTAGCACAGGTGAAATTCATGGGATTCAAGTGTTTTTTTATTAGTCAGCTGGGTGTCTGACAAGCACAAGCAATCCATCACCCTTCTCAACGTTGTCCCGAAGAACCATGTCCGATCAGAACCCCAAGTACATTGGTTGCTTCAGAGGCCCGTGGAGTAATCAGAAAGGAATTGGCTTGATTTTGATCCTGTTAAGAATATGTGAGGCAGGATGTAGCTTTATAGCAGAGTGCCATGCAGCTTTCATCAGTATTCATTAGATCCTTGATCTAGTGTCCCACGCATCCCTCATGAAGAAGTTGGAAGCTACAGGACTCCATGGTCAAATCCTACATGAGCATGATGGGGCGAATAGCCTCCTTCTGTGCTGTATCATTCTATGATATGTACTCCAGATCCAAAATCCATGTAAGGGTAGTGCGAAAACTAGTTGCTGCAGTGCATCTTGTAGATGATACACACTGCAGCCATGGTACGCCGGTGGTGCAGGGAGTGAATGTTTAAGGTGGTGGATGGGGTGCCAATCAAGCGGGCTGCTTTGTCTTGGATGGTCTCGAGCTTCTTGAGTGTTGCTCGCACTGCACTCATTCAGGCAAGTGGAGAGTATTCCATCCACTCCTGACTTGTGCCTTGTAGATGGTGGAAAGGCTTTGGGGAGTCAGGAGGTGAGACACTTGCTGCAGAATACCTAGCCTCTGATCTGCTCTTGTTGCCACAGTATTTATGTGGCTGGTTCAGTTAAGTTTCTGGTCAATGCTGACCCCCAGGATGTTGATGGTGGGGGATTTGGCGATGGTAATGCCGTTGAATGTCAAGGGGAGGTGTTTAGACTCTCGCTTGTTGGAGATAGTCATTGCCTGGCACTTCTGTGGCGCGAACGTTACCTGCCACTTATCAGCCTAAGCCTGAATGTCATCCAGGTCTTGTTGCATGCGGGCGTGGACTGCTTCATTATCTGAGGAGTTGTGAATGGCGCTGAATACTGTGCAGTCATCAGTGAACATTCCCACTTCTGACCTTATGATGGAGGGAAGGTCATTGATGAAGCAGCTGAAGATGGTTGGGCCTAGAACACTGCCCTGAGGAACTCCTGCAGCGATGTCCTGGGGCTGTGATGATTGACCTTCAATCACCACAACCATCTTCCTTTGTGCTAGGTATGACTCCAGCCAGTGGAGAGTTTTCCCCCCGATTCCCATTGACTTCAGTTTTACTAGGGCTCCTTGATGCCACACTCGGTCAAATGCTGCTTTGATGTCAAGGGCAGTCACTCTCACCTCACCTCTGGAATTCAGCTCCCTTGCCCATGTTTGGACCAAGGCTGTAATGAGGTCAGGAGCCGAGTGGTCCTGGCGGAACCCAAACTGAGCCTCAGTGAGCAGGTTATTGTTGAGTAAGTGCTGCTTGATAGCACTGTCGATGACACCTTCCATCACTTTGCTGATGATTGAGAGTAGACTGATTGGGCGGTAATTGGCCGGATTGGATTTGTCCTGCTTTTTGTGGACAGGACATACCTGGGCAGTTTTCCACATTGTTGGATAGATGCCAGTGTTGTAGCTGTACTGGAACAGCTTGGCTGGAGGCGCGGCTAGTTCTGGAGCACAAGTCTTCAGCACGACAGCCGGGATGTTGTCGGGGCCCATAGCCTTTTCTGTATCAGCTGTTTCTTGATATCTCATGGAGTGAATCGAATTGGCTGAAGACTGGCTTCTGTGGTGGTGGGGACCTCAGGAGGAGGCCGAGAAGGATCATCTACTCGCTACTTCTGGCTGAAGGTGGTTACAAAAGCTTGAGCCTTGTCTTTTGCACTCACGTGCTGGGCTCCACCATCATTGAGGATGGGGATATTCATGGAGCCTCACCCTCCCGTTAGTTGTTTAATGGTCTACCACCATTCACGACTGGATGTGGCAGGACTGCAGATCTGATCCATTGATTGTGGGATGGCTTAGCTTTTAGATCCTTGACTATAACAGAGATTCAGCAGCTACCCCATAATGCAGCTGGAATGCCTTAACAACGTTCCTGCCACACAGACTTTTTGGAATGGGCAGTGAATGGGAGGCCATCATTAAACAATTTTTAAAAATTCAGTCACCCCTCTCTCTTGGCACTCCTGCACCCACCACCCCACAATGCCCTTACAGTGTTCCACCCCAATCCATGTCCAGTGTCCCTCCTGCCATGGCGGACAATTACCCATCGTACAAAGGGCAGCCAGCACCGTATTACTAGCTGGTGCTGGAATAGTGGCCCTGGAGCTCCCAGTCCCTCATGAGAGACATGCCCAGAGCACCACAGAATTATGCAAATGAACTGACTTTGGCCTATTTGTGTGCAAGCACATGCAGCATCTGTGTGGCTCACGTGTCACTCATTAATATTCTTGGCAACTAATATTTGTTAAATAGTCTAACTCAACAGTGTTAGCTCAGTGACTCCTTTGAAGTGACATTAACATGTGCGACAAATACAGCATGTTTTAAGTGTCCACTCGGGCAGCCTGCTTCCAGGCAGCATTAACATAAAAAATGTAAGAAACTTAAGAAATAGGAACAGGAGTAGGCCATACGGCCCATCGAGCCTGTTCTACCATTCAATAAGATCCTCACGGCTTATTAAATTCAAGTGGTCACCACAGCATGACCAACTCTCAAGATTCCATACACAAATATAAAAAAGCAGATTTTCCTGGACCACAAAGATTCGATTTCAAATTTCAGCAAAAGGGCCACAGTGGACTGTTGCTATGGTGTACTTCACATATACTGCAAGTAGCAAGGCTCGGGAACACTTGCTTCAATCACTGAGCTGTGAGGTGATTTATAAATTCGATCTAGGACATTTGGAACGGTGATGAAAAAGTGCAATAAAGTGGAGATGATTTGCTAAACAATTTATCTCAAAAATTCTAGAAAATGTGCTCGAGATAGCATGTGTCTTTGACTAAGTGAGAAGGTGAGGGAGAGGTTGATTAAACAAACTGATAAGGTTCCCCAAATCTTCCTCTTTAACACACACCCATGTCACTGACTGACCAAAAGCACAGCCTCAACCCCCTTGCGGTCTGTGGTTCTAGATTCTCATCTCACCATCTCTGAGGTTCACCAAGGAAAGGAGGTGGCTTGTGTGCAGTCAGATCGACACAGCAAGCTGCCAATATGGCGAGGTAGGTTTATGACTGTTTTTGTAGCAATATACATTGGTTAACTTGTCTTACCACAGTATAACTGTGAGAAGTCGCACAACACCAGGTTATAGTCCAACAGCTTTATTTGAAATCACAAGCTTTCGGAGCGCTGCTCCTTCGTCAGGTGAAGTGAAGAAATACATATGGGCACAGCATATATAGACAGAGAACAATGCCAGACGACTACAGTTAATCTTTCTAACTGCCCTTTATCACACCTCGGCAGAGAGACAATCACGGCAATCAAAGGTGTGGATGGTGTCCAACCAGGTCAGTCAGGAAGACATTACATCAAAGACGATAGCAAAATACAAAGACAAAGACAATGAGGTGGGGTCACAAGGGGTCAAATGTGGCAGATGCTGGAGTCTGTATGGAAAACCAAAAACTTTAAACTTTTTACTTTTTTTGCTGGAAATCACAGCAGGTCCAGCCGCATCTGTGTAGAGAGAACAAGCCAACGACGACTCGAGTCTGGATGACTCTATGTCAGGTGGGGTTACATGTAGCGTGACATGAACCCAAGATCCCGGTTGAGGCCGTCCTTATGGGTGCGGAACTTGGCTATCAGTTTCTGCTCGATGATTTTGCGTTGTCGTGTGTCTCGAAGGCCGCCTTGGAGAACGCTTACCCGCAGATCCGAGGCTGAATGTCCTTGACTGCTGAAGTGTTCCCCGACTGGGAGGTAACACTCCTGCCTGGCGATTGTTGCGCGGTGTCCGTTCATACGTTGTCGCAGTGTCTGCATTGTCTCGCCGATGTACCATGCTCCGGGGCATCCTTTCCTGCAACGTATGAGGTAGACAACGTTTGTTGAGTCACATGAGTATGTACCATGTACCTGGTGGGTAGTGTCCTCACATGTGATGATGGTATCTGTGTTGATGATCTGGCATGTCTTGCAGAGGTCGCTGTTCTCCTGAAAGCTGGGTAATTTGCTGCGAACGATGGTACTTTTGAGGTTAGGTGGCTGTTTGAAGGCGAGTAGTGGAGGCGTGGGGATGGCCTTATCGAGGTGTTCGTCGTCATCGATGACATGTTGAAGGCTGCGAAGAACATGGCGTAGTTTCTCCGCTCCGGGGAAGTACTGGACGACGTAGGGTACTCTGTTGGTTGTGTCCCGTGTTCGTCTTCTGAGGAGGTCTATGCGATTTTTCGCTGTGGCCCGTTGGAACTGTCGATCGATGAGTTGAGCGTCATATCCCATTCTTATGAGGGCGTCTTTCAGCGTCTGTAGGTGTCCATCGCGTTCCTCCTCGTCTGAGCAGATCCTGTGTATTCGCAGGGCTTGTCCATAGGGGATGGCTTCTTTAACGTGGTTAGGGTGGAAGCTGGAGAAGTGGAGCATCGTGAGGTTGTCCGTGGGCTTGTGGTAGAGTGAAGTGCTGAGGTGTCCGTCTTTGATGGAGATTCGTGTGTCCAAGAATGAAACCGATTCTGAGGAGTAGTCCATGGTGAGTTTGATGGTGGGATGGAACCTGTTGATGTTATCGTGTAGTCACTGACCTAACATAGAAGGACTCCTGTTTTATTTGGGAAATGGGTAGGGCCAAGCTCCAGCTTTTCTTTATCCATTTTGTGTACATATGGCACCGTGCTGCCAGTGTTGCAGCGAAAGGCTTAGCCTGCTGCCATGTTTATCTGTGCGCTTCTGCTGGCTGTAACTTTGGCCGGAATTTCCTGTACCTGGGCGGGTTGGGTGCGGGCAGTCGTCATGGTGGGTCGCGACCCCGTTCTTCATTCCATCCCGCTCCTGAGATCGACTTTCCCTCAATGGCGCCTATTAAGGCCGCCCTGCGCGTTACCCAGCCCTATTAAATGGTGCGGGTCTGATGACATCATCGATGACGCGTTTTCAGCCGGGATATTTAAAGGAGCCATGGCCACATTGCATTTGAAGGTTCATCTAGGACAGTGCAGGCACTGCACTGCACCATTGGAGTGCTGGAAAGACGAGCAAACATGACCACACAGAGACAGAGGACTGCACCCAGGTTCTCAGATGACTCCCTCCATATGCTTGTGGAGGGAGTGAGAGACGCAGGGAAGTCCTCTTCCCTTCCGATGGGTGGAAGAGACCTCCCCAGCAGACCAAAGGAGCCTGGCTCCAAATAGCAGAGGAGGTCAACACCAGGGCTGTTGTCAGGAGGACCTGGGCGCAGTGCCAGAAACGTTTCAATAATCTCATTAGATCAGGAAAGGTGAGTGCAAAGCCACACTCAACTTCATCCTGCTGTGCCTCTCATCACATCCCCATCACTTTGCCTTCTCAACCCTACTCCTGCTTACTAAATCTTACTAAATATATAACTTCTATCAAGGTGATACATGCATCGCAATACAAGAATTTATTATAGAGAAAGCTGCTCTGCTGAGGAAAACCCATGCTGCAGGAGAAGGAGCTGGTCTATATTTGTTGTATTAGACCATGGCCTGTTCTGCACTGAAGATCTTAGCAAGGTCACAGCAAAACAAAAGTACATTTTCACCTATTTATTCACATAGTTTATTACATGGCTCTGTGACTCTGTTAATAAGGAATGCTACTGCTTAAGTGAATCCTGGCATCATTAAGTTTATATGAAGCTGTGGATGAGTAGATTGAAGTAGTTGGAAATGTAGAAGAAAGAAATAATTTGCATTTATATAGTGCCTTTCACAACCTCAGGATGTTTCAAAGCACTTTACAGCCAATTAAGTACTTTTGAAGTGTAGTCACTGTTGTAATGTAGGAAATACGGTAGTCAATTTGCACACAGCAAGCTCCCACAAACAGCAATGAGATAATGACCAGATAACCTGTTTTAGTGATGCTGTTTGAGGGATAAATCTTGGCCAGTACACTGGGGAGAACTCTCTGCTCTTCTTTGAATAGTGCCAAGGGATCTTTTACGTCCACCTGAGAGGGCAAACGAGGCCTCCGTTTATGTCTCATCCGAAGGACGGCACCTCCAACCATGCAGCACTCCCTTAGCACACATGAAAAGACAATTGGGGCTGACAAGCACATTTCTCTTTCCAAGCTCAGCCCTGCATAACTTCCTCCCTCTTCAAAATGCACCCAATTGGCTCTTGAACCCATTTACAGTCTCTGCTTCATTAGCTGTCCCTGGTCATTCTTATCCTTGTCTACAAATCCCTCGATGCCTTGCCCCATTTTATCGCTGAAATCTCCTCCAGCTCTTTATCCCCTCTCCCAAACATTCCATTCCTCTGACTCCAGTCTTCTTACATTTACCCAACAATTAGGGACAGAACTTTCAGCTGCATTGCTCTTACTCTTTGAAAATCATTACAAATCCTCTCTCTTTTGCTGCCTTTACCTCCTCAACACCCATCTCTTTTACCAAGTTTTCTGTCATCCCACCTAATCTCTTCTGGTTCAACACTCTTTTTCCTTAGTAAGTGGAAACTACTGTCAAGGGCAAACATGATGTTTATAGAATAGAATAGAATCATAGAATGGATACAGCACAGAAGGAGGCCATTCAGCCCATCGAGCCGTGCCAGCTCTCTGCAAGAGCACTTCAGCTAGTCCCACTCCCTCACCCTTTCCCAGTAGCCCTGCAAATATTTTTCCTTCAGGTACTTATCCAAATCCCCTTTTGAAAGCCACGATTGAGTCTTCCTCCACCACCCTCTCAGGCAGTGAATTCCAGAACCTAACCACTCGCTGCGTAAAAAAGTTTTCCCTCATGTCGCTTTTGGTTCTTCTGCCAATCACCTACTTGTGAAGCCTTGGAACTTTTTTTATGTTAAGTCACCCTTTGGGTAAAAATTACTAACTCTGTTTCTCAGGTGTTAAATTTGTCACAATCTTGTAATATGTCACCAAATGTAAAAATTATGTCCTGCATTATCTTTCAAAATGATTTATAATTTATAATGGGCCAGATTTTGTGATAAGAATAATGGTGAGGCTAACAGTGCTCACCGTTATAATGGGGTAAATCGGACAGCAACTTCTGGGGTACGCACATGCACAGTCAAACACGGAAATCCGGAAGTTGCAGTCAGAGATACCCTGCTCCTCCACAAGGTGTGCTGTTGCAGTCCTCATTGATAGATTCGGCATTGAAATGACTGCAACGGCATGAACTTGCTGTACTTGCCCATTAGTTCTGCACTAAAACGGCTGAAAAAGTTAGGGCTGGTGCATTCAGGAGTAAGTGAGTTTTTAACGGCGTGATAAGCCGTAATTATTGCCAAACAACCTCTCTGGCATGGAAAAATTAATTTTACAAGTGTGGAGTCTCATTCCATCAGAAGTTAATTAGTGTTGGAGCGTTTTTAAAAATATTTTTTTTACTGTTTCTGTTTGTCTCTTTTATCTCTCTCTGTTAATCCCATATGTATTTCCCAATCTTTATTTTGCTTTCTGGGCATGATTTAAATCTAACTTATATATCCTGCTTTATACTTCCTGGTTTAGACTCTAGGGGGGAGAAATTCCCTACCTTAGCGCCACCCGTTAGTGCGGCGTAATGTCAAGAAAGCAGCGGCCGCCGCTCTTCCGCCAGCTGGTGGCGGGTCCTGCGGCGTCCTCCATTTTTGAAGTCCAGGTAGCGCTGCCGTTATGAAGTAGTGCCCTGCAAAAATAAATGGCGGAGTGGTGACGTCAGTCGGCGTGCAATGGCGACTTAGAATCATAGGGGTAGAAATTAGGTCGCGCCCCATTTGGGGCGCAAATATCGTCTGGACGCAAATATTAGCGCCTGGCGCTAATTATCGGCACTGACTGGAAACTTCACTTTTACCACCCCGGGAGGTGAGTGGAGCGCTAAAGCAGGCACTGCACACCTGTCTTAAGGCGCAAAGGCCAAGGAGTGAGGCGCTAACTCAGAGCGCTGGCGAAGCTCATGTAATGTCAGTCAGCAATGAAACACACACACAATGGCACGGGCCAGTTCTTAAAGGGGATGGTTAATCTTGCTTTCCATCCACATCCTGTTCATTGCAGCCTTGAATCTCGGCCTGGAGAGACTTGCACATCAAATGTGCTGGAAAGAACAATGGAGAGTACCAGGCAAAGAGCTCAGAGTGCAGCTCCCACAGTCTCTGCTAAATCGATACAAGGAATGGCAAATCAAAATGAACCTGCAAAGTGCTGCTCAGTACCCAAAACTCCTTCCCACAACGTTGAACCTCTCCAGAAGTCTCTCCCTCTCTCTCTCAGAATGCGTAGTTCAAAAATGCCACCAACAATAAAAGCCAGGAAGAGGCCCCCTTTAAATAGCGCCCCCCCCAGCCCCACAGCGATTGATAGCGTTCCAGTCTTCTGGTCGTTGGATGCGCCAGGCGGTAAGGCAGGGGGCGCCACTCAATTTCCGCTCCGGGGCGCCACAAGGGCGTTGCACCATGGAATGACGTCACAATCTGCGCGCGCAGGTGGTCGCAGCGGTAAGTTTTAGCGCCGCCGCACAATCTCAAGTTAAGTTCTCGAGCGGCGCAAACATCGCTGCGTACGGGCGTTAGCGGCTTTGCGCCCCATTAGCGCCCTCTTAAGGCGCTAACGGGAGGCGCAACCAAGTGAATTTTTACCCCATAGAATCATAGAATAGTTACAGCACGGAAGAAGGCCATTCGGCCCGTCGAGCCTGTGCTGGCTCTCTGCAAAAGCACTTCAGCTAGTTCCACTCTCCCGCCCTTTCCCTGTCACTCTGCAATTTTTTTTCCTTCAGGTACTTATTCAACTCCCTTTTGAAAGCCGTGATTGAGTCTGCCTCCACCATCCTTTCAGGCAGTGCATTCCAGATCATAACCACTCACTGCGTAAAAAAGTTTTTCCTCACGTCACCTTTGGTTCTTCTGCCAATCACCTTAAATCTGCGTCCTCTGGTTCTCGACCCTTCCGCCAATGGGAACAGTTTCTCTCTATCTAATCTGTCCAGACCCCTCATGATTTTGAACACCTCTATCAAATCTCCTCTCAATCTTCTCTGCTCTAAGAAGAACAACCCCAGCTTCTCCAGTCTATCCACATAACTGAAGTCCCTCATTCCTGGAATGATTCTCATAAATCTTTTCTGCACCCTCTCTAAGGCCTTCACCATGGCGAACTTCGACCTTAGTGCTGAGTTCAGCGCTGGGTCCTAAGCAGGCTGTGTAAACCCAGCATTCAGCAGACTGACAGAGGCACTGTCAGCACCTCTTAAAGGGACACACACATCTGTTAGGTAAGTTTTCATTTTCACTTTTGGACTGGTATTTTTTGATTTTATTGAAGTAGTGGCTTGCTGCAATAGATGCTAAAAGTTTTTAAGTGTGTAGGGAGTGCTGCTGGATGCTTGCAAGGCCTCAGATGGTAAAGGAAGGCCTCTGAGAAGACAGAATATTCTGCAAATACTCAGCAGGTCAGGCAACAGCTGTGGAGAGAGAAACAGAATTCACGTCTCAGGTCAAGATGCTACCTGGCCAGTTGAGTATTTCCAGCATTTTATGCTGTCATTTCAGACTTATACCATCCACTCGTAGAGGGAAGAGGAAGACACAAAAGAGGAGAAAGCCGAAGAGGAAGAAACAGAAGAGGAAAAAGCTGAGGAGGAGGAAGCAGAACAGGAGGAAACAGAAGAGGAGGAAGCAGAAGGAAGGATGCAACCCAGACAGCTCCTTTCTGGCTGGGATATCCGGGATGGAATCACCCGTCTGCGGTACCAGTGACCACAACCCCAATTCCCCTTTCAACATTAGTCCCACACCTTACCTTCCATCTGTTACTGACCATCACAGCGTCCTCTTGGTCACGATGCTGAAATAAAAGCCACCACAAAGCAAACTTTCCAATCCAACTTTATACATCTATCTATCCAATATGACATCAAGAAATCAACTCATTACCCTTATGCATTCTCTTAGTGACTGTCTTGTGTGTGCCTTTGCCTATCCTACTGATGTCACACAGTGCTACCCCAGTGGCTGCTGACTTTCAGTGGGGGACACTGCAAATGGCCTTGCTGGTCGACCTTGAGGAGCTGGTGGCTGGGAGTGTGAAATCGAGTGACGGTGTTTTTCATTTCTTCTTCTTCTCCTCTCTCCTCTCTCGCCTCACCTCTCCCTCTTCTTGGCGACCACTGGCTGGGCAGGCTGCATTTCTTGGGTGTGTGAAATGAGGAAGGCGCAAGTGTGGAGCTGTGGTGAGGGGAGGGCGGGAAAGCAATTCCTTGCGAACTCCACAGCCTCGCTCCCAGAGGCTGTAAGAAGCTACAACGCCACTTCAGGACGGACACTTCGGGTCGGATGCCTCCTCTATGCCACTCGGATAGTGTTACACAGTAAGTTAGTGCTGTGCTACAAATCTCCAGCCCCCAGCATGAGTTTTTGCCTGGTAGCTTTCAGCAGCCGTAAACCCGAGGCCGCAGTGACATTGGCAGGTTTCTATCGATGTCCAATTTCTAGGCCTGTGTGTCTCAGAGAGGACTCTTCAATCTGATTGGTTGAAGAGCCTCACTGTTTCTTTGCTTGCTAACACACACCTCAGATCCTCTGTAGAGGGCGCTGTGCTGGATCAGATACTGGATTAGAGCAGCTCTCAGCGAGGTGAATGGCGAGCACCGGCCCTTTGTTGCTGACGGCAAAATCCGGGCCATTGCATTGTGTTAAACATTGGTGGTCAGAGTGCTAAAACAGTGGAATGTTTGGAAATCTCTTCTTGCAGTTCTCTGGCTGTCCAGGGGTGTCACTATACACAAACATCAAACGGCAGCAACAACAGAAAGACAGATAATGGTTCAGGTGAGACATGGAAGAGGCAAAGGAATTGGAAAAACACATATACTGAACAATTTGGAAAGAATGTATTTAAGAGCAGAGTCGTAAAAATGCACTATTTGAGGAATGGACACTAAGAAAAACAAAGAACAGAAGTGGGTCGGGAGAAACAGACATAGAAGTTACAATGTGGAAACAGCCCTTTCGGCCCAACAAGTCCGTGTTGATGTTTATCTTCCACGAGCAGTAGTCCTAATCCCATGTGCTCACATCCCTTTATTCCCTTTTCACTCAACTACCTATTTATCCTATATTACAACAGTGACTACATTTCAAAAGCACTTCATTGGCTGTAAAGTGCTTTGGGATATTCTGAGGTTATAGAATCATAGAATCATAGAATGGTTACAGCACAGAAGGAGGCCATTCGGCCCATCGAGCCTGTGCCGGCTCTCTGCAAGAACACTTCAGCTAGTCTCACCCCCCGCCCTTTCCCCGTAGCCCTGCAAAATTTTTCCTTCAGGTACTTATCCAATTCCCCTTTGAAAGCCACGATTAATTCTGCCTCCACCACCCTTTCAGGCAGTGCATTCCAGATCCTAACCACTCACTGCGTAAAAAAGTTTTTCCTCATGTCGCCTTTTGTTCTTCAGCCAATCACCTTAAATCTGTGTCCTCTGGTTCTCAACCCTTCTGCCAATGGGAACAGTTTCTCTCTATCTACTCTGTCTAGACCCCTCATGATTTTGAACACCTCTATCAAATCTCCTCTCAACCTTCTCTGCTCTAAGGAGAACAACCCCAGCTTCGCCAGTCTATCCACGTAACTGAAGTCCCTCATCCCAGGAAACATTCTTGTACATCTTTTCTGCACCCTCTCTAAGGCCTTCACATCCTTCCTAAAGTGCGGTGCCCAGAATTGGACACAATACTCCAGTTGCGGTCGGATCAATGTTTTATAAAGCTTCATCATAACTTCCTTGCTTTTGTACTCTATGCCTCTATTTATGAGGCCCAGGATCCCGTATACTTTTTTAACCACTTTTTCAACCTGCCCTGCCACCTTCAATGATTTGTGCACATACACCCCCAGGTCTCTCTGTTCATGCACCCACTTTAGAATTGTACTCTTTAGTTTATATTGCCTCTCCTTGTTCTTCCTACCAAAATGTATCACTTCGCACTTTTCTGCGTTAAATTTCATCTGCCACGTGTCCGCCCATTCCACCAGCCTGTGTATGTCCTCTTGAAATCTATCAATATCCTCCTCACTGTTCACTATACTTCCAAGTTTTGTGTCATCTGCAAATTTTGAAATTGTACCCTGAACACCCAAGTCCAAGTCATTAATATATATCAAGAAAAGCAGTGGTCCTAGTACCGACCCCTGGGGAGCACCACTGTATACCTTCCTCCAGTCTGAAAAACAACCGTTCACCACTACTCTCTGTTTCCTGTCACTTAGCCAATTTCGTATCCATGCTGCCACTGTCCCTTTTCTTCCATGGGCTTCAACTTTGCTGGCAAGCCTATTATGCTTTTTGGAAGTCCATGTACACCACATCAACCACACTGCCCTTATCAACCCTCTCTGTCACCTCTTTAAAAAACTCAATCAAGTTAGTTAAACACGATTTGCCTTTAACAAATCCGTGCTGGCTTTCCTTAATTAATCCACACTTGTCCAAGTGACTGTTGTGGATTAATTAAGGTTGTGAAAGGCATTATCTAAATGCAAGTCTTTCTTTCCTTCTTTTATTCTTAAATGTCGAGCAGTGTCAATGTTTCTGTCCTGCACTCTCAAATGAATTTGCACTCAGAGACCACTTACCCTCTCTCACAACACACTTTCATGCAACAGATGGTGGAGGGCACAAAAACAGAGGGGCACAGTGAAACCAGCCACACAGAAATTCAAAGCCCAGCTCGCAAACAGTACTGCCAGCAGAAACATCCAATTTGCAAAGTCCTGTACCCCAGTAGACAGATGGCTGGAGCATAGGAGGTGCTGTTTGAGGAGCTCAGGTACTTTCTATCATCTTCTTAAATGTGTTCTACTTACAGGCCAAGGATGCGCACAACCACAGGGAGAGAGAACCAGGACTGGCGGGAAACCAGCATGTGTTAACAGCTCAACCAATCTGGGGAGATGGCCCCCTTGTTCTTTTCAGACCAGAGTATGTGGAAGGGATTAATCCATGGCTCTGTGCCGCTGGCAGAGCCTTGCAAAACTTACCCTTTGAAGTAACTCATTTCATGAAGCACTTTAAGACATTTTGACATTATAAGGAGCTCTACAAGTGCAAGTAGTATCATATTTTGTTCCAATGGGGCCTTTACACGATGTTAAAGATTCCTAACAGAGGGGCCTGGTCAGTATTGGAAGGCAATTTGAATGTGTAGGACTTCATGTTCAAGCCTGATCCTGGTATCCACACATGTACACTTTCCAACAAGATCACTGGATAATGTTTAGGAATGGGAACCCTGCATCATTCTGAGGCAATGAGGTCAAATGTAACAGCCCAGCAGAATTTGGACTTGTCTGGCCAATTTAAAAGTGTCAACTTGTCTATTTATTCAAATTTTGAGTTTGTAAAAGTTACCAATCTGAGTTATCTTGACGTAACCTACAGTTAAACTACAGATTCTGTGTGGGTGCAATGTCAGCGGCAGGACAAGTTGATGCAAAATCTGCAGCAACTGCCCTTCAAAGTACTGTACCCACCCTGGGTGGATTACAGTGGGAAGGTTTAATTATCTGCCAACTGGTTTAATATGTGCATTACCCTCCAAGCCGGAAAAATGCAGAACAGCAGAAATGCTCGATTCAGATCAAATGAAACCTTGTCTACGATTTTAGAGATTTTACTGGCTGTTTATATATTTGCTTACTTATTGCAGCAGAGCTGAGGTAGATCAACTATGTACGGAATTTGGCTTGTGCAAATGCCATGCCCACTGAGTTAAAAAGCAATTAGGCAGAGAAAAGCTGCACCAGCTTTACAGTTTCCAATGCTTTTAACAGATTTAAAGTTGCAGTGCAGATGTTAGTGGAAGTCCAATAGATCAATATAGAAGGGAGAGGGTTAAAATGCATTGCTCCAATTTTTTGCTTTCAATTTGCTGTTATTGATTTCTACATGAATTGTTCGGGTAAATTCACTCCCAACGCGGAGCCATGATTGAAGGCAGTGCAGGTTGAAGAACTGACACTGCAGTATTGTAGCTGTCATTTGACCCGCACTCCCTTCAAACACTGTTCTCTGTTTGGGATGATGTGGAGATGCCGGTGTTGGACTGGGGTGGACAAATGTGAGAAGTCGCACAACACCAGGTTATAGTCCAACAGCTTTATTTAAATCACAAGCTTTCAGAGCTCTGCTCCTTCATCAGGTGAAGTGAAGAGATGCATGGGTTGGTGAAATTGCAAAGCTGTTTAGGTCTATTGTTAGATGATTACTCTCTCACCTATAGCCACCAAACTCTCTCTACATCACACACAATAGCAAAATACTGCGGATGCTGGAAATCTGAAATAACAACAGAAAATGCTGGAAACACTCAGCAGGTCAGGCAGCATCGAGGAGAGAGAAACTGATCATTCCTTTTGTTCCCTCCTCCCTTCCCTCCCCTTTCCCTGCCTCTGCACCCGCTTAAAACCTGTTACATCCCTAACTTTTTCCAGTTCTGACGAAGGGTCATAGACCTGAAACGTTAACTCTGTTTCTCTCTCCAAGGATGCTGCCTGGCCTGCTGAGTGTTTCCAGCATTGTCTGTTGTTGTTTTTCTCTCCATCACAATCTTTTCATGTGTCGATCTTGTCAGCATGACAGTAACCATCGAAAAGAATAGTCATTGCTCCTCTGAATTTTCCTCTCTTTTTCCTTCTAAGCTCCAAAGTAAAAAATTATACACTTAGGAATAAGAAGTGACGGTAAATGGTCCTTTGTGCCCAAAGGACAATAAAGAATAAGAATAATGTGGAATAAGTCACAGTACTAGGGAGAGGGATTGAAATAGACAGAACTGGAAAAAGTTAGGGATGTAACAGGTTTTAAGCGGGTGCAGAGGCAGGGAAAGGGGAGGGAAGGGAGGAGGGAACAAAAGGGATGATCAGTTTCTCTCTCCACAGGTGCTGCCTGACCTGCTGAGTGTTTCAAGCATTTTCTGCTTCTATTCCCTTTCTAGGAAGGATGCTTTCAACCGAGCTAAAAGCTGGTTTGCTTGACTCTCCAAGGCCTTGAAACTGGCCTTAAACAGTTCTCTTGTCGGAATACAATACAGTATGTTGGGGGCAACAGAAGCAGGATTGGTGGGAAGTCTGGCAGGTGACGTCATCCCGCCAGGTCTGCCTCTATTTTCCTGAAGTCCAGCTGCAAGGGGGCAGACACAAGAACCACCTACTCCCGTCCCCACAGGAAATCCCAGTACATCATGGAATGGGGTGGAGATGCAGCATAATCGGGTTCAACCCAATTTCCGCCCCGCTATTCCTCGCTCACCCTGATAGCACTGCCAGTTCGTTCCTGTCGCCGAGAAAGTTTAGGGCTTGTGAATTCCTATTATTGATCACAGTTCTCAGCTATAATTGGAAGTTGCCCATGGCTGTGCCGAGCAACACAAACAGGACCATCCCTGAATACTCTCGGTGCTGTTATGACATAAACATTATTTAGTCATGGATGAGCAGTCTAGATAATGCAGTAGGATAGTGATTTGTCTTTTCACCTCTGGAACCTGGTATGATCCTAGCCTGAACTTAATGTCTCCTTTCTTTCTCCCTCCCTCTCACTCTTTCTCTCCTTCTCTGGCAGTTGTCCAAGGGAAAATTAGTATAGCCAGATTAAACCCAATTTATCGTGGCGTCAAATGGCAATATAAATTACCCGTAATTGGCACAGATTGGCTAGTCTCACTCAGAACCCAAAATGGCAGCTGAGTGGGAAATGGGGCTTTATCTTAGGCTGGGTTGAGTTGGGGGGGGGTGGTGGTGGTGCTGGTGGGGTGGGGGGGGGGTTTGTGCGGCGGGAAGAGGGGAGGTGGAGGGGGTCCACTTTTGAGTTTGGGGATAAGGCACATTGTTGGGGTAGCTTTATTCTGCATCCAGGTGTGACATTCCTGGCCAGGGAGCATTTGAAAGCTAACGGTGGACATGAAAATAAATTGTTGCAGTGTACTTTTAACAAAATAAGAATCAGGAACCTTTCCCAGTAAGTTGGTCAGTTTAACATGGCAAACCTGCAGCAGTGGAGGGCACAGCGCGTAACCACACAAATCATTGTTAAAAACATAATTGGATCTGACTTGTTATTATGCAAAAATCAGAATTAAGGGACTCAGGTCAGTTTAATTGGCACCCTTTCCCTTCCTCCCAGGGCTGTATTCGAGTAGGAAGTACACAGTACTGCTGATTGTTCCTGAAACTGAGAGAGAAAAACATGACCTCTTTTCACACTGACCAAATGGGACACTGAACTGCCTCAGGAGTGACAGTTCTCTTTGAGGCGTGTTTGCTGGCCATTATTGTTTTTGCTGATGTTTGCATCGCTCGGGGCAGCAGGATGTGTTCCTACAATGAAACCGTTTCACTATTATGTTATGGATATTATGATTTTTTTTTAAAATTGCATACAAAACTCTTGTGACAGCACTTTAACTCAGCACCATCTTAATAAATTGAGCATGCCTGGACACATGAAAATCATGGCAAAATACCAACTACCTGCTGATAATAAACCTCTGACAAAGGCACTTTCGTAATTGAATTAAAACTAAGGGCAAAAATAACACAAAGGACAAATAAGCCACGGGAAGCGCATTCAATATAGAGTATTTCCCCATGTTAAAAAAAAGAGCAATGTAACTGTCCTTATGTTGATGTCTTTACCTACCTAGAATCATAGAATCATAGAAATTTACAGCACAGAAGGAGGCCATTCGGCCCATCTTGTCCATGCTGGCTGACAAAGAGCTATCCAGCCTAAACCCACTGTCCACATTTGGTCCGTAGCCTTGTAGGTTACGGCACTTCAAGTGCATATCCAAGTACTTTTTAAATGTGATGAGGGTTTCTGCCTCTACCACCCTTTCAGGCAGTGAGTTCCAGAGCCCCCACCACCCTCTGGGTGAAAAAAGTTCTCCTCAAATCCCCTCTAAACCTCCGACTAATTACTTTAAATCTATGCCCCCTGGTTATTGATCCTTCTGCTAAGGGAAATAGGTCCTTCCTATCCACTCTATCTAGACCCCTCATAATTTTATACACCTCAATTAGGTCTCCCCTCAGCCTCCTCTGTTCCAAAGAAAACAACCCCAGCCTCTCCAATCTTTCCTCATAGCTAAAATTCCCCAGCCCAGGCAACATCCTCGTAAATCTCCTCTGCACCCCCTCTAGTACAATCACCTCCTTCCTGTAATGTGGTGACCAGAACTGCACGGAGTATTCTAGCTGCGGCCTAACTAGTGTTTTATACAATTCAAGCATAACCTCCCTGCTCTTATATTCTATGCCTCAGCTAATAAAGGCAAGTATCCCGTATGCCTTCTTAACCACCTTATCTACCTGTCCTGCTACTTTCAGGGATCTGTGGACATGCACTCCAAGGTCTCTCTGATCTTCTGCACTTCTCAGTATCCTACCATTTATAGTGTATTCTCTTGCCTTTATAGCCATCCCCAAATGCATTACCTCACACTTCTTCAGACTGAATTCTATTTGCCACTGTTCTGCCCACCTGACCAGCCCATTGATATCTTCCTGCAGTCTGCAGCTTTCTTTTTCATTATCAACCACACGGCCAATTTTTGTATAATCTGCAAACTTCTTAGTCCTACTTCCTACATTGAAGTCCAAATCATTGATATATACCACAAAAAGCAAAGGACCCAGTACTGAGCCCTGCGGAACCCCACTGGAAACAGCTTTCCAGTCACAAAAACACCCTTCGACCATTACCCTTTGTTTCCTGCCTCTGAGCCAATTTTGGATCCAACTTGCCACTTTGCCTTGGATCCCATGGGCTTTTACTTTCGTGACCAGTCTGCCATGTGGGACCTTATCAAAAGCCTTGCTAAAATCCATATAGACTACATCAAACGCACTACCTCATCGACCCTCCTTGTTACCTCCTCAAAAAATGCAATCAAGTTAGTCAGACACGACCTTCCCTTAACAAATCCATGTTGACTGTCCCTGATTAATCCGTGTCTTTTTAAATGAAGATTTATCCTGTCCCTCAGAATTTTTCCCAATAATTTTCCCACCACCGAGGTTAGGCTGACTGGCCTGTAATTACTCGGTCTATCCCTTTCTCCCTTTTTAAATAACGGTACCACGTTAGCAGTCCTCCAGTCCTCTGGCACCACACCTGTAGCCAGAGAGGATTGGAAAATGATGGTCAGAGTTAAGAAATGATAGAGGTGCCATTACAGATGTATTCTATAGGCCATCAATTAGTAGGGAGGATATAGAGGAGCAAATTTTGCAGGGAAATTACAGAGCGGTGCAAGAACTATAAAGAAGTGATAATGAGGGACTTCAACTATCTTAATATAGACTGGGATAGTAATAATGTAAAGGGCAGAGAGGGGGAAGAATTTTGGGTGTGTTCAGGAGAACGTTCTTGATCAGTATGTTTCTGGCCAAATGAGGAAGGAGGCATTGCTGGATCTGTTTCTGGAGAATGAGGTGGGTCAAGTGGAGCAAGTGTCATTCAGGGAACATTTAGGGAACAGTGATCATAGTATCATAAGGTTTAGACTAGCTATGGAAAAGGACAGGGAACAATCTAGAGTAAAAATGCTTAATTGGAGGAAGGCCAATTTCAGTGGGTTGAGAATGGATCTGGCCCAGGTAAAGTAGAATCAAAGATTGGCAGGCAAAACTGTAATCGAACAATTGGCTGCCTTTAAAGAGAGATGGTTCAGGTACAGTCGAGGTACATTCCCACGAGGGGGAAAGGTAGGGCAACCAAAGTCAGAGCTCCCTGGATGACAAAAGAGATAGAGAGTAAGATGAAGCAGAAAAAGAGCACATATGACAGATATCAGGTTGAGAATACAAGTGAGAATCAGGCTGAATACAGAAAGTTCAGAGGGGATGTGAAAAAGAAAATAAGAGGGGCAAAGAGCGAGTATGAGAATAGATTGGCAGCTAACATAAAAGGGAATCCAAAAGTCTTCTATAGGCATATAAATAGTAAACGGGTAGTAAGAGGTAGGGTTGGGGCCAATTAGGGACCAAAAAGGAGACCTACACATGGAGGCTGCGGGCATGGCTGAGGTGCTAAATAAGTACTTTGCATCTGTCTTCACCAAGGAAGAAGATGCTGCCAAAGTCATAGTGAAAGAGGAGGTAGTGGAGATACTGAATGGGATAAGAATTGATAAAGAGGAGGCACTGGAAAGGCTGGCTGTACTTAAAGTAGATAAGTCACCAGGACCAGATGGGATGCATCCTAAGATGCTGAGGAAAGTTAAGGTGGAAATTGCGGAAGTACTGGCCATAATCTTCCAATCCTCCTTAGATACAGGGGTGGTGGCAGAGGACTGGAGAATTGCAAATGTTACACCCTTGTTCAAAAAAGGATGTAAGGATAAACCCAGCAACTACAGGCCAGTCAGTAGTGGGGAAGCTTATAGAAACGATAATCAGGGACAAAATTAACAGTTACTTGGACAAATGCATGGACTCGATGGGCTGAATGTCCTCCTTCTGTGCCGTTATGACTCTATGTGGATTAATTAAGGAAAGCCAGCACGGATTTATTAAAGGCAAATCGTGTTTAACTAACTTGATCGAGTTTTTTGATGAGGTAACAGAGAGGGTTGATGAGGGCAATGCTGTTGATGTAGTGTACATGGACTTCCAAAAGGCATTTGATAAAGTGCCACATAATAGGCTTGCCAGAAAAGTTGAAGCCCATGGAAGAAAAGGGACAGTGGCAGCATGGATACGAAATTGGCTAAGTGACAGGAAACAGAGAGTAGTGGTGAACGGTTATTTTTCAGACTGAAGGAAGGTATACAGTGGTGCTCCCCAGGGGTCGGTACTAGGACCACTGCTTTTCTTGATATATATTAATGACTTGGACTTGGGTGTACAGGGTACAATTTCAAAATTTGCAGATGACACAAAACTTGGAAGTATAGTGAACAGTGAGGAGGATAGTGATAGACTTCAAGAAGACATAGACAGGCTGGTGGAATGGGCGGACACGTGGCAGATGAAATTTAACGCAGAAAAGTGCGAAGTGATACATTTTGGTAGGAAGAACAAGGAGAGGACATATAAACTAAAGGGTACAATTCTAAGGGGATGCATGAACAGAGAGACCTGCACAAATCGTTGAAGGTGGCAGGGCAGGTTGAGAAAGCGGTTAAAAAAACTTATGCGATCCTGGGCTTCATAAATAGAGGCATAGAGTACAAAAGCAAGGAAGTTATGATGAACCTTTATAAAACTCTGGTTCAGCCACAGCTGGAGTATTGTGTCCAATTCTGGGCACCGCACTTTAGGAAGGATGTGATGAAGGCCTTAGAGAGGGTGCAGAAAAGATTTACAAGAATGGTTCCAGGGATGAGGGACTTCAGTTACGTGGATAGACTAGAGAAGCTGGGGTTGTTCTCCTCAGAGCAGAGAAGGTTGAGAGGAGATTTGATAGAGGTGTTCAAAATCATGAGGGGTCTAGACAGAGTAGACAGAGATAAACTGTTCCCATTGGCAGAAGGGTCGAGAACCAGAGGACACAGATTTAAGATGATTGACAAAAGAACCAAAGGTGACATGAGGAAAAACTTTTTATCGCAGCGAGTGGTTAGGATCTGGAATTCACTGCCTGAAAGGCAGATTCAATCGTGGCTTTCAAAAGCGAGTTGGGTATGTATCTGAAGGAAAGAAATTTGCAGGGCTGTGCAGAAGGCTGGTGGAGCGGGACTAGCTGAAGTACTCTTGCAGAGAGTCGGCACAGGCTCGACTGGCCGAATGGCCTTCTTCTGTGCTGTAACCATTCTGTGATTCTGTGATTCTAGTCTTTTGTCACCCTTCTTTACATATGTTCGTACGTATCTCTGTTTTAGTTATTCATCTTCTCTTCCATGGAAATCCCCATTTTATGTCTACAATCATGTCTGGACTCACGGGGGTAATTTTGACTTTGTGCAATAGTGCAAAATGGACGATATAAGAATCATAGAATAGTACAGCACAGAAGGAGGCCCATCGAGTCTGTGCCAGCTCTTTCGAAGTGCAAACTAGTTAGTCCCACTCCCCTGTTCTTTCCCCATATTCCTGCAATTTTTTCTCCTTCAAGTATTTATCCAATTCCCTTTTGAAGGCTACTATTGAATCTGTATCCACCATCCAATCAGGCAGTGCATTCCAATTCCTAACCACTCGTTGCGTAAAAATAGTTTTTCCTCATGTCGCCGCTAGTTCTTTTGTCAATCACCTTAAATCTGTGCCCTCTCATTATCGACCCTTCAGCCATTGGAAACAATTTCTCTTTATTTATTCTATCTAAACCCTTCATGATTTTAAACACCTCTATCAAATCTTCTCTTAGCCGTCTCTGCTCCAAGAAAAACAATCCCAGCTTCTCGAGTCTATCCATATAACTGTAATCCCTCATCCCTGGAACCATTCTAGTAAATCTCTTTTGTACCCTCTCCAATGCCTTCACGTCCTTCCTAAAGTGTGGTGCCCAGTATTGGACACAATACTCCAGCTGGTTCTGAAATAATGTTTTCTATAGGTTTAGCATAACTTCCTGGCTTTTGTACTTTATGCCTTTATTTATAAAGCCCAGGATCCCATTTGCTTGAGTAACTGTTTTGTTAACCTGCCCAGGTTTTTGTCCACAAAAAGCAGGACAAATCCAATCCAGCCAATTACCACCCCATCAGTCTACTCTCAATCATCAGCAAAGTGATGGAAGATGTCATCAACAGTGCTATCAAGCGGCACTTACTCACCAATAACCTGCTCACTGATGCGCAGTTTGGGTTCCGCCAAGACCACTCGGCTCCCGACCTCATTACAGCCTTGGTCCAAACATGGATAAAGGAGCTGAATTCCAGAGGTGAGGTGAGAGTGACTGCCCTTGACATCAAGGCAGCATTTGACCGAGTGTGGCATCAAGGAGCCATAGTAAAACTGAAGTCAATGGGAATCGGGGGGAAAACTCTCCACTGGCTGGAGTCATACCTAGCACAAAGGAAGATGGTTGTGGTGATTGAAGGTCAATCATCACAGCCCCAGGACATCGCTGCAGGAGTTCCTCAGGGCAGTGTCCTAGGCCCAACCATCTTCAGCTGCTTCATCAATGACCTTCCCTCCAACAGAAGGTCAGAAATGGCGATGTTTGCTGATGGCTGCACAGTGTTCAGTGCCATTCACAACTCCTCAGATAATGAAGCAGTCCATGCCCGCATGCAACAAGACCTGGACGACGTTCAGGCTTGGGCTGATAAGTGGCAGGTAACATTCGCGCCACAGAACTGCCAGGCAAAGATTATATCCAACAAGCGAGAGTCTAACCACCGCCCCTTGACATTCAATGGCATTACCATCGCCAAATCCCCCACCATCAACATCCTGAGGGTTACCATTGACTAGAAACTTAACTGGACCAGCCACATAAATACTGTGGCAACAAGAGCAGGTCAGAGGCTAGGTATTCTGCGTCAAGTGTCTCACCTTCTGACTCCCCAAAGCCTTTCCACCATCTACAAGGCACAAGTAAAGAGTGTGATGGAATACTCTCCACTTGCCTGGATGAGTGCAGCTCCAACAACACTCAAGAAGCTCGACACCATCCAGGACAAAGCAGCCCGCTTGATTGGCACCCCATCCACCACCTTAAACATTCACTCCTTCCACCACCGGCGTACCGTGGCTGCAGTGTGTACCATCTACAAGATGCACAGCAGCAACTCGCCAAGTCTTCTTTGGCAACACCTCCCAAACCTGCGACCTCTACCACCTAGAAGGACAAGGGCAGCAGGCGCATGGGAACACCACCACCTCCAAGCTCCCCTCCAAGTCACACACCATCCTGACTTAGAAGTATATCGCCGATCCTTCATCGTCGCTGGGTCAAAATCCTGGAACTCTCTACCTGACAGCACTATGGGAGTACCTTCACCGCACGGACTGCAGCGGTTCAAGAAGGCGGCTCACCACCACCTTCTCAAGGGCAATTAGGGATGGGCAATAAATGCTGGCCTTGCCAGCGACGCCCACATCCCATAAACGAATTTTAAAAAACCTGTCCTGCCACCTTCAAAGATTTGTGCACAAACACCCCCAGGTCTCTCTGTTTTTGCCCCCTTTAAAATTGTACCATTTAGTGTGTATGGTCTCTCCTCATTCTTCCTACCAAAATGTATCACCTCACACTTCTCAGTGCTAAATTTCATCTGCCGTGGTCCGCCTATTCCACCAGCCTGTCTATGTCTTCTTGAAGTGTGTTACTATCTTCCTCACTGTTTACTGCACTTCCAAGTTTTGTGTCATCTGCAAATTTTTAAATTGTGTCCTGTACCCCCAAGTTCAAGTCATTAATATGTATCAAAAACAGCAGTGGTCCTAGTACTGAACCTTGGGGAACTCCACTCTATACCTCCCTCCACTCCGAAAAACAGCCATTCACCACAACTCTCTGTTTTCTGTCCCTTAGCTAATTTTGTATTCATGCTGCTACTGCCCCTTTTATCCCATGGGGTTCAATTTTGCTAACCAGCCTAATATGTGGTACTGTATCAAACGCCTTTTGAAAGTCCATATACACAACATCAAAAAACACTGCCCTCATCCACCCTCTCTGTTACCTTATCAAAAAACTCAGATCAAGTTAGTCAAACATGTTTTGCCCTTAACAGATCTGTGCTGGCTCTCCTTTATTAGTCCATGCTTGTCCAAGTGGCTGTTAATTTTCTCCTGGATTATTGTTTCTAAAAGTTTCCCCACCACCGCCGCTAAACTGACTGGCCTGTAATTGCCAGGTTTATCCTTCTCTCCTTTTTTGAACAATTTGCAATCCTCCAGTCCTTTGGCACCTGCCCAATAGTGAATTATTTTCCCGTTATACATCCCGATTTTCATTTCTATTGAAGGAGAGATGTATAATGGCCGACTGATCCAATATTGCCCGTTTTACACTATTGCACGAAGTCAAACTGACCTCCACTCTGATGATAAACCAGAACTAAAGTGGATTGTGTAATAGTCTGCAGAGCAGCAGAGATTGGTCACAAGGAGCCAAAATGTATCTGAATTTACATCAACAACGCACCCCCTCATTACTACCAATGCATCTGTTACGCCAGTCAATAGCTCAGTTCTGTCTCTTTGAGGCAAAATTACATCACTGGTGTTTAGAGGGCTAGAATCAAGCTTTTACAATAATAACAGTTCTCTAGATGGCTGAAGCTGAATGTAAACTCCCTGCTGATGACTCCTACCTCCGTTCAGACCAGGACCTCTCTACCGAACACCAAACCATTAGTTTCCAGACAGATACTGATCTCATCTCTTCCGGAGATGTTGTAATGGAACACAGATTGTTTCAGCTTGCTCCTGTTCCACCAAAGTAATTTCCTCTTAAGGGGAGGGGAGTGAGGACATCGGGGTTGCGATCGGGGCAGGGGGGAGGCCGAAGGCTTCCTTGTGCATTCCTGCTCCTCCTGGCCCACAAGGAATGCTAAAAGGAGCTGATCTTCAGCACTTACTTTAGCTGGTCGGCACCTCCTGCCTTGGATCTGCTGCTGGAATTCCACAGCGCGGGCCTCCCCCTGACTTACTGCTAAATTTAAGTTGTGGCGCCAATGATGTCATCGGGCTGTGACTTTTAATGTTAATTAGGCCCCCATCTGCCTTTTGCGGAGCATTGTCGATGGCCTGATTTGTGTTAGTAAAATTTTAAATGTGTGGGAATGGGGTTGGGTTGGTCGATCCCGATATTTTAACCCCACCCTGACCCTCTATTGCCCCATGGGAGGTTGGGAAGGTGTTAAAATCGAGGCCAAGTTCTCTTTTAACTCTACTCAGGTCAACCAAATAAAAGGCGTCACGATGGAAACCCCAATGTGTCGCAGCTATGCCTGTCTTTTCGTAGGATATATGGAACAATCTTTGTTCCAATCCTACTCAAGAGGCCCCTCTCTGGCCACTTCCTCCCTTGCCTGTGTTGGTGCTGCTTCCTGCTCGCTCTGATACTGAGTATTTCGCTAATTATGCTTCCATTTTCCACCCAATTCTCGCCTTTACATGGTCCATCTCTGACTTGTCTTTTCTTTCTGGACTTCTCTCTCTATATCTGATGATGAGCTTTTCACAGACATCTATTAAAGTCCACGGACACCCACCATCACCTGGATTATGCTTTTTACCGCTCCATTCTTGTGAAGTCTCCCTCCCTTTTTCCCAGTTTCTCCATCTCCATTTCATCTGCCCTGATGACTCTAGCTTCTGCATCAGAGCTTCTGAAATGTCCTCCTTTTTCCTCTGTCAAAGACTTCCTTCCACAGTGGTCAACAGGACTGACCCATTTCCAGTGCATCTGCTCTCACCTCCTGCCCCCCCTTGCACAACCGTGATGGGACCCCTTACACCGAACTCCCACCAGATATTCTAGTGCAAAAGTGTGGCTGGGCACATCAGCAAAACAAATCCCATCACAAATTCCGCCCCTGCCTACCCAGAAACCATTTGTTTGAGGCCATGAAATTTTAGCCCCCTCGATTTCTAAATACATGAGTGTGTCTCCCTATCTTTACTCTTAAAGAGAACTCCCCTTGGGTTAACCCACTAGCAGATTAGCCCACAGTGAGAAAAGGGTGAGACACTAGACCAAGTAAGAACTAATGGGGTAAATGTACTGTTTATAGTTAAAAGCAAGGAGTTGGAAACATGTTAGATGTACTGAAATTCTTATACATAAGATCAGAAGGGAAGCTATTCAGCAGGGATGAACCGGGAGTGTTGGAGCAGGACGATCCAGATTAATTTTGAAGTTTATGTGTATAATAGGCCAAAAAAAACCACCGCCAGATAGAAAACAGGTAATCACTAGGGTACAATAGCAATAAAAAACAACTTGGAAGATTGAAAAAAATCAATGAGGCAAGAAGCGTGTTGAATTTAATTATTGTGCACTACTGATGGAACAGTGCTTTCCTGCTGTGGATTGATAGAATTTCACTGAGGAGACGTGTGATTGTTACTGAAGAGCATGGAAAAAAGCAGAGGAACCCAATTAATGTTCTTGCAACTCATCTGATAATCACTTTTGCTTGCGCTGGGCAATGAAACCAGACATTGTAGACCATATAAAATACTTAAAAAAAAAGAAATTCTGGTTCATGTTTACATGAATGGAAGCTGACAGTAAATAGAGTGGAATGAATTGACGAAGAGAAGTTGACACTGAACAGAACACTTCATGTTATCATTTATTAAAACAAAGCCAGAAGGCCGCAAGCCAAATAATTAAAGGCCAGCCTAATTTCTGTCAGAAGAAGTAACTTTTGAACAGACATTTCCAATTTTGACCGCAGCCAACATTTGTCTGACCAGGGTTCCTGGAGCCCATTTTAAAATGAGATGTTATCTGTGGGAATTAAGGGAAATTGAATCCCATTTGACTAGTGATTGATGACTTGAGGTTTGCAAACCATTGTTATTTTTGCTGTGACTGAAGCCGAGGGCTTTGCCCATCAGTGTGAGGGATTAAAACTGCGACTGAGAACTAGGGAGAAAACGTTTGGAGATCTAACGTTCCAAGGGATAGTTGCTTGGGCTCCCTGCTTTAAAAGAAACCACACAAGTCTATTTGGTGTATGTATGATAATTTCATGCTCATCGGGAGCGTACTCTTAAGTAGTGTTTATTAAAGGTGAATTGCAATATAGTTTAGAAAAAAGGTGCTGCTTCACACATTAAAAATTGCAGGGGCAAATAAGATTTCATTTGAACTAGTCAACTGGCCATTGCTAAACAGGTGAGCACTGGGGACTTGGGGAAACAGTCATGGTGAGTCTGAAAGAGCCCATTTAAAATGTTGGCCTGCTGCTACCAAGTGGTGTGCAGCAGGAAACAGTTGTGACTGCATATTACAGCCCCGTTGCCAAAATAAATAATTACAGTACTTAGAAACATGAGCAAATGCATTAACAAAATAAATTTGTTTCATTAAAGGAGCTAAACGATGCAGTTATTTTTGTTAAAATGTGACGAAAGCTTTCATCCCCCAGTTTTCACAGGCTGGCACCAGCACTGAGGTCAGCATTGGGTCCTACTGCTGTGTTGTTAAGGTGACCGTAACAGGCTGCAGAAGCAACAAACTGATGTCTTATATTCTTGCTGTTACTGTCCAGACACCTTTATGTCAAGAATATTCCTCCCTCAATTTCCTACCCTTTCCTCCTCTCCTGAAGGTGCTGACTAATGCTCTGGTTACACACAGGCGCTGGAAAACTTCTAGCACCTCACCCAAATGGCCTCCTGTCTCAGTCTAGCCGTTGAGTAATCAGCGAGTGTCAGCAGGCTATTTAACCACACCGGAGGTGGGTATCATAGCCAAGCCTGGAACCGCTGATCGTTGAACGTGCAGTGCACTGAAAGAGTGGAATTCAGGCTAGAGTTGGGGGAGAACGCAGTTTTCTATAGTACAAGTTAGATCAGCTGACTTTAGTCAGCCAGGGAAGTCTTGTGTGCTATTGCTGCTGCTTTCTCTGTGCCCACTGAAAGCAAGGACATGGCTGGACTCTGCATACACAAGGTATTAACCCCGCAATATGCTGCCACATCTGTAATGCAGCCTGCAAACCATAGGCCCACCTATCACTTCTTAAACCTTCTACTATCTGAAGCTGTACCTTCAACTTGATGGATGCAAAAGGTTTTGGGCTTCCTTTCACATACACAACTCTGGCATTTTAACCAGAGGACTCAGATTTAAAGTAATTGGCAAAAGAACCAGAGGCGAGATGAGGTGTTTTTTTTTTAATGCAGCGAGTTGTTGTGATCTGGAATGCACTGCCTGAAAGGGTGGTGGAAGCACATTCAGTAGTAACTTTCAAATGGGAATTGGATAAATACTTGAAGAGGAGAAAGTTGCAGGGCTATGGGGAAAGAGCAGGGGAGTGGGACTAATCGGATAGTTCTGTCAAAGAGCCGGCACAGGCACGATGGGCTGAATGGCCTCCTTCTGTGCTGTAAGCTTCTATGCTTTCTCACCACCTCACTATATGACTCCTAGAACTACTTTCATGCTCTCTGCTAATTCTTTGACACCAGATGAAATGTAGGTTGCTTACTTTTACCTTCTCATTCTCAAAGGGTCCTTTTGGTCTTGTTTCAAAGGAGAAGGCTTTGCACAAACATTAGCAGTGAACCCACACTGGCGGTGGATCAGCTAACCTGCCATGCTTCAGTTACTATGAGGAGCAGGGTCCTCCCACTGAGGGAGTAGGCGAGGAAGAGCTTGGTGGCTCCATGCCAGTCCAACAGGTAAGGATTTGCTTCAACTTTGTCTGCTTGCTAGTAGCTAACACTCAATCAGTGACTAACAGGAAGATTCATCTGACAAGTGACCTCCCTACTGTGCGCACAGCCATTAGCTGCATTCACTATGGTAACATATGATTCCTTTTCTTAGTGTAGGGGTGTCCCAAGATGAGGAAGCCAGCACAAGGGAGAGGGAGGGGGAGGAGGAGGAGAAAGCACTCCCATAACATCAGCACCCATCAAGCACTCCTCATCCCGCAAGCACCCAGCTCAGATACATCTATTTCAATGAGATTAGATAGTCCAGAGGGGGTGCCGGGTGAAGCACGAAGCACCAGTGAGGAGCAGCAGGTGGACGTAGTAACAGATGAGTAGCAACTGGAGGAAGCGAGGCTTTAGGCCACAAAGGCAGCTGCTCCAGGACCCACAGATTTGCACCTAACAGGAGCTGCATACCAAGCGTCACTCATTAATGAACAGAAGCTTTACATGCATCCCTGTGAGAGTCTTCAGATCTTCCCACATGGAATGTCAGAGAATGTACAGCCATGCTGCTGCGACATCTGTATCGGCATGAGATAGGGTTTTGGAAATCTGCAGGGAATGGCAAGTCCAGGGTATCCTGTGGCGGGGGGGCAACCAAGGACAGAGGGGTAAATGCTGATCCAGTTTGACTAGCCCACGCCTGCCACCATTGAGACCTTTGGTTCTAACTTACAGGAGTTTCTTACTTCTGGTCTACTGGGGTTATGGGATTAGCTTCAGAGGATCGTGATAGCTGATTTTGTGCTTTTTTATGCCAACCAAGGGTCTGTCCACACACAGATCCCTGGTCATCTGCAAGGGGCCGGCAGCAATTAGATTATAGCAGGAGGCCAATTGGATGAGAACGTCATCTATCAGGGTGAGGATCCATCTGCCCCTCCTAGCCAGCCCCTCAGATGTCTACAGAAGAGGCAGATAAGAGACAGGAGCAGCCAGCCAGTACAGACTGAGTTGTTGGCAAAAGAGACAGGGTTATCTCATGACCCAGCAGAAACAGGGCATTCGCCACAATCAGGAGATAGCCACTGAAAAGCAGCAGTGTGCCACCACACTTGCTGCTCCCACTGAGCTGACACTTAGAAGGAGCAGGAGATTAGAAAATAGACAACACATGTCCCACACTTTCACCAAGGGCAAACGGCAGGGAAGCAAACATTGATGCAGGGCCACAAATGCGAAGCTGAGAAATGATCTAATTGCACCTGTCCTGGAATACTTGGTGATGATATCTTGGCGAAAAGGAACGTATAACTGTTGGCATTTGGGTCAAACATATAGGGATGGTACCAAAGGCGGGGGGTGATTGACCCGGCATAGTTGTATGGAGCGAGTGGGGTGTGTGCAATGAAGCAAAATTTTCCCTGATGCTGTTGCAAAGGAAAGCTGTAAACTCGAGAGTCACACCTGTCACTTACCACACATCCTTAGAGACTGGCCTCAGAACCTGCATGGAGGTACAATGTTCCTCGAACAACCTTCCTTTCAGGTGAGTACCCATGAGGTTTGGGTCCCATGAAGCCTTCTCCTCGGCCTCCACTGGGAAGGTGACACATCTTCACCCACTTCCCAGTCTTCTGGCTCCCTTGTGCTGTGTGAATCACCTTGTGTCACATTCTCGCTAACACTATCTATCTAATTGTCCACGGGTGAAAGTTCTGTGCAGGAACTCATGAGTAAGTTTCAGTCTGCTTTCATCATCCTCTTTATCATGATCCTATTGGTCATCGCCAAAGTTGACCATAAGGTAGTCAAGTCTCTGTTCATCCTCCTCCTCTTCTTCATCATCATCTTCCTCCTCCTGTGCCTCCCCTCCCCCCATTGCTATAATGGGTTTGCAGAAAGGAGAGTATAAGCTAAGAATGGATGAGCATTATTTTCTTGGGTTAAGGATTTAGAGGATGGAGTGGAAGGTTGTGTCTGTATGGGGTTTCACAGGATGAGTGTAAGTACTCAGCCACTAACCTGGTGCTCAATGTCTCCCACAGTAAGAGCAGAAGGCCTTCCCATGAGTTCCACGACTTTTCCCTCATATGCCAGGTGGCCCGTATGACATTCCTGGCAGGCTTGCTGGCATGAACATCCAGGAGCCTGAACCTCCTTAATTCAATTTCATTGAGGCGGGCTTGGAGGGCTGAGTCAGAAAAATTCTGTGTTCTTCTTCTTGTGCCTTGGTGCAGTGTCCAACTGCTCTGTTTGGCTGCTTGCTCCAGAGGGGCTTGCTGTCGACATTCTTGGGAAGCATCGTAAAAAGATTGATGAGACGGGCGGTGAACTTACCTGAGAGTCAAGCGAGTCAAGCACTGCTCCTTCCTAACCTGATTGTCCCCCAGTCTGCTGCTAAAGTGTGCAGGCTGAACTGTCTTTCTAAAGGCTGCACTCCTATTTCCCTGCACTCCAGCAGCTTACACCCATTTTATTTGGGATTTATACTACTCCAGTGGGTATGTAAATAAGCTGACCCAGGAAACCCTCGTGTAAATACCTCTCCAGACCATAACTTGCATTACCGTGCGCGAATTAAGAACTTAAGAATATAAGAAATAGGAGAAGGAGTAGGCCAATCGGCCCCTCAAGCCTGCTCCGCCATTCAATAAGATCATGGCTGATCCAATCTTGGCCTCAACACCACTTCCCCGCTCTCTCCCCATACCCCTTGACTCCCCTGTAGTTCAAATGTCTGTCAATCTCCGCCTTGAATATATTCAATGACTCCGCCTCCACAGCTCTCTGGGGTAGAGAATTCCAAAGATTCACGACCCTCTGAGAGAAGAAATTCCTCCTCATCTCCGTCTTAAATGGGCAGGCTGAACTGTCTTTCTAAAGGCTGCACTCCTATTTCCCTGCACTCCAGGGAATTCACCCCCAAAATATTTCAGGTCATTCCTCTTGCACCCCCTCGTGGCCAGTTATAGAGTTGCATTGGCAGAGATCCAGGAGCTGCTGCCTCGCTGTCCTGTTAGCCATGGCTAGGGACTACAAAGAGGGGGAAAAAGGGGAGAATATAAATGAAATATCCTCATTTATTTTTGTTGCTGTGAGGTATCTCTTAGTATTTGCATGTTTACAGATAAATTGCAAATGAACAAATGTTTTCTCCTTACAGGTTACAATGATGCGGAGATGCCGGTGTTGGACTGGGGTGGACAAAAATGAGAAGTCGCACAACACCAGGTTATAGTCCAACAGTTTTATTTAAAATTACGAGCTTTCGGAGCTCCGCTCCTTCTTCAGGCTCAAAGTGGAGAGAATCTCCAAGAAGATCGCGCGTATTGACACAGACATCATATATGCTGTGTAATCGATTCCCTCACTGTACCTGTACCTGAAGAAGGAGCGGAGCTCCGAAAGCTCGTAATTTATAACCTGGTGTTGTGCGACTTCTCATGTAGGTTACAATGAGGCTGCAAAATGTTAGCAGTCCACAGGAGGTGCTGTGGATCCAGCACACAACTCTGTGGATTGCAGCCTTTTAGTTTCTTGCCTGCTTTCATTTCAAACTGCTTAGCCTGGCACTGTGACAAGTACAGCTGACTGATGAAACGAATTGTAAAGTAATTGCACCAGCAGGGTTTTAGAAGCTACAGTTCTGTCTGTTACAGTGTTAATTTCATTTTCCAAAGTTACTAGGTTTGGCTATTAACTTCTGGGCGGGCAGCAACATTTGAAAGGAGCCCTACTTTAGTGTGAGGGATAAACCTTACTGCAGTACAGAGATAAATATAGTGTTCAACCAACATAGCATGAGCCTGTTGTATGTTGAAGAAAATCAGAGTGGGCTGGCCTACCACATATTTAATATATTTTTTAAAGTTATAAATTATGGTTTTTTTAAGACAACCCAATGACATATTTTCTATAAACTTAATCCATCAGGATTCTACAGAAGCGTAACTGGTAATTACTGGTAATTACTATCTTGCGTGACTTGATCTTGGTCTTTCTGCGCTCTAAGCGGACTAAAAATTCAAGGTACCCACTTTCTCATGAATATAAACGCTATCAGAGGGTAATTTCAGAATATCATCAATAAAACTCTTAACCTCTCAGATGATTAAACGGTTTGGCTTTCAGGTGTTAGTCATACAAAGGGAATGTCTTTTATATGGTTGTTGATTTCTTCCAAACCAGCGGCGCCCCATTACTTTTGCTTGAACCAAGCTCCTTTGTGTCGTTTCTCCATGTATTTATTTTTCTCCCATAACTTAACGCAATGACCAAGAAGGGCAAAATACAAAAACGAAATCGCCGTGAAAATAAAAGCTCATACATGAAAAAACATTTGTTTCACAATATGTGAAAAAATATGGCAAACAGAACTCAATATTCTGTAACACATACTAAGAAAATATATAATACTGGTGAGTATGGAGGGTCACAATAGAATTCACCTCACAACAGAAATGACATTATGCCCCTGAAAATGGCCACGAATATAAAACTTTTCAACAGAACTAACTGATGGAAGAAAGTGTAAGAGCTAATTTAATGCGTCTCTTGATCAATTCTTCCAGTTCTGTTTTATTCTGTTGACTACTTTTATAGTCTTGGCCATTTGGTTTTGAGGAGCATAACATCATTTCCACTGTGGTTTTAATGTTTTGTTATGAGTCATTGCTATTTCTTGCAGACTTACTGATTTGCGTTTCACAATACTGAGCATTTCTGTGGAATTTTTCTCCACGTTGGTTTGTTCCCATATTCTTATCTTTAAAGAATTTTCCATTTTGAAAATGTTGGACGGTCACAGTACATCACTGTACTTTTCATGCTGTCTACAATATGGCTGGTAATGGTCTTCCACAGATTCCTGCAACTCCCGGGATTGTGTTTATTCCCATCTGGTTTCTGTAAAGACTCAGCGGGTCAAATATATCTCGGGCAGCAGCACAAAATAGGCATTAGTGCAGCTCGGGCAAAGTGTAAAACGGGCTGCTGATTCCCTATCGCCTACTTTGCACTACCGTTCAATCTCTTTCTCAGTCTCTGTCGAATTTGCTCTAATGATTCCAAATTCCACACCAGAACTTATAAAATGTCCTCCTTTCTCTTGTTTGCTTGGTATGATGGACCGTGCTCTTGACTGTGTCTGCCCCACTTCCCAGAGCTCGACTCTTATCCCCTCTCTCTCCTCTCGCAACAATGACAAGGCCCCTCTTGTCCTCAGCTTCTCTCCCCCCACCACCCCCCACTATTCTCCACAGTCGCTCGATCATTTTCTGCCACCTCCAACATGAACCAATCAACAAATGCATCTTCTCTTCCCCCTTCACTTTCTGCAAGGAACATTCCTTCTGGGATAGCCTTTTTCATTCTTCCACCACCATGACTTCCAGCTGCCCTTCCCCAGCACTTTCCTGTGCAGCTGTGGCAGATGCAGCAGCTGTTCATTCACCTCTTCCTACACTGCTTGTCCAGGGCTTCAAACATATAAGACAGGAATTTACATGTACTTGATCAATTTAATATACTGTATTCATTACTCTACACTGAGGAGACCAAACACAGGTTAGGCGACTGCTTTGCAGAACACCTCCACTCTGTCTGCAACTGTGACCCTGACCTCCTTGATACTCATCATTTCCATTCCTGCTCTCACCTCTATGGCCTCCGACACTGTTCAAACCGAGCTCAATGCTAACTTCAGGAACTTCCATCTGTCTCCTGGGCACTCTACAACTCTCTTGTCTGAATATTGACTTAAACAACTTGAGACCTTAGCTGTCTGGTGGGTGGGAGACAGATTGACATTTTAGACATGAACCCTTCACAGAACACAGTGCTGGCAGGGGGTTATGCTCCCAGACCTTGACCTGTCTGTTCACTTTTAGAGTGCTGGCACACCTGCTGTGTGTTTTCACAATTGACTCTTTTTACTTCACGTTTCCTATATTTTATTTTCTGTTTGCTTTAATCAGACCAAGTAAAGGGGTTTGCTTCTCTTCCAGTTTCTGGTTGCGATGAAGGGCCTGTGAAGGAGTATTTTTATGAACAATGAATCATGATATTGGCTTCCTGCTTTCTTGATATATTTCTCTGCTTCTCTGACCACTGCCCTCGGTGATTCACACTATCCACCCTTTCTGCTATGCTTATTACATGCATGCACTGAACTTCTCTCTTCAGCAGCATTAACTCAGTCTATATCGTAGATGTCCTGGTGCTCAGTTCCACCTGAAAAAAAAGAGAAACCTTTATTTTCCTTCTTTCAGGTAGGAAGGACTGGAAGCTCAACCAACTATTGGATGCCAGCCAATCCCCAATAGCTCTTCCCTTTCACTTCCCCCTTATAATTGTTGATATAGATTATGTATGGCACAGTGCAACAGGTGATAACCAGCTGTGTGGAGCGCACGGAGGACAGGTAGGCAGTGAGGCGCGCATACCCGTAACAGGGTCGCTGATGTTTCGACCGTTTAAATTAATGGACAGTAAATTGGGTGGGATCCACGACTGACGTACGATCCTCCCCGTCTGATTTTCCTCGATGTGCTCTGCCCAGATGATTATTCACCCCCAAGCATAGAAAGAGGAAAATCTGCAACAAACAGTAAACGGGGTTGGGCAAGCAATTCTCCGTGAAGATAATAAGCTCAGACAAGGGGGGGAATCTTATAACTGCCCCCCTGCCTGGCGGAAACCAGCATGTAAATGAGGCCCAGGAGTTAAAATAGCCCAGGCCTCAAATTGATCCAGTCGGGGGTGGGGGGGTGGGGGGGGGGGGGTTGACACTCACCCTGCCCCCTACTACCCCACTACCCCACACCCGCGCCCCCGCCAGCCGAAACTCACTTCCAGTTCAAACCCTCACCAACATTTGAATGGGGGAGAGGGTGAAGGGGTAAAATTATCATTGCTACCTCATCTGACAAGGTATTTACTTGAGCTAGGCAGATTATGTTTACTTTCCCTGTTGTGTTTGTTTTTTGATTGAGATTAGGGCCATTACACGAGCCTGAAAGATTCTGAAAGCATGAGGCTACAGATGTTGTAAATTTCCACTGCGCACTGGTATATTTCCGTCAAAGAGCTTTTCAGTGTCCCGGCAATTAGAGGAGAATCAGCTAGTTGCACAACTCACAAGTAAGTTATAAAGATCTTCATTCAGAAAATAAGCTAGGCATGCCACTGTTCTCCCGTGTGTTTTAAATAAATTAATTTTGGAACTAAGCAAGTTGCACAGACTGACAGCTATCTCCTCTTCTCCCTTCTCATATGGATAAAGCACAGGCAGATTCTATGGTGTGTGGCAAATCTATCATTTAAAAATATTTGTTTCAGTTGTTTTAAGGTGGATAGGAAGAAAACTGCTGGCATAACGGGAGAGAAGGGCACCTTGTTTAGTGGCATTTAAATTCCTCTCCCTTTATCTCGATGGCCATGCAGTAAAACTCCTCTGAGGAGGCAACAGCACATAACACCGACAATTCCAAGCCTGCAGACCCACAACATTCAAACAGGGCAAACCAGCAAATAAAAAATATAAGCGCAAATGGGATTGACTTGTCTGAAAGAAAGAAAGAACTTGTATTTATATAGCGCCTTTCACAACCTCAGGACGTCCCAAAGCACTTTACAGACAATGAAGTGCTTTTGAACAAAAGCAAAATACTGCGGATGCTGGAAATCTGAAATAAAAAGAGAAAATGTTGGAAATACTCAGCAAGTCAGGCAGCATCTGTGGAGAGAGAAGCAACAGTTAATGTTTCAGGTCGGTGACCTTTCATCAGAAGTACTTTTGGAGTGTAGTCACTGTTGTAATGTAGGAAACGTGGCAGCCAATTTTGCGCACAGCAAGCTCCCACAAACAGCAATGAGAAAATGACCATATAATCTATTTTAATGATGTTGGTGGAAGGAAGAATATTAGCCAAGATACTCCCCTTCTCGTCTTCAAAAGAGTGCCATGGGATCTTTTACTTCCACCTGAGAGGGCAGACGGGGCCTCGGCTTAACGTCTCATCCAAAGGACAGCTCCTCTGACAGCGCAGCACTCCCTCAGTACTACACTGGTATCAGTCTAGATTTTGTGCTTAATGTCCCTTGGAGTGGGACATGAACCCAAAACCTTCTGACTCAGAGGTGAGCGTGCTACCAACTGAGCCACGGCTGACACAGTCTGGGCTTCAAGGCCCAACTGGCCAAGGCTACAGGCGGCCCTAGGAACTCAGATTGGACATCCTGCTACAGGAAATCACTGTTTTCTAAAAGGTTGAAGAACTAGGCCCCAGAATTATATTTTCCCCCTTTATATAAATCATAATTGTTAAAATGAAGAGCAGATGGGTGGCTCTGCTGCCCCAAACCAATTACCTTATTCCTCCATTACTGACCCATTACTGCGAGTATGTTTAACAAATGCTAAATGTTTTCCCTGGCACAGGCCAATAACTAAGCGTTGTTTTCAGCATGAAACGATGGCCCTGAAATTATATCACGGGATACTAATGTATGTTAATGCATTCTGAAAACTCCTCGCTGTGCTATTTCAGTTGCGGCATTAGCCAGTTTGTTTTAAATGAGGTTAATGCCTCCAATACAATAAAGAGGGGGTTTTCAGCTGAACACATCATACGCTGGTATCCCACGGTATAATTTCAGGCTCATTTCTGGTCACTGGTTTAATGCAGCTTTTGCAGGGTTACCACACTACACTTTGTGCATCATTTCCTTCCTTCCTCTCCCTCCTCCCCTTCAGCTTAAGAGCCAAATTAGTGATTGAACAGGAAAATTGCAAACGTTTGCTGGGGCGGGTTAAGTCCAAGTGAATATTCCAGAAGGTGTGCTCCTCCTGTTAAATGTTACATAATTCAAATGGTTAAGAAGCACTGGTGTGTTCGGAAGTGAACATTCTGTCCTACTTGCCCCTGCACCATTGCAGGATATTTGAATCATGTGGCCATAGCATGATTCTACTTGCGTCAGAAGGTACTAACAAACCCAATGAACCTCAGCAACTTATGCAGAAAAGGTCAAAGAAAACTAGTTAAGAGTCAACTAAATGAGGAAGGCTTGATACTAACATTAACAAAAAACATGCTACATTAATTCTTTGAGTTAGCATATAGTTGTTGAAAAGTAGGTCAGTGCCAGCAGCTTTTTGATTGCTATAGAAGGCAGCTATCTGGTGGGACGAGAAGTTCATCATGTTTATAATTATTTAGTTCCCATTTAGCTTTTTGCACTCAGCAGATTTTTTTTTAAATCAGAAAAGCATCCATCCAAAGGGAAGCTTCTTTAGTCAGGGTAGAGGACTAAGGTTTAGCCACTTGCTTCATTGGTCGACTAAGATAACCTCAAATACACATGTTACACACTGTGCAAGCCCAGAATGAACAGAATACAGTGAGCTCTCACAAGAGCACACGATAATTCCAACGAAACAGGCCTTTTGGCTACTTTTGATCTCAAGTTTTCGGAATACCAACCCTGCTATCTTCCCAACACAGTATCTGGCTGTTTCTTAAATGAGTCCAGTGTCCTGGCTTCAACCACTCTTCCTGGAAACCCATTCCAGCTATTGATCACCCTCTTCACAAAGAAATACTTCCTGATCTCTATCCTAATCTTGCAACCCTGCACCTGCACCCTCTCGTCCTGGTGCTTTGGCGAACCTGAAAGAATTGTTCAGGCTTACTTTCTCTCTCTCATTAAGCATACTATGTCTCTAGAAGGTCCCTACTCTAATATGGCGATATATCCAGTATGCTACAATAAAAAGTCTACGCTGAGTGGATGACTTTTATATTCTCATACACAAAATGCCATTTTGACCAAATTGCAGCATCATACATTTGTTACTTTGCATTTACAAAGTATTACAATGTATTTACAGCACGGATTGCATCATAGTTTTTAACTACAGTCTCTTTTTAAGACTTTTTAATATTTTTTGCTTAGGACTACTTCAGAGGACATTAAGAGTCAATGGCATATTGTGGGACAGAGTCATGTGCGGACACATTCTACATGTGTGATGGAGAATGGAGAATGGGAACTAGGGTTTCACCCCACTCCTGTGAAAGTACAATATGCAAAGTGCGCACACAAAACTCAGGCCACATGATAACTATGGCTCCTTTAACAGGATCAGGGATTTCCAGCTCCTGTTGGCAGGTGTGTGTGGGAGAGATGTTGTAGTTTATCACCCAGCACCTGTGGAACTACAGTGTGCACCATGACAACCTTTATTTTTCCATTCCCTCATTATTGCTGCTCACTCAATCCTTCTTCCTCATTCTCCCCTTCCCCTCACTCAATCCTTCTGTTCTCCCCCTTCCCTTGCTGCTGGCCCTCGCCTCCCTAATCATTTCTCACTTCCTCTTCCCTTTTCCTCCTCTCCTCGCTGCTGGCCTCCCATTCTTTCCCTCTTATATCCCCTTTGTTCCAGTCTTAATGTCAGCCTTCTCCCTTCTTGGCCTTTTGCCACAGTAGCTCTGGGCTCATTGGCTGCCATTTGCCAATGGGAAACAGACTTTTAAAGTACCCATAGTGCTTATAATATATCAGGGAAGTAATCTTTACTTGGATTTATTAGAATTGGAAACAATGCTTGAAAAGTGAACAGCCGCTTTCTCACTGGCAAAGAACAGCCAGTGAGCCCGGGAAAGGCTAAGTGTAGGGGTGGACGTTGTTAGAGCTACTCGCACTCCGGGGTGAAAAGCTAGCCAGGTGGATGTAAAATATCCCACGCCACTATATGAAGAAGACTTCTCCCGGTGTCCTGGCCAACATTTATCCCTCAGCCAACACCTAAAACAGATCATCTGGTCTTTTATTTCATTGCTGTTTGTGGGGCTCTTGCTGTGTGCAAATTGGCTGCTGCGTTTCTTACATTACAACAGTGACTACACTCCAAAAGTACTTCATTGGCTGTCAAGCGCTTTGGGAGATCATGAAAAGCGCTATATAAATGCAAATGTATTCTTTCTATTCTTCTTATAAACCATCGCAGATCAACTGCAGGCCTGGGGGCAGTCAAAGACTGATGCAGGTGGTGTTGGGGCCAAGCAGGCCAAGGATGAACAGAGTACCTGTGGGGTGGGGGAGTGGGGAGCGGGGGGTGGGTGGGGGGAAGGGATGGTAGGAGGAGAGGATGGGAGGCCACTGCTTTTCATCTGGTTTCCATCCTAGATCCACCCCTTTCCCACTCTGCTGACTGCTCCTGCTTTCTTACTACACTTGTTCTACCAGTTTGAACTCCCGGGGCTTCAGACTGTGGGGTAGCTCCCTGCGCTGCTATGGGTGGATTTAGGATCAGTAGCAGCAATAGGGACCACCTCCCTCCCTCCAGCCCGAAGCCCTGGGAATTCAAACAGGTAGAACATGTTTGGTAAGAAAGTAGCTGTAGCCAGCAGCATGAGAAAAATTCACATTTCTCATTTGAAAATTTGTAAAAAAAATTGAATTTTTTTCTAGGATGTCCACTCACTCCTGAGTTATGAGAGTATACTTGATAGACTTGACATTGATAGAAAGGAAGATTTTGAAAGAGTCAGGGTTGGTTAAGTTGTAGAGGAGTAGACACGTGTGCAGTCCAAATGGTATGTATCATATTATTTTATATGATGTTACATTAGTCTATCCATACAGACTGATTGTGTGGGAATGACTAATGCGTATGTAATGACAATATAATACCAAAATAGACAAATGTGTTTATAAACTCATCATGATCCCATGCTTCTTTAGAGGGAGAACAATCACACAGCACCACCCATCATGACCCACACTTGCACCAAGCACCGTCAGATACATGCAGATAATGAGGTGCTCGAGGAAAGACAGCACTGGTGATGAAGAGGCGGACGAGATGGAGGATAGTGAGAGGTGACAGGTGACAGAGGTGGATGTCCTGCACGCTTCCTGACACTCCATACCCATCTTGGCATATTCATTTTTTAAATCATAGTTTAAGCAGGGAAATCAGTTAGCAATTCTGTGATTGAAAATATATGCAGTTGAAAATAATAATTGAAAATTACAGATCTCACTTAGAACGGGAGATAAACTGGATAATGAAACTCTCATGGACCTATCTCCCTGACTAGAATGCCTGGCCTGCTGCGAGTGGCACTGTGTTCTACTGTAGTCCTGTTCTGCCATGGATTGCTGCTGCTCCTTGTTAAAGTTCACGGTTAGACCTCTGTCCATGGCAATACAGCATTCTGTTACAATTTTCCCACCTTCTTATGGGTATATTGTAAGCTCCCAAACACCTGCTTAATGAGGCCCCTGGTTTCTCCACATACATTGTATTTGATCTTTGGGAGATATACAAAGGTAAATAGTTGCAACAACTTGCATTTATATAAACAACAACTTGTATTAAAATGTCCCAAGGCGCTTCACAGGAGTGTTATCAAACAAAATTTGACACCGAGCCACATAAGGAGATATTAGGACAGGTGACCAAAAGCTTGGTCAATGAGGTTGGTTTTAAGGAACGTCTTAAAGGAGGAGACAGAGGTAGAGAGACGGAAAAGTTTAGGAGGGGATATCCAGGGATTAGCATCTAGGCAGCTGAAGCCACGCTACCAATGATGGAGCGATAGAAATCGGGGATGCGCAAGGGGCCAGAATTGGAGGAGCACAGAGATCTCGGAGGGTTGTAGGGCTGGAAGAAGTTACAGAGATTGGGGGGTGGCGGGGCCATGGAGGGATTTGAAAAGAAGAATGAGAATTTTAAAATTGAGGCATTGCCGAATTGGGAGTCAATGTAGGTCAGTGAGCACATGGGTGATAGGTGAACAGGACTTGGTGCGAGTTAGGATACGGGCAGCAGAGTTTTGGATGAGCTCAAGTTCACAGAGGGGGCAAGGTGGGAGGTCGGCCAGGAGAGCATTGGAATAGTGGAGTCTAGAGGTAACAAAGGCATGGATGAAGGTTTTGGCAGCAGATAAGCTGCGCGGCGCAGAGAAGGGCAATGTTACGGACCAAGTAGCCAATATCTCTGAAAATCCAACATTCTAATCTTCCTTCTCTTTTGAAGATACAAATAAGAAAGGGAAAGAAAGAACTTGCATTTATATAGCGTCTTTCATGCCATCAGGATGTCCCACAGCATTACATAGCCATTGAAGTACTTTTGAAATGTAGTCACCGTTGTAATGTAGGCAAACACAGCAGCCAATTTGTGCACAGCAAGGTCCCAGAAGCAGCAATCAGCTAAATGACCAGATAATCTATTTTGGTGCTGTTGGTTGAGGGATAAATGTTGGCCTTCTTAAAAGAAGGGCTTAACAAGGTCAATCAGGGGAAAATCCTGCTGGTTGGCCAGAAGCTGATGGAGGCGGGACTGAAATCCGACAAGTGGGAGTCCCACTTCCAAAAGCTTCCCTTTGAGAAAGTCACCCCCAGAGAGTCGGGATAAATGGGTCATTTTCCGGTTGGCAATCAGTAACTAGTGGGTTGCCACAGGGATCAGTGCTGGGGCCTCAACTATTTACAATCTATATTAATGACTTGGATGAAGGGACTGAGTGTACTGTAGCCAAATTTGCTGATGATACAAAGATAGGTGGGTTAGCAAGTTGTGAGGAGTACACAAAGAGTCTGCAAAGGGAGATAGATAGGTTAAGTGAGTGGGCAAAAATTTGGCAGATGGAGTATAATGTGGGAAAATGTGAGGTTATCCACTTTGGAAGGAAGAATGAAAAAGCAAGTTATTATTTAAATGGAGTGAGACTACAAAATGCTGCAGTACAAAGGGATCTGGGGGTCCTAGTACATGAAACACAAAAAGTTAGCATGCAGGTACAGCAAGTAATTAGGAAGGCTAATGGAATGTTGGCCTTTATTGCAAGGGGTAGGGAGTATAAAAGTAGGGAAGTTTTGATGCAACTTTACAGGGCGCTGGTGAGACCGCACCTGGAGTACTGCGTGCAGTTTTGGTCTCCATATATAATGAAAGATATACTTGCATTGGAGGTAGTGTAGGGAAGGCTCACTAGGTTGATTCCTGGGATGAAGGGGTTGATGTATGACGATAGGTTGAGCAGGTTGGACCTATACTCACTGGAGTTTAGAAGAATGAGAGGTGATCTTATTGAAACATATAAGATTCTGAAGGGGCTTGACAGGGTGGATGCTGAGAGGATGTTTCCCCTAGTGGGGGTATCTAGAACTAGGGGGCATAGTTTCAGAATAAGGGGTCGCCCATTTAAGATGGAGATGAGGAGGAATTCCTTCTCTCAGAGGATTGTGAATCTTTGGAATTCTCTCCCCCAGAGAGCTGTGGAGGCGGAGTCATTGAATATATTCAAGGCAGACATTGACAGACATTTGAACTACAAGGGAGTTAAGGGGTATGGGGAGAGAGCGGGAAAGTGGTGTTGAGGCCAAGATTGGATCAGCCATGATCTTATTGAATGGCGGAGCAGGCTTGAGGGGCCCATTGGCCTACTCCTGCTCCTGTTTCTTATGTTCTTATGAAACTGGGAGAACTACTTGCTTTTCTTTAACTAGTGCCATCAGATCATTTGCATCCACTTCAGCAGGCAGATGGGGTCTCATTTTAACGAAAGGTCATCGACCTGAAACGCTAACTCTGTTTCTTTCTCCACAGATGCCTGCCTGACCTGCTGAGTATTTACAGCATTTTCTGTTTTTATTTCTTATTTTAATGGCATCTGAAAAGCAATCCCTCAGTACTGCACTGAAATGTCTGTCTAGATTATGTGCCCATGTCTCTGGGTAAAGTTTGATTGTCTCAAAATGAAAGTATCATCGGGGTAATTTTCTGACTTTGCACTCCTGCTGGGAAACCTTGCCTGCTGACCACTCATGTCAGAAATTCTGGTGTGTGCTGTGCATGATATTCTGATCATAATTTAAAATAATGGCTGGAAACTCATTGGCAACATACACTTGAATCTCCGATATGCGTTCCCCCGGGTGTGGCTCCCCACTGCTAATGAAATGGCAGAAAAGTGCCCCTACAGTCTAAATGCAATCTGATTCATAATGCATGAGTGCTTTATTTTAATCAGTATGCTCTTGTGAGGTAGTACGAGGCATTCAGCTCCTTCTCTTGACAGCATCGCCAAGAGTTAAAACTTGAGTCTTCGGCCTTAATCCCATCCTACCATTCTATAGTGCAGCATAGAGGAACATAGTGCTCAAAGGGATTGGATGACATAAATTTGTTTCATGCACCATTGACACTTTGCTGGCTACAAGGGCTTGCTGATTAATCTGACTGACATGTACAGTGCTATACTCTTCTGAACACTGTCCAATAACTTGGCCACAATGGAATGGAAAGTTGTATCCTGTTATGATGAATGAATATCATATTTCCTGGAGAGAGATTTCAAGCTTCATTGATGCTTAGGTTAAAATTTGATTGTCAGCAGTGAGGAGAGTTTAAAGAATGTACAGTTTAGAAAATAAAACCTTCATCTTAAATTCATTAACAAAATAGTGCTTACCAAAGGCACAATTAGAAAGTTGGCTGAAAAGGGACATGATATCCTCCTGTACAAGTTTAATGCCTCTGCCAAGAATAATGCAATTGGGTCAGCTGTTATTACAGGGTAGCCTTTGAGACTCTTGTCAGGCGCCTTAATAGATGGGTGGAGCATATTGGTAGTTAAACTCGCTTCCTGTTACCTACTTGACACATTCATTCATTCATACATTCATTCAGTCATCTACTTATCTCCTGCCAAGTCATTTGCAGAATCTTTTGCAACAGTTGAAATCATTCAGAATGCAGTGCTGGGATGGTTTAGGAGGATATTGTTTTATTCTTTACACAATTGCATTGAATAATAAGAATCTGTACACACACACACATCTCTTAGCTGTGCAAAAGAAAGTGGCCAGCTTTGGACTACTGCAGTCAGCAGATTGATAGCCAATCTGCTCCTCTAACTGTGCCCAACTTGCATACTGTGATCCAAGGATTGTGTTGCTATCCAGCTGGTTTAATGCAATCTACACAGCCTCAATATTTTCAGTGCTCTGAGGCCTCTGGCCATGCCCTGATTTCAGCTGTCGCAAGATTGGAAGAGGGGATGTCTTGGGGGAACAATTCCAGAACGTCTTTAAGAAAAATTGAGATTTTTTTTTTTGCTTAAGATTAGAATAAGACATTAAACACTTTTGTATTTTAGGCTGTTAATGTCAGGATTAAACATTCGTAGGGCAAGTACATCACGATTGGTAAAGATTGCTGTTCCTTGCCTTAGCCCAAACCTCAGAAAGAAAGACTTGCATTTAAATAGCGCCTTTCACAACCTGAGGACAACCCAAAGTGCTTTACAGCCAATGAAGTATTTTGAAGTGTAGTCACTGTTGTGATGTAGGAAACGTGGTGGCCAATTTGCACATAGCAAGATCTCACAAACAGCAATGTGATAATGACCACTTAATCTGTGTCTCGTGATGATGGCTGAGGGATAAATATTGGTCAAGACTCCAGGGATAACTCTCCTGCTCTTCTTCAAAATAGTGCCACGGATTCTTTTACGTCCACCTGAGAGGGCAGATGGAGGCTCGGTTTAGTATCTCATCCAAAAGACGGCACCTCCGACATTGCAACACTCTCTCAGTACTGCACTGGAGTGTCAGTCTAGATTTTGTACTCAAGTCACTGGAGTGGGACTTGAACCCACAACCTTCTCACCCAGAGGCAAGAATGCTATAACTGAGTCATGGCTGACACAGAAGACCCCATATTGCACCAGTGGAACATTTTCCATTTCCCACTTCAACTTTTCTGTGGCCTTTTTGAGGGAGATTGCCACTTTTGCGCTGTGGGCTCATTTTCTTTATTCGTTCCTGGGATGTGGGCATCAATGGCAAGGCCAGCATTTATTGCCCATCCCTAGTTGCCCTTGAGAAGGTGGTGGTGAGCAGCCTTCTTGAACTGCTGCAGTCCTTGTGGTAAAGGTACTCCCATAGTGCTGGTATGGAGGGAGTGCGAGGATTTTGACCCAGAGTCTATGAAGGAATGGCGATATATTTCCAAGTCAGGATGGTGTGTGGCTTGGAGGGGAACTTGCAGGTGGTGGTGTTCCCATGCGCCTGCTGCCCTTATCCTTCTAGGTGGTACAGGTCGCAGGTTTGAGAGGTGCTGCCGAAGAAGCACTGGCGAGTTGTTGCGGTGCATCTTGTACAAGGTACACACTGCAGCCACAGTGCGCCGGTGGTGGAGGGAGTGAATGTTTAAGGTGGTGGATGGGGTACCAATCAAGCGGACTGCTTTGTCCTGGATGGTGTCGAGCTTCTTGAGTGTTGTTGGAGCTGCACTCATCCAAGCAAGTGGAGAGTATTCCATCACACTCCTTACTTGTGCGTTGTAGATGGTGGAAAGGCTTTGGGGAGTCAGGGGGAGAGACACTCGCTGCAGAATACCCAGCCTCTGACCCGGACTTGTTGCTGCAGTATTTATGTGGCTGGTCAATGGTGACCCCCAGGATGTTGATGGTGGGGTATTTGGTGATGGTAATGCCGTTGAATGTCAAGGGGCGGTGATTAGACTCTAGCTTGTTGGAGATAGTCATTGCCTGGCATTTGTGTGGCGTGAATGTTACTTGCTACTTATCAGCCCAAGCCTGAATGTCGTCCAGATCTTGCTGTATGCGGGCATGGACTGCTTCATTATCTAAGGAGTTGCGAATGGAACTGACCTTATGATGGAGGGAAGTTCATTGATGAAGCAGCTGAAGATGGTTGGGCCTAGGACACTGCCATGAGGAACCCCTGTAGCGATGTCCTGGGGCTGAGATGATTGACCTCCAACAACCACAACCATCTTCCTTTGTGCTAGGTATGACTGCAGCCAGTGGAGAGTTTTACCCCTGATTCCCATTGATTTCAGTTTTACTAGGGCTCCTTGGTGCCACACTCGGTCAAAAGCTGCCTTGATGTCATGGGTAGTCACTCTCACCTCACCTCTGGAATTCAGCTCTTTTGTCCATGTTTGGACCAAGGCTGTAATGAGGTCTGGAGCCGAGTGGTTCTGGCGGGACCCAAACTGAGCATCATGCTCACTCGGAGCTCGGTTGAGTCTGTCCAAACTCATTTCAGCCAACAGACCAAAGGAGACTTCGTCCCATCAATCTGGTCTGGGCTGAATTCAAATCCAGGTCTCAGAGGGCAACATCTAACCCACTGCATCACCAATTTTTCAGCAGTTCCTTCCCCATCACTGTGTCTGAAGTGCCTTTCATGTTTTGTAAGATATAAAATTAGGATTTACAAAGCTGTGACATAAGATTACATCATCTGGAGTTCTGTATGAGATTTTATGGAATTCCAATAAAAGTGGGTGACAATCATTTGTATATTGTTATTTTGTGCCTCCACATTGGGTTTTCCCTCCTTTGCTTCTCCGCTATCATCTTCTCTCCCTTTGCAAAAAACTTAAACTTACCTGAAGCATTTTTTGAGCCTTTAAAAAAGCTCCAATATTTCTTAATCCTCATTGTCAGCCGCTTACGATAAGGCAGAAACTGCGCAGGGAGCATGTTTGAATAATATTCACAGGTTAACCTCACAGCATCCGGTGAAGACAGCTCATAATTCTGCCGCTGTGCAATTTGGGATTCATGCAGTGGTCCCAGTGGCATTTTAGCTGGCATCGCTGAACCAGGCTTTAAATCCATTGTTAAATAAATGATGCTCCTGGTCCCTGAAAGGTAGCTTGCTACCATTGTTTCTTTAGTTTTGTATGGCACTTTTCCACTTTTACTGCTAACAGGAATTAATTCACTGATTAACAAAGGTCAAGTTCCTCATTTTCAATTGTTAAAGGTTTGTGCTATTGACCCTTTGTGACCTGGCTTAACTCTGGGCTCAACGGTGCTGGAGCTCCTTGGCCTCATGGGGATGGAGGTGATTAATCTGCGGAATAGCATCTCCCTTGGTAGTAACCTGCTGGCTGTTCACTAATTGTTATGCTCATTAGCTTATGGTTGTTTTGTTTTTCTGCTACCTCGGCTGCAGTTCTGTGTGCCCCCAGCTGTATCCTGAGCATTGTCGCAGCAATTATTTTTCTCCCTTATGCTATTTGTAACACTTTCAAACCTAAGCAGCTTAATAAGTAAGTTTGCATTATTAGACTACATTCATATTAAACACGGAAGATTACGTTTTTACAGCTTTGGTGGTAAGCATGCATAATTACTGCGCAGTCCCCACCAAAATATCCTTTATACCTGCAGAGAGTGCAATTCTGGCCCATGTGTCCACTCTTGGGAAGGAGAGACACTTTAAGGAACATATAAGCAGCGAAGAAAACTATTTCTCCCTCCTTTTAATAAAATGTATTTTGGACAAATAGCAGCCCCAAGAATAACTGCGAGGTGGGAAGGGAGCAGGGGGGAGGATAACTAGAAGCCGGATTTAACGGCAGGACCTGATTGAAATTTTTCGAATCGGTTTCCCGGCCGCAGCCAGCCAGATTAAAAGCCTGACTGGCTGTTGGGCGGGTAAGCAGCCGGGGACCGGAGCGGAGGTGAGTTAGGCATTCGGGAGGGAGATCAGGAGGGTGAGTTGGACATTGGAGACGGACATCAGGGGTCAAACATCGAGTGGGGGGGGGGGGGGACATTGCGGTTGGGTTGCGGGGTGGTTTACAATGTAACTTGGGGGCTGGGGTGAGTGAAGCAATCCTGCTCTTCCTGGCCCAGAATTACCTGTTACATCCAGCTGTTCTCACCTCCCTTCAGCTGGCGGGTTTCCTGAGCCCTGGATCTCCGCCATTCAATCAGATCATGGCTGATCTTCGACTTCAACTCCACTTTCGCACCCGATCTCCATATCCATTGATTCCCCATGAGTCCAAATATCTATCTAGCCTTGAATATACTCAATGATTCAGCATCCACAGCCCTTTGGGGTAGAGAATTCCAAAGATTCACAACACTCTGAGTGAAGAAATTCCTCATCTCAGTCTTAAATGGCCGACCCCTTATCCTGAGACTATGCCCCCTGGTTCTAGACTCTCCAGCCAGGGGAAACAACCTCTCAGCATCTACCCTGTGAATCCCCCTCAGGATCATATATGTTTCAATGAGATCACCTCTCATTCTTCTAAACTCCAGAGTGTATAGGCCCAATCTACTCAATCTCTCCTCATAGGACAACCCTGTCATCCCAGGAATCAATCTAGTGAACCTTTGTTGCACTGCCTCTAAGGCATGTATGTCCTTTCTCAGATAAGGAGACCAAAACTGTGCACAGTGCTCCAGGTGTGGTCTCACCAAGGCCCTGTACAATTGTAACAAGACTTCCTTACTCTTGTACGCCAATCCCCCTTGCAATAAAGGCCAACATGCCATTTGCCTTCCTAATTGCTTGCTGTGCCTGCATATTAACACTCTGTGTTTCCTGCATGAGGACACCTAAATCCCTCTGAACACCAACAATTAATAGTTTCTCACCATTTAAAAAATATTCTGTTTTTCTATTCTTCCTACCAAAGTGAATAACCTCACATTTCCCCACATTATACTCCACCTGACACCTTATTGCCCACTCACTTAACCTGTCTATGTCCCTTTGCAGGCTCTTTGTGTCCTCCTCACAGCTTACTTTCCCACCTAGCTTTGTATCGTCAGAAAACTTGGATACATTACACTCAGTCCCTTCATCTAGGTCATTAATATAGATTGTAAATAACTGAGGCCCCAACACTGATCCTTGTGGCATCCTACTAGTTACAGCCTGCCAATGTGAAAATGACCTGTTTATCCCTACTCTCTGTTTTCTGTCCATTAACCAATCCTCTATCCATGCTAATATATCACCCCCAACCCCATGAGCCCTTATCTTGCATAACAACCTTTTATGTGGCATCTTATCGAATGCCTTATGGAAATCCAAATATACTACATCCACTGGTTCCCCTTTATCTACCCTGCTAGTTACATCCTCAAAAAACTCTAATAAATTTGTTAAAAATGATTTCCCTTTCATAAAACCATGTTGACTCTGCCTAATCATATTATGATTTTCTAAGTGCCATGTTACCACTTCCTTAATAATGGATTCCAGCATTTTCCCTATGACTGATGTCAGGCTAATTGGCCTGTAATTCCCTGTTTTCTTTCTCCCTCCTTTCTTGAATAGTGGGGTTACATTTGTTACATTCCAATCCACTGGGACCGCTCTAGAATCTAGGGAATTTTGGAAGATCACAAATCTTTTAGAACCCTAGAATGTAGGCCATCAGGTCCAGGAGATTTGTCAGCTTTTAGTCCCATTAGTTTCTGAAGTATTTTTTCTCTACTGATCTTAATTACTTTAAGTTCCATTCACAACTCCTCAGATAATGAAGCATTCCATGCCCGCATGCAACAAGACCTGGATGACGTTCAGGCTTGGGCTGATAAGTGGCAGGTAACATTCGTGCCACACAAGTGCCAGGCAATGACTATCTCCAACAAGCGAGAGTCTAACCACCACTTCTTGACATTCAACAGCATTACCATTGCCAAATCCCCCACCATCAATATCCTGGGTGTCACCATTGACCAGAAACTTAACTGGACCAGCCACATAAATACTGTGGCTACAAGAGCAGGTCAGAGGCTGGGTATTCTGTGGCGAGTGTCTCACCTCCTGACTCCCCAAAGCCTTTCCACCATCTACAAGGCACAAGTCAGGAGTGTGATGGAATACTGTCCACTTGCCAAGATCTCAGAGGATTGTAGGGCTAGAGGAGATAACAGAGATAGGGAGGGGCGAGGCTATTGAAGGATTTGAAAAGAAGGATGAGAATTTTTAAATTGAGGTGCTGCCGGACCGGGAGCCAATGTAGGGCAGCGAGCATCCGGATGTGGGCACATTGGAGCTGGATTGCGGTCGCGATCCAAAAATCAATTATTTTAATTGCCCATCCGAGGGAAAGTAGTGAGTGAGGAGGACATAAAAAACCTGCAAGGGGACATAGACAGGCTAAGTAAGTGGGCAGAGATTTGGCAGATGGAATACAACACTGGAAAGTGTGAGGTGATGCACTTTGGCAGGAAAAATCCTAGAGCAATTTATTATCTTAATGGCAAGAAACTGGAGAGTACTGAAGTGCAAAGGGATCTGGGGGTCCTGGTGCACGAAACTCAAAAGGTTAGTATGCAGGTGCAGCAAGTGATTAAGAAGGCAAATGGAATGTTGGCTTTCATTGCTAGGGGGATAGAATATAAAAATAGGGAGGTATTGCTTCAGTTGTACAAGGTATTGGTGAGACCGCACCTGGAATACTGCATACAGTTTTGGTGTCCTTACTTAAGGAAAGACATCCTTGCTCTCGAGGCAGTGCAAAAAAGGTTCACTCGGTTAATCCCGGGGATGAGGGGGTGGTCATATGAGGAGAGGTTGGGTAGATTGGGACTCTACTCATTGGAGTTCAGAAGAATGAGAGGCGATCTTATTGAAACATATAAGATTGTGAAGGGTTTGGATCGGGTGGATGCGGGGAGGATGTTCCCGATGACGGGTGAGACTAGAACTAGGGGACATAGTCTTAGAATAAGGGGCTGCTCTTTCAAAACTGAGATGAGGAGGAACTACTTCACTCAGAGGGTGGTAGGTCCATGGACTATGCTGCCACAAAAAGCTGTAGAAGCTACATCATTAAATAAATTTAAAACAGAAATAGACAGTTTCCTAGAAGTAAAGGGCATTAAGGGTTACGGGGAGCGGGCAGGAATTTGGACATGAGTCTAGGTTCGGATCGGTCATGGCCCTGTGGGTAGTGGAGCGGAACCCAGGGACCGTGTAGCCTGATTCTGCTCCTATTTCGTGTGTGCAATTCTGTTAGATGCAGGAGATGGTTCTGTGATAGATAGTAGATTGGCGGTTAGGATCAGATCAGCCATGATCTTATTGAATGACGGAGCAGGCTCGAGGGGCCGATTGGCCTACTCCTGCTCCTATTTCTTATGTTCTTATGTTAACTCAACCATTCTTGGGGGTTAAAATTCCCCCCGATGTTTCTGTCATCATTAAGGAACGTCATTTATCCAGTAAATTAATTTGTTCCTGGACATTACGTTAATGAAATGGTTTATGACATTCTGAAAGCAGGTTTAACATCAACAACTTATATTTATATAGCGCCTTTAACGTAATAAAATGTCCCAAGGTGCTTCACAGGAGTGTTATCAAAAAAAAGTCTCTTAAACTCGTTCATTGCACACAGCTGTAATAAAGATTGCAGTGGAAACATGCCCAACAGTGTCATCTGCAGGGAACTGATGAATAATAATGAAAATATTCCAGTGTGCTACAATTTGGGCATTTCCTCAACTCCTGTTTCTAGTTTGGAATATGTGTGCACAATGATGTTGAGAAATAACTTAACTGGACTAATACCATTTTGCTTATTCCTGGGTGTCGATCAATACCTGTCCTCCAATACTATTTGCCAGGCTGAGCCACACCACCTGTCACACCCATTCACTGGCAGCAAGTCATCTGTGCAAACATCAATCTTGATCGGCACAGAAAATGAGATAAGAATGTCCAGTAATACCTCGCTGTGTGCGTTCTTATGGCCATGACCTCCTTTAACCAGCTACAAATTTACATGCCCTGAGCACATTAGAGAGAGAACTGAAAGGCACACAACCTTATTTTAATATTTGATTTACAAAACTCTCTACCCACACACCTCCAATCAAAAAGTTAATCTGCAATTTTCCACAAGGCAAGCTCTAAAACAGTCTGCCAACAGGATGTATTGAGCAGAGGCTTATGCTCTTCCAATAGGGACGAAGGCAAATGCAGAGCGTGAGTCAATCAGGCACCTCTTAGCAACTTATTACACAATGGCATTGGCCATCTATACCCCATTTACTTTACATAGCTGCTTCTGATGGTGAGAATACAGTTGGAGCCGACCCTGTAAAGTCATCACAAAGGGTCACCAGCGCTTTCAGAGGTACCAAGCCATTGGATGCTAACAGAGTTAAATGTTGACCGCAGCCAATGGTGGCATTAGACTGTACCCACCCTTTCCAGTCTGGCTGTAGGTGGACTGGTTCCTCAGTTCACCTGTCAGTCTATCTGTCCAGGCCAACAATGCACTTTTGACCTTATTGGCCTCTAATGACCTCTCCCTGACATCAGAACAAGTCTCAGACAAACTGGCAAAACAGTAAAAATGAACTTTGCAATAAGCAGACATGTAGAAGCTCTGGGCCGACCCAGTTGCTTCAACGCTATACTTGTGCAGTTATCCATTATTGCTAGGTCCATTGCACAGTATAAATGGGGCAGAGTTTGCAGCGAGGAGACTGGTTTATATTACAGAAACCACTTGACGTCAGAACCATAGCTAACATCAAATGTTTATAGAGGCAAACATGACCAGCCTGCCTGTAATAAATATGGCCATCCTGAGTTTATAGTACAAATAAATAATAAGATTTTGCCAGATTGGGTGACTGCTTTGCGGAACACCTCTGTTCAGGCTGCAAGTGTAACCCTGAGCTTCCGGTAGCCTGTCATTTTAATTCTCCGCTCCACTCCCACTCTGACCTCTCTGTCCTCAGCCTCCTACACTATTCCAATGAAGCTCAACGGAAGCTTGAGGCACTGCACCTCATCTTTTGATTAGGCATTTTACAACCTTCCAGACTCAACATTGAGTTCAACAATTTCTGATCATAATGGTTTCCCCCATTTTTTCGGACGGCAGCTATTGCTGATGATTGTGATATTCCCATTTACAACTCTTCTAGACCCATCTTTTGTTTCTTTACTTGTCCCATTACCACCTCCTTTCGCCTTGCACTATCATCGCTTTTGTCATTTAATCTCTTCTGCCTTCAACCCTGTCACAGACCTCCCCTTTTATTCTTTCCTCCCTTCCCTGACGCTTAAAACCTGTTACATCTCCAACCTTATCGAGTGCTGACAAAAGGTTATCGACCTGAAATATTAACTCTGTTTCTCTCTCCACAGATGCTGCCTGACCTGCTGAATGTATCCAGCATTTTCTGTTAATAAGATCTTGCATTCAACCTTTCTTTTGTGTACTTACCAACCTACAGTCCTCGTTGGAACTCAGCCCAGGTCACTGACACAGTTTATGGATGTCACCCTGCTTACAGTGGAAGTGATTCTGGTATTTAAATAGAGTATCATCTATCCATCATAGAATCATAGGATGGTTACAGTACGGAAGAAGGCCATTCGGCCCGTCGAGCCATTGCCGACTCTCAGCTAGTCCCACTCCCCCGCCCTTTCCCCATAGCCCTGCAAATTTTTTTCCTTCAGATGCTTATCCAACTCCCTTTTGAAAGATAAGATTGAGTCTGCCTCCACCACCCTTTCAGGAAGTGCATTGAGACCTTAACCACTCGCTGTGTAAAAAAGTTTTTTCTTATGTCGTCTTTGGTTCTTTTGACAATCACCTTAAATCTGTGTCCTCTGGTTCCCGACCCTTCCGCCAATGGGAACAGTTTCTCTCTATCTACCCTGTCCAGACCCCTCATGATTTTGAACACCTCTACCAAATCTCCTCTCAGTTTCCCACATTACAACAGTGACTACACTCCAAAAGTACTTCATTGGCTGTAAAGCGCTTTGAGACGTCAGGTGGTCGTGAAAGGCGCTATATAAATGCAAGTCTTTCTTTCTCAACCTTCTCTGCTCCAAGGAGAACAACCCCAGCTTCTCCAGTCTATCAACGTAACTGAAGTCCCTCATTCCTGGAATCATTCTCGTAAATCTTTTCTGCACCTTCTCTAAGGCCTTCACATCCTTCCTAAAGTGTGATGCCCAGAATTGGACACAATGGCCGCGATTTTGCCAGTGCTCAGAGGGCGGGTTTGGAGGCGGGTCGGAGGTTAAAGTCATTTTGATTGACGGCGGGTTCCGATCCCGCCGTCAACCCGCCTCCACACAACCTTCCCAAGTGTCGGGTCCCAGATTTGCGAATGGGCCCGACACCTCGCGGTGGAAAACGGATTAAAGGCAATTAACTGCCTATTAACAGGTACTTGTGAGCAATTTTCAGGGTCTTTATCGATTTTCCAGCTTCTGGGTCGGGTTTTACGACGTCCGGACAATACACCAGATAAGTGTGGTGTGTTGTGAGTCTGGTCTGATGTTTGTGAAAAGATGACAGCTGCAGAAGTGGTGTCAAGGATGCTATGTTGCACATGGTGAGTTTCAGAGCAAAGAAAATGTTGGTTACTGCATTTTTAATACATATAGAGATTTCATTAGCTTACAAGTTTTTAAATCCAACTGTATGTCCAGTGCCACCTCATTGGGAGAACCTCTCTCACCAGTGACAGATCGCTTCTGTCATCTCACCTGCAGCTGCCATCTATTCCAGCAATATCAGAGCCAATGAAACAATCAGACCTTGGTCCTCCGAATCCTTCTACGATCAGCCCCAACACCAACATCACCAACCTCATCACCAACCTTCGCCGCCATCACCTGATGCTGCACTGGACACGGCATCAGCCCCTGACAACATTGCTGCCCGGGAGGCCAGCGATGGCATCAACATGGCCAGATTTTCTTCACTTGACGCTGTAAACCCTGGACACCATCCCACACCAGCACCATGAAGCATCCCTTTAATGTCCAGCCATTCCATGCATACACACCGCTATAGCGGAGGAGGGGGGGGGGCGGGGGGAGTTATGACTGAACAATCACTGGAACTCAGTAAGACACTTCTCAAAGTGCGCTCAGATCTGTCCAATAAGGGGCACTTTTTGAAAAAGAGATTTCACTGTATGATAACAGATTACCAGAAACTTCACATGGACATTGGCTAAACCTCTCAAGTGCCTACTCTTGTGTGTTGTTAGTTGGTATGCTTGCAGTAGGATGAGGGTGTGTGAGGGGTGGCTAGTGAGATGGGGAAGTGATAAAGTAGATAGAGAAGGTTGGGTGGAGGTGCAAGGCAAGTTGGTGTCCTGGGGAGGTCTCTTCCGCCCTTGGAAGGGAAGAGAACCTCCCTGCGTACTGTGACTCACTCCATAAGCATATGGAGGGAGTCATTGGAGAGCCTGGGTGCAAGAGTTCACCTTTGTGCAGTGATGTCAGTGTTTTCAGCACCTCAATGCTGTCAAACACTGAAAAATCAACTGTCAAAATAAAATTGTGCATGGTCCCTTTAAGGAAACTGGCAGATGACGCGTCATCAAATAACGTCATTAGACCCGCTTCCTGTTAATTGGCCGGTAAGCCCGCAGGGCGGGCTTAACAAGGCCAATCAAGGGAAAATCACGTCTGCAGAGCGAAGGAAGCTGGGGGCGGGACTGGAACCCGGAAACCAGCTGACCCGCCCCTATCCCGACACCACTGAGAAAATCGCGGCCAGTACTCCAGTTTATACAGGTTCATCATAATTTCCACACTTTTGTACTCTATAGGGCACGATTTTCCCATTGGAGATGGGTTGGAGGCGGGTTTCGGTTTGGGCGTGTTCCAAACCCGCCTCCACTGTCAGGTGGGAAAAATTTGCGATTTTCCCCTAATTGGCCAGTTAATTTCAGAGGTGTGGGTTCCCCTGGGCCAATTAGTGTTTTGGGACCGAAACTCGCCTCTGCTGACGTCACTTATCCAACTTCATTTAAGGGCTGCTTGCTGCCTTGGCTCATTCCACTGGTTTTTGGTCGATGGTGCACCACCTCCAAACTTTTATCTCCTTGAAGAATGGCCAGCTCCAAGGCAAGGGCCTCCCCGAGGTTCTCTGATGAGGCGCTGGGTATGCTGGTTGAGGGGGCGAGAGCCAGCAGGGAGGTGCTCTTCCCCTCATCTGGGAGGAAGAGGCCTCCCAAAGAAACCAAGGCTGTGTGGGTCCAGCTGGCAAGGGATATAACCTCCAGATCTGTGTGCAGATTGGGTGATTGTTTTTGTTTATTGATCAAATGCCATCCCTGTGTGAATGTATCAAAATTAGGTGATGGCAAACTGTTGGCGTTATGGCATCTGTTATTTCGGCTTAGGCAGTTCCACATTGCGGGCTCTGCGACACTTGCGTGTTCAGGTTGGTGGTCAGAGTGAACGGAGGCCAGAGAGTCATGTCCATTGTCTATCATGTGTTAAGAAGGAGCCAAGCACATGTGCCACAATGGGCAACCTAAGCAAATCTGGCCAGGATGAGTGCACCCTTGCATCACAGGCAGCCATGTGCTTGCATGCTGCCGCTGCTGCTGGTCGATACACCGCCGCTCAGTCCTCCTCCTCCTCCTCCTCATCTGAGGAGGCTATGAACTGAGTCACTTGCTCATCAGGAAGCTCCAAGCCACGCGCTGTGCCATGTTGTGCAGTGCATAGCAGACCACGACCATTCTGGAGACCCTGGCTGCTGAATACTGCAGGGCTCCACCTGATCTGTCAAGGCATCAGAATCGCATCTTCAGCAAGCCAATGGTTTGCTCGATGATGGACCTGATCGAAATGCGGCTGGCGTTATAGCGCTCTTCAGCCTCGTTAGCTGGCCTCCTGATCGGCGTCATGAGCCACTTCTTCAGGGGGTAGCCCTTGTCACCAAGGAGCCATCCGTTAAGTTGGTTTGGCGGATTGAAGAGCGGAGGAACACTAGAGTTCCGCAGGATGAACGAGTCATGGCAACTACCACAGAACTTGGCGCAAACATGCAAAATCTCCTTCTTGTGGTTACAAACCAGCTGTACGTTGAGGGAGTGGAAGCCCTTGCGGTTGACAAAGATAGCTGGGTTGTGATGGGGTGCCCTAAGGGCCACATGTGTGCAGTCTATGATGCCCTGCACCATTGGCAAGCCTGCCATATTTGCAAAGCCAACTGAACGCACGGTTACACTTGCTTGATCCCTTGAGAAGTGGATGTAATTGTGCACCTTTGCGAAAAGGGCATCGGTAACCTGCATGATGAAACTGTGGGCGGTCGACTGGGAGATGTCGCTGATGTCTGCTGATGATCCTTGGAAGGAGCCTGAGGCAAAAAAGTTGAGTGCGGTGGTGACTTTGACAGTCACTGGTAAGGGATGTCCACCCGCTCCTCTGGGCTCCAGGTGTTGGTGCAGCAGTGCGCAGATGTCTCCGACAACCTGTCACGAAAGTCTCAGCCTCCTTTGGCACTGCTGCTCACTCATGTTGAGGTAGCTCATCCTCTGTCTGTAAACCCTGTGTTGGGGGTATCTCCTGCGGCGATGTGCTTCCATGTGCTGGCGCCTTCTGCCCTGTGCAGCATCAGGTGGGTGAGCAGGAGGTTGGCGCTCCTGCTGCTGTTGCTGCTGAGCTGCCTGGTTCTGCTGCTGCCGTGGCTGCTCCTCATCCGAATCTGAGGTCCATGGTGAAAGGAAATAAATGGTTCCCATGCTGCTGGCAGAGACCTCCGTTGGGGAAGCGCACAGTCCAAGTGGGGAGAGGGTCTTCCAAGGAGGTCCCACAGTTGAGAGATAGAAACTGCAGTAACTCCAACTTTGGTAAGCCTGCTAAAAGTGCTGAAAGACCTGTGGAACAAAAGTTCTGCCACATGCAACTGCTCCCTGATGAAAGCTCCGTTTTAATGGTGGAGCTGCAGCTGTGAGGAGGCCACCCACTTGTCAACCCGCCAGGTTTAGCTGGCGTGGTTTAGGAGGGTCGTGCAACACGCACAAAATGTGGCAAAATAACAAAGGCCTGTCAAAATAGGATTATAGAGGCCCTTAACGACTACTACTTTTTGTGATATTGTCAACTGTCCCGCCTCCAAACCCGTCTCCTCAGGGCTGGTAAAATCGCCCCCTATACCTCGACTTATGAAGCCCAGGATCGCGTAAGCCTTTTTAATTGCTTTCTCAACTTGCCCTGCCACCTTCAAGGATTTGTGCACACATACTCCCAGGTCTCTCTATTCATGCACCCTCTTTAGGATTGTACCCTTTGGTTTATATGTCCTCTCCCCATTCTTTCTACCAAAGTGTACTACTTCATACTTTTCTGTGTTAAACGTGGGAGAATAATAACACAAAAAGATGAAATAATTAAGAAAAATTTTAATAGCTTGTTTGTCCCTTATGAGGGGGAAATGCTTTGCTCTCACCTCTGAGTCAGAAGGTTGTGAGTTCAAGCTCCAGTCCAGGATTTGAGCTCAATATCTAGGCTAAAGCTTCCATGCAGTGCTGAGGGAGTGCTGCATTGTCAGAGATGACATCTTTCAGATGAGACGTTAAACCGAGGCCCTGTCTACCCTCTCAGGTGGGCAGAAAATAGCTCCTGGCACTATTCAAAGAAGAGCACTTTCAGTGTCCTGACCAACATTCCAATTTAATCAGAAGCAGATTCATTAATCTCATTTGTTGTTTTTAGGATCTTGCTGTCTGCAAATTGGCTGCCATGTTTGCTTATGTAATAACAGTAACTATACTTCAAAATTAATGAATTGGATTACTTTGGGATGGCCTAAGCACGTGATGAAATGTTTTATAAATGCTAGTTCTTTCTTTTTGTTGTGATAATATCACATGCACCTGTTTTCACGATGCAGTGCTATGTTTTGATGCAAACTGCGTCAATACATTGCAGTGTTTGGCAAACAGAGAAAAGGGCTGCCGAGCACTTGCTATGTAAGACCTTGGCTCTTTAAGCACTTGCTTAGCTGCAGTCACACGTTTGACCCTCAGCAATGGCTACATTCAACATTAGCCATTTGTTGATGCATGCCTGGGTTGTTCCGTGGCTGCCAAAGTGAATTACTTGCCTCTATTCTGCAGCCGCTTCCAGCTAGGAAGACAGGACAATCTTGGATACTGACTTTTATGTAACTTCCATCAATCCCTTACACTGTAATTTGCACAGCAGAATTCTCCCTTGTCTAAGAAAAATAGACAATCAGACCTCTGACCACATTTGTACATAACAATAGCGATTACGCTTCAAAAGCTGCTCGCTGGCTGTGAAGCACTTTCGAATATCAAGAGGACATGAAAGGCACTTTATAAATGCAAAGTACTTTCTATCTTTCTTTCCATTCAGCTGAGAACGTATGCATCACACCTCTCTGAGACAGGTGCGCTTGAGTTACAGGTGTCCTGGGACTAACTCATGAATATATGATTTATACTGCAGTAAAATAGGGCCGATTCTGCGATCTCACACTTCCAGCAGGAAGCAGCATTCATAGGGAGCACTTCTCAGAAAATCTATCAAAATGAATGGACAGAAAATCAGGGGCTGCGCACCCGCAATTTTCTGCAACACTGTTCTTGGGAGAACCACTCTCTCTGGGAGCGGAATCAGCCTTTCAGATTAACAATTATAAAGTGTTCATTTACCTGTTACCTTTAGAATCTTTAAACAGTTTCTGAGTGTTTGCTACCAGCACCGTTAAAGATTATGGCAATGATCTAACCTGCCACTAATTCAGATACTTAGCCAGTATTTCACTTTGCGCCTGGGCGTAATGATCTTGCCAAGTGGTGTGGAACTTTTCAAATTGCGTGGGACATGAATGCATTGTAAAGCAGTTTGCTATCCAGCTGAGGTTCTAGGTGTCGAGCAATAATATCACTGAGAATGTGAAAATCACAATATATTGTATATAGGAATTTTTGGCAGTAATTATTCTGTATTCATTGAAGAAAACACATTTATAAGACTGGAAGGTCTAGACAGTGACAGATCTGAAGTCATCTTGCGATTTGCTGGTTGGAGCACAGATAATGTAAAAGTTACAAATGACCTACAAAGAGTTTATCAGCATTATATTGATTTGTTCAACTATGGCCAGAATGAAAGTCAACACACCCAACACTGTAGTTTCTGTTTTAACACAGTTATAGGTACTACAGTAAAATTACATTTTTAATTTGAACATTGCAATTTTTAAAATATTAATTTTTTTCAGCAGTTAGTATAAAACAAGGTACTAGTGGAGGACCTGCCAATGCAGTGGAGTAAATCCAAATCAGATCAGAATGGCTACGGCTATTATTTCTCCCTCTATTTCAATAGGAAAAGTAAAAAGTTGGCTCAGCTCCACATTTCTGTTTGACATTAACAGACAGAAATTGTACGGTCTATCTAACCCATGTTCAGTTCTAAAAGAGTGCAATAAGCCTTGATTTGGGCCTTTTCTGGAACAAGATCTCCAATAATTGCCCTTGCCCATCATCAGTTTACTGAAAAGCTCTCAGCTTTTACATTCTAATTGATATTAGGTTGGAGTATTTTATTTCCAACTCATCTCTTTTATCATTTGAAAGAAATTCTTGATAAGAATCACATACTTTTTTTGTTGACTGTCCTTTGGTTTATATTTTTATGGATGAACTGCTGCAAAGGTATGAGATATTACTGACTGGACAAATAAGATAAATACATGTGACAATCTAAATAGATTGATACTACTCTGGAGACATTAGGAACGATGTTCCTCTCCTGGCAATGTCTGGGAGTAATGTGGACACAGTGCTCCAGAAGTACGCTGCACAGTGTCTCTATCCTCAGTGCCAGATCTTCATGGCCGAGTTTGCATTTCTCAGGCGTACACCAAGCAATATAAGAGAAAGTCTGGGCCTTAAAGGCAGCAGCAACCTTAAAGGTACAAGTCAAATGGAAGACCCATGAAAGAGCCAGAAGTTCATTGAATTCTAAAGGTAATGGGAGCATAATTTTCATACGGGCAAGTTCTAAAAACTCATGGTAAGTTTTAAAATGAATTTATGCTTTGTGATTAGCGTGTTGGTGGTTTTAACATTTATTTAAAGAAAGAAAGACTTACATTTATATAGCGCCTTTCATGACCTCAGGACGTCTCAAAGCGCTTTACAGCCAATGAAGTACTTTTGAAGTGTAGTCACTGTTGTAATGTGGGAAATGTGGCAGCCAATTTGCGCACAGCAAGCTCCCACAAACAGCAATGTGATAATGACTAGATAATCTGTTTTTAGTGACGTTGATTGAAGGATAAATATTAACCAGGACACTGGGGATAACTCCCCTGCTCTTCTTCGAAATAGTGCCATGGGATCTTTTACGTCCACCTGAGAGAGCAGATAAGACCTCGGTTTAACGTCTCATCTGAAAGACGGCACCTCTGACAGTGCAGCACTCCCTCAGCACTGCACAGGAGTGTCAGCCTAGATTTATGTGCTCAGATCTCTGTAAAAGAACTTATCCTGCTGTGCCATGGCAACAGCAGCCCAGCAGGATCCTGGCTGCCCCTGCAGTCTGCCTTGCAGGGAGATGGCATAACGGCAACACCGTGGTGCCAAGCAGTAGGTGGAGAAGCAGGAGAAACAAATATGGGTATGAAGAATGATAGCTTAGAAATAGAACGAGGGTGCTGGTTTGAGTGTGTGGCTTCTCATTGTATTTCTGAGGGGATGGAGTATTTGCATAGTTAGAAGGATGGTGCATTCTTACTCTGTGGTAGGGAAGCAGTTACTCGGGATAGGGCTTTGTGAATTACTTGAGCAGCTGTCAAAAGGGGCTTTATTGTTATTTTTCCTCATCAGCTTCTAAATAAGCCATATTCAAAAAAAGGGATGGGGACACAGTACTAAACACCAGCGCCATCACTAAGTGTAAACAACTAACGGCATTCTATCAAAAATAAAGACTTTTATTGACAATATCAGCGGTTCCTGAAGACAGAAGGCAGTCAAAAGACAGCTCAGGGATTAGCAGAATCAGGTGTTTATGGGGCAGTCTGCCTCTGAGCTTCCCCTGGCTGTACTAGAGGAAGTCTGTAGATCCATCTGACATTCATTTGCATTTAATTTACATCACCGCATCCTCTCCTGGGACAGTCAAGTGCAGCCACCAGAGCAGCCAAACAGTATGTTCAGCTGCAGTCTTTTCTCACGAGCATCAAATAGCTGGGGTGGGGGGGGGGGGGGGATTTTCCTCTTCTTGCATCCAAATAGCACCCATTTATCCTCTGCATTGCACCAGTTTTTTGGGAGTGTTACTTGGAAGCAGGGTAGAGGAAAATCTACTCTATATTATTTAAAAATCTCTTAAGAGGATTGTGCCAATGAAGAAGCTAAAGGCCTGGATTTTACTTTACAATAACACCCATTTTCAGGCGGTCTCTCGGCAGTCTGGGGTAGATGCCCTCTACCCCTAAAAATAGATTCCGCCATTTCCCTCCCGTGACCCTACTGTCATCCTGATCCGCCCACGGAAAGTGCACCCCTCTTCAGTTAAATGGAGCAGGGGCATGGACAAGTACCCCCAAGATTTTCATCCATTTCCGCCCACTGTAAAGATGGCAGAGCCTATATGGTGCCCCCCCACCCCCCGCCCCTCCACCATGTGAGAAGAGATCGGGAAGGTCACACAGGACTGCGATTCTGTGGCTGCGCCTCAGAACGTTTTCTACTTTAAAGGCGCTATATAAATGCGAGTTGTTGGTGGTGTGAAAGTGACAACAGAACCTAACTTTTATGCATCCAGATGCATGTAGACGGCCTTTGGCAACATTGTCACTGTGGCATCTGCACCCACTCCTTGCAGCCGACCAGCGCTGGGCACAGGCTCAGTTGATCTGCGTGAGAGCAGGTCAAATAGTTCGGAACTTGCCGAGCTCTTCAGGTCATCTTTCGAAGCAGTGAGAAGTGACAACTCCCCTTCGAGCTTCTTCCTGATGTCAGGAGCTGCATTGAACATTTGGACTGTCAGAGGCACAAGAGTATTCCTCACATCGTGCCATACTTCCTGCATTGTACTGCAGATGTAGGTTGTGGACCCCTCCAACTTTTTCACCATTTGCACCATAAATAATAATAACAACAACAACAGCTTGTATTTACATCGCGCCTTTAATGTAGTAAAATGTCCCAAGGCACTATATATAAGAGAAGACTGTCTCCACTGCCTGCACATGAGATCTATGTTCCCGAATCGTGGATCTTTTAAAGACTGGGTCCCTGAGATTTTGATCCTCGGGCTCCTCAGCCAACGGCAAACATTTCTCCCCCCACCCCTCTGGGGAGAGATGGCTGTTTCCTTATCATACCCACCCAGCCTCTCCTGCTCACTGGTGCTCTGTGAGTCACTCAGTGATATCCCCTCTGTCTTAGTAAAGCCCTTGTCCCGAGTGGGTGTATCTAGGCTGGTGCTTGAACAAGTAGGGTGCAGTGACAGAGTGGGTGAATCGGGCGGAGAAAGGGTCCTTCTGGGGGGTGCCAGATTGCTCGTCAGATGCTTCTTTCTGTAAAGATTCAGCACCTGTGAGGGACACAAAGGACGCTCCTTTTAGGAAGGGGATCTCTGAATTGTATTTCAGAAGATGTGACTAAACTGTAATTGGAGGCATTTCAAAGGAACATCTACAACACCTGGATGAAAAGACATTGTGAATTAGTCTGTGCCATGTCTAAATCTTTGTGTCCTTTGTAAAGGAGAAACATGCACACAACCAGAGGCCATGGGTCACGGGTAGAGGAATGGCTCACGCCAGTCCCTTCAGTAGGCATAAGGGGAAAGCATTGCAACTCCTGCGCAGACACACCGGGGATCCTGCGTGAGCGGAAATGTTAGAGGAGAGCAGTCAGGTTCAGAATGTCTGCAGGCAGCAGAAGTTCACAGTTGCCTAAGTGCTTGATCCCATTACCAACCTGAGCCTGACAGCCCTCTGCTTTCCCGAAATATGCTGCGGTCAGGTGCGGATCGGGCTAAATCTCCCCTTAATGGTCCAAGGCAGGTAAGTTGATGCTGTATTGTGCTCTGGCTAGCCCACATCTTGACTATTACTAGTACTTGAGGCACAAGAGGAACATCCAAACCCTGGAAGTCTCACAGTGAAGGTCCAGGAAGGTTGATTCCTAGTGTCAGAGGACTGAGTTGCTGGGAAAGGTTAGGAAAACTTGAATGCTTCAACCTTGAAAGGAGACAAATGAGAGAGAACCTTACAGACGTACACAGCTACTTAGTGGAATACAAAGGTTAATCTCGAGCACTAGTTCAAGTTAAACAGAGACAAATGGAATGTAAGTGCAACCTTGTTAAAAAGCAAATTTAGGGCTATTATCAGGAAGGACTTCTTCATGCAGAGAGTGATTAATACTTGGAATGGCCTTCTGGATAGGGTAGCATAGGCAAAAACATTTGCCGGGAAATTCCTCGGAGCTGCTCCTGCTCCGCCAAACTTCCAGCAAAGTTATGGCGGTGGAGTGGGAGAAATTCCCAGCCATTGGAGTCATTCAGGAGGCAATTAGATACAGTGGTGATGGGGATGGTTGTAGGTTTCTATGGAGGGTTAAGCTAGAGAGGCTGAATGTGAAATAGGGGGACTGCTGCCAACTCAGCATATACTGAAGTACTTCACCATGCCTCTCCTACCAACACCACTGAAACCAGTCTTCCCCCTTCCCTTTCTATAGGTGTGCCACAGGAAGCCAAAACCAGTCCATCCAGGCAAATCAGTACTTCACAGCACACACGGTCTGTCTCTATCCCTCCCAAACACCGGCTCAAATACATTCACCCTGCGGGAAATTTAGAAAGTGAGCCAGAGGGGAATGCATTTGCCAAGATGCACACAGCATGAGCAAACAGGAGCAGCTGGTGCTGGTCGAGGAGAAGGAGGAACCTCTAGTCCAGCGGGCCAGCTTACCTCCTGCCTTGGCTAATGAATCTGGGGATCTGGACTTCACGGCACTTGTGTTTAAAAGAAGGACGTCTCTTGAGTATCAAACATTGGGGGCTGTGCCAGGCAGAGTGCTGCAGACGGCAGCTCAGGCGGAGGACTCCACTAGCCATATGTGCACTTCCTCGCAGGGTAGTTTTTCAACACTACAGTCCACCATGGAGCATGTGGCAACTCTATGGACATCTACAGTGGAGCACCATGATCCTTTAAACTTTAGACAGGCTGTATTGCAGGATGCTCCCAGGTCTCTCCAGCAATCTAAATTGCTGCTTCAAAATGTCCTGTGTTTGATGGTTAGTCAGGTGGAGACATGCAGCTCAGCTGGTGTCCTGGGATACATGGAGGTGTCATGAGCTATGGCTGCAGAGGATCGGCTTGATCGGCCAGGAGCCACCCTGAGACCTGCCTTTTGAGGCAAATATTGGAGTTACAGCAGACTGCCTCAAAATTAAAGCATCATTCATGACAGCTGCCGAGGAATTGAGTATCGACTTGTTTAATGTGATGCTGATGGTTGCCAGTGAAGCGTACATTCAGAAAAGGGAAGACTTTCCCATTCACGTAGGCAGTCGCAATGTGTGAGGGAGCACATGGAGGCATGTGGGTGCAATGTATGACTCCTGGATCTTCAGCAATCATGCCATTCTGTAAAATTTCACAGCACCCTCAAGCTGCTGTCAGTTATCCGCAGAGAAGGAGCGGAAACTGCCTGGTGGAGAAAACAAGGCGCTGGCATTTGTCGCTTGCTTTAACCATCGACGTGCAGCTGTTTCGCTTATGTTGCCGATGTCCCCAGTGTTAGCCTGGAACGAACATCAAAGCATAAACATTAAGGACATACGTGACTTTGGCAGCTAGTGGCAGTGCTGTGCTTGTGGAGGCTTTTGGTAGCTGATCAGCTTGAAGCATGCGGCACAATCCTCCGACAATGTTCCCTTGTAACTCACAGCCTCCTCTGACAAATGAAGATGGGTGCTCTTGCCTGTAGATTCTGGTGTGGAGGATGCTGGTGGCTGAGTGTATAGTGTTTCCTGGAGAAGCCTGACTTGCATGACATCCTTCTGCTGGTCCTCTTCCTTTCCTTCCAAAAAAAGCACAGATAGAGGGGGTTCCTATGGAGAAAGTCACTCTGACACAATTGGAGCATTTGGAAAAGAAAAGACAGCAGCACAGCAGTCGCTGCAAAGCCTCCTGAACATCTAAGTGACAACAGTTAAAAAAAAAAACCAAGAAAAACAGTTGAGGAATGGCCCATAAATTTTGCAATTCTGATGCCAATTTTATATGGATGGGTAGAAAATGAAACATTAGGCACACACAAATATTTTGCTTTTGTGCTACTGGCAGAGAGCAGCACATGTTGGGAGTGCATATTGGAATATAGGACCTAGAGTATAGAGTGTCTGTTGTACAGCCCACCCAATTTTTCATCCATTTAAGTTAATAGTTGGAAAATTGGGCAGGATGCGTAATGGCTTATGTTCTTCCGCCCCCCTATATTCCAATACATGTTCCCAGCGTGTATTGAATTGTGTTGGGAGCGTGAAAAGTGGGCAATTACCTTTTAAATGTTGTCATCGGCACTTTATTAAAGTATTCAAATTAAGCTCTTCCCTGTTTCAGGCAAGAGCTTTCTGCTCTCATCACATCCTCACAGAAATGCGCATGATGTGCAAAATTGGTGAAGATCAGGTGTGACAGATCTCTGCCCCATTTTCTGATGGGTATTGGCCAACTTCTGAAAATTGGGTGCTACCGAGTGGAAAATCAATGATTCTTTAAAATAGTTCTCTGGTTATCTCTGAGAGGCTGAATCAGTGCCTGACAAGTACTGTGCTGCTGTAGATTGTGCTGTGTAAGGAATTCCTTGCACTAATTCCTCAGTTTATAAATTAATCTGATTAGGACAGTTACTAACCCCGATTCGTAGTTTACTTAGCTCATGCTTACTTTCACTGTTGTGCCTAAGACCTATTTACTGGAAGTGATCTGTCGATTCAGTGTTCGTATAATCCCTGAGCTACTTTCATTTCTGGAATGTTATCAGACTTAAACCTGATTTACATCCAGTGTGATACTGCTTTATTCACACATGATTAATATCTCTTGACAGTTCTCCGTGCGAGCTTGAAGTGGAAACCCCACGCGAGAATGTAATCTTACTTCAAACAGTGGTGGAGGGGACCAAGGGGGAAAAATTGGGTTGCTTTGCACCTCCCATTGGCGCCCTAAGAGGGAGCTAACGGAACGCAAAGCAACTAGCGCCCGGGCGCATGCTGCCCACGCCTCCCGCGAAATTCAGTGGGAGGTTAGCGGCGGCGCCGACCGGTAGCGCTCCGCGGTGCTGCGCCGCCGGCGATGATGTCATCGCCATGCGCAGCACCCCGGCCGCGATCTTCGGGAGCGCCCCCTGACTTACCGCCGGACGCTATGTCTGCGCTCCCGTCCCCGGCCTCCTGAACAGCCCCCCACCCCCCGTGGAGTGCCAGCTGCACTCCAAGAGCCCGGCACTTCTCTTGAGTGCCGGGCTCTTTTGCCGGCACTCCCGATCCCCAGGGGCCCAGCTGGGCCCCGGGTCACGCTGCACAAGGCCCCTCCCCTTTAAGAAGGGGAGGAAGGCCTACAATACCGCGGCACGACATTGCTACTCAATTTTTAGCCCCATACGTTTATTCCTGTTGCAAATAGGGTTCTTATAGGCTGCACACAGCCTGGTAAGACATTAATGTTCAGGGAAAGAGCAGCCTGTTTGCTCAGCCTCCCAGATAAAAGAGGGTGTGCAAAGGAGCAACAACAACGGATTTGTTTCTGCAAAGCAATTTTATGACTGGAGAATTTTAAAAAGGCCGGAATTTTCCTAACCTTGGTGGGTCTGGTGCGGCTGGTGTCCGTGGCGGGTCCCCACTCCACTGCTGGCTCCATCCCGCTGTACGGAATGAACTTACCTTAATGGGGCCTATTAAGCTCACCCAGCACATTACCCGGCCCAATTAGATGGAGCGGGTCTGGTGACGTCACTCATGACACGTTTTAAGCCAGGGTCCTTAAAGGGACCCTAGCCACATTACATTTTAAGTTCAATCTAACATAGTGGGTGTTGAATCTTTACTGTGCAATCATATAATAAAAATTATTTATGAGTGACAAAGAAATATTTAAATAAAACTAGCATTAAGTAATATGACTCCATCTACACATATGATCAAGAACATAATTTAAAAAATGCATTAACTGGGAAGTTATTGGTGCTTCAGTCACAAATCTATAGACTTTTGTATCAGTAACAAATAAAAGATGTGTGTGTATAGGTAATGCATAAAATTAAGCAGATTGTAAATGTAATTGTAAAGGGGTGGATTAACAATCTTATGCAAGTTCAGCGGAAGAGCTGCGGAATCCCTGACAAACAGGGTAAGTGGTGCTTACAATGTGTTTCTGGGATTTCTGCAGCTCTTCCATTGAAGTTAATAATGGACAAGTGAGAGAACCTCCGCAGAAATTCACCCTAAAGTCTCAGACTGAAAAATTAAATTAGTCATATTCAGGGTCTGACAGCAAATTGAACCAGTGGCATGAGTGATGAGAATGAAATTGTTACGGTTGATGACTTGATTTAATGTGTAACTGGACAATCACAGTATACTATGAGAAATACCTGACCAGAAACAACACAAAAATTTATTGAAATGGTATATGTCATTTTTTATAGTGCAGATCAATTCACTGCAATTACTGTTGAGTTGGAAGGCAACAGCTAAGAATGGCTAGTGAAAAATTAACATTTACCAGTAGCTTTTCAAGTAGTACAGAATCTCCATCAATCTGTTAGCTGGTGTAATCGACATGTTTTTATTTTGGTTTGTTTTCCATGCTGTCAAGTAATCAGCTGGAGCAATGGCCACGGAACTCACACCTCAGGTTGACAGACGTGGTTCCCGAGCTGTGTGAATCCCGTGGCCATGCAGGGAAATTTAAAGAGTAGGGGGGAAAAGCTCTTAAGTGCCTGTAAAGTACCTCATAATGATTTAAATTTCCAGTTCCCGACCCGCTGTCAAAAAAATAACTTTCCCACTGATCACGCCCACTAACATCCCGGAAAATTCAGCCCAAAGTAACTAAACAATGGCTGCATGATAGATTCTGCTAACTTCCTGGTATTTGTCATTCATGTTATTAATAGGTCATGTATTACGATATAAAGAGGTTAAATGAGAAATAGTGAATAATTGTCTCTCCCACACACAGAATGAAGTAGCTTTTGCTGTTTTAAAGTTGTTTTTGGAGCTACCCATAGCCAAGTATATTCACAGTGTGAAAGATGCACTGCGTACAAAGAGTGGGTGATCCAGCTGTGATTCACCCCCTAAGAAATTTAACTGTGCAAAAACAATAGCAAAAGTAAACATATTTCTAATGTTGCATGCTATGAAGTAGAATTAGATAAATGGCTCAACCAAGATTTCAGAATGCTTTCTGTGCAGGAGGTGAAAATTCCTGAGAAGCCTTGATTTTTCAGTTTTTATCATTTGTTCTTGGGGTGTGGCTGACAATGGCAAAGCTGATTTATTGCCCTTCCCTTGTTGCTCTGAGAATGTGGTGGCGGAACTATTTGAATTGCTGCTGTCCTTGTGGTGATGACGCTCCCACAGCGCTGATGGGCTACGAGTTCATTGCCCTGAGCAGAACTCAGAAATGCCACGAATGTGTAATCTAATACCCACCAAGAAGCTGCGGCTTAAACTGAATTCAACTAGCTTCGTTAGGAAATTGGCAAAGAAAAGACCGACCATGTTATTGTAAGTAAAGGGAACTCGTTGTTGGACATCCTCGCAGTTAATCAGAAAAATTCAGCCGTTGGAATTGCTTTGCAGCTTTGTTGCGCTTGAGAGTGAGCTCTTGCAACTCGACACAACAGACAAATATTCACTCACATCTTAAAGAGGGCATTGAAAGCTGAACACTATTCAAACTTCTGTAGTACATTTTCTGTTACATTTTAATTTGAATTTAATATAAACTTTTAACAGTGGTACTATCAATGCCATTAGTGAGGGCATATTAATATTTAAATAATGCCATAAATGCCAATATTATTCACACTCCCCGTCAGTAATGTGGGTGGCCCATGATTTCAGTCGCATGGGGTTGGGCACATGATTTTCAGACCCACGACCGCTGCTTGTGAGGCACCTCTACTGACGCAGTGTGCGAGGTACCGCGAGTGATGCAGTGTGTGAGGTACCACTAGTGACGCAGTGTGTGAGGCACCACTATTGACGCAGTGTGCAAGGTACCACTAGTGACGCAGTGTGCGAGGTACCACTAGTGACGCAGTGTGCGAGGCGTGTGAGGTACCACTAGTGATGCAGTGTGCGAGGTACCAATAGTGACACAGTGTGCGAGGCACCACTAGTGACGCAGTGTGCGAGGTACCAATAGTGACACAGTGTGTGAGGCACCACTAGTGACGCAGTGTGTGAGGTACCACTAGTGACGCAGTGTGCGAGGCACCACTAGTGACGCAGTGTGTGAGGCACCACTAGTGACGCAGTGTGTGAGGCACCACTAGTGACGCAGAGTGCGAGGTAACACTAGTGACGCAGTGTGCGAGGTACCACTAGTGATGCAGAGTGCGAGGTAACGCTAGTGACGCAGTGTGCGAGGTACCACTAGTGACGCAGCGTGCGAGGTACCACTAGTGACGCAGTGTGCGAGGTACCACTAGTGACGCAGAGTGCGAGGTAACACTAGTGACGCAGTGTGCGAGGTACCACTAGTGACGCAGTGTGCGAGGTACCACTAGTGATGCAGAGTGCGAGGTACCACTAGTGACGCAGTGTGCGAGGTAACACTAGTGACGCAGTGTGCGAGGCACCACTAGTGACGCAGTGTGCGAGGTACCACTAGTGACGCAGTGTGCGAGGTATCACTAGTGATGCAGAGTGCGAGGTAACACTAGTGACGCAGAGTGCGAGGTACCACTAGTGACGCAGTGTGTGAGGTACCACTAGTGACGCAGTGTGCGAGGTACCGCTAGTGACGCAGTGTGCGAGGCACCACTAGTGACGCAGAGTGCGAGGTACCGCTAGTGATGCAGAGTGCGAGGTAACACTAGTGACGCAGTGTGCGAGGTAACGCTAGTGACGCAGTGTGTGAGGTACCACTAGTGACGCAGAGTGCGAGGTAACACTAGTGACGCAGTGTGCAAGGTACCAATAGTGACGCAATGTGCGAGGTACCACTAGTGATGCAGTGTGCGAGGTACCACTAGTGACGCAGAGTGCGAGGTAACACTAGTGACGCAATGTGCGAGGTACCACTAGTGACGCAGTGTGCGAGGTACCACTAGTTAATTAGTGTGCGAGGTCACACTAGTGACGCAGTGTGTGAGGTACCACTAGTTAATTAGTGTGCAAATTAACACTAGTGACGCAATGTGCGAGTTATCACTAGTGACGCAGTGTGCGAGGTACCACTAGTGACGCAGAGTGCGAGTAATCACTAGTGACGCAGTGTGCGAGGTACCACTAGTGACGCAGTGTGCAAGGTACCACTAGTGACGCAGTGTGCGAGGTACCACTAGTGACGCAGAGTGCGAGGTAACACTAGTGACGCAATGTGCGAGGTACCACTAGTGACGCAGAGTGCGAGGTAACACTAGTGACGCAGTGTGCGAGGTACCACTAGTGACGCACTGTGCGAGGTACCACTAGTGACGCAGTGTGCGAGGTACCACTAGTGACGCAGTGTGCGAGGTACCTCTAGTGACGCAGTGTGCGAGGTACCACTAGTGACGCAGTGTGCGAGATACCACTAGTGACGCAGAGTGCGAGGTAACACTAGTGACGCAGTGTGTGAGGCACCTCTAGTGACGCAGTGTGCGAGGTACCACTAGTGACGCAGTGTGCGAGATACCACTAGTGACGCAGAGTGCGAGATACCACTAGTGACGCAGTGTGCGAGGTAACACTAGTGACGCAGTGTGCGAGGCACCACTAGTGACGCAGTGTGCGAGATACCACTAGTGACGCAGTGTGTGAGGCACCACTAGTGATGCAGTGTGCGAGATACCACTAGTGACGCAGAGTGCGAGGTAACACTAGTGACGCAGTGTGTGAGGCACCTCTAGTGATGCAGAGTGCGAGGTACCACTAGTTAATTAGTGTGCGAGGTATCACTAGTGACGCAGTGTGCGAGATACCACTAGTGACGCAGAGTGCGAGGCACCACTAGTGACTCAGTGTGCGAGCCACCACTAGTGAATCAGTGTGCGAGGTATCACTAGTGACGCAGTGTGCGAGGCACCACTAGTGACTCAGTGTGCGAGGCACCACTAGTGACTCAGTGTGCGAGGCACCACTAGTGAATCAGTGTGCGAGGTATCACTAGTGACGCAGTGTGCGAGGCACCACTAGTGACGCAGTGTGCGAGGTATCACTAGTGACGCAATGTGCGAGGCACCACTAGTTAATTAGTGTGCGAGGTACCACTAGTTAATTAGTGTGCGAGGTATCACTAGTGACGCAGTGTGCGAGATACCACTAGTGAAGCAGTGTGCGAGGCACCACTAGTGACGCAGAGTGCGAGGCACCACTAGTGACTCAGTGTGCGAGGCACCACTAGTGACGCAGAGTGCGAGGTACCACTAGTTAATTAGTGTGCAAATTAACACTAGTGACGCAATGTGCGAGTTATCACTAGTGACGCAGAGTGCGAGGTACCACTAGTTAATTAGTGTGCGAGGTATCACTAGTGACGCAGTGTGCGAGATACCACTAGTGACGCAGTGTGCGAGGTACCACTAGTGATGCAGTGTGCGAGGTATCACTAGTGATGCAGTGTGCGAGATACCACTAGTGACGCAGTGTGCGAGGTACCACTAGTGATGCAGTGTGCGAGGTATCACTAGTGACGCAGTGTGCAAGGTAACGCTAGTGACTTAGTGTGCGAGTTACCACTAGTGACGCAGTGTGCCAGTTACCACTAGTGACGCAGTGTGCGAGGCACCACTAGTGACGCAGAGTGCGAGGCACCACTAGTGACTCAGTCTGCGAGGCACCACTAGTGAATCAGTGTGCGAGATACCACTAGTGACGCAGAGTGCGAGGTAACACTAGTGACGCAGTGTGCGAGGCACCACTAGTGACGCAGTGTGCGAGGTATCACTTGTGACGCAATGTGCGAGGCACCACTAGTTAATTAGTGTGCGAGGTACCACTAGTTAATTAGTGTGCGAGGTATCACTAGTGACGCAGTGTGCGAGATACCACTAGTGACGCTGTGTGCGAGGCACCACTAGTGACTCAGTGTGCGAGGTACCACTAGTTAATTAGTGTGCGAGGTCACACTAGTGACGCAGTGTGTGAGGTACCACTAGTTAATTAGTGTGCAAATTAACACTAGTGACGCAATGTGCGAGTTATCACTAGTGACGCAGTGTGCGAGGTACCACTAGTGACGCAGAGTGCGAGTAATCACTAGTGACGCAGTGTGCGAGGTACCACTAGTGACGCAGTGTGCAAGGTACCACTAGTGACGCAGTGTGCGAGGTACCACTAGTGACGCAGAGTGCGAGGTAACACTAGTGACGCAGAGTGCGAGGTAACACTAGTGACGCAGTGTGCGAGGTACCACTAGTGACGCACTGTGCGAGGTACCACTAGTGACGCAGTGTGCGAGGTACCACTAGTGACGCAGTGTGCGAGGTACCTCTAGTGACGCAGTGTGTGAGGTACCACTAGTGACGCAGTGTGCGAGATACCACTAGTGACGCAGAGTGCGAGGTAACACTAGTGACGCAGTGTGTGAGGCACCTCTAGTGACGCAGTGTGCGAGGTACCACTAGTGACGCAGTGTGCGAGATACCACTAGTGACGCTGAGTGCGAGATACCACTAGTGACGCAGTGTGCGAGGTAACACTAGTGACGCAGTGTGCGAGGCACCACTAGTGACGCAGTGTGCGAGATACCACTAGTGACACAGTGTGTGAGGCACCACTAGTGATGCAGTGTGCGAGATACCACTAGTGACGCAGAGTGCGAGGTAACACTAGTGACGCAGTGTGTGAGGCACCTCTAGTGATGCAGAGTGCGAGGTGCCACTAGTTAATTAGTGTGCAAGGTATCACTAGTGACGCAGTGTGCGAGATACCACTAGTGACGCAGAGTGCGAGGCACCACTAGTGACTCAGTGTGCGAGCCACCACTAGTGAATCAGTGTGCGAGGTATCACTAGTGACGCAGTGTGCGAGGCACCACTAGTGACTCAGTGTGCGAGGCACCACTAGTGACTCAGTGTGCGAGCCACCACTAGTGAATCAGTGTGCGAGGCACCACTAGTGACGCAGAGTGCGAGGCACCACTAGTGACTCAGTGTGCGAGGCACCACTAGTGACTCAGTGTGCGAGGTACCACTAGTGACTCAGTGTGCGAGGCACCACTAGTGAATCAGTGTGCGAGGTATCACTAGTGACGCAGTGTGCGAGGCACCACTAGTGACGCAGTGTGCGAGGTACCACTAGTTAATTAGTGTGCAAATTAACACTAGTGACGCAATGTGCGAGTTATCACTAGTGACGCAGAGTGCGAGGTACCACTAGTTAATTAGTGTGCGAAGTATCACTAGTGACGCAGTGTGCGAGATACCACTAGTGATGCAGTGTGCGAGGCACCACTAGTGATGCAGTGTGCGAGATACCACTAGTGACGCAGTGTGCGAGGTACCACTAGTGATGCAGTGTGCGAGGTATCACTAGTGACGCAGTGTGCAAGGTAACGCTAGTGACTTAGTGTGTGAGTTACCACTAGTGACGCAGTGTGCCAGTTACCACTAGTGACGCAGTGTGCGAGGCACCACTAGTGACGCAGAGTGCGAGGCACCACTAGTGACTCAGTGTGCGAGGCACCACTAGTGAATCAGTGTGCGAGGTATCACTAGTGACGCAGTGTGCGAGGCACCACTAGTGACGCAGTGTGCGAGATACCACTAGTGACGCAGAGTGCGAGGTAACACTAGTGACGCAGTGTGCGAGGCACCACTAGTGACGCAGTGTGCGAGATACCACTAGTGACGCAGAGTGCGAGGTAACACTAGTGACGCAGTGTGTGAGGCACCTCTAGTGATGCAGAGTGCGAGGTACCACTAGTTAATTAGTGTGCGAGGTATCACTAGTGACGCAGTGTGCGAGATACCACTAGTGACGCAGAGTACGAGGCACCACTAGTGACTCAGTGTGCGAGGTACCACTAGTGACTCAGTGTGCGAGGCACCACTAGTGAATCAGTGTGCGAGGTATCACTAGTGACGCAGTGTGCGAGGCACCACTAGTGACGCAGTGTGCGAGGTATCACTAGTGACGCAATGTGCGAGGCACCACTAGTTAATTAGTGTGCGAGGTACCACTAGTTAATTAGTGTGCGAGGTATCACTAGTGACGCAGTGTGCGAGATACCACTAGTGACGCAGAGTGTGAGGCACCACTAGTGACTCAGTGTGCGAGGCACCACTAGTGAATCAGTGTGCGAGGTATCACTAGTGACGCAGTGTGCGAGGCACCACTAGTGATGCAGTGTGCGAGGTATCACTAGTGACGCAATGTGCGAGGTACCACTGGTGACGCAGTGTGCGAGGTATCACTAGTGACGCAGTGTGCGAGGCACCACTAGTGACGCAGAGTGCGAGATACCACTAGTGACGCAGTGTGCGAGGTAACACTAGTGACGCAGTGTGCGAGGCACCACTAGTGACGCAGTGTGCGAGATACCACTAGTGACGCAGTGTGTGAGGCACCACTAGTGATGCAGTGTGCGAGATACCACTAGTGACACAGAGTGCGAGGTAACACTAGTGATGCAGTGTGTGAGGCACCTCTAGTGATGCAGAGTGCGAGGTACCACTAGTTAATTAGTGTGCAAGGTATCACTAGTGACGCAGTGTGCGAGATACCACTAGTGACGCAGAGTGCGAGGCACCACTAGTGACTCAGTGTGCGAGCCACCACTAGTGAATCAGTGTGCGAGGTATCACTAGTGACGCAGTGTGCGAGGCACCACTAGTGACTCAGTGTGCGAGGCACCACTAGTGACTCAGTGTGCGAGCCACCACTAGTGAATCAGTGTGCGAGGCACCACTAGTGACGCAGAGTGCGAGGCACCACTAGTGACTCAGTGTGCGAGGCACCACTAGTGACTCAGTGTGCGAGGTACCACTAGTGACTCAGTGTGCGAGGCACCACTAGTGAATCAGTGTGCGAGGTATCACTAGTGACGCAGTGTGCGAGGCACCACTAGTGACGCAGTGTGCGAGGTACCACTAGTTAATTAGTGTGCAAATTAACACTAGTGACGCAATGTGCGAGTTATCACTAGTGACGCAGAGTGCGAGGTACCACTAGTTAATTAGTGTGCGAGGTATCACTAGTGACGCAGTGTGCGAGATACCACTAGTGATGCAGTGTGCGAGGCACCACTAGTGATGCAGTGTGCGAGATACCACTAGTGACGCAGTGTGCGAGGTACCACTAGTGATGCAGTGTGCGAGGTATCACTAGTGACGCAGTGTGCAAGGTAACGCTAGTGACTTAGTGTGTGAGTTACCACTAGTGACGCAGTGTGCCAGTTACCACTAGTGACGCAGTGTGCGAGGCACCACTAGTGACGCAGAGTGCGAGGCACCACTAGTGACTCAGTGTGCGAGGCACCACTAGTGAATCAGTGTGCGAGGTATCACTAGTGACGCAGTGTGCGAGGCACCACTAGTGACGCAGTGTGCGAGATACCACTAGTGACGCAGAGTGCGAGGTAACACTAGTGACGCAGTGTGCGAGGCACCACTAGTGACGCAGTGTGCGAGATACCACTAGTGACGCAGAGTGCGAGGTAACACTAGTGACGCAGTGTGTGAGGCACCTCTAGTGATGCAGAGTGCGAGGTACCACTAGTTAATTAGTGTGCGAGGTATCACTAGTGACGCAGTGTGCGAGATACCACTAGTGACGCAGAGTACGAGGCACCACTAGTGACTCAGTGTGCGAGGTACCACTAGTGACTCAGTGTGCGAGGCACCACTAGTGAATCAGTGTGCGAGGTATCACTAGTGACGCAGTGTGCGAGGCACCACTAGTGACGCAGTGTGCGAGGCACCACTAGTTAATTAGTGTGCGAGGTACCACTAGTTAATTAGTGTGCGAGGTATCACTAGTGACGCAGTGTGCGAGATACCACTAGTGACGCAGAGTGTGAGGCACCACTAGTGACTCAGTGTGCGAGGCACCACTAGTGAATCAGTGTGCGAGGTATCACTAGTGACGCAGTGTGCGAGGCACCACTAGTGATGCAGTGTGCGAGGTATCACTAGTGACGCAATGTGCGAGGTACCACTGGTGACGCAGTGTGCGAGGTATCACTAGTGACGCAGAGTGCGAGGTACCACTAGTTAATTAGTGTGCAAATTAACACTAGTGACGCAATGTGGGAGTTATCACTAGTGACGCAGAGTGCGAGGTACCACTAGTTAATTAGTGTGCGAGGTATCACTAGTGAAGCAGTGTGCGAGATACCACTAGTGATGCAGTGTGCGAGGCACCACTAGTGATGCAGATTGCGAGATACCACTAGTGACGCAGTGTGCGAGGTACCACTAGTGATGCAGTGTGCAAGGTAACGCTAGTGACTTAGTGTGTGAGTTACCACTAGTGACGCAGTGTGCCAGTTACCACTAGTGACGCAGTGTGCGAGGTACCACTGGTGACGCACTGTGCGAGATACCACTAGTGACGCAGAGTGCGAGGTACCACTAGTGACGCAATGTGCGAGGTACCACTAGTGACGCAGTGTGCGAGGTAGCACTAGTGATGCAATGTGCGAGGCACCACTAGTGACGCAGTGTGCGAGGCACCACTAGTGACGCAGTGTGCGAAGTACCACTAGTTAATTAGTGTGCAAATTAACACTAGTGACGCAATGTGCGAGTTATCACTAGTGATGCAGTGTGCGAGGTGCCACTAGTTAATTAGTGTGCGAGGTATCACTAGTGACGCAGTGTGCGAGATACCACTAGTGATGCAGTGTGCAAGGCACCACTAGTGACGCAGAGTGCGAGGTACCACTAGTTAATTAGTGTGCGAGATACCACTAGTGACGCAGAGTGCGAGGCACCACTAGTGACTCAGTGTGCGAGGCACCACTAGTGAATCAGTGTGCGAGGTATCACTAGTGACGCAGTGTGCGAGGCACCACTAGTGACGCAGAGTGCGAGGTAACGCTAGTGACGCAGTGTGCCAGTTACCACTAGTGATGCAGTGTGCGAGGTACCACTAGTTAATTAGTGTGCGAGGTATCACTAGTGACGCAGTGTGCGAGATACCACTAGTGATGCAGTGTGCAAGGCACCACTAGTGACGCAGAGTGCGAGGTACCACTAGTTAATTAGTGTGCGAGATACCACTAGTGACGCGGTGTGCGAGGTACCACTAGTGACGCAGTGTGCGAGGTACCACTAGTGACGCAGTGTGTGAGGCACCACTAGTGACTTAGTGTGCGAGTTAACACTAGTGACGCAGTGTGCGAGGTACCGCTAGTGACGCAGTGTGCGAGTTAACACTAGTGACGCAGTGTGCGAGGTACCACTAGTGACGCAGTGTGCGAGGTACCACTAGTGACGCAGTGTGCGAGGCACCACTAGTGACGCAATGTGCGAGGTATCACTAGTGACGCAATGTGCGAGGTACCAATAGTGACACAGTGTGCGAGGTACCACTAGTGACTTAGTGTGCGAGTTAACACTAGTGACGCAGTGTGCGAGGTACCGCTCGTGACGCAGTGTGTGAGGCACCACTAGTGACGCAGTGTGCGAGGTACCACTAGTGACGCAGTGTGCGAGGTACCACTAGTGACGCAGTGTGCAAGGTAACGCTAGTGACTTAGTGTGTGAGTTACCACTAGTGACGCAGTGTGCCAGTTACCACTAGTGACGCAGTGTGCGAGGTACCACTGGTGACGCACTGTGCGAGATACCACTAGTGACGCAGAGTGCGAGGTACCACTAGTGACGCAGTGTACGAGGCACCAGTAGTGAAGCAGTGTGCGAGGCCCCAGTAGTGACGCAGTGTGCGAGGTACCACTAGTTAATTAGTGTGCGAGGTACCACTAGTGACGCAGAGTGTGAGGCACCACTAGTGACGCAATGTGCGAGGTACCACTAGTGACGCAGTGTGCGAGGCACCAGTAGTGATGCAGTGTGCAAGGTACCGCTAGTGACGCAGTGTGTGAGGTACCGCTAGTGATGCAGTGTCGAGGTACCACTAGTGACGCAGTGTGCGAGGCACGACTAGTGACGCAGTGTGCGAGGCACCACTAGTGACGCAGTGTGCGAGGCACCAGTAGTGACGCAGTGTGCGAGGTACCTCAAGTAACTTAGTGTGCAAGGTAACGCTAGTGACGCAGTGTGTGAGGCACCACTAGTGACGCAGTGTGTGAGTTACCACTAGCGACGCAGTGTGCGAGGTACCACTAGTGACACAATGTGCAAGGTACCACTAGTGACGCGGTGTGCGAGGCACCACTAGTGACGCAGTGTGCGAGGTACCACTAGTTAATTAGTGTGCGAGGTAACACTAGTGACGCAGTGTGTGAGTTACCACTAGCGACGCAGTGTGTAAGGTACCACTAGTTAATTAGTGTGCAAATTAACACTAGTGACGCAATGTGCGAGTTATCACTAGTGACACAATGTGCGAGGTACCACTAGTGACGCGGTGTGCGAGGCACCACTAGTGACGCAGTGTGCGAGGTACCACTAGTTAATTAGTGTGCGAGGTAACACTAGTGACGCAGTGTGTGAGTTACCACTAGCGACGCAGTGTGTAAGGTACCACTAGTTAATTAGTGTGCAAATTAACACTAGTGACGCAATGTGCGAGTTATCACTAGTGACGCAGTGTGCGAGGTACCACTAGTGACTTAGTGTGCGAGTTAACACTAGTGACGCAGAGTGCGAGGTACCGCTCGTGACGCAGTGTGTGAGGCACCACTAGTGACGCAGTGTGCGAGGTACCGCTAGTGACTTAGTGTGCGAGTTAACACTAGTGACACAGAGTGCGAGGTACCGCTCGTGACGCAGTGTGCGTGGTACCACTAGTGACGCAGTGTGCGAGGTACCACTAGTGACGCAGTGTGAGAGGTACCACTAGTGACGCAGTGTGCGAGGTACCACTAGTGATGCAGTGTGCGAGGTATCACTAGTGACGCAGTGTGCCAGTTACCACTAGTGACGCAGTGTGAGAGGTACCACTAGTGACGCAGTGTGCGAGGTACCACTAGTGACTTAGTGTGTGAGTTACCACTAGTGACGCAGTGTGCCAGTTACCACTAGTGATGAAGTGTGCGAGGTACCACTGGTGACGCAGTGTGCGAGGTACCACTAGTGACGCAGAGTGCGAGGTACCACTAGTGACGCAGTGTACGAGGCACCAGTAGTGAAGCAGTGTGCGAGGCACCAGTAGTGACGCAGTGTGCGAGGTACCACTAGTTAATTAGTGTGCGAGGTACCGCTAGTGACGCAATGTGCGAGGTACCACTAGTGACGCAGAGTGCGAGTTACCACTAGTGACGCAATGTGCGAGGTACCACTGGTGACGCAGTGTGCGAGGCACCAGTAGTGATGCAGTGTGCAAGGTACCGCTAGTGACGCAGTGTGTGAGGTACCGCTAGTGATGCAGTGTCGAGGTACCACTAGTGACGCAGTGTGCGAGGCACCAGTAGTGACGCAGTGTGCGAGGTAATCAAGTAACTTAATGTGCAAGGTAACGCTAGTGACGCAGTGTGTGAGGCACCACTAGTGACGCAGTGTGCGAGGTAACACTAGTGACGCAGTGTGGGAGATACCTCTAGAGACGCAGTGTGCGAGGTACCACTAGTTAATTAGTGTGTGAGGTACCTGTCGTGACGCAGCGTGTGAGGTACCACTAGTGACGCACTGTGCGAGGTACCACTAGTGACGCAGTGTGTGAGGTACCACTAGTGACGCAGTGTCTGAGGCACCACTAGTGACGCAGTGTGTGAGGTACCACTAGTGACGCAGTGTCTGAGGCACCACTAGTGACGCAGCGTGCGAGGTACCACTAGTGACGCACTGTGCGAGGTACCACTAGTGACGCAGTGTGCGAGGTACCACTAGTGACGCTGTGTGTGAGGCACCACTAGTGACGCAGTGTGTGAGGCACCACTAGTGACGCAGTGTGTGAGGCACCACTAGTGACGCAGTGTGTGAGGCACCACTAGTTACGCAGTGTGCGAGGTAACGCTAGTGACGCAGTGTGTGAGGTACCACTAGTGACGCTGTGTGCGAGGTACCAATAGTGACACAGTGTGTGAGGTAACACTAGTGATGCAGTGTGCGAGGTACCAATAGTGACGCAGAGTGCGAGGTACCGCTGCTGACGCAGTGTGCGAGGTACCACTAGTGACGCAGTGTGTGAGGCACCACTAGTGACGCAGTGTGTGAGGCACCACTAGTGACGCACTGTGCGAGGTACCACTAGTGACGCAGAGTGCGAGGCACCACTAGTGACGCAGTGTGTGAGGCACCACTAGTTACGCAGTGTGTGAGGCACCACTAGTTACGCAGTGTGCGAGGTACCACTAGTGACGCTGTGTGTGAGGCACCACTAGTGACACAGTGTGTGAGGCACCACTAGTGACGCACTGTGCGAGGTACCACTAGTGACGCAGTGTGTGAGGCACCACTAGTGATGCAGTGTGTGAGGCACCACTAGTGACGCAGTGTGTGAGGCACCACTAGTGACGCAGTGTGTGAGGCACCACTAGTGACGCACTGTGCGAGGTACCACTAGTGACGCAGTGTGTGAGGCACCACTAGTGACGCAGTGTGTGAGGCACCACTAGTTACGCAGTGTGCGAGGTACCACTAGTGACGCTGTGTGCGAGGTACCAATAGTGACACAGTGTGTGAGGTAACACTAGTGATGCAGTGTGCGAGGTACCAATAGTGACGCAGAGTGCGAGGTACCGCTGCTGACGCAGTGTGCGAGGTACCACTAGTGACGCAGTGTGTGAGGCACCACTAGTGACGCAGTGTGTGAGGCACCGCTAGTGACGCAGTGTGCGAGGTACCACTAGTGACGCAGCGTGTGAGGTACCGCTAGTGACGCAGCGTGTGAGGTACCACTAGTGACGCAGTGTGTGAGGCACCACTAGTTAATTAGTGTGCAAATTAACACTAGTGACGCAATGTGCGAGTTATCACTAGTGACGCAGTGTGCGAGGTACCACTAGTGATGCAGAGTGCGAGTTATCACTAGTGACGCAGTGTGCGAGGTACCACTGGTGACGCAGTGTGCAAGGTACCACTAGTGACGCAGTGTGCGAGGTACCACTAGTGACGCAGAGTGCGAGGTAACACTAGTGACGCAATGTGCGAGGTACCACTAGTGACGCAGAGTGCGAGGTAACACTAGTGACGCAGTGTGCGAGGTACCACTAGTGACGCACTGTGCGAGGTACCACTAGTGACGCAGTGTGCGAGGTACCACTAGTGACGCAGTGAGCGAGGTACCTCTAGTGACGCAGTGTGCGAGGTACCACTAGTGACGCAGTGTGCGAGATACCACTAGTGACGCAGAGTGCGAGGTAACACTAGTGACGCAGTGTGTGAGGCACCTCTAGTGACGCAGTGTGCGAGGTACCACTAGTGACGCAGTGTGCGAGATACCACTAGTGACGCAGAGTGCGAGATACCACTAGTGACGCAGTGTGCGAGGTAACACTAGTGACGCAGTGTGCGAGGCACCACTAGTGACGCAGTGTGCGAGATACCACTAGTGACGCAGTGTGTGAGGCACCACTAGTGATGCAGTGTGCGAGATACCACTAGTGACGCAGAGTGCGAGGTAACACTAGTGACGCAGTGTGTGAGGCACCTCTAGTGATGCAGAGTGCGAGGTACCACTAGTTAATTAGTGTGCGAGGTATCACTAGTGACGCAGTGTGCGAGATACCACTAGTGACGCAGAGTGCGAGGCACCACTAGTGACTCAGTGTGCGAGCCACCACGAGTGAATCAGTGTGCGAGGTATCACTAGTGACGCAGTGTGCGAGGCACCACTAGTGACTCAGTGTGCGAGGCACCACTAGTGAATCAGTGTGCGAGGTATCACTAGTGACGCAGTGTGCGAGGCACCACTAGTGACGCAGTGTGCGAGGTATCACTAGTGACGCAATGTGCGAGGCACCACTAGTTAATTAGTGTGCGAGGTACCACTAGTTAATTAGTGTGCGAGGTATCACTAGTGACGCACTGTGCGAGGTACCACTAGTGACGCAGTGTGTGAGGCACCACTAGTGACGCAGTGTGTGAGGCACCACTAGTGACGCACTGTGCGAGGTACCACTAGTGACGCAGTGTGTGAGGCACCACTAGTGACGCAGTGTGTGAGGCACCACTAGTTACGCAGTGTGCGAGGTACCACTAGTGATGCTGTGTGTGAGGCACCACTAGTGACACAGTGTGTGAGGCACCACTAGTGACGCACTGTGCGAGGTACCACTAGTGACGCAGTGTGTGAGGCACCACTAGTGACGCAGTGTGTGAGGCACCACTAGTTACGCAGTGTGCGAGGTACCACTAGTGACGCTGTGTGTGAGGCACCACTAGTGACACAGTGTGTGAGGCACCACTAGTGACGCACAGTGCGAGGTACCACTAGTGACACAGTGTGTGAGGCACCACTAGTGACGCAGTGTGTGAGGCACCACTAGTGACGCAGTGTGTGAGGCACCACTAGTGACGCAGTGTGTGAGGCACCACTAGTGACGCAGTGTGTGAGGCACCACTAGTTACGCAGTGTGCGAGGTACCACTAGTGACGCTGTGTGCGAGGTACCAATAGTGACACAGTGTGTGAGGTAACACTAGTGATGCAGTGTGCGAGGTACCAATAGTGATGCAGAGTGCGAGGTACCGCTGCTGACGCAGTGTGCGAGGTACCACTAGTGACGCAGTGTGTGAGGCACCACTAGTGACGCAGTGTGTGAGGCACCACTAGTGACGCACTGTGCGAGGTACCACTAGTGACGCAGTGTGTGAGGCACCACTAGTGACGCAGTGTGTGAGGCACCACTAGTTACGCAGTGTGCGAGGTACCACTAGTGACGCTGTGTGTGAGGCACCACTAGTGACACAGTGTGTGAGGCACCACTAGTGACGCACTGTGCGAGGTACCACTAGTGACGCAGTGTGTGAGGCACCACTTGTGACGCAGTGTGTGAGGCACCACTAGTGACGCAGTGTGTGAGGCACCACTAGTTACGCAGTGTGCGAGGTACCACTAGTGACGCTGTGTGTGAGGCACCACTAGTGACGCACTGTGCGAGGTACCACTAGTGACGCAGTGTGTGAGGCACCACTAGTGACGCAGTGTGTGAGGCACCACTAGTGACGCAGTGTGTGAGGCACCACTAGTGACGCAGTGTGTGAGGCACCACTAGTTACGCAGTGTGCGAGGTGCCACTAGTGACGCTGTGTGCGAGGTACCAATAGTGACACAGTGTGTGAGGTAACACTAGTAATGCAGTGTGCGAGGTACCAATAGTGACGCAGAGTGCGAGGTACCGCTGCTGACGCAGTGTGCGAGGTACCACTAGTGACGCAGTGTGTGAGGCACCACTAGTGACGCAGTGTGTGAGGCACCGCTAGTGACGCAGTGTGCGAGGTACCACTAGTGACGCAGCGTGTGAGGTACCACTAGTGACGCACTGTGTGAGGTACCACTAGTGACGCAGCATGTGAGGTACCACTAGTGACGCAGTGTGTGAGGCACCACTAGTTAATTAGTGTGCAAATTAACACTAGTGACGCAATGTGCGAGTTATCACTAGTGACGCAGTGTGCGAGGTACCACTAGTGACGCAGAGTGCAAGTTATCACTAGTGACGCAGTGTGCGAGGTACCACTAGTGACGCAGTGTGCAAGGTACCACTAGTGACGCAGTGTGCAAGGTACCACTAGTGACGCAGAGTGCGAGGTAACACTAGTGACGCAATGTGCGAGGTACCACTAGTGACGCACTGTGCGAGGTACCACTAGTGACGCAGTGTGCGAGATACCACTAGTGACGCAGAGTGCGAGGTAACACCAGTGACGCAGTGTGTGAGGCACCTCTAGTGACGCAGTGTGCGAGGTACCACTAGTGATGCAGTGTGCGAGATACCACTAGTGACGCAGAGTGCGAGATACCACTAGTGACGCAGTGTGCGAGGTAACACTAGTGACGCAGTGTGCGAGGCACCACTAGTGACGCAGTGTGCGAGATACCACTAGTGACGCAGTGTGTGAGGCACCACTAGTGATGCAGTGTGCGAGATACCACTAGTGACGCAGAGTGCGAGGTAACACTAGTGACGCAGTGTGTGAGGCACCTCTAGTGATGCAGAGTGCGAGGTACCACTAGTTAATTAGTGTGCGAGGTATCACTAGTGACGCAGTGTGCGAGATACCACTAGTGACGCAGAGTGCGAGGCACCACTAGTGACTCAGTGTGCGAGCCACCACTAGTGAATCAGTGTGCGAGGTATCACTAGTGACGCAGTGTGCGAGGCACCACTAGTGACTCAGTGTGCGAGGCACCACTAGTGAATCAGTGTGCGAGGTATCACTAGTGACGCAGTGTGCGAGGCACCACTAGTGACGCAGTGTGCGAGGTATCACTAGTGACGCAATGTGCGAGGCACCACTAGTTAATTAGTGTGCGAGGTACCACTAGTTAATTAGTGTGCGAGGTATCACTAGTGACGCAGTGTGCGAGATACCACTAGTGAAGCAGTGTGCGAGGCACCACTAGTGACGCAGAGTGCGAGGCACCACTAGTGACTCAGTGTGCGAGGCACCACTAGTGAATCAGTGTGCGAGGTATCACTAGTGACGCAGTGTGCGAGGCACCACTAGTGACGCAGTGTGCGAGGTACCACTAGTTAATTAGTGTGCAAATTAACACTAGTGACGCAATGTGCGAGTTATCACTAGTGACGCAGAGTGCGAGGTACCACTAGTTAATTAGTGTGCGAGGTATCACTAGTGACGCAGTGTGCGAGATACCACTAGTGATGCAGTGTGCGAGGCACCACTAGTGATGCAGTGTGCGAGATACCACTAGTGACGCAGTGTGCGAGTTACCACTAGTGATGCAGTGTGCGAGGTATCACTAGTGACGCAGTGTGCAAGGTAACGCTAGTGACTTAGTGTGTGAGTTACCACTAGTGACGCAGTGTGCCAGTTACCACTAGTGACGCAGTGTGCGAGGCACCACTAGTGACGCAGAGTGCGAGGCACCACTAGTGACTCAGTGTGCGAGGCACCACTAGTGAATCAGTGTGCGAGGTATCACTAGTGACGCAGTGTGCGAGGCACCACTAGTGACACAGTGTGCGAGATACCACTAGTGACGCAGAGTGCGAGGTAACACTAGTGACGCAGTGTGCGAGGCACCACTAGTGACGCAGTGTGCGAGATACCACTAGTGACGCAGAGTGCGAGGTAACACTAGTGACGCAGTGTGTGAGGCACCTCTAGTGATGCAGAGTGCGAGGTACCACTAGTGACGCAGTGTGCGAGGCACCACTAGGTAATTAGTGTGCGAGGTATCACTAGTGACGCAGTGTGCGAGATACCACTAGTGACGCAGAGTGCGAGGTAACACTAGTGACGCAGTGTGCGAGGCACCACTAGTGACGCAGTGTGCGAGATACCACTAGTGACGCAGAGTGCGAGGTAACACTAGTGACGCAGTGTGTGAGGCACCTCTAGTGATGCAGAGTGCGAGGTACCACTAGTGACGCAGAGTGCGAGGTACCACTAGGTAATTAGTGTGCGAGGTATCACTAGTGACGCAGTGTGCGAGATACCACTAGTGACGCAGAGTACGAGGCACCACTAGTGACTCAGTGTGCGAGGTACCACTAGTGAATCAGTGTGCGAGGTATCACTAGTGACGCAGTGTGCGAGATACCACTAGTGACGCAGAGTACGAGGCACCACTAGTGACTCAGTGTGCGAGGCACCACTAGTGAATCAGTGTGCGAGGTATCACTAGTGACGCAGTGTGCGAGGCACCACTAGTGACGCAGTGTGCGAGGTATCACTAGTGATGTAATGTGCGAGGCACCACTAGTTAATTAGTGTGCGAGGTACCACTAGTTAATTAGTGTGCGAGGTATCACTAGTGACGCAGTGTGCGAGATACCACTAGTGACGCAGAGTGTGAGGCACCACTAGTGACTCAGTGTGCGAGGCACCACTAGTGAATCAGTGTGCGAGGTATCACTAGTGACGCAGTGTGCGAGACACCACTAGTGACGCAGTGTGCGAGGTATCACTAGTGACGCAATGTGCGAGGTACCACTAGTGACGCAGTGTGCGAGGTATCACTAGTGACGCAGAGTGCGAGGTACCACTAGTTAATTAGTGTGCAAATTAACACTAGTGACGCAATGTGGGAGTTATCACTAGTGACGCAGAGTGCGAGGTACCACTAGTTAATTAGTGTGCGAGGTATCACTAGTGACGCAGTGTGCGAGATACCACTAGTGATGCAGTGTGCGAGGCACCACTAGTGACTCAGTGTGCGAGATACCACTAGTGACGCAGTGTGCGAGGCACCTCTAGTGATGCAGTGTGCGAGATACCACTAGTGACGCAGTGTGCGAGGTACCACTAGTGATGCAGTGTGCGAGGTATCACTGGTGACGCAGTGTGCGAGGCACCACTAGTGACGCAGTGTGCGAGGTATCACTAGTGACGCAATGTGCGAGGTACCACTAGTGACGCAGTGTGTGAGGTATCACTAGTGACGCAATGTGCGAGGCACCACTAGTGACGCAGTGTGCGAGGCACCACTAGTGACGCAGTGTGCAAAGTACCACTAGTTAATTAGTGTGCAAATTAACACTAGTGACGCAATGTGCGAGTTATCACTAGTGATGCAGTGTGCGAGATACCACTAGTGATGCAGTGTGCAAGTCACCACTAGTGACGCAGAGTGCGAGGTACCACTAGTTAATTAGTGTGCGAGATACCACTAGTGACGCAGAGTGCGAGGCACCACTAGTGACTCAGTGTGCGAGGCACCACTAGTGAATCAGTGTGCGAGGTATCACTAGTGACGCAGTGTGCGAGGCACCACTAGTGACGCAGAGTGCGAGGCACCACTAGTGACACAGTGTGTGAGGTAACACTAGTGATGCAGTGTGCGAGGTACCAATAGTGACGCAGAGTGCGAGGTACCGCTGCTGACGCAGTGTGCGAGGTACCACTAGTGACGCAGTGTGTGAGGCACCACTAGTGACGCAGTGTGTGAGGCACCACTAGTGACGCAGTGTGCGAGGTACCACTAGTGACGCAGCGTGTGAGGTACCGCTAGTGACGCAGCGTGTGAGGTACCACTAGTGACGCACTGTGTGAGGTACCACTAGTGACGCAGCGTGTGAGGTACCACTAGTGACGCAGTGTGTGAGGCACCACTAGTTAATTAGTGTGCAAATTAACACTAGTGACGCAATGTGCGAGTTATCACTAGTGACGCAGTGTGCGAGGTACCACTAGTGACGCAGAGTGCGAGTTATCACTAGTGACGCAGTGTGCGAGGTACCACTAGTGACGCAGTGTGCAAGGTACCACTAGTGACGCAGTGTGCGAGGTACCACTAGTGACGCAGAGTGCGAGGTAACACTAGTGACGCAATGTGCGAGGTACCACTAGTGACGCAGAGTGCGAGGTAACACTAGTGACGCAGTGTGCGAGGTACCACTAGTGACGCACTGTGCGAGGTACCACTAGTGACGCAGTGTGCGAGGTACCACTAGTGACGCAGTGTGCGAGGTACCTCTAGTGACGCAGTGTGCGAGGTACCACTAGTGACGCAGTGTGCGAGATACCACTAGTGACGCAGAGTGCGAGGTAACACTAGTGACGCAGTGTGCGAGGTAACACTAGTGACGCAGTGTGCGAGGCACCACTAGTGACGCAGTGTGCGAGATACCACTGGTGACGCAGTGTGCGAGGTACCACTAGTGACGCAGTGTGCGAGATACCACTAGTGACGCAGAGTGCGAGATACCACTAGTGACGCAGTGTGCGAGGTAACACTAGTGACGCAGTGTGCGAGGCACCACTAGTGACGCAGTGTGCGAGATACCACTAGTGACGCAGTGTGTGAGGCACCACTAGTGATGCAGTGTGCGAGATACCACTAGTGACGCAGAGTGCGAGGTAACACCAGTGACGCAGTGTGTGAGGCACCTCTAGTGATGCAGAGTGCGAGGTACCACTAGTTAATTAGTGTGCGAGGTATCACTAGTGACGCAGTGTGCGAGATACCACTAGTGACACAGAGTGCGAGGCACCACTAGTGACTCAGTGTGCGAGCCACCACTAGTGAATCAGTGTGCGAGGTATCACTAGTGACGCAGTGTGCGAGGCACCACTAGTGACTCAGTGTGCGAGGCACCACTAGTGAATCAGTGTGCGAGGTATCACTAGTGACGCAGTGTGCGAGGCACCACTAGTGACGCAGTGTGCGAGGTATCACTAGTGACGCAATGTGCGAGGCACCACTAGTGACGCAGTGTGTGAGGTATCACTAGTGACGCAGTGTGCGAGGCACCACTAGTGACGCAGTGTGCGAGGTATCACTAGTGACGCAGAGTGCGAGGTAACACTAGTGACGCAGTGTGTGAGGCACCTCTAGTGACGCAGTGTGCGAGGTACCACTAGTGACGCAGTGTGCGAGATACCACTAGTGACGCAGAGTGCGAGATACCACTAGTGACGCAGTGTGCGAGGTAACACTAGTGACGCAGTGTGCGAGGCACCACTAGTGACGCAGTGTGCGAGATACCACTAGTGACGCAGTGTGTGAGGCACCACTAGTGATGCAGTGTGCGAGATACCACTAGTGACGCAGAGTGCGAGGTAACACTAGTGACGCAGTGTGTGAGGCACCTCTAGTGATGCAGAGTGCGAGGTACCACTAGTTAATTAGTGTGCGAGGTATCACTAGTGACGCAGTGTGCGAGATACCACTAGTGACGCAGAGTGCGAGGCACCACTAGTGACTCAGTGTGCGAGCCACCACTAGTGAATCAGTGTGCGAGGTATCACTAGTGACGCAGTGTGCGAGGCACCACTAGTGACTCAGTGTGCGAGGCACCACTAGTGAATCAGTGTGCGAGGTATCACTAGTGACGCAGTGTGCGAGGCACCACTAGTGACGCAGTGTGCGAGGTATCACTAGTGACGCAAGGTGCGAGGCACCACTAGTGACGCAGTGTGTGAGGTATCACTAGTGACGCAGAGTGCGAGGCACCACTAGTGATGCAGTGTGCGAGATACCACTAGTGACGCAGTGTGCGAGGTACCACTAGTGATGCAGTGTGCGAGGTATCACTAGTGACGCAGTGTGCAAGGTAACGCTAGTGACTTAGTGTGTGAGTTACCACTAGTGACGCAGTGTGCCAGTTACCACTAGTGACGCAGTGTGCGAGGCACCACTAGTGACGCAGAGTGCGAGGCACCACTAGTGACGCAGTGTGCGAGATACCACTAGTGACGCAGAGTGCGAGGTAACACTAGTGACGCAGTGTGCGAGGCACCACTAGTGAATCAGTGTGCGAGGTATCACTAGTGACGCAGTGTGCGAGGCACCACCAGTGACGCAGTGTGCGAGATACCACTAGTGACGCAGAGTGCGAGGTAACACTAGTGACGCAGTGTGCGAGGTAACACTAGTGAATCAGTGTGCGAGGTATCACTAGTGACGCAGTGTGCGAGGCACCACTAGTGACGCAGTGTGCGAGATACCACTAGTGATGCAGAGTGCGAGGTAACACTAATGACGCAGTGTGCGAGGCACCACTAGTGACGCAGTGTGCGAGATACCACTAGTGACGCAGAGTGCGAGGTAACACTAGTGACGCAGTGTGTGAGGCACCTCTAGTGATGCAGAGTGCGAGGTACCACTAGTTAATTAGTGTGCGAGGTATCACTAGTGACGCAGTATGCGAGATACCACTAGTGACGCAGAGTACGAGGCACCACTAGTGACTCAGTGTGCGAGGTACCACTAGTGACTCAGTGTGCGAGATACCACTAGTGACGCAGAGTACGAGGCACCACTAGTGACTCAGTGTGCGAGGTACCACTAGTGAATCAGTGTGCGAGGTATCACTAGTGACGCAGTGTGCGAGATACCACTAGTGACGCAGAGTACGAGGCACCACTAGTGACTCAGTGTGCGAGGCACCACTAGTGAATCAGTGTGCGAGGTATCACTAGTGACGCAGTGTGCGAGGCACCACTAGTGACGCAGTGTGCGAGGTATCACTAGTGACGCAATGTGCGAGGTACCACTAGTGACGCAGTGTGCGAGGTATCACTAGTGACGCAGAGTGCGAGGTACCACTAGTTAATTAGTGTGCAAATTAACACTAGTGACGCAATGTGGGAGTTATCACTAGTGACGCAGTGTGCGAGGTATCACTAGTGACGCAATGTGCGAGGTACCACTAGTGACGCAGTGTGCGAGGTATCACTAGTGACGCAATGTGCGAGGCACCACTAGTGACGCAGTGTGCGAAGTACCACTAGTGAATCAGTGTGCGAGGTATCACTAGTGACGCAGTGTGCGAGGCACCACTAGTGACGCAGTGTGCGAAGTACCACTAGTTAATTAGTGTGCAAATTAACACTAGTGACGCAATGTGCGAGTTATCACTAGTGATGCAGTGTGCGAGGTACCACTAGTTAATTAGTGTGCGAGATACCACTAGTGACGCAGAGTGCGAGGCACCACTAGTGACTCAGTGTGCGAGGCACCACTAGTGACGCAGTGTGCGAGGCACCACTAGTGACGCAGAGTGCGAGGTAACACTAGTGACGCAGTGTGCCAGTTACCACTAGTAACGCAGTGTGCGAGGTACCACTAGTGACGCGGTGTGCGAGGTACCACTAGTGACGCAGTGTGCGAGGTACCGCTAGTGACGCTGTGTGCGAGCTACCACTAGTGACGCAGTGTGCGAGGTACCACTAGTGACGCAGTGTGTGAGGTACCACTAGTGACGCAGTGTGTGAGGCACCACTAGTGACTTAGTGTGCGAGTTAACACTAGTGACGCAGTGTGCGAGGTACCGCTAGTGACGCAGTGTGCGAGTTAACACTAGTGACGCAGTGTGCGAGGTACCACTAGTGACGCAGTGTGCGAGGTACCACTAGTGACGCAGTGTGCGAGGCACCACTAGTGACGCAATGTGCGAGGTATCACTAGTGACGCAATGTGCGAGGTACCAATAGTGACACAGTGTGCGAGGTACCACTAGTGACTTAGTGTGCGAGTTAACACTAGTGACGCAGTGTGCGAGGTACCGCTCGTGACGCAGTGTGTGAGGCACCACTAGTGACGCAGTGTGCGAGGTACCACTAGTGACGCAGTGTGCGAGGTACCACTAGTGACGCAGTGTGAGAGGCACCACTAGTGACGCAGTGTGCGAGGCACACTAGTGACGCAGTGTGCGAAGTACCACTAGTGACGCAGTGTGCGAGGTACCACTAGTGACGCAGTGTGCGAGGTATCACTAGTGACGCAGTGTGCAAGGTAACGCTAGTGACTGAGTGTGTGAGTTACCACTAGTGACGCAGTGTGCCAGTTACCACTAGTGACGCAGTGTGCGAGGTACCACTGGTGACGCAGAGTGCGAGGTACCACTAGTGACGCAGAGTGCGAGGTACCACTAGTGACGCAGTGTACGAGGCACCAGTAGTGAAGCAGTGTGCGAGGCACCAGTAGTGACGCAGTGTGCGAGGTACCACTAGTTAATTAGTGTGCGAGGTACCACTAGTGACGCAGAGTGTGAGGCACCACTAGTGACGCAATGTGCGAGGTACCACTAGTGACGCAGTGTGCGAGGCACCAGTAGTGATGCAGTGTGCAAGGTACCGCTAGTGACGCAGTGTGTGAGGTACCGCTAGTGATGCAGTGTCGAGGTACCACTAGTGACGCAGTGTGCGAGGCACGACTAGTGACGCAGTGTGCGAGGCACCACTAGTGACGCAGTGTGTGAGGCACCACTAGTGACGCAGTGTGCGAGGTGCCACTAGTGACGCAGTGTGTGAGTTACCACTAGCGACGCAGTGTGCGAGGTACCACTAGTTAATTAGTGTGCAAATTAACACTAGTGACGCAATGTGCGAGTTATCACTAGTGACGCAATGTGCGAGGTACCACTAGTGACGCGGTGTGCGAGTTAACACTAGTGACGCAGAGTGCGAGGTACCGCTCGTGACGCAGTGTGTGAGGCACCACTAGTGACGCAGTGTGCGAGGTACCACTAGTGACTTAGTGTGCGAGTTAACACTAGTGACACAGAGTGCGAGGTACCGCTCGTGACGCAGTGTGCGAGGTACCACTAGTGACGCAGTGTGCGAGGTACCACTAGTGACGCAGTGTGAGAGGTACCACTAGTGACGCAGTGTGCGAGGTACCACTATTGACGCAGTGTGAGAGGTACCACTAGTGACGCAGTGTGCGAGGTACCACTAGTGACGCAGTGTGCGAGGTACCACTGGTGACGCAGTGTGCGAGGTACCACTAGTGACGCAGAGTGCGAGGTACCACTAGTGACGCAGTGTACGAGGCACCAGTAGTGAAGCAGTGTGCGAGGCACCAGTAGTGACGCAGTGTGCGAGGTACCACTAGTTAATTAGTGTGCGAGGTACCGCTAGTGACGCAATGTGCGAGGTACCACTAGTGACGCAGAGTGCGAGTTACCACTAGTGACGCAATGTGCGAGGTACCACTAGTGACGCAGTGTGCGAGGCACCAGTAGTGATGCAGTGTGCGAGGTACCGCTAGTGACGCAGTGTGTGAGGTACCGCTAGTGATGCAGTGTCGAGGTACCACTAGTGACGCAGTGTGCGAGGCACCAGTAGTGACGCAGTGTGCGAGGTAATCAAGTAACTTAATGTGCAAGGTAACGCTAGTGACGCAGTGTGTGAGGCACCACTAGTGACGCAGTGTGCGAGGTAACACTAGTGACGCAGTGTGGGAGATACCTCTAGTGACGCAGTGTGCGAGGTACCACAAGTTAATTAGTGTGTGAGGTACCTGTCGTGACGCAGTGTGCGAGGTACCACTAGTGACGCAGTGTGTGAGGTACCACTAGTGACGCAGTGTGTGAGGTACCACTAGTGACGCAGTGTGTGAGGTACCACTAGTGACGCAGTGTGTGAGGTACCACTAGTGACGCAGTGTCTGAGGCACCATTAGTGACGCAGCGTGCGAGGTACCACTAGTGACGCACTGTGCGAGGTACCACTAGTGACGCAGAGTGCGAGGTACCGCTAGTGACGCAGAGTGCGAAGTAACACTAGTGACGCAGTGTGCGAGGTACCGCTAGTGACGCAGTGTGAGAGGCACCACTAGTGACGCAGTGTGCGAGGTACCACTAGTGACGCAGTGTGTGAGGCACCACTAGTGACGCAGTGTGCGAGGTACCACTAGTGACGCAGTGTGTGAGGCACCACTAGTGATGCACTGTGCGAGGTACCACTAGTGACGCAGAGTGCGAGGTAACACTAGTGACGCACTGTGCGAGGTACCACTAGTGACGCAGTGTGCGAGGAACCACTAGTGACGCAGTGTGTGAGGCACCACTAGTGACGCACTGTGCGAGGTACCACTAGTGACGCAGAGTGCGAGGTAACACTAGTGACGCACTGTGCGAGGTACCACTAGTGACGCAGAGTGCGAGGTAACACTAGTGACGCACTGTGCGAGGTACCACTAGTGACGCAGTGTGTGAGGCACCACTAGTGACGCAGTGTGTGAGGCACCACTAGTGACGCAGTGTGTGAGGCACCACTAGTTACGCAGTGTGCGAGGTACCACTAGTGACGCTGTGTGTGAGGCACCACTAGTGACACAGTGTGTGAGGCACCACTAGTGACGCACTGTGCGAGGTACCACTAGTGACGCAGTGTGTGAGGCACCACTAGTGACGCAGTGTGTGAGGCACCACTAGTGACGCAGTGTGTGAGGCACCACTAGTTACGCAGTGTGCGAGGTACCACTAGTGACGCAATGTGCGAGGTACCAATAGTGACACAGTGTGTGAGGTAACACTAGTGATGCAGTGTGCGAGGTACCAATAGTGACGCAGAGTGCGAGGTACCGCTGCTGACGCAGTGTGCGAGGTACCACTAGTGACGCAGTGTGTGAGGCACCACTGGTGACGCAGTGTGTGAGGCACCACTAGTGACGCAGTGTGCGAGGTACCACTAGTGACGCAGCGTGTGAGGTACCACTAGTGACGCAGTGTGTGAGGCACCACTAGTGACGCACTGTGTGAGGTACCACTAGTGACGCAGTGTGTGAGGCACCACTAGTGACGCAGCGTGTGAGGTACCACTAGTGACGCAGTGTGTGAGGCACCACTAGTGACGCACTGTGCGAGGTACCACTAGTGACGCACTGTGTGAGGCACCACTAGTGACGCAGTGTGCGAGGTACCACTAGTGACGCAGCGTGTGAGGTACCACTAGTGACGCAGTGTGTGAGGCACCACTAGTGACGCAGCGTGTGAGGTACCACTAGTGACGCAGAGTGCGAGCTACCACCAGTGACGCAGTGTGCGAGGTACCGCTGGTGACGCAGTGTGCGAGGTACCACTAGTGATGCTGTGTGCGAGGTACCAATAGTGACGCACTGTGTGAGGCACCACTAGTGACGCAGTGTGTGAGGCACCACTAGTGACGCAATGTGCGAGGTACCACTAGTGACGCACTGTGCGAGGTACCACTAGTGACGCAGCGTGTGAGGTACCACTAGTGACGCACTGTGTGAGGTACCACTAGTGACGCAGCGTGTGAGGTACCGCTAGTGACGCAGAGTGCGAGGTACCGCTAGTGACGCAGTGTGCGAGGTACCACTAGTGACGCAGTGTGCGAGGTACCGCTAGTGACGCAGTGTGCGAGGTGCCGCTTGTGACGCAATGTGCGAGGTACCACTAGTGACGCAGTGTGCGAGGTGCCGCTTGTGACGCAATGTGCGAGGTACCACTAGTGACGCAGTGTGTGAGGCACCACTAGTGACGCAGTGTGTGAGGCACCACTAGTGACGCAGTGTGCGAGGTACCACTAGTGACGCAGTGTGTGAGGTACCACTAGTGACGCAGTGTGTGAGGTACCACTAGTGACGCAGTGTGTGAGGTACCACTAGTGACGCAGTGTGCGAGGTACCACTAGTGACGCAGTGTGTGAGGTACCACTAGTGACGCTGTGTGCGAGGTACCACTAGTGACGCAGTGTGTGAGGTACCACTAGTGACGCAGTGTGTGAGGTAACACTAGTGACGCAGTGTGCGAGGTACCACTAGTGACGCAGTGTGCGAGGTACCACTAGTGACGCAGTGTGCGAGGTACCACTAGTGACGCAGTGTGTGAGGTACCACTAGTGACGCAGAGTGCGAGGTACCGCTAGTGACGCAGAGTGCGAGGTAACACTAGTGACGCAGTGTGTGAGGTACCACTAGTGACGCAGAGTGCGAGGTAACACTAGTGACGCAGTGTGCGAGGTAACACTAGTGACGCAGTGTGTGAGGTACCACTAGTGACGTAGTGTGCGAGGCACCACTAGTGACGCAGAGTGCGAGGTACCACTAGTGACGCACTGTGCGAGGTACCACTAGTGACGCACTGTGCGAGGTACCACTAGTGACGCAGTGTGCGAGGCTCCACTAGTGACGCAGTGTGAGAGATACCACTTGTGACTTTCTTTTGTCTCTTCTCCAGATAGTGCCGACTCATACTAACGCACTTTTCCTCAGCCCTCTGGGAGCCTTACCCCACTTCATGTCTGCTCACTGGCAGGGAGTGTAATAGACAAGTGATAGGCTGAGGCTAATGCTGCCCTCATCCAACTTTCACATGTGTGCACTTTTTAGCAAGGACAGTAGGGTGATCAGGAACAGGTGATTTCCACCCTCGACCCTCCCTAGTTCAGGTAGAATAAGGCCAATTGTAGTTTCCTTACTGCCATCCTGACTGATATCAGCTAATTCAACACAGAACAGAACTATAACTAAGAAGTAAAGCATGCGTTCATTTCAAACGAGGAAGTCTTTGAAGACTACAGTGTAGATTTTCCTTTTTCTTGCGCCAGGTGAATGTTCAGTTCCCAGGTACAGCAAAGAGGAACTGAGGGCAGAGACCAGTTACCTCAGGTCTCTGCGTCCCAGTTAGCTGCCCTGGATTTCCGAGGTTTCCCAAGATTATTGAAATTGGGCCCTGCAGAGGGCGTTCCTGTCCCTCAGGCCTCACTTTCCTCTAACTGCGCCTGTTCGCGGTGGGACTTCTGCCTGGACCTCCACAGACCGCAGACTCTGCAGAGGTTTCCGAGAGCAGCCCAAAGATCAATGGAGGCAGAACATCATTTAAGATGAGGAAATCATGCCCCCCGCTCCACCAGGCAAATCTTGGGGCCAATGATGCCGGCCTCTCAGTTCTGCAGCTATGCTCCTGTTTCCACCCTCTGATCCCAGGAAAGGCCCTGCTAGGGCACAGGCACTGTAGGGCACCACGGCCATGCATACGGCCCAGGTCAGGGGAATTCTGCGACCTCTGGTGCACTGCACCTGCTGGGTGCTCAGTGCGGGCTGGAGAGAAAACTCAGCCCTTATATCTTTAATCACTAGTGGTTTCTTACAAACTGTAATTGTAATTTTAGTCCCAAGAGATAAATTGACCAGCCCCTCATTAAGTCTGTAATTTTGCAGGGACACTATTTCTGTCAGAAATGTGCAAAACTTTGGCACCACCCGCACCTGGCTAATGAAAAACAGGGCACCTGCTCTCAGAGGACACACGTGGTTCGATGTCATTTAGTCTATTGTAAATTACTTTGTCGGCACCATATTATTCCAGAAAATTGCAGTTTAGTACCTTCCTGGATGTAGACCAGCTGAACCAGTTTCATTTGGCGGTCTATTTGTCAGCTATTTAAACAATTCGTTGCAGCTTAATCTGTTTTTCTTTCTCCTACATTACAGAAAACTTTCAAACAAAATGGTCACTCGTGTTTCTTGTTGAAACTAACACCCCCAGGTTCCTCTCAGCATTTGCAGAATTTGCCACTTCTTTTGTATGTTTTAACAGGCGAGAATGTTCAATTTTATTTTTATTCCATTGAGTGTTTTTGTTTTAGTATCAGCCATGGCTCAGAGGTATTACTCTGAGTGAGAAGATCCTGGGTTCAAGCCCTACTCCCTTTATTGTACAGTTAATGCTGACACTTCAGTGCAGTACTGAGGGAGTGCTGTATTGTCCGAGGTGCCATCTTTTGGATGAGTCGTTCAACTGAGGCCCCATCTGCCCTCTCAAGTGGGTGCAAAAAATCCAATGGCTCTTTTCAAGGAAGAGTAGAGGAGTTCTCCTGGTTTCCTGTCTAAGATTTATCCCTTAACCATCAAAAATAGTTTAACTGATCCTTTATCTCATTTATTTTTTGTGCATCCTTGCTGTGCGCAAATTTGCTGCTGTGTTTCCCTACATTATAACAGTGAATACACTTCAACAGTACTTCATTGGCTCTGGACATTCTTTTTTTTTATTTGTTCAAGAGATCTGGGCATCGCTGGCAAGGCCAGCATTTATTGCTCTTCCCTAATTGCCCTTGAGAAGATGGTGGTGAGTCGCCTTCTTGAGCCGCTGCAGTCCGTGTGGTGAAGGTACTCCCACAGTGCTGTTAGGGAGGGAGTTCCAGGATTTTGACCCAGGGACGATGAAGGAATGGCGATATATTTCCAGTCAGGATGATGTGTGATTTGGGGGGGGGGGGGAACTTGGAGGTGGTGGTGTTCCATGCGCTTGCTGCCCTTGTCCTTCTAGGTGGTAGAGGTCGCAGGGTTTGGGAAGTGCTGCCGAAGGAGCCCCTGAGGATCTGAGGATGTAAAAGGTGTTATATAAATGCAAGATCTTTCTTCTCATTCATTGCAATGCACACACACAAATTCAGAACAATTCAAAATGGAGTTGCAGTGAACCAATCAGCCAGTCTCTAATGAGGCACTTAAGCATTATAACTAGTGGCTTGTGCCTGAATAATACTGCAGAGTGTGAAATCTCAGCAAAAATAGAAAGAAGGAAATATAGAAAAATTGTTTTTCAGATGATGCCCTTCAGGCATTAGTTAATGAGCTAATAAACTGCATGGGCTGGATTTTCCAAGCCCCGAGGAGGTGGGCATGGAGGCGGGACTGCCGGTAAACTCAGAGAAAGTGGGGGCGGATGGTAAACCCGCCCCCATCCCGTCTCCGTGCCCTTTTGCCAGGAGGCGGGATGATGTGCAGCTTCGGGTCCCGTCTCCTGGAGGCGGGAAAGGCATTTAATCCTTTTAACTGCCTGTTAACAGGTAGTTAACAGGCAGAAAAAAGGATTAGTGCCATTTTAACCTCTCAGGTGAAGGCTTCCCGACCTCGGAGAACCCCGCCGGGTTGGAGGAGACGTGAAGGAGGTCTACGGCAGTCGGAAGCATCTGGAAGTAAGATGTAGAGGTGAGTGATGGGTGCAAGTGTGGAGTGGTAAGTATGCAAGGTGAGTGATAAGTGTAAAAAAATGTTCACTTACCTTGTTTTCTTTCTACAGCCTTTAGCCGCGGTGGATTGGGAGAGCCAACATCCTCCTTGTCAATTTCACATAATGGCTGATAGAACCTCCGATCCTACAGACATGTGAAATTTACAAATTTGAAAGGTTTGATGAGTCCTCACCACAAAGGCGCATCAAACTAAAGAGAATGTCAGTGTTTGACAGCTTCACAGAGCTGTCAAACGCTGACATTTCTTCTTTCAAGAAGTCTTGACAGCTAGCACGTCTGACGTTGACGTGATCTGTCAGTGACTTCCTCCCTAATTGGCCTGCTGAGCCCGCAGGGCGGGCTTAACAAGCTCAATCAGAGGAAAATCCCTCTGATTGGTCAGGCGAGGATGGAGGCAGGACATTGACACAACAAGCAGCAGTCCCGCCTCCAACTCACCGCCATTCACAAAATCCAGCCCAAAGAATGCTACATTTGGGTTGGAGGCTAGTGAAAAGAACCCACAGAAGGTACAACCAGGCATAGCACAAGGTGGCAGATGAATGAATGCAGTCTCAAATATCTGCTGCAAATGGACAAGGTACTCAAAATGTGTTGTGACTTTAGAAAAATTGCAAAGGAAACAGAACCACTTATTTGGATCGATTTTCTGACTGGTGGGACTGTTCTTGCTGGTGTGATTGTGCATTTAGCCAGAATTGTGCTACATGGGAGCTTCCAGCCAGCCTTTTAGGCATGTGTGAAAGCTTCATTTAAATGGCAGATTTATTACTTAGATAGAAATGAGTGCTCATGGCATTTCTTGATCTCCTCACTGGGAAAATAAGTGCTCAGCTCTGTCCTTTTAAAGTGGTTGATAATGGCTATAATTTAAAGTCTGTTTATGGGAATTCATTGGGTTATTACTTAAATGTATTTAGTTATCTATGATTGTTCCTATATGGTTGAGGGATTTTTTTGGGAGAAAGGATGAAAGGAAGGTGTTCGGCCGTTTTGTTTGCACTATAGGCGAACTGTCTGCACATGGGATATCTAAGGGGCCTAATGCCAGGTTTAGGCAGCCACCCCGAATGCCTGAAATGTTGGACATCTTTCCGGCATCCTTAGGGCGGATGACATTAGTCACCGAAATTGGCCCTCGTTGCGCCCATTTTACGTCCGACAGCATTGCGAATGCAGTGAAGATCACCACAGAACTGAACCTTTATGCCATAAAAACAGAAAATGCCCAGAAACACTCAACAGTTCAGGCAACATCTGTGGAGCGAGAAAAACAGTTAGCGTTAGCGGTCGATGACCTTTCGTCAGAACTGGAAGATGTTAGAGATATAACAGTTTTTAAGCAAGTACAAAAATCAGGGAAAAAGGAGGGTAGGGGAAGGTCTGTGATAGGGTGGAAGGCAGGAGTGATTAAATGTCAAATGGGATGATGGTGCAAGGCAAAAGCTGGTGGTAATGGGACAAGTATAGAAACAAAAGATGGCTCCAGAGGTGGTGTAAATGGCTTTAGCAGAATAGCAGGGGGGGATGCAAATGTGTAAAATCTGGCGGGATGGAGAATTAAAGTGGCAAGCTATCGGAAGCTCAGGGTTACGCTTGCGACTGAATAGAGGTGTTCAGCAAAGTGATCACCCAATCCTGCGTTTGGTCTCCCCAATGTAGAGGAGACCGCGGTTGTGAGCAGCGAATACAGTATAACTAAATTGTAAGAAGTACAAGTAAATCGCTGTTTCACCCGGAAGAAGTGTTTGGACCCCTGGACAGTGGGAAGGGAGGAGGCGAAAGGGCAGATGTTGTATCTCCTGTGCTTGCATGGGAAGTTGTCGTAGGAAGGGAAGTGGATGTTGGGGGTGATGGAAGAGTTGAACTGGGTGTTGCGGAGGGAACAGTCCCTTCAGAATGCTGAAAGGGGAGGGGAGGAGAGGGGAGGTGGCAGAAATGGTGGAGGATGATCCGTTAAATGTGGAGCTTGGTGGGGTGGGAGGTGAGGACAAGGTTCTGGGATGGAGGGGAAGGGCGGAAGTTAGGGAAATGGGACGGACACGGTCGAGGCCCTTGTCAACCACGGTGATGGGGAATCCTCAGCTGAGGAAAAAGGAATACATTTTGGAAACATTATTGTGGAAGGTGGCATCTTTGGAACAGATGAGCCCACCGACTCCTACAGCTACTTTGAGTATACTTCCTCCCACCCCGCTTCCTGTGTTTTTTTATATTCATTCACAGGATGTGGGCGTCGCTGGCAAGGCCAGCATTTATTGCCCATCCCTAGTTGCCTTTGAGAAGGTGGTGGTGAGCCACCTTCTAAAACTGCTGCTGTCCGTGTGGTGAAGGTACTCCCACATTGCTGTTAGGGAGGGAGTTCCAGGATTTTGACCCAGCAACAATAAGGATCAGCGATATATTTCTAAGTCAGGATGGTGTGTGACTTGGAGGGGAACTTGGAGGAGGTGGTGTTCCCATGCGCCTGCCGCCCTTGTCTTCTAGGTGGAAGAGGTCGCGGGTTTGGGAGGTGCTGTCGAAGAAGCCTTGGCGAATTTACTGCAGTGCATCTTGTAGATGGTACACACTGCAGCCACGGTGTGCCAGTGGTAGAGGGAGTAAGGACTCTATTCCATTCTCCCAGTCTCTCTGTCTCTGTTGCATCTGTTCCGGTGATGCCACCTTCCACACCAGTGCTTCCAATATGTCTTCCTTTTTCCTCAGCCAAGACAGTGCAGAGAAGAGACACAAAACTGATCCCTAGTGTTAAAGATCTGATTTATGAAAAAACAATGGATAGACTTTGGCTCCAAAAATCATATCAGGGCCAGGGCAGAAACCCAGCAGATCTCTGGATCAGGGCTCACTTGGATTCTGTCCATATTTTTATTTTAGTGAGACCATTTTTTGATGAGGGAAGGGTATGGGCTGATTGTTTGCTCGCACTCCCTGTGTTAAGGGGGCATGTATGAGGGAACTGTCTCATGCATTGATTCAGTGAAAGCATTCTTGCCTCATGAGTTCAAACCTCATTACAGGGCTTGAACACATAATCTAAGGCTGACACTTCAGTGCAGTACCGCAGATTGATGATGGAGTCTCCCGTCGAGTTGATGGATGAGCCTCAGCAATTGTTAGTGCACTGGTGGGAGAAAAGCAAGATCTTGGACGCGCATATACAGCCTCACTTGGCGCATTGGAAGCCAGATGAGGTGGATAGATGAATTGCCTTGCATGCCAGGTGCTTGGCAGAAAAATCTTGTAACCTTCTCCAAGTATTTATGCAACTCTCACTTCACAGCTTCTGCAGTATCTTTTCACTAACTCAGGTTCCTAATCTAAGCTATCAATTTAGTTGTCCTTCGCTGCCCCCTCTCCAATGCCTTGTAGCCTTTTCACAATATGGGAACCAGAACTATACACAGTACTCCAAGTTGGATCAGATCAGTGCTCTGTACAAACTTTGATTGAAGTTGATTATGGTAGAACCTTGTTTAATCCTCGATTCAGGCTGACTGTCATAGATATTCCTGTGATTTGTGCTTTATTCCTCTGGCTCTAGTTATATGGGTAAGGGTGAATTCACAATTGTGGATTATGCTCTCATGTCAATCAAAATACCCAAAGAAATGAAGCCACAGATTAATGTCAAATTGATTTATGTCAAAAGTACTGGAAGGCATCCTGAAGGAACAGATGATGAACCAGCTGGGAGGGAGACTGTGCCTGAAAAATCTCTTGGATTCCTTCGAGGAACTGACAAACCTTGTGGACTGAGGAACTCAGTGGATATTGATTATTTAGATTTCAGCAAAGCTTCTGATACAGCAACACAGTGGAGACTGGTTCATAAAGTTAGGTTGGGTGCTTCCAAAATGCAGCAGAAATCGTCTGAAGCAGAGGATGCAATGAATAGTTGTATGTAGAATTGGATCGGCATGGAAAGAGGTAACTAGGGTGATGCTTCAATGATCAGTGCTGTTTTACTCCAGTTATCTTTCATTTGGTCTTAGTCTAACTTGGTGTTAGTACAGTGGCAGAAAACCTCTACATTACACGGATTCATTCAAGAATTCTCCTAAATATTTCATGGCGTGTATTGTCTTTGATTGAAGTAGGCTAAGGTAGAAAATGTATGGCCCATGCACGAAACTCCCATTTGATCCCTTATTCAGGCTGGCCTCGATAGTAACGCCCCCATCGAGTGTGTACACATACCTCTTTGACCAAGTTTTTGGTCACCTGCCCTAATAACTCCTTATGTGGCTCGGTCCCACTTCTGTGCTTGTTATTCGAGCTCCTCACTTTTTTTGTTGCATATAACTACTTTATGACAGTCAGTACGAAACTTGTTTCATTATCTGATAGCCAAGCTTTTCTCAATGAATAAAAGTCAAAGGGGGCAATTTTCGCCAAATACTTTAGGCGCTAAAGAGGTAAGGAGGTGGTCAAGATGGGTTCTTAACCTGAAACACCGGTTTAGCCCGCGTTGAGCGCAAGACACCATCTTGGTAAAGGAGTTGAAGCTAGCGCTAGGAACGGCCACCCGGAGGCTAGTTAACCAGCTGATTGCCACTTAAAATGCCTGCTAGCGCTCATTAAAGAGGCTGCACAGTATTTTGGTGGCAAGCACTTCAACTAATGCCCTCTCCTAACAGCGACCAGCTGTTTGGGAGTAAACACAGCATTGATGTCCATTTCAAGTGCTACTTAAAGGAATGCTCACCATTTCATGTTCATTGCTGCTGGAGCTGTGAAGAGGACCTCTGAAACACATCGGGAGAATTTCTGGGACACTTTGTCAAGACTTCACCAACACTTGAGCAATATTTATTCTGGAAATTCTCTGAGGACTTCACCTAAAAAGTTTAAGAGCTGTGGTACTCCACCTTATTGGACACCTGGTCATCGGCATCTTGCTAGGGGTGCCCCTAGGTCTGGACGAGGAATGAGAGGAGGACATGAGGCCAGACAGAGCAGCACCAGCTGCTGCAGGAGTGAGGGACAGCAGGGCGAGGAGGACGAGGTGTCGTCCTTCCCCCCTGCGGGTATAGGACATCCCTCCTCCTCTGGACCTTCTCCACCAGGACCTCCAGTGCCGCGCCTGCGAACCTGTGCACCCTCTCCCTCGGTCCCTGAGCCATCCTGCAACGTGCCGCGGTGTGCCAGCCAGAGCACTCCACACCTTCAGTAGGAGTGGGTGTGAGGAGTCCACATATACTGCTCCACGAAAATTGCACCTAATCAGCACTGGAGTGCTAAACCTGCAGGTTTCTGGTTGGCGCCTGCCGGGATGTTCAAATCATGATAATCATCAATTAGCCCAAATATTGCGTGCTTTCAAACAGGCGTTTCTTATTAGCACAGCACCCATTTAGCGCCTGTTTTCACCCTTTGGCCAAAATAACCCCCATAATGTTTTTAATGCACATGCAATTTTTCTCCTGGGTTGCTCACAGCAGTGTCCAGGAGATTAATCTTCAATCCCTGGAGACTCCAGGGCAATCTTGGAGGCTTGGCGACCCTACTATCAGATCCTGAACCTTACAAACACAATTCTATTTTTGACAGTGTGCGCAGACCTTTTATTGAGATCCCCACATGCAGTATAAGCAAGGGGGTGAAAGGTTATCGGGGGTAGGTGGAAATGTGGAGTAATCAGATCAGCCATGATCTTATTGAATGGCGGAGCAGGCTCGAGGGGCCGCGTGGCCTACTCCTGCTCCTAATTCGTATGTTCGTATTCACACGCTGCAAACCTTGCTGTCCTGTAAAATTCTCTACAATCTTCTAGTTAAGTGTCTGCCCTACAGATATATTCCGAGAAGGTAAATAATTACAGCACAAAGAGAATCAGCTTCTGGCCAAACTGAACAGGTGCCGACCAGATTGAAAGCTTTGGCGAACAATCATTTAAGATGCCAGGGTGAATGAACTTCAAGAGTAACGAGGCCAGTGAGTGACTACAAGACTAATTGAGAGGAGATTCAGGTAATACCATAAACCAAGAGAGCTTCATCCACCAAGAGTGCATATTGGAAATTTTGATACGCACTGCGCACAGTATACCAACCATTTAAATGAATCATCAGAAGATCGTACACTCTGTAATTTCTAATGTTACTCCTCACTGAAAGTGCAAAGTCAGAAAATTACCCCTACTGTTAGTGATCAGGTTGCAACCTTTAAATCATTCCTCTCTATTTATTATTATTATTTGTAATATATATTACAAATAATAAGCTTCAGTTCGCCATAAATGCTTGAAAATTGTTGAAATACATAACATGTTCACATCAAATTCCTCTCCACTAGTTTATTTCAAGTAATAATCCATTTAAAATACACAGCTCAACTCTCCTATTAAAATAATAATGGGAATTTTCATACAAGGGCATTATGTCTATGTATGAAAGCCTCACAGTGATTTTTGTCCTTAAGTTTGTTAAAGTTTATTATTTTAGGCTTTGGACCTATACCTGGAATCTGTGTGAGGAAAAAAAACTGTCTATATATATATATATATATATATCATGTTGACAATTATCGACATGTTTTTTAGCCTGATACTTGCATTTATTTCTTCTCTCACTGTCACAGAGGCAGAAAAAGTGCTTGCTGCAGTTGTGATTTTTTTTTACATTGAAGCTAGTCCTAATTTTATTTTCCATGGTCCTAACGCTGGAACTTGAAAAGGAGAAATTTGCAGGTCTATGGGGAAAGTGCAGGGGAGTGGGACTAATTGGTAGTTCTTTCAAAGAGCCAGCACAGGCACGATGGGCCGAATGGCCTCCTCTCTGCTGTATGGTTCTGTGATTCTATGAACACTCCTTTCTTTAAAATTCCATAAATACAGCAAGGAAATTATCCAGAATTCACCAGCAGTTCAGTGATACTTCCTCCAACATATCCTCAACTGAGGGTTCCTCTCCACCGTGGTTGACATGGCCCTTGACCATGTCTGTTCCATTTCCCGCACTTCTGCTCTCACCCCTTCCCCTCCCTCCCAGAACCACGATAGGGTTCCCCTTGTCCTCACCTTTCACCCAACCAGCCTTCACATTCAACGGATCATCCTCCGCCATTTCTGCCACCTCCAGCGTAATCCCACCACCAAACACATCTTCCCCTCCCCTCCCCTTTCAGCATTCCGAAGGGACCGCTCCCTCTGCGACACCCTGGTTCACTCCTCAATCACCCTCAACAGCTGCTCCCCACCTGCCCTTTTACCTCCTTCCTTCCCACTGTCCAGGGCACCAAACACTCCTTCCAGGTGAAACAGTGATTTACTTGTACTTCTTGCAATTTAGTATACTGTATTCGCTGCTCACGATGCGGTCTCCTCTACTTTGGGGAGACCAAACGCAGATTGGGTGACCGCTTTGCGTAACACCTCCATTCAGTCCATAAAGGTGACCCCGAGCTTCCGGTCGCCTGCCATTTTAATTCTCCGCTCCACTCCCACTCTGACTTCACTGTCCTCAGCCTCTTGCACTGTTCCAATGAAGCTCAACATAAGCTCGAGGAACAGCACCTCATCTTTCTATTAGGCACTTTACAGCCTTCTGGACTCAATATTGAGTTCAACAATTTCAGACTGTAACCTCTGCCCCTATTTTTTCAGGCGGCAGCTGTTGATGATTCTGCCATCCCCATTTGCAACATTTAACCACTCCTGCCTTCCACCCTATCACAGACCGTCCCTTTTGTTCTTTCCTCCCCTTCCCCCCTTTCCCAGCCTCTGCACCTGCTTAAAATCTGTGACATCTCTAACTTTTTCCAGTTCGGACGAAGGGTCAGCGACCTGAAATGTTAACTCTGTTTCTCTCTCCATGGATGCTGCCTGACCTGCTGAGTGTTTCCAGCATTTTCTGTTGTTATTCCCAATAAACGGACAATCGCGTGAGGTGCACAGACCTAATGAAAGGACAATTGTGTGGGGCGCACAGACCTCTGTGCCCAGAGATATTTGCTGGCTCCATGTCAGGCGCTTTAAATTATAAAATTTACCCCATAATATCCAAAGCGTAATTAGCTGACCATGGCCAGTGAAGAGGCAGCTCTGCTTTAAATTGAATCCTGGAGGTTTGACGTCTGCGGTCGAGATTAGCTCTCATAGCACTTTACAAAAGCTTTGAGTGCCGCCAGTAATGAAAGCACCATCAACTGAGCAAGGCGGCTGGCCCGCTGTCTGACTCAGTCTTTTCAAAACAAAGCCATCATCACAAAGAGGCTTGCTCCTACATGAAAACTGTAACGTGTAAACGCTTCAAACACGAGGTTGTGGGATAAAGATTTGGAAGCCAAAAATTCACAACAACAGTGTCAATGTCAAATAAAAAGTCACTTCTGAAGAAACCAAGATATTGTTAGACTCAACTTCAAATTCATTCAATGTCCAAGGAATGATAGAAGGAGGCGGAATGAAAACAATCCAAAGCACCAGCATCTGCTAATAGAAAATGAAATGATTTGAGGAGACGCATCACAATGAGAATATTATGTACTGTAGCCATAATTAAACTGCTGAATCACCCACTGGGGTGAATTTCCACTGCAGCAGACAGAATATTTATTTCAGTGGGAACTTTGGCAATATAATTGTTTTTTCTTCTTCTCTGTTAAATTGAAAAAAAATGTGGGTGTCATATTGATGCCGCATGCTGGAACTCTGATGTTTTGAGTGGAGGAGAGGTAGGACGCAGGCTTGAGCTAGAAATGTGGGCTTCTGATTTCAGCTCTGTCACTATGAAAATGCCGTGGACTTCCTCACCATGGGAGGGGAGAAGGAACATCTGAGGAAGAGTTAGTCCTACGGCTGCTATCAATGAACCTTCTAATCCCTCGAGTGTAGCAGTGCAGTGAAATCGGGCAGGCATGTCCTGCTCCTGTTGCTCTTCAGTCGGGAAGGAGATGAATGTGCTGGGAATGCTGACTGCGACATCAGCCACAAGTTTTGCTGCATCTGCGGTCCAAGCACATTAACCGATACCGCAGTGCTAGCCTGTGATCAACCAGAAACAGAAAAGTTAAGGGCAGTGGTGACCACTGGCAGTGCCACGCCTATGTTGCAGGTTGGCTGCAGGTATCCTTGCAGCAAGTGGCAAAACTCTGCTACTAGCTCCCTGCTGATATGGAGCTTGTGGAGGCAATTGCCCTCAGTAATTGAAAGTTTGATGTTTCAAGGCTTACAAATATGATTGGTGGCCAGTGCAACTTCAGTGCCTGCTGATCTGCCAGTCATGCCTTCTTTCATCTTGTTCCACTTCCACCATGAAATACTATATTGGGGACACATCCAAACCAACCAGTGCCATTAGCTTTATCGTCACTTTTAAATTACAAATAAACAAATAACTGTTTCTTAAATATTGGAATAATCTGTAATTAAAAGGACGTGGTACTAAAAAGGTATATTGCAACCATATTACAATTGTTCAAAGCCTGTTCTCCTTTAGAGTTCCATTGCTCTGGAGTATCCCTGGTACCGATTCAAAACGGATTTTGAAGGCAGAAAAATGACACAAAATTGTGTCAGGTATTCATTTAAATATATTTGCATGTATTCTGGAGCTTTAATGAGGCTGTGGCACAAAACATGTGCATTACGCTCTAGCACACAAATTGCAGTCGAGCGGGATATTGAGGGAAAAAGCAATTGGAAGCAAAACATTCCGAGGGGTTGCTTGACTAAATTTCCAATCCCCGCCCCCCCCCCGCCCCCACCACGACCCACCCCGCCTTCTGCTGTGCCCATTCTGCACCTATACAACTAGAGTCCTTGAACACAGAATTCGAGTTCTGTAATACCCCAGCCCTGGTGCCAAGGAATTGGTCCTATTTATATTGTGAGGCAGATTCTACAGCAGTGGAGCAATTGTGCAGGAGTAACTTTCACCATCACCACTTGGGCAGTAAACTGGCGGAGCAGATCGCCCGCCCATTATAGAACCCAAGGTAAACATTACATAGAAACATAGAAACATAGGAGCAGGAGTAGGCCATTCGGCCCTTCGAGCCTGCTCCGCCATTCAATATGATCATGGCTGATCCTCTATCTCAAGACCATATTCCCGCTCTCTCCCCATACCCTTTGATGCCTTTTGTGTCTAGAAATCTATCTATCTCCTTTTTAAATATATTCAGTGACTTGGCCTCCACAGCCTTCTGTGGTAGAGAATTCCACAGGTTCACCACCCTCTGAGTGAAGAAATTTCTCCTCATCTCAGTCCTAAATGTCTTACCCCATATCCTGAGACTGTGACCCCTTGTTCTAGAGCCCCCCAGCCAGGGGAAACATCCTCCCTACATCCAGTCTGTCTAGCCCTGTCAGAATTTTATACGTTTCCACGAGATCCCCTCTCATTCTTCTAAACTCTAGTGAGTACAGGCCTAGTCGACCCAATCTCTCCTCATACGACAGACCTGCCATCCCAGGAATCAGTCTGGTGAACCTTCGCTGCACTCCCTCTATGGCAAGTATATCCTTTCTTAGGTAAGGAGACCAAAACTGCACACAGTACACCTGGTGTGGTCTCACCAAGGCCTTGTATAAGTGCAGTAAGACATCCTTGCTGCTGTACTCAAATCCTCTTGCAATGAAGGCCAACATACCATTTGCCTTCCTAACTGCTTGCCTTCCTAATTACCGGCTGCACGTGTGAATTGTTTACAATTTGTGGGTTTTTTTCTGGCTTGCTAGACCACGCCCGGTGGCTGGGGAAGACCAGTGACTAGGAAACCCTATCAGTGGCCTGTGTGGGCAGGGTCAGTGCTCAGGGCACCCATGGCCAGATAGGAGAGTATATTTGCTGCTAGAGGTGGGGCTGCTCCAGCTGGCCTCCTCAGATTGGTCTCGGTAACTCTGGAGGCAGTGGCAGCACCACCTTAGGGCACCGCCGCCGATGTCAGAGCTGCTATCAGTGGTATTCTGAGGGCAGCCGCATGACCAGAACTGACCTCTGACAGGGTTAAAGTTTGAAGACTGAAATTTTCCCTTTACACTGAGAAAAATAATCTCCTGCAGCAATTTAGCAGCTCTTCATAAAAAGAAAAACAAATTCCGATAGTGCATGTTCATTATTCTCAGAAAATACTAAGAAAATGACAGTGTTAGCAACTCTGTGTTTTTATGGCACGGTATGCTCTAATCTTACACACATAATTATATATTTGAAAGAGATAATTAAAGACAACACTTAAATGAAAGATATGCTGATCTCCAGGATATACATCAAGTTATGGCAAAAAAAAGAAAATTCCCACCCATATGTGTTTCATTATGACAACTAGTTGAAGTCCAACGCTAAATCCAAATGTTCAACCTGCATGTTTATGGACACGCTACAAGCAAGACGGTCTTCTGCAGTGAAAGACTCTTTTTATACCGTATTGCTGCCTGCTTTACAATGTACATTGGAAATAGATGGATAAATCTCATAGCACAGTACTTTGGTGAATTCATTTTTTGTGTTGTGCTGTGTGATATGTTTTTTTACTTTGGGATGTACTGTGCGTTGTTCATTTGCAACTTTTTTTTCCTGAAGTGAGAAACGTACTGAGGCAGGTCAGGAGTTCAGTGATGTTGGGGTCCTCACAAAGAGTGAGTTAGATCTGGAGTTGGCACATTGATGCTTGATCTCAACATAATGATGGCATGGAGGAGCAAGAGTGTGTAGGACACCATATTTGGAGCGTGGGAGGAATAATAGAGAAACGTTCAGAGGAGCACTGACCATTGTAGAAGTGATAAAGGAGACAGAAACAGACAAGGCTGCAATGGAGAGATATAGACTGGAGGCTAGAAGCCAGAGCAGAATTGCCTATCAGATTAACAAGTTTTTTCTTGTTAACTAATTATTGTTTGAAGTATTCTTCGCAGTTGCAAGTCTGAATCTCTCCTGCCTCAACACCAGATATTTCTACAAAAGCAAAATACTGCGGATGCTGGAAATCTGAAGTAAAAACAGAAAATGCTGGAAATACTCAGCAGGTCAAGCAGCATCCGTGGAGAGAGAAACAGAGTTAACGTTTCAGGTCGATGACCCTTCGTCAGAACTGGTTGAGAACAGCCTTGGCTCAGTGGTAGCACTCTGAGTGAGATGGTTGTGGGTTTAAGTCCTACTCCAGGACTTGAGCACATAGGGAGTGAATTTCCATGGGGAGTTTCCCCTGCTCAACTGCCAGATATTTCTGTTTAGTAAATCGAGGCAATGGCTTTTGATTTTAGTATGTTACTCTGATATCATTTATTAATATGTTAACATATCGCGTGACTGAGGTACCAAATACTGCAAATGAGAAAGGAATTGGTTCAAGATTCAAAAGTTCTCTCGTACCACTTGCACACAGCCCATTGTCAATTACAGGCTAGCACAGTTACTGATAATGACAGAGGGTTGGCTGATTGTTATGCCATTTTACACTCTGGAAACACTTAAGTTATGATGTCAGCCTTGGCTCAGTGGTAGCACTCTGAGTGAGATGGTTGTGGGTTTAAGTCCCACTCCAGGACTTGAGCCCATAGGGAGTGAATTTCCATGGGGAGTTTCTCCAGCTCAACTGCCGTAAGTCCGTTTTTTCTGGAGTTTCCACAGCTCTTCCGCCGAAGTTACGGCAGAACCCCCAAGAAATTCACCTCCCCACCCCCCCCCCATCCTTGTTTTTAAGAATCTGTTTGTCAGTCTGTCCAGAAAGTATTGTTCTGTCATTTTTGTGCAGTTACTAAGCATATCACTGCATCAGCAGCCGAGGCCTCACGTGCACAACTGTTTATCAACAGACAATCTTGGCTTCAGTTTAGAAATTCTCAAGCGCACAAATTCTTTAATTATATCTTATTGCTAGTTTCAATCACCAGCAAAGCATATATTTTCTGTGTTTCGAAAAAAACAATTCCCTGCAGACCAAACGGAACCATTTGAAAAAAAAGAACAGTTCTGTTGGCATGCATTCCCGGATTGTCAGCAGATTTGTGCAGCAGACTGTTCATTATTCTCCTGTATTTCTGTGGTGGTATTACTAAATATTTCCTTGTACGCAAAAGAGAAAACATACCAAGAAGTGTATGGAATCAACAACAACAACAACGACAACTTGTATAGCAACTTTAATGTAGTAAAATGTCCCAAGGCGCTGCACAGGAGTGTCAAAGGAGAAGTGACAAGGAGAAATGAGGGCAGATGAGGTAGGTTATAAGGAGCGTCTGAAAGGAGGAAAGAGAGGTAGAGAGGCAGAGAGGTTTAGGGAGGGAATTCCAGAGTTTAGGGCCTAGGCAGCTGAAGGCACGGCCACCAATGGTTGAGCGATTAAAATCAGGGATGCTCAAGAGGCCAGAATTGGAGGAGCACATATACCTCGGAGGGTTGTGGGGCTGGAGGAGGTTACAGAGATAGGGAGGCGCGAGGCCATGGAGGGATTTGAAAACAAGGATTGACTTTTGAAATCGAGGCGTTGCTTAACCAGGAGCCAATGTAGGTCAGCGAGTACAGGGGTGATGGTGAACGGGACTTGGTGCAAGTTCGGACACGGGCAGCCGAGTTTTGGATGACCTCAAGTTTACGTCGAGTAGAACATGTGAGGCCAGCCAGGAGTGCGTTGGAATAGTAAAGTCTAGAGGTAACAAAGGCATGGATGAGGGTTTCAGCAGCTGATGAGCTGAGGCAAGGGCGGAGACGGGCGATGTTCCGGAGGTAGAAATAGGCGGTCTTAGTTATACATCAGATATGTGGTCGGAAGCTCATTTCAGGGTCAAATATGACACCATGTTTGCGAACAGTGTGGTTAAGCCTCAGACAGATGCTAGGGAGAGGGATGGAGTCGGTGGCCAGAGACGGAGTTTGTGGCGAAGACAATGGCTTCGGTCTTCCCAGTATTTAATTGGAGAAAATTTCTGCTCATCCAGTACTGGATGTCGGACAAGCAGTCTGACAATTTAGAGATTGTGAAGGGGTCGAGAGAAGTGGTGGTGAGGTAGAGCTGGTTGTCGTCAGCTTACTTGTGGAAACTGATGCTGTGTTTTCTGATGCTATGACATCGCTAAGGGGCAGCATGTAAATGAGAAATAGGAGGGGGCCAAGGATAGATCCTTGGGGGACACCAGAGGTAACGATGCGGGAGCGGGAAGAGAAGCCATTGCAGGTGATTCTCTGGCTACGATTAGATAGATAAGAATGGAACCAGGCGAGTGCAGTCCCGCCTAGCTGGACGATGGTGGAGAGGCGTTGGAGAAGGATGGAGTGGTCAACCGTGTCAAAGGTTGCAGACAAGTCGAGAAGGACAAGGAGGGATAGTTTACCTTTGTCACACTCACAAAGGATGTCATTTGTGACTTCAATGATATTGTTCTAATATGTTGCTAGTTCATAAAGAAATATAATATTTCATATGACTGAGGTTGACCCCTAGGTCAGAATTCACTTCCACAATGAGCCCTATGTATTGAAAATTGCTTATCGGGCAATGATGCTGGTTATTTCAACCTGGAGGATGCACATATCCTGTCTATTCTATACACCCAGTAATGTTGTTTTCACAATTCATATATTGCATGCTAAGGGGGTTATTTTGGCCAAAGGGTGAAAACAGGTGCTAAATGGGTGCTGTTCTAATAAGACACGCTTGTTTGAAAGTCTGGATTTAGCACACAATTTTGGTCCTAATTGCTGATTACCATAATTTGAACCTGCCTGGAGGTGCTAACCCAAACACCTCAGGTGACTGGCATGATTGGAAACACTATTTAAAGGGGCACTCAGCTGTAGGGATCTGTGTGCTATTGGGCTTAGTGGATTGTCGAGCTTGGCGATTGCTTGTTTCTGATTTTTACTTGCTTTAGTCAGCCTGATTAAACACTCACTGCTTGCCTTGGGATCCATTTTTGCTGCTTTGGTTTGGATGGAGGAACAGTTGGACAAAGAGGAGCAGCAGCCTCAACAACCAGGACAAGCAGCCTGTTCGAACACAGCAGGTGAGGAAGGGAAGGGTAGGGTAGGGTGGGGTGGGGGATGCTTGTAGAAGGCCTTACCCAGCCCACAGGGTCAATTCATTATAACACAAGATATCAATCCAGGTGCTTTTCTTAAAATAAGATTTACTAATTCTGCTTCTCCTACGAAGTGCTCCCCTCAGCAGCTTCAACAGAGCTGGGGGAAGGCTGCTGCTGTTCATGTGGGGACCCACTTTCACTGAAGGTGTAGAGTGCTCTGGCTGGCACACAGTGGCACATTACAGTATGGCTCAGGGACCGAGGGAGAGGGTGCACAGGTTCTCAGGCACGACACTGGAGCTCCTGGTGGAGGAGGCCCAGAGGAGGAGGGATGTCCTGTACCCGCAGGGGGGAAGGATGCCACCTCGCCCTCCTGTCCCTCTCTCCTGCAGTAGCTGGCGCTGCTCTGCCTGGCCTCATGTCCTCCTCCCATTCCTCGTCCGGACCAAGGGGAATCCCTAGCAAGATGCCCATGACCAAGCACTCCCTTTCTCCTGCTGACTCCTATAAGGTGTCCAATAAGGTAGAGCAGCACAGCATTCACTCTTTTTAGGTGAAGTCCTCAGAGAATTTCTGGAATAAATATTGCTCGAGTGTTGGTGAAGTCTTGACAAAGTGTCCCAGAAAGTCTCCTGATGTGTTTCAGGGGTCCTCTTCACAGCTCCAGCAGCAATGAATATGAAATGGCGAGTATCCCTTTAAGTAGCGCTTGAAATCTACATCAACGTCATGTTTACTCTCAAACAACTGGTAGCTGATAGGGCGTTAGGATACGTGCTAGTCACCAAAATGCCGTGCAGCCTCTTTAATGAGCGCTAGCAGGCATTTTAAGTGGCAATCAGCTCCTTAACGAGCCTCCGGCAGCCGTTCCTAGTGCAAGCTTCAACTCCTCTACCAAGATGGTGTCTTGCGCTCAATGCAGACTAAACTAACGTTTCAGCTCAAGACCCCATCTTGGCCACCTCGGATGCTGTTTAGCGCCTGAACGCGCTGCCGAAAATTGCCCGCTAAAACTTTTACTGTGTCCAAAATTCTAAAAGCAGGAGACCGTGGTGATTTATAATAAAACAATTAACTTTATTCACATTAAAATAATGTGTGCAGAAAAATTGTAAATACAACACTGTCCAGAAACAAAACTTATTCTGTGGCCTACATTCATTCTCATGTGAGTGGCAAAAACCCTCAGTGCACTACAACCAACTGCTTTCAGTGGACTTTTGAGCATGGTGGCGGAAATATTGAGATGCTCATTTCACATTTCTATGGTTGGAAGCTTGTGTTCCAATACTGGCCAACACTCGAATCTGCCAGTTACACTCACGGTTTGCTGAAGTCTTGCCAGACCGTTAGTCAGGTGACTCTCCTCAAATCTTTTTCGCACTCCTAGACAGGAGTCAAGAAAAAGTTTGTTGTCTGATGGGCAATCCTCCTCTCAACTCTAACTGGTAATTTTCCGACTTCTGTGATCTTGGTGGGGTGGCTCGCCTACTGGAGGTGCATACTGGGAATTCGGGCACAAACGGCCCACGATTTTTTTGATGGTTAATTTAAAGGGTTGGAAAATCATCCACAGTACATGCCTGGATAGCCACTATCCAATTCCAGCAGGCAAGGCTCTCCTTTGGCAGCAGAAAGTTGGATAAGTGCACGAGTTTAATGGTCAATTAATGTGCAACTCCAACAAGTTCTTAAAAACAGTGGGGAGGCTAAAAGCGAGATACAGTTTGTGAGAAGCAAATTGACCAGCAAGTTCTGGAGATCTGCAACTCACGGTGTATCTCTTAATCCTCTGAACTTGCTGACCAATTTGCACCTTGATAATGACGTACGTCGTTAACACGCTGCTATTTTTCCAGCAAGATCCGGCCCAATAGGTCTAATGGCCTCTCCCTCTGCTGTAAACTTCGATGGTTGTTCTATGGTTCGGTGTTCATTACTCAGCCCAAGTTAAATAATCTACTCGCATCTACATTGTTGAATTTTGAAAATCTGGATCATGTCTATTCTCATTTCTCTCTCTCCATAACCTAGCCCTAACATTTAAGATCCCGAACCCTCTTTGTTATTCTTTCCTGAATCCTCCCAAATGCATTCATTTCCATTTTACAGTCGAATTCCCATAAATGCCCATCATTTTTCAAGTGTGGCCTGATCAGTGATTTACACAAAATTAGAATCATTTATTTTTATCTTTTTATTTATTTTTTATCTTTTCCCACATTACAACAGTGACTACACTCCAAAAAGTACTTCATTGGCTGTAAAGCGCTTTGAGACATCCGGTGGTCATGAAAGGCGCTATATAAATGCAAGTTTTTCTCTTTTTTTCTGCCTGTTCATACTCAATGGTTGCAAAACCTAGCTCATAATTAAAAGGCCTTGCAATGCAACTCGGCGCATAATTAAACGAAAAGTAATATACTGCATCTGCGAGGGATCTGAAACTAAAACAAAAAATGCTGGAAACACTCACCAGGTGAGGTAGTGTCTGTGGCGAGAACAGGCAAGTTAACATTTCAGGTGTGGACCTTTGTCGCCTGAAACTGTTCTCTCCACTGATGCTGCCTGATCTGCTGAGTGCTTCCAGCATTTTCTGGTTTTGTTTCAGCACATAATTAGTTTTTGTTAATAACCTCTTCACACTGACTGCATAGTTTCAGTGAGTTGCCCAAATCCTTTTCCTTTCCACCCTTGTAAATGTCATCCTTTCATCATGTGCACAAATTTCCTGTTCCAAAGCTTTGTTACAAAAAGACAAAAGCAGCAGGGAACATAATGTGTAAGTGAACGGTTTGTCTTTTTTACTCAGGCATCTGGTATGAAACAAAGAGGAGGGGCTGGTTCTAAGGAGTCAACTGCTTTCAAAGTTATTGCATCTCTGATTCCGTGACCCATTGTTCAGTGAGACTAGCTGGTGCCGGGCTGCAGTTATTTCCCGGAGAGTTATTTAAAATCCAGAACCACTCTCAGCCAGTTTATAGAAGAGGCCCCTTCTGTCTCCTCCAAGGAGTCATTTGAAGTCTGATGATATTAGCCTTAGTTATTATTTTATTCATGAACCATTTTCCAGGCTTTTAGATGTTGTGCTGTAATAGGATTTCTTACTAAGCTTCCCCTAATTAACCCTTTTCAATCTAGTGATACACTGGTGTCGATTCCCAAATATACATTGGGCTCACAAAAAGACAAAAGCAATGGTGGACGTGTATGTAAGTGAAAGTTTTTTTTTATACAGACCTCTAATAATGGCCCAAAAATTAGTGAGGGCGCCTTCGTGCGAGGGTAAGGCTTCCCCGCGATCTCTCACTGCGCGCTGGCTTTTTCATTCCCAGCTCGCACGAACTTGATGTTCTGGACAGCAGCTGTGCTGGGCTTCCGTATCCCACAGGCGCAGTTAATTCGTGCGAGCTGTGGGATCACGTGACTCAGTTAGAGCCAATGGCAGCACACCATCTTTCATAGCTTTCACAAAAGTGCTGTGAAAGCTATGAATCTATACCCCCCCAAAAGAACAGCTAAACCTCAATTAAATTTTTTTTAAAAACCATCACATTAATAAATTAAGTATAGTTAAATAAATTAACCATTTTAAACAAAAAATTAAATTTTTGAAAAAATTTAAAATCTTTTAAAAAGTTATAAAAATAAACTTACCTTTCTTTAAAGTCTCTAAAAAAGATATACCTGTTGAGAAAAATTCAAAATAATACTTAATTAACTACTTACCTTGTTAAAAGAGGGTCTTACGCCTCCTTTCTTTATGTGCAAAATCTTCCATACTTACCTGCGCGTTCAAAGCACTAAGTGCACTGCGTGCGCGCAGCCTGTAGCGTGCACGCGGTTCACCTAGGAACCGCCCCCTTTTGAAATCACCAAGTGCCGGTTTTCAGCGCATGCGCAGTGCATGCAGAAAACCGGCAATTGGAGACAGAATACGCGAGAGTACACAGTGCGTACTCTCGCGTAGCAACACTAATTTTTGGGCCAATAAAGCAAAGGGGAGTGCTGGACATTAAAGAATCAACTGCTTTTAAAGTTATTGCATCTCTGATTCTGTGACCCATTGTGACTCTGGCTTCATCCACTTAAAGACTTTGCGTCACACCATTTGTTACTTTGGATGTGTGCTTGATAGCTTTTATAACCTGGAATGATTCTGCATATTTCTCACAGTGATAATATCAAAATAATGTAGACCACAGGCCACAGCAAAAGTATAACCGTGAGAACTTCTGCTAACAACATTGTGGCAGACTGTTCGAGAGCACTGAATTGATGATAAAACCTGAAATTGCCGGAACTCAGCCAAGTTTAGGTTCTTTTACCGAGCACCCACATTCAGACACCTTGTGCTCACATCTCAAAATCCACGGCCCTGCTCTTGCACAGTGAAATGACAGCCTAGAAATTTCGGCCCATAATCTGGAGGGTGAGGGGAAGGATTGGCGGGAACCCCTTTCTGCCAGGTTTCCACCCCATTCCTAGCTTTGAGAAAAACTGACGGGAGGGGCACTTCTTTCACTTCCCACCACATTGTGACGTTACATTTAGAGGTGGGATTCAACACTCAACATGCTCGACCAATGCAGAGCAGGAATCAACAAAGCAAATACACTGGCTACATTCCACCCTCCAAAGAGGAATGTGATTGGACGCCATCGAGTTCAAACTCTCCCATCAGGACGGAGAGTGCTGTGGACAGTGACAGCTGGGATTCCACCCAGTCCGTCGACTTCGGTACGATTCAGAACTTTGTGAAGAAAGCAAAGTCCTCCAAAAAGAACGGCTTCCACCACCTGAAGCTGGACGGCGTGCTGCTGGACAGACTGAAGCTTCCATAGCCAAAAAATATAAGTCAGAGGAGATCATGCTAAGTGCTCTGATAAGATCAATCCTTAAATATTGGCCCAGAAATTGATCTCGCTCTGTTCCCGCGGGGGTAAGCCTTCCCCGCGATGTCTCACCTCGCTTGTGCTTTTTCAGATCCAGCTCGCACGAACTTGATGTTCCAGACATCAGCTGTGCTGGGCTTGCGTATCCCAGCAGCGTAGTGAATTCGTGCGAGCTGTGGGATCACGTGACTCAGTTAGAGCCAATGGCAGCACACCATCTTCCATTCATAAGTCTCACAGCATGGCTGTGAAATCTATGAATCTTACACCCCCCCAAAATAACAGCTAAACCTCAATTAAATTTTTTTAAAAAACCATCACATTAATAAAATAAGTATAGTTAATTAAATTAACCATTTTAAATAAAAAATTAAATTTTTGAAAAAATTTAAAATCTTTTAAAAAGTTTTAAAAACAAACTTACCTGTCTTTAAAGTCTCTAAAAAAGATAGACCTGTAAAAAAAAATTCAAAAAAATACTTAATTCACTACTTACCTTCTTAAAAGCGGGTCTTACTCCTCCTTTTTACATTTCCAAAATCTTCAGTACTTACCTGCGCGTCCAAAGCATGAAGTGCACAGCGTGCGCGCAGCCTGTAGCGCGCACGCGATGCACCGAGGAACCGCCCCCTTTTCTGAAGAGCAATTGCCGGTTTTCAGCGCATGCGCAGGGCATGCAGAAAACCGGCAATTGGAGTGGGAATACGCGAGAGTACGCAGTGCGTACTCTCGCGCACCGGGATCAATTTTCGGCCCATTGTGTCCAGTTCGGGTCACCGAGACATTCAAGTGTTGGAGGCACTGCAGAGAAGAGCCATGAGGCTGATCCATCACGTCAAAGGTCGGAGTTACAAGGAAAGACTGGAGAAACTTGGGGGGAGAAATTCGGTGGCGCCCCCTCTGGGGCGCTAACTTCGCCGGGGTGCTACTTTTAGTGCCCCGAGAAAGTTAGCACCTCTGCGCCGTAAATTCAGTTGTAGCACCCCAAGCAGGAGACGGGGCGCTATTGGAAGCGCTCCACCTCCTTCCTGGGGCGCTACAACTGAATATCGCAGCGCTGCGTGCAACAGTGCCCGGGGGCGCTAACAGGAGGCGCAAAGCAACCCAACTTTTCCCCCTTGGGCTTTTCAGCCTGGAAAGGAGGTGAGAGTAGAAAAAAGTTCAAAGAACAAAGTAGAACACAAGTTCAAACTAGTAAAAGTCAAATTTAAGACTCATATCAGGAAGTTCTTCTTCACATAAAGAGTGATCAATACATAGAATCGATCCCTGGGTATAGTGGAGGCAAAACTCTAGAATCATTGAAGCAACAAATGGATCCCACAATGGTGGGACTTTAGGGTCATTTTTGTTGGATGAAGCCAAATAGCCTTCTTCTTCCTTAAATATTTTACCTCTGAATTTCCACAGGGGTTTGTCCCGATCTCCCACTGCAACTTCAGCGGGAGGTAGGTGGAACTCCCAGAGAAATGTGGGAGATCAGGACATCTCCTGTGGAAATTCAGGGTCCTTGCCATCTTGAGACCACACCTGGAGTACTGTGTATAATTTTGGTCTCCTTACCTAAGGAAGGATATACTTGCCATGGAGGGAGTGCAACGAAGGTTCACGAAATTGATTCCTGGGATGGCGGGACTGTCGTATGAGAAGAGATTGAGTAAACTAGGCCTGTATTCCCTTGACTTCAGAAGAATGAGAAGGGATCTCATTGAAGCATACAAAATTATTACAGGGCTTGATAGGGTGGATGCTGGGAGAATCTTTCCCTTGGCTGGGGAGTCTAGAACCAGGGGCCACAGCCTCAGGATAAAGGGTAGGCCATTCAGGACTGAGATGAGAAGACATTTCTTCACACAGAGGGTGGTGAATCTTTGGAATTCTCTACCCCAGAGGGCTGTGGAGGCTCAGTCATTGGGTATATTCAAAACAGAAGTCGATAGATTTCTGACTAGTAAGGGCATCAAGGGATATGGCAATAGGGCCGGTGAATGGAGTTGAGGCAGAAGATCAGCCATGATCTCATTGAATGGCAGAGCAGGCTCAAGGGGCTGAATGGCCTACTCCTGCTCCTATTTCTTATGTAAAGTGCATGGAGTTCTCCAGATGTAAACAAAAAGCAAAAACTGCAAATGCTTGAAATCTGATACAGGAACAGAAAATGCTACAGACACTCAGCAAGTCAGTCTGCATCTGACAGAACTGATGAAGGATTTATATCTAAAACATTACCTTGCCTATTCTCTTCACAGACCGACAAAGTCAGTGTTTCCAACATTTTCAGTTCTACAGATGTCCTGGTCAACATTCCTCCCTCAACCAACATCACCAAAAGCAACATTTCTGCCCATTCATTCATTGTCCAAGGATCGTTGCTGTGTAATAATTGCCTGTAGTGTTTACCTACTTAACAACAGTGACTACATTTCATAAGTAATTCACTGGTTGTAAAGTGCTCTGGGATGTCCTGAAGACATATCAGGGTTGCCGTATAAATGCCATAGATTCAGCACGTATCTTGCTGTAATGGCTGAAATAAGGGGGATGATTTTAACTCAACCCATCCGACGAGAATGGGGCGGGTGGGCTGTTAAAATAATGAAAGTTGACTTACTGCCCTGTTCCCGTCGGAAACCCGCCAACCGCCATTTTAATTTAGGAGCTGGCTCTGGTGGTAAACGCACTCGCCAGAAACAGGAGGTGACTCATTAATAAATGCAAATTGGGGTCCTATCATGTTATTAGGACCCCAACGAGATTTTAACAGGGCTTGGTCTGAAGTCCTGCCCACCGATCAACACAATGATTAAAATCTCGTGACACTGGCTTCACGAATTGACTGGCATGATTGGAAACACTATTTAAAGGGGCACTCAGATCATAGGGATCTGTGTGCTATTGGGCTTAGTGGATTGTCAAGGGATTTTTGAGCTTGGCGATTGCTTGTTTCTGATTTTTACTTGCTTTAGTCAGCCTGATTAAACACTCACTGCTTGCCTTGGGATCCATTTTTGCTGCTTTGGTTTGGATGGAGGAACAGTTGGACAAAGAGGAGCAGCAGCCTCAACAACCAGGACAAGCAGCCTGTTAGAACACAACAGGTGAGGAAGGGAAGGGTAGGGTAGGGTGGGGTGGGGTGGGGGATGCTTGTAGAAGGCCTTACCCAGCCCACAGGGTCAATTCATTATAACACAAGATATCAATTCAGGTGCTTTTCTTAAAATAAGATTTACTAATTCTGCTTCTCCTACGAAGTGCTCCCCTCAGCAGCTTCAACAGAGCTGGGGGAAGGCTGCTGCTGTTCATGTGTGGACTCTTGAGATGCTCATGGTTAATGCCTTCTGGGAGCATGAGCCTAAGAGGGCCTGGTTGTGGACTGCAGCACTGCTAACTCACTCTCTAACTCAGCCAGGGCGCCAATCTCTGAGCTGGCGCTTGGAAGCTCTGGAACACACGACAGTAGCTTTTCTGAAGGATTGCCCTCCTACGAAGTGTCTTCTTCGAGGGCTGTGGCTGTTGTGAAGGTCCGAGAGGAAAGAGAAAAGGAACAAGAGTTAGGATGGCTCTCTGAAGCTGGGCAGTTGCAGATGACATGCATCATAATGCAGCTTGATGTAGTCTTCTGTGCTTCATGAAGAGGTACAAGTAATAGTCAGAGACCTTGTTCAGATAAGCCTCAACTTTCCCAATATGCACTGCTCTTGCAGGGCCAATTTATTTCAAGAGCTTCCTGCTGGAGTTCTGTTGCGACCAATGGGTTGGCTGGTCCTACGGCTCTCCTTGGTGTTTCCTCCTGCAGAGAGAGAGAGTCAGCAAGAGTTAGTGAGTGTCTCCTACAAAGGAGACATGTGTGTGGCTGCTGCTTGCATTGCACATGCTGAGATGGAGAAGAATCAAGATACAAGCAGAATGAAGAGGTGTTGAATGGAAACTGCGTGGCTGGAGTGGGAACTGAGGAAGGAGCCATGAGAGAAGTTGGTGATTCTGCAATGATGACCCTGTGAGAAGAGAATGCTGCTAGTGGCTACTGTAAAAGGAGCAAGGAAGATGTGAGTTTGTGTTAGGAATGAGAATGAGAGATGGTGTACTGTGCCCTTGTGATGGGTGGTGAAGGAAATGATGGTGGGGCGGGGACAGATTAGAGTGCACGGGGAGGGAGTGAAGGACTGCTGCTGTGTTCTTGAGAGAGATGGAGAAACAAAGAGCTTTACTCATCCTTCTAGTTCTTGTGAGGTTATTGAAATATTTCCTGTACTGGATCCGGGCCCTGGGGGTCACACTCCTGGAGCTCTCGATCTCTGCTACCTCTCTCTAGACCTGGTGCACATCATGTTTGGGAACCCTCCTTCCACTTGGGATAAAGGCCTCCCCCATTCTCACCCTCACCTATTCTAAAAGCACCTCCAGGGAGGCTTATGGGCATATGGGGTCTTGCCAGCAACTCCTTCTTCCCACTCCTCCTTCCAGATGGAACCAAGCAGAAGGGAATGCACCCTCCCTTTAAGAGCTGCCTTCCTGTTTTAAGTAGGGCTGCTGGAAATTGCACTAAAAAGTGAGCAGGGTTTCCGTTCAGCCACAAATTGGCGGAGAAACCCTCCTGTCAGATTTATTATAATTACCCCAGGCCTGAAATGTTCTGCAGTGAGTGCATTCCGCACTGGACCCACCCCTGCCCGGGGATAGCATCGACCTCCAGGTACACGATGATTCTGGAAGCTGCACTGTTTCTCCAGTGCTCGAAGGGTTAATATATTATGAAAAAAGACCCAGATAACAGAAAGGAAGCAACTATGATGCTTACTATTAAACTCCATCTTAAACCAACTTACTTGTTAAAGTATATTAAAAGTAAAAATTGCCAATACTGATTGTGCGGGGTTTTAGAGAGAAAGTTCCCCTTGCTTGACGCAGTGGATAAATAATGCTCTGTCATGAACTGTCTAACCCGGTACACATTCAAAGTGGAAGATTATTATTACTGGTTTAACCCAACTGAAACCCGATTTTCAGTGAGGAGGATCGAACCGTAACAAGAATGTCACTTATTCAGGTTGCGAAGGGTAATCCCTTAGGATGTACTTCATGAACCTGTCTGAGTTTTCTGAGTGCAAGCGATTTAATTTATTAACTTGCAATTTAAGGCATGAAATTATGAGGTGGGCTTTACAAAGAGCTTGAATTAAAAAAAAAAACTCCCTCTCCTTAATATCATTATACATCTCTGCTGTGTAATGGTATCAGAACAACAACAACAACTTGTATTTATATAGCACCTTTAATGTAGTGAAATGTCCCAAGGCGCTTCACAGGAGTATTTTAAGACAAAAAATTTGACACCGAGCCACGTAAGGATAAATTAGTACAAAAGCAAAATACTGCGGATGCTGGAAATCTGAAATAAAAACAGAAAATGCTGGAAATACTCAGCAGGTCAGGCAGCATCTGTGAAGAGAGAAACAGAGTTAACGTTTCAGGTCGATGACCCTTCATCAGAACTGGAAAAAAGCTTGAGATTGAACAGGTTTTTAAGCAAGTGCAGGGGCAGGGAAAGAGGGGAGGGGAGGAAAGAACAAAAGGGAAGGTCTGTGATCGGATGGAAGGCGGGAGAGATTGCAAGATTAAGAGATGGTGCAAGGCAAAAGGAGATGGTAATGGGACAAGTTGCGAAACAAAAGATGGCTCTAGATTGAAGGCAGGAGACATTGAGACAGAAAGAGATGGTGCAAGGCTTGCACCATCTCTTAATCTCTCTTAATGTCTCTTAATCTCTCCCGCCTTCCATCCTATCACAGACCTTCCCTTTTGTTCTTTCCTCCCCTCCCCCCTTTCCCTGCCCCTGCACTTGCTTAAAAACCTGTTCAATCTCAAGCTTTTTCCAGTTCTGACAAAGGGTCATCGACCTGAAACGTTAACTCTGTTTCTCTCTCCACAGATGCTGCCTGACCTGAGTATTTCCAGCATTTTCTATTTTTATTAAGGATAAATTAGGGCAGGTGACCAAAAGCTTGGTCAAAAAGGTAGGTTTTAAGGAGTGTCTTAAAGGAGGAAAGAGAGGTAGTGAGGCGGAGAGGTTTAGGCAGAGAATTCCAGAGCTTAGGGCCTAGGCAACAGAAGGCACGGCCACCAATGGTCGAGCGATTATAATCAGGGATGCTCAAGAGGGCAGAATTAGAGGAGCGCAGATATCTTGGGGGTGGGGGGTTGTGGGGCGGGAGGAGATTACAGAGATAGGAAGGGGCGAGGCCATGGAGGGATTTGAAAACAAGGATGAGAATTTTGAAATCGAGGTGCTGCTTAACCGGGAGCCAATGTAGGTCAGCGAGCACAGGGGTGACGGGCGAAAGGGACTTGGTGCAAGTTAGGACACGGGCAGCTGAGCTTTGGATGACCTCAAGTTTACTTAGGGTGGAATGTGGGAGGCCAGCCAGGAGTGCGTTGGAATAGTAAAGTCTAGAGGTAACAAAGGCATGGATGAGGGTTTCAGCAGCGGATGAGGTGAGGCAGGGGCAGAGACAGGCGATGTTACCGCCCTTGCCACAGTACCGAAAGTGTAAATCTGTCTTTGTAAGAGAAATGATTGAACCTATCCAACAGCAATATATTAGACTACTTTCCTGGTGAGAGAATTAGGGAAGATACACAAGGCGTACTTTCCTCTGGTTGTTAATAAACAAAAAGTAGGCCTGGATAAGCAGATTGGTAGAAAACAGAAGGAAACTTTTTGGCATCATTACCATTACTCTGAGTCTTGTTCCCATCATGAAGATGAAAGTAAAATAACAAAGAATTGCTTGTTAAAGACTGCTGAGGTCATGTTGTGTCAGCCTTGGCTTAGTAGTAGCACTCTTACCACTGAGTCAGAAGGTTGTGGCTTCAAGTAACAATCCACAGAGTTGAGCACATAATCTAGGCTGAGGGAGTGCTGCACAGCTGGAGGTACCATCTTTCAGGTGAAACATTAAATCGAGGCTCTGTCTGCCTTCTCAAGTGGACATAAAAGTGCTATGGCACTATTTGAAGAAGAGCAGGGGACTTCTCCCTGGTGTCCTGGTCAATATTTATCTGTCAACCAACATCACTAAAAACAGATTATCTGGGGTCATATGATTGTGGGAGCTTGCTGTGTGCAAATTGGCTGCTGCGTTTCCTACATTACAACAGTGACTACACTTCAAAAGTACTTCATTGGCTGTAAAACGCTTTGGGACGTCCTGAGGTCATAAAAGGTGCTATATAATAGCAAGTTCTTTCGTTTTTTATCCTGAGAAAATTACTCCAGAGGGCGGGGTGGGAGGTTAGAAGTGTAAGTGAAAAATGAATGCTGAAGTCGTATTCAGAGCAGGGGTAAGTTACATGAAGGAAGGTCAAGATTTAAAAGTAGCAGCCCAGCTCGTCCTTATTTAATAAATGTTCTAAATAGAGAACTGTCCAATAACAATACATGACTATCCTTGGCCACGATTGCAGGCATTGCTGGAGCTAAGGACAGGGGTGTACTTGTTCCTGGGGCTGAGGTCAGGGCTGTACCGGTTCCTGGGGCTGAGGTCAGGGCTGTACCTGTTCCTGGGGCTGAGGTCAGGGCTGTACCTGTTCCTGGGGCTGAGGTCAGGGCTGTACCTGTTCCTGGGGCTGAGGTCAGGAATGCAGACGCAATGTGAGGCACTTCAGATGTGCAACAAGTAAAAGATTTGGGCAGCTGAGTGTTGAATCTCTCAGCATAGACAGTTGATGAACACTTGGGCAGAGGAGTGAAACACTCGTGTGGGGGGGGGGAAATGACCCACTTGGGGTGGGAGATGCTGAAAGACTTGGGATGGCGGGAGGTGGCTGGTGAAGTCTTGAGCAGACTGGTGTTGAAACACTGGGAGCAGGCAGCAGATGAATAACCTGGGTGGGTGGCAGGTTAAAGATTTTGGATGGGAGGGTAGTGGACTACTCAAGGTGGGAAGGGCGATGCAGCACTTGGAACGGGCGGGTGGTGAAGCAGTCAAGGTGGGGAGGATTCGCGGTGGGCAGCTGAAAGCATTCATGGTCTAGGCCAGTGAAGCACTCAGGATGGGAAGTGGTGAGGCATTTGGGGCAAGAGGCTGTGGAAGTATTTGGGTGGAGTCTGGTGAGAGACCTGGTTGGCTGGTGAGAGACCTGGTTGGCTGGTGAGAGACCAGGTGGGTGGGCCTTGACTGAGTCAGTCAGCCAATGAAAGATGCAGGTGCTCAACCAGCAAAAGACTCAAACGGTCAGGTGGTAAACCTCATGGACATCCTGCAAAAGATTGCAGCAGGTGGCTGGTAGAAGATGCGGGCGGGTGGCTGGCGAGATTTGTGGCCAGTCAGCTGGCACGATCAAGGCATTAAGTTCACACGGTCGATTTTCTTCTCTGGGCACCCGCTGGGCACATGGCAGGTGCGGTGTACCGGAGGTCTGCTGCACCTGTGAAGGGAGGAGTCTGCTCAGTTTTCCTGGACTGAACCATTTGTTTGGCCCTGGCGCACTCCTAGTGTGGACCCGGTCCCTGCATGGCATTGAATGGGGATGGTGGGGTGGTGTGGTAACAGTAGCATAGCTCCAGGCCTGAGATCATTCCAGGGCAGGACACACCATCCAACCTTGTTGCTCCCTCCATCTTTGGGAACTGCCGAGACCCCTGTAGATCTCCTGATCTGTGGAGGGCCCCGGTGTAAAATATGGGGAACTACTTACCGCCTCCGATCCCGACGGGTCCGACTATTAACCTGCTCTTTTGAGCAGGCGAACAGGATACCCGTTCCAAGCTGGTGGGGCCTCTTTAAATATGCAAATCAGTTATTTTAATCCGAAGCTTGAGAAGGGGAGCAGTGGTGGCTTCCCTGTCGGAGCAAACCTGCTGGGAGCTGCATTGTGGGCCAGAAGAGGCCCAGGCAGGAATGCACATTAAGCTAGTTAGATTTAAGTTCTGCAAAAACAGCAATATTCTTGTTTAAGGGATGTGTTTGTGGCAGATATCTTGTCATTTCTTAAATCTGTGTCCCCAGCAACACAGAAAGGGGAGGTCTTGGACGGTGCTTATGCAGAAACTGATGCACTTTTATTGGTCAGGCTGCTCTTTTCCCATACACAGCACCTGACTGATGCGTGAGAAGGACCCACACAACATGTGGTGGAGCATTCAAGATCTTAGGCTCATGAAACTACTACACCAGAAAGGGAGAGTTTTACACATCAGTCATTGCAAAGTCAATGTGCCAAACTAAATAGAAATTAAAGTTTCCCTCATGTCTCAATGTACCACATGGTGTGTTAGTGAATTATAAGGACCATAAAGGTCCCAGCTTCAACTCCTGGTCTATCCGAAGTTTGCTGATCCCAATTGGGGCACTACAACTGGTTTGTAGATTTTTAAAATTAAGTACAGTTGAAGCATCATAATGAGAAGACCCTCTTCTCTCCCCCACCCCCCCACCCCACCCCAAGAAGAGTTATTCTATAAATTAAGATGGATACGTTAGACTCAGATAAATATTTATATGAAGCGTTGGTCCTTGTTTGTGCTCCACAACATTTAGTTTCAAAGTCAAATCTATCTTATTTTCTACTTTTTCTCAAACTAGAAAAATTACATAAAATTACATTGAGCGTACAGCACAGAAACAGGCCATTCAGCCCAACTGGTCCATGCCGGTGTTTATGCTGCATACCAGCCTCCTCCCACCCCTCTTCTTCTAACCCTATCAACATAGCCTTCTATTCCTTTCTCCCTCGTGTTTATCTAGCTGTCGCGTAAATGCATCTGTGCTATTCGCCTCAACTACTCCTTGTGGTAGCTAGTTCCACATTCTAACCACTCTCTGGGTAAAGAAGTTCCTCCTGAATTCTCTACTGGATTTATTAGTGACTATCTTTTTTTATATTTATGGCTCCTAGTTTTGGACTCCCCCACAGGTGGAAACATTTTCTCTGTCTACCCTATCAAACCCCTTCATAATCTTAAAGATCTCGATCAGGTGTTGAAACCTCCGTAGACCATTAGACAGATGCCAGAGACAAGGATTAGTCTCTTCCCCAATCAACCTAATGCACACAAACCATTCTCTTAGACAGGAAGGGGCATCCAAACCAGCAGAATTCAGCCAACATTTGGCTTTTTCAAAATCATCCTAAAGCATGTAGATCTGGATTTTCAAATGCATTTGGAGCTCATCTTTCCTTGTGTGATTGTTTGTGTCAAACAGCTGTGATCCCAGTAGAGTGGAATAGTTGACCCAGCGACCTCACCAGCACGTTAGCCTGGCATTTCTCGCGACCTGGTGAAAGGTCACAATCTGTTTTTATTTCGGAACAGTTCTTTTTTACATCGCAAAAACCAGATCAGTATTATGTACATATTTAAATATTACTGTTGACAGTTACGAATACACCACATGAACAATAAGAAAGTCAGGCGAATGAAACCTGATCCACAACCGCAGGCATTAAATCGAGCATCGGGCACTTCCAGAAGCTTCCTTTTAATGCCAAACTGAACGCTTGCTCTAGTTTACAGTGAGGCCTGTGAAGGACAGTCGTACCCAGTGAAAAGAATGACATTAAAAACTGCCACATTTCTTATCTTGTCAGGAGTGCACTGTAAAAATATTAAGCAGTTGAAAAAATGATGTGTTTTGTGCATTTCATTTATAAATCCAGAAGCAAAGGATGGATAATTAACACATTCATGAACATGTTCCACTGCTAGTTTAACAGCAGCTCAACACGATATTGACGTCTGTCACCATTTGCTATGGGTGGGAAGCTGGAGAGGTAATGTTGATGTCCAGCAGAGAGTCCTTCTGTAAATATATCAGACAGCAGCAATGACATCGGCAACTAACCCTGATGTAATGTCCAATTATTCATAGAAAATTAAATAAACATAAAAAATGTTGATAGATGTTCTGACGCCTATCAAGGATATTCCTAAAGTATTGAATCATCCAACACATCAAGATATCACAGAATCCCCACAGTGCAGATAGAGGCCATTTCGGCCCATCGAGCCTGCACCGACACATATCCCACCCTATCCCCACGTATTTAATCCCCCTAACACTAAGGGTCAACTTATCATAGCCAAATCAACCTAACCCGCACATCTTTAGACTGTGGGAGGAAACCGGAGCACCCGGAGGAAACCCACGCAGACACGGAGAGAATGTGCAAACTCCACACAGACAGACACCCGAGGCCGGATTCAAACCCGGGTCCCTGCCGCTGTGAGGCAACAGTGCTAACCACTATGCCACCGTGTTGCACAACATGTTATGTACAACATAACACGTTAAACAGTATTACATGCTGCATTTGACAGCTAATTTGTACCTGACGGAGTTCTGTAATGTAATGGTTCCGACGAAGGGTTTCGACCTGAAACGTTAACTCTCTTTCTCTCTCCACGGATGTTGCCTGGCCTGCTGAGTTTTTCTAGCGTTTTCTGTTGTTATTTCTGTAATGTACATACTGTTCATGAAGGTTGTGTCACTTGCTGAATCTAGAGTGAACCAGCATTTCAAGCTTTCACAGGGAGTTCCGTTAGAACAGGTTTACTGTGTTTGAACTTCCAAAGGAATTCTTACGTTGCACTTTGTAATGCTGAGTAAGAGGCCAGCAGACAGCAAAGATCCCAGATTAGATGAAAAATGTAACTGTTGTATCTGCTGGAACTCTGACCTGAGCTGCTGTAGTTTGTCTTCCTGTATTTCCTCCTTTTGAACTAGCAATTCATGCAGTGTGTGTTTAAATATAAAGCGCTTAATGCAAAATTGAGACATCAGCAAAAATGCAGAATGAAAGATATTTGCTAACAACTCTATGTAGTTTTTTGGTGCTCTGGTAAATGCTGCACAATGTACTCTTGACAGACAGAACACCAAGTTAATGGGTGCTGTGCAGCTTGCAGAAGGGTTGGAAGAGGTGTACCCCAGGAGTCCGTGCTGAGCCCACTTTTGTTGTTAGTATGTAGAAGTGATTTGGACTTGGGCAGAGGGAACACAATCTCAATTTGTTGACAACACAAAAGTAGAAAGTTTAGCAAACAGTGAGGAGAACTGTATAAAAATCCTTAGGAAGACATAGACAGGTGGTAGATGCAATTTAATGTGGATAAGTGTGAGGTTTTGGGAAGAAAAATAAGAAATAAGAGTATACACTCAAAGGAGAGGTTCTGCAGGGGTGGATGAATGGAGAGTCCTGGGGTTCAAATACATAATTCCCTGAAAATGAAAATGCAGGTGAATTAAGCCATATAAAAGCCAATAAGAACGTAGGAACAGGAGTAGGCCATTCAGCCCCTCGAGCCTTTTCCGCCATTCAATGAGATCATGGCTGATCTGCGACCTAACTCCATATACCTGCCTTTGGCCCATATCCCTTGATACCTTTTGTTAACAAAAAGTTATCAATCTCAGATTTAAAATTAACAACTGATCCAGCATCAATTGCCGTTTGCGGAAGGGAGTTCCAAACTTCTACCACCCTTTGTGTGTAGAACTGTTTCCTAATTTCACTCCTAAACCGTCTGGCTCTAATTTTTAGACTATGCCCCCTAGTCCCAGAATCCACAACCAGCAGAAATAGTTTCTCTCTATCTACCCTATCTGTTCCCCTTTAATATCCTGAAAACTTCGATCAGATCACCCCTTAACCTTCTAAATTCTAGAGAATACAACCCTAATTTGTGTAATCTCTCCTCGTAACTTAACCCTTGAAGTCCAGGTATTATTCTGGTAAACCTACGCTGCACTCCCTCCAAGGCCAATATATCTTTCCTAAGGTGTGGTGCCCAGAACTGCTCACAGTACTCCAGGTGTGGTCTAACCAAGGTTTTGTATAGTTGCAGCATAACTTCTACCCTCTTGTATTCTAGTCCTCTAGATATAAAGGCCAGCATTCCATTAGCCTTTTTGATTATTTTCTGTACCTGTTCATGACATTTTAATCCATGTACCTGGACCCCCAAGTCTCTTTGGACCTCCACTGTTTTTAGCTTTTCACCATTTAGAAAGTACCCTGTTCTATCCTTTTTAGGTCCAAAGTGAATGACCTCACATTTGCCTACATTGAAATCCATTTGCCACAGTTTTGCCCATTCACTTAATCTATCAATATCCCTTTGTAATTTTATGCTTTCATCTACACTGCCTACAATGCCACCTATCTTTGTGTCATCGGCAAATTTGGATATATGACTTTCTATGCCATCATCTAAGTCATTAATAAATACTGTGAATAGTTGAGGCCCCAACACAGATCCCTGCGGGACACCACTAGTCACATCCTGCCAATTAGAGTACCTACCCATTATCCCTACTCTCTGTCTCCTGCTGCTCAATCAACTTCCTAACCAGGTCAATAATTTGCCCTCAATTCCGTGGGCTTCTACCTTGGTTAACAGGCTCTTATGTGGGACTTAATCAAATGCCTTCTGGAAGTCCATATAAATAACATCCATAGACATTCCCCTGTCCACTACTTTAGTCACCGCCTCAAAAAATTCAATCAGGTTTGTCAGGCATGACCTACCTTTCACAAATCCATGCTGGCTCTCTCTGATCAACTGAAAATTTTTGAGGTGTTCAGACACCCTATCGTTAATTATAAACTCTAGCAATTTCCTGACAACAGATGTTAGGCTAACTGATCTAAAATTCCCTGGTTTCCCTCTCTCACCATTCTTAAATAGCAGAGTGACATGTGCAATTTTCCAATCTAAAGTAACGATTCCTGAATCGAGAGAACTTTGGAACATCCGCAATGTGCTCACCTACTTCCTTTGAAACCCTGGGATGGAAACCATCTGGCCCTGGGGATTTGTCACTCTTTAGTGCCATTATTTTCTTCATTACTGTTATTTTACTTGCGTTAATTTTGTTGAGTCCCTGTCCCCGATTCAATATTAGTTTCCTTGGGATTTCTGGCATGCTATCCTCTTCCTCTACTGTAAATACTGAAGCAAAGTAATTATTCAACATGTCCACCATTTCCTTATTATCATTGACAATATCACCGCTTTCAGTTTTTAAGGGGCCAACATTGCTCCTGACCATCCTCTTTTTCCTAATGTAATTGTAAAAATTCTTTGTATTGATTTTGATATTTTGTTTGCATTTTTTTTTATAAATAGGAGAATAGAGTACAGAAGTAATAAATTTGTACAAACATCGGTTAGGACACAGTTAGAGTACACTGTGCAATTTTGGGTCCTCTATCATGTGGAGAACATTAAAGCCATAGAGAATATACAGTACAGATTCATCAGGATGATGCTAGGGATGGGAAACTATAGTTATGTGCAGAGAATGGAAATACTGAGACTATTTCTACTGGAGCAGAGAAGGCTAAGAGGGGATTTAATATGGGGTGGGGGGCGGGATTTTAACTGCCAATGGGTTTCCGGCAAGAAACTGCTGATTTCAGTTAGATTCCCGCCCACCACTGGCAGAATGAGACCTCGCGATTTTAACCACCAGGCCTCCTGGCCAACTTCCTGCACCTGGCGAGAGGCAAGCTGGAATCAGCTACTGGCTTGTGGAAATTTGGATGGTTCGTGGTGCTTAGGTAAGTGTGGGGACTGGGGCTCTGAGCTGGGGGGGATGGTCTCGTGATATGCAACGGGAAGGAGTCCAGGGCAGGGAAGGCATAAACTTACTGGTGGTGCCTCTGGTTGAAGAGGCAATAACAAGAGGTCATCAATTTGAAATTGTCACTCGGAGAGTGAGGAAAGTGGTAGGAGAAACTTCTTTACATGGAGCTGTGTTGGACCATGCAATGCTTTGCCACACAGTGGTTCAGATAGGGACCATTGCATCTGTTAAGGGAAAATTGGATAAATATTTGAATCAGAGGAAGCTACAGGGCTAAATTGTGAAAGAAGACAGTGGGATTAGTTTTAGATTTCAACAGCAAAAGGCCAGTGCAGACACAATGGACCGAAGAACTTCCTTTTGTGTTGTAAACTTCTATTGTTCTGTGGCTCAGTGAGTAGATGTACTGTTTGGTGTGGTTTTCAGATATAGAGACAAGGAAGGCATCGTTCCGTCATTGGTCTGCGATGAGTTAGGCAATCAAAACCAGGGCAGTTAACATAAGAACATAAGAATTAGAAGCAGGAGTCGGCCATACAGCCCTTCGAGCCTGCTCCGCCATTCAATAAGATCATGGCTGATCTTTGACCTCAACTCCACTTTCCCCATATCCCCTGATTTCCCTAGAGCCCAAAAATCTATCTATCTCAGCCTTGAATATACTCAAAGACTCAGCATCCACAGTCCTTTGGGGTAGAGAATTCCAAAGATTCACAACCCTCTGAACGAAGAAATTCCTCCTCCTCTCAGTCTTAAATGGCCAACACCTTATCCTGAGACTATGCCCCCTAGTTCTAGGCTCTCCAGCCAGGGGAAACAACCTCTCAGTATCTACCCTGTCAATCACCTTAAGAATCTCACATGTTTCAATGAGATCACCTCTCATTCTTCTAAACTTCAGAGAGTATAGGCTCAATCTCTAATCATAAGACAACCCTCTCATCCCAGGGATCAGTCTAGTGAACCTTTGTTGCACCGCTTGTAAGGCATATATGTCCTTTCTCAGATAAGGAGACCAAAACTGTGCACAGTACTCCAAGTGTAGTCTCACCAAAGCCCAGTACTCTTACTCTTGTACTCCAATCCCCTTGCAATAAAGGCCAACATGCCATTTGCCTTCCAAATTGCTTGCTGTACCTGCATGCTAACTTTCTGTGTTTCCTGTACGAGGACACCTAAATCTCTCTGAACACCAACATTTAATAGTTCCTCACCATTTAAAAAATATTCTGTTTTTCTATTCTTCCTACCTAAGTGAATAACCTCATATTGCCACACATTATACTCCATCTGCCACTTTATTGCCCATTCACTTAACCTGTCTATAGCCCTTTGCAGACTCTGTGTTCTCCTCACAGCTTACTTTCCCACCTAGCTTTGTATCGTCAAAAAACTTGGATACATTGCACTCGGTCCCTTCATCTAGGTCACTAATATAGATTGTAAATAGTTGAGGCCCAAGCACTGATCCTTGTGGCACCCCACTAGTTATAGCCTGCCAACTGGAAAATTACCTGTTTATCCCTACTCTCTGTTTTCTGTCCGTTAACCAATTCTCTCTCCATTCTCTATTACCCCCAAACCACATGAACCCTTAGCTTGTGTAGCAACCTTTTATGTGGCACCTTATAGAATGCCTTTTGGCACGATTTCCCTTTCATAAAACCATGTTGACTCTGCCTAATCATATTACAATTTTCTAAGTGCCCTGTTAGCACTTCCTTAATAATGGATTCCAGCACTTTCCCGACGACTGATGTCAGGCTAACTGGCCTGTAGTTCCCTGTTTTCTCTTTTCCCTCCTTTCTTGAATAGTGGGGTTACATTTGCTACCTTCCAATCTGCTGGGACCATTCTAGAATCTAGGGAATTTTGGAAGATCACAACCAATGCATCCACTATCTGCAGTCACCTCTTTTAGAATCCTAGGATGTAGGCCATCAGGTCCAGGGGATTTGTCAGCTTTTAGTCCCATTAGTTTCTCAAGTACTTATTCTCTACTGATATTAATTACTTTAAATTCTTCACTCTTATTAGTCCCTGGTTCCCCACTATTTTTGGTATGCTTTTTGTATCTTCTACTGTGAAGACAGATAAAAAATATTGGTTTAAAGTCTCTGCCATTTCTTTATTCCCCATGATAATTTCACCTGTTTGAGCCTCTAAGGGACCAATGCTTACTTTGGCTACTCTTCCTTTTTACATACTTGTAGAAGCTCTTACAATCTGTTTTTATATTTCTTGCTAGTTTACACTCATATTCCATTTTCTCCCATTTTATCAATTTTTTTGGTCATCCTTTGCTGGTTTCTAAAGCTCTCCCAATCCTCAGGCTTACTACTATTCTTGCAGTTCCAAGTTTCCTACAATTGGCTTTAGTGTCCCTGAGCTAGGTAGGGATAAAAAATGTATTCAGTATTCCTGCTCCTGATCATTATGCAGTGACCTTTGCTGGAAAGTGTGTATGGAGACCCCTGGTGAGAATCCCTTGGCTATGATATTCTCCACAGTTGAATAGCATTCTCTATCTAGGCACACATATGAAGCATGCCCACCTGGGTGAGATACTGGAGCAATGCCAAGGGCGTGGAATCATAGGCCAGCTGGAAGTCAGCATCTTCAGGACATGAAGGGCTGGATTTTGAAACTGGGATCGGGTTGGTGTCGTGAATCACACATTCTGGCTTGTAAACCCGCCTCCATCGAGATGTGGCCAACCCACTGTATTTTCCCTTGATTGACCTTGTTGAGCCCGCCCAGTGGGCTCAGCAGGCCAATTAAGGGCCACCCGGCAACAGGTGATGTCACAGATTGACATTTCATCTGTCAAGAGCTTTTGACAGATGAAATATCAGCGTTTGACAGCTCTGTGAAGCTGTCAAACACTGACAATATGATTTCTAACTTCAGTCCTTCCTTTCAGGCTGAGTTAGAAATCATTTCACCACAGAAAACAGAAGGCTGCAGTTTTTGATAGGACCATGGCTTTTCTGATTTCTGTGCCGGTGAGATTTCTGACTCCCGAGAACTGAAGGGCTGACACCTGCAGGAGGAAGTTAAGGTAAGTAAAACTTTTTCCCACACTTAGCACTTACCTTACACACTTACCTCTGCACACATGCACCCATCACTCACCTGCCCACCGGACATATCGACCCCTGCAGACCCACGGTCCGCCCCGATAACTTGGCGTGGTTGCCACCTGTCGGGAAGCCCACATTTCACCGTTTAAAATAGGGATTAGGCAAAAAACTGCCTGTTAACTATCTGTTAACAGGCAGTTAATTGTCTCTAATCCCTTACCGCCTCAGGGAGTCGGGTCTCAGCACAGGTTGGGTACCCGCCGCCAGCGAAACTGGCTTGGAGGCGGGATGGGGTCGGGACCCCCGAATCTGCAACTTTAACCCCCACACGCCTCCAAACCCAACTCCACGGGTCATTGAAAATCCAGCCCGAAGGCTTTTTACCCTCTAATTGTGCCTTGTTATGGCTGAGAAGGCAAGTTGCAACCCACACTCGGCATCAACCCATATCAAGATCAGATTGAAGCTGAATTTTCATGGAGCAGATTGGGCTGTGGTGCCCGCTGATGTTTCATCTCTTATTTCAGGGATGCATCTTTTCACCATTTTTCACCTCCCCTACTAGCATGACTAAAATTGGGAACGTATTATGTAGTGAAAAGCAGGCACTAATCTATGTCTTACTACTCTGTGTCGTAAAGCAATACACCACTCGATAGTCAACAGTACTGTTCTTGTTACTATCTATTTTAACAACGATTCTGTAATGTTGTAGACATTGGAAAAGTGCTGTAGCTGTTTTGCAAATAGCACAGATCTGGATTTAGTGAAACAACATGTACGAACTGTAATTGTAGGGAGTTTTAATTGCGCTTCGATTTTGGAAAGAGTGGCTCACAAACAAGGAAAGGGACACTTTGCAAAAAAGGGTTTGATAAATCTTTCCTTATTCCTGACATGATGAAATAAATTAGCTATTATTCTAGCTTTTCCTCCTTCTCAAAGTAAACAAAGGTTTGCAAAATACTCTTTTTAAATGGAGACAGTGGTCCCTTTAAATTCAAAGTTTTTTTAAAGTCGGCACAGGCACGATGGGCTGAATGGCCTCCTTCTGTGCTGTATCATTCTATGATTCTAATTCAATTAAAAGAAGTTCAGGGAAAATGGAACCTGGTTAAAAACGGTTTTCACTCAATTGATCTTGAAAATCTGAAATCTGTTTGACATAATCAGTGGGTCTGTTAGACTGCATTGCACAATGACAGGAGGATGAGGAACATAATCTATGATTAGCCAAAATAAACAGGATAGGAATCAAACAGCAGCAGAGGATAATCACTGGCGCTAGTCTGCTACAGTAACATAAACAAGATCTGAAGATGTAATGTTTTTATTAGTTGTACAAGAACTGAGAGAAACTTCTTCCCCTTTGCAGCTACGCAAAGGCTTGAGTAAACGGAGGCAACATTTGACTTTATCTACCTCTATCCTTTAATTTAAAGATGGCAACCAGAGCTCTGGGTGTCATTTTAGGGCAACTGGAAATCTTAGCTTTTGGAGTTTCATTAATAGAAAATCTGCTATTTTCAACAAGTACATGAAGCTGGGCATTAAAGGAGAACGCTATTTAAAAAATGGTGCAATTTTTTTGTCTTCAATTCTCTTTTTAAATGAAGACAGTGGTCCCTTTAAATTCAAAGTTTTCAATTCCTGAACTTGGTGAGGAGTCTTAATAGTTTCAATGCTAAAGATGTCCAATCAATATCCGAGCAGCAATCAACAAAGCCAATAAGATGTTGTACTACATAACCAGAACAGTAGAGTATACATCTATAGGAGGTAATGATCAAACTGCACAGTGGTCTGGTCGGACCACACCTTGAATACTGTGTCCAGTTCTGGTCACTTTGGAGGCAGTGCAGAGAAGAGCCATGAGGATTCCCAGTGTCAGGGGTCTCAGATATGAGGAAAGACTGGAGACACTTGGACTTTTCAACCTAGGATGGAGGTGTCTGCGAGGTGATATTATTGGGGTACATAAAATTGTTAAGGGTATAGAAAAGGTTAACCTCCAATATTACTTTAAATTAATCTGTGAGAGCAGAACTTGGAAACACAGCTTCAATCTAATAAAAGCTCATTTTAGGACAGGCACCATTAAATTCTCCTGCACACGCAATGGCGTGAAGTGAGTGGCTGATCTGGTGGAACGGATCACGCACCCTTTATAGAACCTGCCCGATATTCATTCATTTCAATGGTATGAAAAAAAAATCATGCGGTTTCTGTAAAGGGCTTTCTATCAGCCCCACCAGATTACCACTCAATCGGTGAAGATGGAAATCTGCCTCATGACTCACTCGTGTCGCCATCTCCACTCTGCTTATTTCGGTCTCTCATGCTCGTAAATTAACTGTTAATGGCCAAATGGCTTCCTGTATAAAATATTCTGCTCTTCCAAATGCTGCCTCTTTTTTTTTCTATCTACAAGGCTCAGGCAACCCACCAGACGTTCCACAAATACATGTCACCTCTGGTCCTGGAAATCCCATCCCACCCTCTTGAGCACATTTCAGGGGCCTGCCCAATGCAGGCATTGCTAAATATGGTCCATTCGTTTCCTGTGCTCAAGCTTAAGATGATAATTGAAGTAGAAAAAGCACAATAAATAAACGCACACATTTAAAAAGACAATAAGTTTTTCTCTTTTATCTGTTTTAACAGGATACTGTGATACCGCTTCCAGATTATCTAAAATTGAGTAAAATTTAAGCACATCCTACATACAGGCAGGAAGAAAATGACACTTTTTAAATACTATCTGCTCTGTTTCTCATCTAAACGAGTCGACTTGGCTCCAGGCGTGCTCCGTCTGAACTAAAATCTGGTGTCTCCACGGTCCATCCGATGCAGTCAGCAGTAGGAAGGCCTGTTTCCTGTACTGCACATTGTAATTAGGCTTCAAGCTATTTCAGATTTGATGCTGTGATGGTACAATTTATTTTTTGACTGCACTGGCTCAGGGGATGGGCAGGGAGTGAGTGCAGCTGGACTGCATTCAGCTGGTCGAGGGCAGAGGGCTGAAACCCTCCGTGCATTGTCTCTACATCTAGACAAACTGTCTCAGCGGTTCCCAGATGGCATTTCCATATATACTTGGAGCGCAGGAAGGTCTGCAGCCAAAGCCTTTCACTTGGATTTCGGAGAGTTAAATCCTGGACTTTAATCTGAAAGATTTGTTTTTAATTCTCCAGAGCGTATCTTCTGAGCTGAAAATGTGACATTTTAATTTGCACTCTTATTATTCTTATACAGCATTGAAAAATGCCAGTGTTCAAAATTATGAGACAGGTATTAAAATAAATGAGACTATGAAAAAGCATCGAGGCACTATGATATTTGTTTTAAATATTATAAAAAAATGTGTTTAATTTCCCTGCCTGCAGGGAACTTTGTGGTTCAGAATGTTGACTGAACCCCACGAGGATTGTAACTTGCTCCTGGGAACCCATTCTTCTATACATCATTGGAAAATAATTGTTTTATTACCTTTTTAATCCTGCCTAGTTGTATTTTGTCATGATCAATGTCACAGTTTTGTAGTGTCTTTTAAAAACATTTCATATACAACCCGCTGGGAGGTTCAGGCCATAAAAGAAATTAAGATGGGAAAAGTTCTGCTTTCAATATTAATGACGATCGAAACTTGCAAAGTACCTGCACAACAGCTGCAACCTAATAGGTGCTGTCGTGCTGGGCACTGCAAGCAGCAACAGCTTAAACCCACACAGAGATCCAGAATAGGTAACTGCACATATTTTAGTAATCATGGGGCTGATTTTTCACTTGGGAACATCGACTTTAACGGGGTGGCAAGGGCCTAGAAATGGGGTCAGCAGCCTTGCTGCACCGTTATCCTCGGCAATCAGCCCGCTCTAACTTTCACAGAGGTCTACCACCGGGAGGCCAAAGTGCCTGCCTGAAATAAGTGATAAGCCTCTTTCTCATGTTAATCAGGGAGCCTAACTATGTAGTTAGGACTCCAATTGCAATTTTAAGGGACACGTGGACAACGCTCTGAGTTTTAGGAGAAAGGATCTGGCATCTGGCCTCACAACCCGCTTCTTCTCCATTGGCCAACCTGAGTAGCAAAACAGAGGGAATTCTAGCCCTCCCTTTCATTTTATTCATTTTCTTCAGTTCCCAGGATGGAACACAGCATGTCTGCACTTACATTACCACAGTGACTACACTTCAAAGTATTTCATTGGCTGTAAAGCACTTTGGGATGACCTGAGTTTGTGAAAGCTATATAAATGCAATTCTTTCTTTCTGTCAATTTTTATTTTAACTATTTGTCACAGTTAGATAATTAATGATTTTATGCCATATATACAGCCTGCCAGAATCGGTTAATGAAAGATTAAATATTTACCAACTGTCACTTCTTATTTATAGTCACATCAGGTGAGGGCCAGACCATAGTGCCTTGTTTGAGTTAGGCTCTCCAGGTTGAGTTTGTCATTTGGACAGATAGTGGGTGAGTTTCTTTCTCTTGTCTAGCTGACATTTCTAGACAGCAGGTGGGCCATTCCATTTGTGTTGCTGTCTCAATGTTCTTGGCTGAGGTCTAGCATGGCCTGCTAGTGGCCAGGAGCCAAAGAGCTGAGGATCTGAGCAGCTTTGGGCAAGTGGACAGTACTGATGGCTCTGGTTGCTGAGGCTGGGGCAGCATAGGGCTGGGAGACAGTAGGAAAGGTGGACGTAGAGTGGATTAAGGTTTGACTTCGTGGGCTTGGGGCAGTGTTGAGCTATGAAAGGGTGGTGGGGAGTGTGCATGCAGAGTTGGAGTGAAAGCTCGAAGGAGGCTGTGGTGAGCCTAGTGTGGCACATTATGTGGGCTGAAGCCATAAATTTAAAATAAGATTTATTTATTTCAGTTAATAACCTGTGTAGTTTATTAAAATAGTAATTAAATATTGTTTTTAAATAATGTTGTAAGTTACCTTTTACTTTTAACAGCACTTGGAATGTGGGGAAGTGTCATAGTGGTTGTATGCTACAAAAGTCTTTTTTTTGCACAATAGGTCATTTTTGGGGAGTGATCCCTTGGAAATTTGTCCCTGGTTGTTTGGCTCTGAGATTTGATTGGTTTCTGGTTACTTGGTCTGGAAACTGATTGGTTCCTGGTTCTGAGATTTGATTGGCTGAAGGGAGAATGGTCTGAGTTGTGGGACCTGATTGGTTGAAGGGCATTTATTCAAGCAGAATCATACATTCCTACATACTTATGAACACAAGACTTTTAATAATATACTGATAAGATTGTGCAGGAACAAATTATATGCACACAGCTGTTACTTGGTTGAATATATGGCAAAATCTTGCATCACATGAACAATTACATTTACATGGAATAACTTCACCATTATCAGGAATAACCTTCACACTGACATGAGCCACATACTGGTGCCAAACCTGAAGGGCAGGGCCAGCACGGGCTGGCAGCAGGTCGCAATATTTAGTGGACAAACCAAAGCATAACTACTGATCACTGGATACACTTTATTCCTTTTTAACTGTAATGCTTCTAAGAACATAAGAACATAAGAAATAGGAGCAGGAGTAGGCCAATTGGCCCCTCGAGCCTGCTCCGCCATTCAATAAGATCATGGCTGATCTGATCCTAACCGCCAATCTACTATCACAGAACCATCTCCTGAACCTAACAGAATTGGACACATGAAATAGGAGCAGGATCAGGCTACACAGCCCCTGGGCCCGCTACGCTACCCACAGGGCCATGACCGATCCGAACCTAGACTCATGTCCAAATTCCTGCCCGCTCCCCGTAACCCTTAATTCCCTTTACTTCTAGGAAACTGGCTATTTCTGTTTTAAATTTATGTAATTTCCGTGTTGCGTTCTTTAACCATGACCTCTGTGTAACAGCGGCACCTGAACTCTGCTGTGGACACTCCTGCTTCTCCTAGCCTCCTGAACAGAAAATATCAAGACATTTGGGGCCCATTGTGGAGTGACCACCAACGATCCCATTAAGGGCTGCTGGTTTGGCTGCTCACTGCCTGGTACAAATGGGCAGAGCATGGATGGTGCTTGCTCCACCCATTTGTACTTCAAAATTGCAATCGGGATCCTGCAATGACGTAGACCCTGATTTGCACATTTAAACAGCTTCCTGCTTGAAACAGTGCTGTGCGACCATTTACAGGCCCACCTGAAAATTACATCAGGCAGGCCTTGATCATTCCTCTGCGGGCTGCCCGTTTTTCAGGTGAGAATCGGTTGGGGGGCAGTTGAAAAATCCCTCCTACTGAGGCACGTAGAAAAAATAACTACCTTATGGAATACCAGATTAGAGGTACTTTCCAGAACATTCTTTAGCTGAAGTAAGCTGGCAAAGAGGTACAGACTCCAGCACTCCAAGAGTAGCTGGAGACATTCATTGTTTAGGCATTCCCGTGAAAAATGACCATTCGGATAAGCTGCTGGAAAGCTGCCAGTGCCTATGGAGCTGGACCACAGCATCGGCAGGGTAGCATTACCTTAGCAATTAAGTGCAAATATAGACCTCAGCACGAATAAATAAGTTGTTATACAGTAAAAATAATTTTCAGCTGTTCCTTTGAATGATTCAATGGAGAAAAAAAAGCACAGGCAAGTGTACTGAGCCATATGGGCCAGGAAGGTCCTCGGTTCAATCCCGGTCTGCGCTGAGCTAACGGACCCCAAACGGGTGCAGGCGTAGGAAAGCTACGTGGCTGTGATCCCCGCTGAAACAATACTGGTGTGTGGGATAACAACAGAAAACGCTGGAAACACTCAGCAGGCCAGGCAGCATCCGTGGAGAGAGAAACCGAGTTAACGTTTCAGGTCTGGGACCCTTCATCAGAACTGGAAAAAGCTGGAGATGTAACAGATATTAAGTAGGTGCAGAGACAGGGGGTGGGAGGGGAGGAAGGAATTGAAGGAACATACTGTGCTTATGTAAGAGGCAGGAAAGATAAAATGTTGCAAATGGGAATGGCAAAATTATACAGCCTGAAAAATGGGGGCAGGGGTTATAGTTTGAAATTGGTGAACTCAATGTTGAGTCCAGAAGGCTGTAAAGCGCCTAATCGAAAGATGAGGTGCTGTTCCTCGACCTTACGTTGAACTTCATTGGAACAGTGGAACACTGGTGTGTGGGTATTGGATGAGAACTGGATTATGCTATGCTGTGATGGCTCCATGGTCAAAAAGCCTATTGATACTCACTGTTCAAACTCACTTAGATGAGATACTAGAAGGCAGCTTGAACCTTTGGATCCATACCTGACCATGGGTCACTGCCTTCGGGAGAGGAGAAAAGAGAAAAATAAATTGTCTTTTAAAAACCATCGGAAAATGGTTCCATTGCTGTTCTCTCATTAGTCCGTCTTATCTTTGTGGTATGAACCTTCCCACAAAACTGTACCCAGGAGATTTAGTAATTATTTTCAGATGTAGTGTTCAAGTATTCAAAAGCATTCACATGTTATTGTTAGCATAATGTGGGATAAACAATCCAGTAGGGTCAGGGACAGGCTAAGATTCTGAAGGATTGCTACAATATATTTCTCATTTAGGAACATCGGCTATTTAATGTTGTAAACTTGTATCATCAGAAGAAACACACTGGGTATTAGAGGATCTCCAACTAGACAGACATTTTCCTCTTGTATGGACCAGTGGGATAAGACTTTTATTTCTAACAGAACCATAAACGTGCTCTTTTGGCACACTTTTACATTTCATAGAAATAGTGAATGTAGGAAATTTTCCCCTACGTTTATAATATAGCTAAAGGACAGTGGCCAAAAGAAATCTGCCCCACTCTTACCAAAGCAGCATTTCTGTTTAAGAACTAAGCTTAGGAATGCTCATAAATGTGAAACAAAGTACTGAAATCAAAACTACAGGTAATGTGCAGCTTCATTCAGTTCTGAGTAGATCAGATTGATACAAACTGAGGTTCAATCGTAACTTTTGAATTTACCCCATTTGGATTGATTCAGATTTGGAAACCACACATTCAAATATCAGGACGCATTAGGAAGTTAGACAGAACGGGCTGGATTTTGCTGGCGCGTGGAGGCGGGTCCGCTGTCAAAATAGCAAAGATTGACAGCGGGTAGGGAACCCGCTGTCAACCCACCTCCATGCGAGTCTCCCAGGTGTTGGGTCTGTCTGCGGAGAACTGACCCGACACCAAGTGGTGGGGGAGACAATTGAGATCATTAAATGGCTTGTTAACAGCCAATTTAATGCTATTTTGAGGCTTCCTTCCAATTTTACGTGCTCCCCCACGGGCTGCTCGGGGAACACGCCAGCTCACCCTGTCGTGAGTTGAGTCTGCTCTGATATATCTGATAAGCTGACAGCTGCAGAAGTGGTGTAAAGGATGCCATGTTGCAGATGGTCAGTTTCAGAGCGCTGAAACTGTTGGTTACTGCATTTGTAAGCCATATAGAGATTTCTTTAGCTTGCAAGTGGTTAGAGCCAACTGTATGCCACTTCATTGGAACAACCTCTCTCTCACCATTGACAGATCGCTTCTGTCATCTCACCTGCAGCTGCCATCTATTGCAGCAACATCGGAGCCAATGAAACAATCTCACCTTGCTCCTCTGATTCCTTCCACGATGAGCCCCAACACCAACATCACCAGGCAAACCAACATCACCAACAACAGCACCAACCTTCTCTGCCATCACCAGATGCTGCACAGGACACAGGGTATCAGCCCCTGACAACATTGCTGCCCAGGTGGCCAGCGATGGCATCACCATGGCCAGATTTACTTCACTTGACGCTGTAAACCCTGGCTGCCACATGATGTGCCAGGTTGACACCATCCCACACCAGCACCGTGAAGCATCTCTTTCATGTTCAAGTCATTCCATGCACACTCATCACTATAGCGGGGGGTGGGGAAGGTTATGTCTCAACATTCACTGGAACTCAGTAAGACACTTCTCAAGGTATGCACAGATCTGTCCAATAAGGTGAAGTGTTGAAAATATAGATTTCACTGTATGACAACACATTACCAGAAACTTCACATGGACATTGACTAAACCTCTCAAGTGCCTACCCTTGTGTGTTGTTAGTTGGTATGCTTGCAGTAGGATGAGTGTGTGTGTGAGGGGTGGCTAGTGAGATGGGGAAGTGATAAAGTAGATAGAGAGGAATGGGTAAGTTGGTGTGAGTAAGGATGTGCAGGAGAAGGGTATGGAAGGCAGAGTGATGGGGATTGATGAGTGGCATAGCAGGGTGAGTTTGAGTGTGGCTTTGCAGTAATGTTTTGTGATCTACTGAGTTCATTGAAAGGTTGGCACAACTGCAGCCAGGGACTCCTGATGACATCCCTGCTCGTGCCCTCCTGTGCAATGTGCAACCAGGCTGCGTTGGTGTCCTGGGGAGGTCTCTTCCGCCCTTGGAAGGGAAGTGAACCTCCCTGCGTGCTGTGACTCCCTCCATAAGCATATGGAGGGAGTCATGGGAGAGCCTGGGTGCAACCGTCCACCTTTGTGCAGTGCTTGTTAGTGTTTGCAACACCTCAATGCTGCAAAACACTGACAGCACAACTGCCAAACTCAATGTAGCCGTGGCCCCTTTAAGGAAACTGGCTAATGACGCGTCATCAGACCCGCTTCCTGTTAATTGGCCGGGAAGCCTGCAGGGTGGGTTTAAATAGGCCAATCAAGGGAAAATCCCTTTGACAGCGTGGCTGCAGCCGGGAGCGGGAGCAGAACCCGGCAACCAGCTATCCCGCCACCATCCCGCCTCCGCAGAGAAAATCCATCCGAACCTTTAAACTCAATGTAAAGGGGAACAATGACCACGAAAGGACACGGAAGTAGACACAGCTCATTCTGCACATTCATTACTGTAAAGTAGTTAAATCTAAATTGTCTGCGCACCTTCTTCTAACTTGAGAGCCTGTGCCCCTGCTTTTAAACTTTGTGACAATCTCAAATATATTATTGGAGTTCAGTTCATCTAGTGCCTTAAGAATATTGAATACTTGACTAATATGTACCTTCCCTTCTCCAGCGTAAACAATCCCAGGATCTTCAACTTCTCCTCACAGCTCACATGCCTTTTTCCTCCTCTCACGAACATGGCGACTCACTCTGGGGTGCAATAGTGCAGGTGGTGGCTGATACCTCACCAAATAGCCATCCTTCATGTGTGAGCCTTGACAGTGAGTGTCAATAGGCATTTTTACATTGTTTTTTAGCTGCCACCTTCCATACTCTGTTTCTCACAGCCAGCAGCCATATCAAGGTAACCAGAATTTATATACTGGCGGTGAAGATAAATGTTTTTTCACTGGGTCTTCCTGGCTGCCGTCATTCTTACTGAGGGTGGTAAATGTGCAGCTGTGATGTTAGCAGTGTGTTTGTTACCTCTAGGCTTGACTATTCCAATCTACACTTGGCTGGCCTCCCACGTTCTACCCTACGTAAACTTGAGGTCATCCAAAACTCGGCTGCCCGTGTCCCAACTCGCACCAAGTCCTGTTCACTCATCACCCCTGTGCTTGCTGACCGACATTGGCTCCCGGTTAAGCAAAGCCTTGATTTTAAAATTCTCCTCCTTGTTTTCAAATCCCTCCATGGCCTCGCTCGTCCTGTAATCTCCTCCAGTCCCACAACCCCCCCGAGATAGCTATGCTCCTCTAATTCTGACCTCTTGAACATCCCTGATTTTAATCGCTCAACCATTGGTGGCCGTGCCTTCAGCTGCCTAGGCCCTAAGCTCTGGAATTCCCTCCCTTAACCTCTCTGCCTCTCTACCTCTCTTACCTCTTTAAGACACTCCTTAAAACCTACCTCTTTGACCAAGTCATCTGCCCTAATTTCTCCTTATGTGGCTCGGTGTCAAATTTTGTTTTCTAACACTCCTGTGAAGCGCCTTGGGATGTTTTACTATGTTAATGGCGCTATATAAATACAAGTTGTTGTTTATTGTGTTTAGGTGGTAATATCTTGACGTTGCATCATGATGTCAACATTCGGCACTGCAACATGTCACAGGCATTTCAGACATGCTTGCAGCTGTGTTTCCATTTTGCACAGATTCCCAGGGAGACTGGCAGCATGTTTTAGGGAGACCTGGTTTGTAACATAAAAGACCCTCATATTACATAGGATTACATAGGATATACGGCACAGAAACAGGCCATTCGGCCCAACCAGTCCATGCCGGCGTTTATGCTCCACTCGAGCATCCTCCCGTCTTTCCTCATCTAACTCTATCAGCTTAACCCTCTATTTCCTTCTCCCTCATATGTTTGTCCAGCCTCCCCTTAAATGCACCTATACTATTCGCTTCAACCACTCCCTGTAGTAGCGAGTTCCACATTCTCACCACTCTTTGGGTAAAGAAGTTTCTTCTGAATTCCCTATTGGATTTCTTGGTGACTATCTTATATTGATGGCCTCTAGTTATGCTCGTCCCCAAAAGTGGAAACATTCTCTCTGTATCCACTCCATCAAAACGTTTCATAATTTTAAAGACCTCTATTAGGTCACCCCTCAGCCTTTTTTCAAGAGAAAAGAGACCCTGCCTGTTTTGACCACGCTGAGCCCTTTTTCACCTGGAGCCCACACATAGGTACTTGTGAGTGGGAGCTAATGGACAGGTATCAGCAGTGGGTGCCCTGGCTGAGATCAGCTAACTCCGCACAGACCAGGAATCCGACCTGGCTCCCTCCTGGTATGTATGACTCAGAGCCACATTACATGCAGCATTCAAGCATTGGGTTATTAAGGAGCCAATAATGATTAATTAATTATTCAGTTTATTGCACTAAAATAAGAAGTTAACACTGTTTTCTGTAGCCTGATACTGACAACTAGCGGGCGTTACACCCTCTTTTGCCCTTTAGATGAGAAATTAAACCGAAGCTGCCGCATTCCTACATTACAACAGTGACTACACTTCAAAAAGTATTTCACTGGCTGTTAAGCACTTTGGGATGTCCTGAGGTCGTGAAAGGTGCTATATAAATGCAAGTTCGTTCTTTCTTTACGCAACCTTAACAAGGCCATAGACATGTTCCTTATCCCTCTAGCTTAGTTGCTCGGAAATGAAATGCAGGCCACTAGTGAACCTAAATCAGTGCCTAAAACAGATCGGATAGCAAAATACTGCAGATGCTGGAAATCCGAAATAACAGAAAATGCTGGAAAAACTCAGCAGGCGAGGCAGCATCCGTGGAGAGAGAAACAGAGTTAACGTTTCAGGTCGAGACCTTTCATCAGAACTGGAAACAGCAGGAAATCAAATAGATTTAAGGCAAGGATAAAGCTGGGAAAAGGGGGAGGGGATGAAAGAACAAAAGGAGAGATTAAGAGACATTAAGAGATAGTCAAGGCAAGAGGTGGTAATGTGACAGGTTAAGGCTGAAAGAAGTGTGAAATGCACTGGCAGAATGAAGGACAGCTGCCAGCTTCTAGGAGGGAAAAAAAAGGGGGGGGCAAATAAAAGGGTGGATGAAAAAATAAAATATAAATGTGATTGGGGCTAAGGTTATGATCTAAAATTGTTGAACTCGATATTGAGTCCAGAGGGCTGTAGCGTGCCTAAACGAAAGATGAGGTGCTGTTCCTCGAGCTTACACTGCGCTTCCGTGGAACAGTGTAATAGGCCGAGGACGGTGAGGTCAGAGTGGGAGTGAAGCGGTGAATTAAAGTGACAGGCGACCGGGAGCTCGGGGTCCCCCTTACGGACTGAACGGAGGTGTTCCGCAAAGCGGTCACCCAATCTGCGTTTGGTCTCCCCAATGTAGAGGAGACCACATCGTGAGCAGCGAATACAGTATACTAAATTGCAGGAAGTACAAGTAAATCGCTGTTTCACCTGGAAGGGGTGTTTGGGGCCCTGGACAGTGGGAAGAGGGGAGGTATAAGGGCATGTGTTGCATCTCCTGTGCTTGCACGGGAAGGTGCCAGGGGAAGGGGTGCTGGGGGTGGTAGAGGGGTGGACTAGGGAGTCGCGGAGGGAGCGGTCCCTGCGGAATGCTGAAAGGGGAGGTGAGGGGAAGATGTGTTTGGTGGTGGGATCACGCTGGAGGTGGCGGAAATGGCGGAGGATGATCCGTTGAATGTGGAGGCTGGTGGGGTGAAAGGTGAGGACAAGGGGAACTCTATCGTGGTTCCGGGAGGGAGGGGCAGGGGTGAGGGCAGAAGTGCGGGAGATAGAACGGACACGGTCGAGGGCCGTGTCAACCACAGTAGAGGGGAATCCTCGGTTGAGGAAAAAGGAAGACATGTCGAAAGCACTGGTATGGAAGGTGGCATCATCAGAGCAGATGCGGCGGAGACGGAGAAACTGGGAGAATGGAATAGAGTCCTTACAGGAGGCGGGGTGGGAGGAAGTGTAGTCCAGGTAGCTGTGGGAGTAAGTGGGCTTGTAGTGAATGTTAGTCAATAACCTATCCACAGAGATGGAGACGGAGAAGTCGAGGAAGGGAAGGGAAGAGTCGGAGATGGACCATGTGAAGGTGAGGGAAGGGTGGAAATTGGAAGCATAGTGAATGAAATGTTCTAGTTCAGGGCGAGAGCAGGAGATGGCACCGATACAGTCATCAATGTACCGGGAAAAAGAGGTGAGGGAGGGGACCCGAGTAGGACTGGAACAAAGAGTGTTCCACATATCCCACGAAAAGGCAGGCATAGCTAGGACCCATGCGGGTACCCATAGCAATACCTTTAATTTGGAGGAAATGGGTGGAGTCAAAGGAGAAGTTGTTCAATGTGAGAACAAGTTCAGCCAGGCGGAGGAGGGTGGTGGTGGATGGGGACTGGTTGGGCCTCTGTTCAAGGAAGAAGCGGAGTGCCCTCAAGCCATCCTGGTGGGGAATGGAGGTGTAGAGGGATTGTACGTCCATAGTGAAGAGGAGGCGGGTGGGGCCGGGAAACTGGAAACTGTTAAAATGGCGGAGGGCGTCGGAAGAGTCGCGGATGTAGGTGGGAAGAGACTGGACAAGGGGAGAAAAAATAGAGTCGAGATAGGAAGAGATAAGTTCTGTGGGGCAAGAACAGGCTGAAACGATGGGTCTACCGGGGCAGTCCTGTTTGTGGATCTTGGGAAGGAGGTAGAAGCGGGCTGTGCGGGGTTGGGGAACTATAAGGTTGACGGCCGTGGGGGGAAGATCTCCAGAGGAGATGAGGTCAGTGACGGTCTTGGAAATGGTGGTTTGATGTTCGGTAGTGGGGTCATGGTCCAGGTGGAGGTAGGAGGAGGTGTCGGAGAGTTGGCGTTCAGCTTCCGCTAGGTAGAGGTTGGTACGCCAAACAACAACAGCACCACCCTTGTCAGCAGGTTTAATGACAATGTCGGGGTTGGATCTGAGGGAATAGAGTGCTGCAAGTTCAGAGGGAGGTAGGTTGGAGTGAGAGGAGCAGAGAAATTGAGACGGCCAATGTCACGCCGGTGTTGGCAATGAAAAGATCTAGAGAGGGTAAGAGGCCAGAGGGAGGGGTCCAGGTAGAACGGGAATTCTGAAAGCGGGAGAAAGGGTCAGCCGTACAGGGGGGAAGACTCCTGGCCAGAGAAGTGGGCACGGAGGCGAAGGCGGCGGAAAAAGAGCTCAGCATCGTGCTGAGCTCTCAATTCATTGAGGTGGGGGCGTAAGGGGATGAAGCTCAGGCCTTTGCTGAGGACTGATCATTTGGGGTCAGAAAGGGGAAGGTCAGAAGGGATAGTGAAAACGCGGCAGGGAGTGAGATTGGGAGAAGGGGGGTCAGAGGAAAGTGAAGGGGAAGAAGGTTCCGGAGGGACGTTGGTGTTCAAGAGTTGATGAAGCTTGCGATCCTTGACATCAGAAAGGAAGAAAAAAAGTTTTTTGTTGAAGCGTCGGATGAGTCGAAGGATGAAATGGAACTGTGGACCCGGACAGCTTTGAGATAGAGTGCGTCGGTGCTGCTGAAGAGAGAGGTCGAGAGTGTTCATGTGGCGCCGCATGGCGTTAAGCGTGGATCTCAAGATGCGGCGAGAGCAGTAGTTCGAGGAACACTGAATATCTTGGAGATATTTGTAATCCTGGGTGGATCCGAAACACGAAGGGTGGAAGTTGAGTTGGAATCCACGTGGAATAAGACGGAACTGGAGCCTAAAACAGATCCCCTGGTTTCACCGGTTATTTGGGGAATTCATTTAAAGTGGTCGAATTTGGTCCATGTCAGATACATAATTTAACTTGGCAGTCATCTCGAGTTTGAGGTGATGCACATCAGCTTATTATTTTGAAACGTGTAAGTATAAATTACGCAAGAAAAAGAGGTAATTGAGAACATTACCAAACCTTATGACAGCACATTAAGCATCAAGCTGCCTAATAGGATTTGTCAAGGATGTTACGACATTTTAAAACCATGGCATCATGGGAGAAATCATTTTTATGAATGAAGATATCCTATGCATGCCTCCGAGTCTAATGCATTATAATGACATTAGTATTACTAAGCTCCTAATCGGACGTGAAATACTGTGGGAATGTTTGTCTGGACTGAATGTAGATGCAGTTTGTTACTCTTGTCAGGAAGAATTCTCAGGCTGTCAACTTCTTCTGCTACTGAAGCATCTAGAATTTCAGAAACAGCTGTTATTTGTTGACTGCCTATGTGCGTCAAACTTTAAAAGATCAGTCCTGAAGGGACATTCCTTATGTGCCTTTTACCCTGATCCTTTCACACATTTACAACCAAACAATCCACAATGGTAGCCTAATAGGTTATTGCCACTGACCTTACGTGACTCAGACCTTGGGATACTTTGCCTGAAAATACGATTGTCGTCAAAGAAAGGGACGGGCACTTTAATTACAATAAGAAATAAGGATTTAATAATTGTCATCTTTGCAGTGGCTTGATGTTTTCAGTTGATCAGTTACATGAAATAATGTTAATATGTGAATTTCATATACTTGCAATACTGCACTGGGCTGTCAAATTGCTTTAGGTAAGATTCTTACTTGACTCCTGCTATACTTACTCCAGTAATAATTATTTCCTTTATTATCAGGTAATAGAAAGTAAGACTAGGCTATGCTTCTAAAGCTGTATGTTTACAACTTGAACCTAGGCATTGAAATAACAAGAGGCACAAAGGTGTTTCTCGACAAGTGGCACAAAGACCGATGGCAAAGTAGCCGGCAACATTGACAAAAATAATAAACAACAAAAGTAACAATAAGGATCTAATAGCAACGTTCACTGAACAGCTTGTTCCTTTAAACTTACTTCTGCCTTCAGGGTAGCACCTAGCAATGCTGGACATCAGTTTTATATTGGTGTGATTAAGTCTAAGTTAAATGAGGTGAAAATGACAATGGCCCAGAAATTTGACTCGGAGGCTTGCCGCGGGGGTAAGGATCGCGCGCGATATCACACTCCGCGCCGGCCGTTGTGTTTTGGGCCCACGGGAACTTCTGGTCCTGGGCCTCTCCCTGGTGCCGGCGCGCAGTGTGTGCGTGTCCCAGGGGCGCAGTTAGTGCGATGCGACCTCTGGGATCACGTGGGCCATGGAGAGCCAATGGCAGCAGACCATCTTTCATTTATAGATTTGACAGGAGACCTGTCAAATCTGTGAATTGAAAGAGACCCCAAAAGAACAGCTAAACCTCAAATAATTTTTTTTTAAAAACCATCACATTTATGAAATAACTATAGTTAAATAAATTAACCACTTTAAACAAAAATGTAAATTTTTTAAAACAGTTATAAAATTAAACTTACCTTTCTTTAAAGTCTCTAAAAAAGATAAACCTGTTGAAAAAAATTAAAAATTATACTTAATTAACTACTTACCTTGTTCAAAAGGGGTCTTACGCCTCCTTTTTACATGTGTAGAATCTTCCATACTTACCCTCGCGTTGAAACCTGAAAAAAAAACTAAATGTGCTGCGTGCGCGCAGCCTGTAGTGTGCACGTGGTTCACCTAGGAACCGCCCCCTTCGCCATACCCGAAGTGCCGGTTTCCCGTGCATGCGCAGTGCATGCAGGAAACCGGCACTTCGGGATCTAATACGGGTGAGTACACAGTCTGTACTCTCCCGTATTAGGCCGAATTTTTGGGCCATTGTGTGAAACCAAATTTGTAATAACAATTTGCATTTATATAGCACCCTTAGCATAGTAAAACGTCCCAAGGTGCTTCACCGGAGCAATTATCATACAAAATTTGACAGCGAGCCACATAAGAAGATATTAGGACATGTGACCAAAAGCTTAGTCAAAGAAGGAGGTTTTAAATGTCTGACATTCAGGTATGATGCCTGAAGTATGAGGGACATACACATTCCACAAGCAAGGTTTTCACACACATAAACAAATCAGTTATGGGGTTGTCCACAGTAAGTTGGATGATGTGCTATTTCCTGACAAAAGAGCTGTTATCCCATGTAATGTGCAGAAGTAGAAATTCTGCTCCTTCTAGAGGTGGGATAGTATAGGCAGAGGGACTGGAGTTCGGAGCCAAATCTGGATGCACCGGGTTTCTATTCCATTGTTCAAGGCACAGCAAATTCCGATCGAGCGGGTGCTTCTTTTGCCTAATCCCACGCCACCCACCCACCGCCCCCCCCCCCCCCCCCCCCCCCCCGGCCTACATCCCGGCAGCAGATTGGGGGCATGTCAGGGGCGTTCTCAGGCTCACTCGGGAATTTGACCAGATATGTCTCTGATGGGCTGTACCTGCATCTGCTGAGAGTAGGTGTAGGTGCTGTTCAGAGCTGAATGTGGGCTCCACCAAGCAGGAATTCAATGGTAATTGATCCCAAAAATATTGCTAATCATTTGATTCTGGGCCTAATGGTGAGAGGTGTCAAGAAAACTTGGCTCACCGAGTTCCAATTTGTCTTCTGGCTCTCCGAGATTCTGCCTCCTCCACGGTGTGGGCACCCTTGTTGCGCCACAACAGGCGCAAGTGCATGCCCTCTGTATGGAAATGATAGAATTGGATCATGGTGGAAGCAAAGTGATGGGTGGATATTCTGCCTGGCCACACTTCCGGCAGTGCAATGTCATTTCTAGGCTACAATGGCGGATTTGTGTCCCTTTAAAGTCACAAAAGTCTACCTGTGAATTAAGCACAGCTTCAGGTCAATCCGAGTTTAATTGTTACTTGGTGACTGGAAAACACTTGTAAGATTCAGGCTCCAAATCAGAAGCACCCAGCATTAAATGATTGGCTTTCCTTATTTGTTTTAGATTGTTTGGCATCTGTAACAAAGTGTGATGTCTGGTCTATGATCTCTGGTGTGTGACAGACATAATGCACGCTAGATGCAGGCCGAGAAATTTGTCTCGGGCGGTGGTGCAAAGCGGGCAGTATCTGATCGGCCGCTCGTTATACGCAGTGGCTGATATTCAGTTCCGGTGCAGTCAATGGAACTGAATATCAGGCACTGTGTATAACGGGCGGCAGATCCGATACTACCCGAGATGAATTTCTACCCCGCAATATTTTTTTTTTGTGTGTGTATATATGTATCTCAGTCATTCCTATCCCATCTCATCATACTATCTGAATTCATGGCTCTTTTTTTTAATTGAACATCTTCAAAGGATCTTTCATTTCTTGATCTTATTACACAATATGATGATGGTATGAGGGCTTGAAATAAAATATGGTAGAAATTGGGTACTGGGAAGGTAGGTGGCCTTATTGAATTTGCTGCTATTACAGTAAGTGCATTTTAAATTGTTGTGGTTTGTTTTACTGTATTATAAGATGTATGGCAAAGTGAGACAGCTGAGGTAAACAGGATTGTGCAATTGCGTGGGTTCCATGCGTCTCAGTGGCCACATTCTTCAATTTCTTTGTATCATTTCTCTTTCGTTTTTTGTTATTTTTCTTTACTACCCCCAGTACCCCTCTCCTCAGCAGTTAACAGATCTTAGGAAAATTTTAAATTGATTTTATAAGCAATTAAAATATTGCATCGTGCGTTGGGCATTTTTCTATGATGAAGGCTCTGTACATATCACCTTCTCAGGGCAACTAGGGACGGACAATAAATGTCGGCCTTGCCAGTGACGCCCACATTCCAAGAATTAATTAAAAATATATAAATAAATGCGTGATGTTGTTGTTGTTGTTGTAGTCGTTAACATCATGCAGTGACTCCTGCTGGAAATTGTGTGCAAAGACATTGGATGACAACAGATCTGGGCTCGGCTGTCATGCCCTTTTGGGTCAAATAGCTGGCAACACTCGCTATATAGTCTCACACATGAAGACTAGTGACTTGGACAAGGTACGAGAGGGTGATCAGTTGCAGTGGAACCGGATCCTGACAGGAATCCAAGCCTTCAGACGAGGAAGAGGGGAGAAAGTTGACAAATAATTGTTTGCACGAGCACCAGCTGTGATTTCCTTGTGGAGATGTTGGTTATATCTGTGGTACTCACAATGTGGCCCATACGCCATGTACAGCTCATCTCTACTTCTGCAATGGCCCTCAGCAACTGAACAACTCCATGTGTCTCTGGGTCTCTAGTGACAGCCCAGCAACTGGAGGGTCCGGGTCCCAGGATTTTGCCCAGGCTGTGATATATGTATGAGAGAAAGGCAGGGATTGTGGCCTTTGACATCACAGACCTATGTTTCCTAGTTTTCATGTCAGTCATGGCCTGTGCCCTGGCCTCTGGTGCTTATGGCAAAGCTGTAGTTTCATCAGAAAGTGAATTGTGGCTTTAGGTGTGCTAAAAGAGAAGATTTTAGCATTTCTTTCTCAGAAAATTCAAAACGCAAATTTGCTTGATGGTTCACCTATGTATGTACTGCTGAGGCTCATTTTTATGCACTGCAGGTCAGACATAAGGAAGAAATTCAGAATTTGGCTATGGAGGTTTTGCTCTGAGGGGCAATAAGCAGGAGAGAATGACTAGAGTGTCAACGTTAATCACAATTAAAAGTCTGTTACTGGACAGCAAACATACTCTATTACCAAATGAAGAAAATATTCTGATGTACTAATTCGTGTTTCTTTTATCATGTTTTATAAAGTGCGACCTAAGTTCAGATTGCTTCTCCGCAGGGTGTTGGTTGAAATGGAATGTCATGTTGAATCAAAGCAGCATTGCAGAAGTTGCACTCATTGAATTGGAGCTATACCACAGTGGAATACTAAACACTGACTCACTGACTGCTTGGCTTCAAAGGCCCACTAATAGCATTGTCATTTTTTTTTTGTTATTCGTCATCGCTGTCAAAAACTATTATTAATTTTTCACCCCAGCTGGAATGAAATTGGATATATCAAGGTTATTGGTCTTCACTTGGTTACGTCTTTTCTCGCTAACACCCTATGACTCACTGGTACGTGAATATTTTTTTAAAAATTACTGCAAGCCACTTGTTTGGAAAATGGATGAGATTGCTGCTGTAATGAAGCTCAAACCACGGTGGGATGAAATTGGTCAACACCCCTAGCGCAAAACGGGCTGGTAGCGAGTCGGCATTGACTTCAATGGATAAGAAAATCGGGCATGGTGTAAAACGGGCTGCTGATTCGCTGTCAGCCCATCTTGTGCTACTGGTGCTGACCAGTTTCATCCTTCAAATATTTACAGTTCAAAAACCATCTGTTGAATCACTAGAGCCATCTCTAGTCATTCCATTTCTTTCTTTACTTGTTTTAACCACGGCAAATTTATAAAATGAACGCAATGGCTATTACAGAACCAGCCTGATTTTCCTTCCATTAATTTACCAGTGTGAAATCCTCCCCATCAGATTTTCCTCTCTGTGCTCTGCTCTGCCCAGGTGATACTTAATGCCCAGGACAAAAATCTACCCAAAGGAGTCTATTTGAAATCCACCTCTGCAGATTTAGTTATCTTGTTAATCCAGTTATCTTCAGAGCAAGAAGATGCCATTCACATCCCATACAGCATGCTCCACCCAGAATTCATGTGTGGTTATTCTGTCATGGAATTCCCTCCCACATCACTTGTTCATCCCCTAATTTAGGGAACAGTAATTTACTTCCCCTACCTCCACTAAAAAATAAATCAAGCACTGTTGTTAATGGCCTTGAATTTCAATGGGTCTTCTGGCACCCTCCCACCATAGAGCTGGCAGGAGTGCAATGGCGGGCCCAGGAATTAGCCAGGACCTGGATACGCCGAATCCTGGTCTTCTCCACCAGTTTCTGCAGCGCCTTGTTTGGAGCAGAACCTCTGTCCACCCCAAATAAGGTCACCCGCATCAGAGCGGGCCTGGCTCAGGGGAGGGGTCTCCCAGGCTGGGAGTTTGCTCCTCCTTGGCCTGGCAGAAGACTAGTGGTCAGTATGCCAGGTGAAAAGACATACCCACCATTGGAGTGGCGTAAGTGGGGCCCAGTGCTGTTTTGTGAACTGGACTCCCCAAGAAAACATGAGTACATCTTTCATTTCACAGGCCACTTAATGGAGCTGCTGGGACATTGATGCGGTCATTTGTTTTGGAGGAGGCCCAACACCCATTTCCTCCAGAGCAGGCAGCTTCTGTCGCAATTACCAGCCGCCTGGTCAGGCCTGAGATGCGTCCCTAGTGACACAAGCGCTTGCCAGCAATATTTAGATAAGGCAACCTCCCCAGACCCCACATACTCTGGCAGGGTCAGGAGTGGAGGCCACTGACGGGCACAACCCAGCAATTATGCTGGGACAGCTGCCCCATGGATTTTCAACCCCAATATCTCTGTTACACTCAATTACAAATTGACTCTGAATCAACTATCTTCTCTGGCATTTTGTGCTATGTCCAGTATCCTGTGGGATAAAAATCAATTTTTTCAAATCTCTTCCCTTACTTGTGAATTTTGTACTTGTGTCTTATTGTCATATGCTTGTTGTCTAAATTAAATTATTTTTTAAATTTGTTCTCCGGATGTGGGTGACAGTGGCAAAGCTGCATTTATAGCCTTTTCCTAGTTGCACTGAGAATGTGGTGGTGGGCCTTCTCCTTGAACCGCTGGTGATGATGCTCCCATGACCGTGTTAGGCAGGGAATTCCAGGATTTTGACTCTGTGAAGGAACAGATATATGTCCAAGTCAGGAAAGTGTGTAACTCGGAGGGGAGCTGGGAGATGATGTTTCCATAACATTGCTGCTCTGGTCCCCCTTGGTGGTAGAGGTTGAGGGACTGGCGGGTGCTGTCGAAGTAAACTTGGTGAGTTAGTGCAGTGTGTTCTGTAGGTAATACACACTGCGACCGTAGTTTCCTAGAGTTAGAGGTTATGGATATTGAGTTCAGTGGCAGAGGTGCTGATCAAGCAAACTTTTCTGTCCTGGATGGTGTTGAGCTTATGGAGCGTTATTGCTGCTGAGTGGTGAGTGCTCCAACACGCTCCTGATTTCAATCTTGTAAATGGTGAAGAAGCTTTGAGGGGTTAGGAGTTGAGCAACTCGTCACCGAGCCTCTGTCTTGGTTTTATAGCCATGTTGTTGACATGGCTGATCCTGTTAAGCTTCTGGTCAGTGGTGACCCCAAGGATGTTGATGGTTGGGGACTCAGCGATGGTGGTGCCATTGAAGGTCAGGATGAATTGGTTGGGCCTTTTCTTGTTCAGGATTGTCATTACCTGCCTTTTGTAAGCCCAAGCCTGGATATTTTCCAAATTTTGCTGCAGGCTTGCAGGACTGCTTTATTATTGAAGTTGCGAATGGAGATGAATGCTGTCATCAGTAAACAACCCTGACCTTATGAAAGCAGGTCATGATGAAGCACTTCAAGATGAATGGGCCGAGGATGCTTCCCTGAGGAACTCCTGCATTGATATCTGGCTTCTGACAACCACAACTATTTTCTTTTGCATCAGGTATCACTCCAGCCACTGGAGGGTTTCCACTTTGACTTCAGTTTTGCCAGGGCTCCAGGTGTCAAACTCCGAATTAAAAAAAAAAATCAATCTTAAGGTATGGGCGTCACTAGCAAGGCCAGTATTTATTGCCCATCCCTTGTTGACCTTGGCCCAGAATGCTGTCTTGATGTTGGGATAAGCTACTCTCAGCTCTCCTTTGGACCAAAGCTGTGATGAGGTCTATGTTGAAGTGGTTTTGGAACAACCCAAACTGAGTGTCAGCGAGCATGTTATTGATAAGCAGGTGTTGCTTGATGACATGATTGATATCTCCAAGAATCAATTATGCAGTGTTGGACTAATGAACCAGTTACTGAACCAGCTGATTTATTAAACTGAGTTTCACAACTTTCCATGGTGGAATTTGAAAATCATAATATCTGGGTTGCTAGTCCAGGACCATTACCACAAAACTATCCCTTCCATCTGATCTATACCTTACATAGGAACAGGAGTAGGCTATTCATCCCCTTGAGCCTGCTCCGCTATTCATGGTTGATCTGTACCTCAACTCCATTTACTCACCTTGGCTCCATACCCCATGATACACCTATCTAACAAAAATCTATCAATCTTAGTCTTGAAAGCTCCATTTGTCCCAGCATCCACAGCCTTTTGGAGGAGATGATTTCTACTACCTTTTGTGTGGGGGGGAAAAAGTGCTTCCTCCATTTCAGTCTTGAATGGCCTAGCCCTAATTTTTTTTTTTTTTATTCGTCTATGGGATGTGGTCGTCACTGGTAAGGCCAGCATTTATTGCCCATCCCTAATTGCCCTTGAGCAGGTGGTGGTAAGCCGCCGCCTTAAACCGCTGCAATCCGTGTGGTGAAGGTACTCCCACAGTACTGTTAGGGAGGGAGTTCCAGGATTTTGACTCAGCAACGATGAAGGAACGGCGATATATTTTCAAGTCAGGATGGTGTGTAACTTGGCGGGGTACTTGTAGGTGACGGTGTTCCCATGCGCTTGCTGCTCTTGTCCTTCTAGGTGGTACAGGTTGCGGGTTTGGGAGGTGCTGTCGAAGAAGCCTTGGCAAGTTGCTGCAGTGCATCTTGTAGATGGTACACACTGCAGCCACAGTGCGCTGGTGGTAGAGGGAGTGAATGTTTAAGGTGGTGGATGGGGTGCCAATCAAGCAGGCTGCTTTGTCCTGGATGGTGTCGAGCTTCTTGAGTGTTGTTGGAGCTACATTAATCCAGGCAAGTGGAGAGTATTCCATCACACTCCTGACTTGTGCCTTGTAGATGATGGAAAGGCTTTGGGGAGACAGGAGGTAAGACACTTGCCGCAGAATACCCAGCCTCTGACCTGTTCTTGTGGCCACAGTATTTATGTGGCTGGTCCAGTTAAGTTTCTGGTCAATGGTGACCCCCTGGATGTTGTTGATGGGGGATTCAGCAATGGTAATGCTGTTGAATGTCAAGGGGCGGTGGTTAGACTCTCGCTTATTGGAGATAATCATTGCCTGGCACTTGTGTGGCGTGAATGTTATTTGCCACTTATCAGCCCAAGCCTGAATGTCTCGAGGTCTTGTTGCATGTGGGCATGGACTGCTTCATTATCTGAGGAGTTGCGAATGGAACTGAACACTGCAATCATTAGCGAACATCCCCACTTCTGACCTTATGATGGAGGGAAGGTCATTGATGAAGCAGCTGAAGATGGTTGAACCTCGGACACTGCTCTGAGGAACTCCTGCAGCGATGTCCTGGGGCTGAGAGGTCAACAACCACAACCATCTTCCTTTGTGCTAGGTATGACTCCAGCAAGTGAAGAGTTTTCCCCCTGTTTCCCATTGACTTCAATTTTACTCTTTGATGTC